>BPTQ01000005.1:84720777-84917401 GCA_019973895.1 Chrysanthemum seticuspe
GATCACCTCCACTTTTTCGATACACAAGGTACCATCATACTCATCTTATACTAATACCCATTTATTGAATCATTTTCAAGTAATGAGGAAGTTGAGGGATTAAGAAAAAGAATGGATGAATTGCTTCTTGGTTTTGATCCTTCTTCTTCTGCTTCTGTTTTTTCCACCAAGAATCAGGTTTCTTTATTTTATAAAGATTAGTTTTTGGTTAAAGTTTTCATTTTTATATATTGTTTTGATATGATTTTGAGAAAGTAAGAAGCTTTTTGTGATTTGATACAGCAGATGAATAAGCAGTTTCAGGCTGCTTCTTTTAAACATCTTTATTTCATAAACAATTAATCCGATAAGCAGTTTTTGGATAAGTAAATCACAAACACCCCCAAAACTGCTTATCTGCTGTATGAAAACGCATATAATGGAATTGAGTGACTAAGTGAGATTATGTTTGTACACTAACCCAATCAATATTTATACATGAAGTTGTCACCCCCAAAACTGGCTAACCCAATCAACATTAGTCACTCAATTCCATTATCTTGCAAACGGGTGAATCTTAGATAGTTTGTTATGTTGACTGCATGATACCCCAATCATAGTTCAGGGAAATCAAATGTTGATATATTTTGAAGCTGAGGGAACATTTTTAAGGTAGAGACTATAAATAGATGTAATTATTTTAGATGATCTTTGATATTAAATAGCGGGGATGGGAGATTATGCCTTCCTCATCGAACACATGGTTTCAGTTTTGAGGGTTTATATGGCCGGTATTGTGGTTACCTCCTAATATCTGTTATAAGAAGCAAAACCCGGAATATGTTATTATCAATATATAGTTGCTATTATTGGTTGCCCCATTCTTTATTGCTATGGTAATTGTGGCAGGTAAAAAAGGTGATTGGCTGGCGTGCCTTACTAACCTGTGTGTTATTAAAAAAAGAGAGTGAATTACAGAGGTAGTCATGTGACGTTGGGATGCTCTTGGGTGGAGTCGATAAAGGTCAGATCACACGCAACTTGGCAAGGCATGTTATTACAGTTGTAGCCATGGTGGGCGTATCCGCTTTAGTCAATTTTCAACCTCCCTGACCCCGAAAGTTTTTTTAGGTATCAAATACCCTTGGGTTATAAAGTTTATTGGTTAAGGTACGTGCTTCTAGGCAAACTGACAGTCTCACTCCACATAATGGCAGGGCAACACATCATGAATTTGTGTTTGCAGGCACGGTGGACAAGGATAACACGCTGTCGTTTGCACGACATATGTATAAAAGGGTAATAAAGGGCTGCCCATGTACAATTACTCTTGGCCTGCCAACGACAGAATGACATCATAGTATAGTTGTCACTAATGATTTTCGTTGCCAGGTACCCTTTATGAACAACAACAGGCTGATTAAAAGGTGTGAGTTTTTCGAATTAGTTTATAACCATTTTTTTTCGAATGGTTGGTTATGTTATGGTTGAAGTAGTGATATGTCATGGTGGTCAGGCTGACGACATGGGTGTTGAGCATTGTGGTACCTGAAACGAAGGTGTGTCATATGGGTGAAGGTTTAACAGATATTAGGAGGTAACCAAATTTAAATGTTTCAGTTCTTATAAATTTATAGATATAAATTCTACCTTTGTTATGTTGCTCAGAAGATTTTACGCACTTGCTGATTTTAGGTAATAAGGACGCTAATGTGATGTGAAGCAATTTATCCGGAAATTAACAGGTAAAATGCAAAATGCATATCAGTCAGTTAAAATGTTTATTATTATTTTTTCTTGAATCTTAGACTGTTTTGACCATGTTCAGCTACAATTGCTTGAGCTTTTGCGCCTATGATCTTATCAAATATAAAGTTGAACTAACGGAATTGGATGAGCCATATAGGTATGCAAACTGAGTTCTTGAAATGCGTCGGTATTATAGGTATGCAAACTGAGATACCAAAAATTTCAAAAGCCATAACCAATACTTATATCGGATTTTTTTTGGGGTTTCGGTTGAAGTACAACAAACATCTTGCATCATCTCATTCGAAAATAACAAACGACCACATTATGTAGAGAGAAGCAAGGACTCTGTTTTAGTCAACTTGATATTTATATAGCAACTCATTTTTTTACCAAAAATTAAAGAGGCTAATAGTGTTTATATTTTTTCGTTGCAGTGGAAGAAGAAGAGAATGGCGAGGTTGAACAGGAAGTACTGAAAGATGAGACAAAGATCCAAGTAGATGCTGAGTTAACATAGGACGACCCAAGTGGGAAAGGCTGACCATGTCCGACAAGTAAGTCCAATAAATAATGATTGCTTTCCCTAACCTTATAACTGAATATACATTAGGGGAGTTAAAACAATATAACATAGCGAGCGGGACATTAGCAAAAAATTGTTTTTGAACTGGCCAATTGATTCAGCCCAATCGCGTGTACTCTTCAGCCCAAAGTGAAAATGTTGCGATAGAAATGCTGGCAGTCCATTTGTGGCCAATCTTTTTTATCTTCAAGATATATTGCTGCTTTATCTTCAACACCCTTATTCTTGAACTTGGCACGTGTTCTTATATAACCCCTTTTGTCATATACGTGTATTCAAAATCCCTCACGTGTCTTCAAATTCAAGATACAATCCATCCAGCCGAAAAAAAATACCAGTTCTAAAAAAAGTGGGAGCCGTTGAGTGTGCGTGGTTTTCGGCGAAGCATGCACAGTTGTCTTCACGGGTGTCACTCCGGTTCGGTATGTCACTATCTGCTGATTTGATGTAAGTTTACATTAACAAGTTGCATCCTTTATGACATTAATGTTTTGTGGAGGTTTTATTGAAAAATCGAATGTTGTGGACTCATGTATTACAGGTACTTCCATGTTTTCTTTTAAAAGTGTTTAACTTACATTTTGCTTGGTGATACAGGTGTTTTTGTCTCAGCCTAGAAAGGGTAGTCACGCTAAAGCTTTAACTTCGATCCAAAATTTTTTGTCAATGTTCATTGATTTGTAAGAATTATTGGTATGTGGCACCCAAATCGAAAGCAAACGGCCAACCCATGATGGTTGCAAAGATCATTTAGCTGTTGCCTTATAGTTTTCTTATGCTGATGTATAAAAAAAATGGAAGCCGAAAAGCCCGCTGCAACGCGCGGGTTTCCATACTCGTTAGAACAAAATGTCCCTTTTCTTGGGTTAATACTTGGTCAACAATTCAAGACCCAAATAAACCCATGTCCCTCACTTGCCTACTCGTTTGTCAGCTTTTAGGCCCATGGCAACTTAAACTAAACCTACCCAAGTCCATAGACAGTCCATGGGTCGTTTAATGAAAACGGGTCAAGTTGCATGCATAATATATCGGGTATACATTCAAGTTATATTTAATTTTCAACACGTATACTCGTGTTTATCGTGTGTGCCCCCATCGGCTCACACACTCTTAGTCGTTTTGTCGTGTTTATAACTCCCACAAACCAACAGCTCGCACTTGGGAGTTGGTGTGTCGACGACGGAAACGCCTAGCAAACGCTCTCACTCGCTTTTTAACTAAAATTGTGATAACATCAAATAGTTCTGAATATTAAGTGTCAATTTCCCCCGATAATGCTTGTAATTTATATCATTTATATGGATTTACGTTTGTTTTCCATTGTTTTCCACTTTCAGGTAAATTACGAGCATTGGAGCTAAAGAGACGCGGAACTGGAGAAATATCAAAAGATTTATCATAGTATGCTGACTTTGAAGAAGTTACGGCGTAACTCATATCTCACATTACGTCGTAACTAAAGCGTGACTCAGAAAACCAACTCATCAGAAGGTTACGGCGTAACTCTCCCCAAAGGCTACCTGCTTGTTTTTTATTTTACACCATTTATATATCTACCTGGGTCACTAATTTCTTTTTATATTTGATTCCACGTGTCGCTTTTATTGTTGAGTTTCTAGATTCTACTTCTGTTAAAAGAAAATTAAGCTAGAAGAAAGGTATCCTATGAATTTGTAGCTACTTGGTTTAATATAGCTAATAAGTATAATTGGACATAAAAGTCGATATGTCCGAGTGGTTAAGGAGACAGACTTGAAATCTGTTGGGCTACGCCCGCGCAGGTTCGAACCCTGCTGTCGACGATTCAAATTTTTTATTTGAACATATCTTTTTTTAGTGTTCACATAATATTTTTGAAGAAAATTGTAATGTATGTAGGGCAAAGTTCAATATAGATCTCAAATTTACCATAGATCCAATAAATCAATAATAGCCATTCATTTTTTTATTATGATAAACTTTCACCCTTTTTTAAAAAATTAAATATCTCGCAAACCGTTAATCGTTACGCGATAAAAATTATACCATCGCGACGAGAATTAAATTATCTTTCTATAGATATGCACTACTATATATTTTTAACCACTTTTTTTTTTTCAAAATTTCGGTCAACAAAAATCATATATGATTTGTGAAAATCATATATGATTCGATTTTTACGAATCATATATGATTTGTGAAAATCATATATGATTCGATTTTTACGAATCATATATGATTTTTGAGAATCATATATGATTCTCAAAAATCATATATGATTCATAAAAATCGAATCATACATGATTTTTGAAAATCATATATGATTCGTAAAAATCATATATGATTTTTTCGGACGGAATTTTTGGAAAAAAAATGTTTGTCGAAAATATATAAAAGTGCATATCTATAGAAAGATAATTTAATTCTCGTCGCGATGGTGTATTTTTTATAGTTTGAAAATTTACCGTTTGTAAGACATGTGGTTTTTTTTTAAAATGTGGAAAATGATTTTTTATTAATTTAGATAACAAATGGAGGGCTATAATTGGTTCATTTGTTCTATGTCAAATATGAGTTCTATATTGATCTCAACTCATGTATCTAGTTGGTTGTAGGGATGGCAACGGGTCGGGTTCGGGGCGGGTTTTAGTGAACCCGTGCCCGTTTATAATATCCACACCCGAACCCGCCCCAATACCCGATGGGTACCCGATTATTATTATCCATCGGGTTATCAGTTTTCCCCGCGGGTATCGGTTTTCCCCAATTAAATTATCGTTGTACAAATTTGCGAGTATCAAGTTAAAAAAACTCAACTTAAAAACAAACCAAAACACTTTAATATATTCAAAGTTTTTTGAAGTTAAAGAAAACGACTTCAATATTTGCAAGTTTGAATATTAAAGAGTTAATGTTCATGTGTGTGAGAATTAAAGCGTCAAGCGTGAGCGTTAATTTATTTGTTTGTAATTACCTAGATATAGGCTATTAAGGAGTACAGTAGAAAAAACTTTATACAAGATTAAGAGCTCAAAACTTATTTGGACCTTATATAAATTAGCAAAAAAGAACGGGTACAAATTCGGGTATACAGGTACGGATACGGATACGGGTACGGGTAAACGGGCGGGTATTACTAGAACCCGTACCCGAAAAGAAAAGAATATTTCTACCCGAACCCGTATCCAAACCCGCGAACCCGCCCCCGAACCCGACCCGACCGGTCCGGGTTTCGGTTTTTCCCATCGGTTTCGGGTGCTTTTGCCATCCCTAGTTGGTTGAATGGTTTATGATGGTTACAAATATAGGAAATGCAGTCATGAGCAGGGGTGGAGTCATAAATTTTTCTTCGATGGGGCACATTTTTTATTTTTTTAGAAACTACATTATAAAATGGTTATTAAGGGGGGCAAATTACAAAAAAAATCCATATATTTTAGAAAATTTATACTACAAATTTTTTTGTTAAGGGGGCACGGGGACCCCTCCCTATCTCCGCCCGTCATGAGGTTATTCTTTGGTGAATAACGGTGAACATGTTTCAATTGAGGAATGTCTAGTTTGTATTCTAGCAGAATGGGTTTTAGATCAGGCATTTGTGATGTAGTGCTTTCAGAGATAGAGCTATGGTACCCGATTTGTTTTGTTTCTCAAGAGCTGTATAGTTAGTTGTATGGGCATGTCTATACCTTTCTCTTTATTGATGTAATATGTTTCTTCATATTAATATGTGTTCATCGGTTTTCACCAAAAATAAAAATTGTAATCTGCCAAGGGATTATAAGGTAATTCAAAATTTTCCATCCAGTAATCCGAAACCAAAAAGCCTTATGTCCTTATGTAATGTAATCAGGTTATAATTACATCAAAATACCTCAGATTATAAAGAACCAAACAGAACATTGTGGTCATTTTATTATTATTATTATTATTATTATTATTATTATTATTATTATTATTATTATTATTTATTTATTATTTTTTTTTTTATAACATCACTTTATTAAAAACTCAAAAGGATTTATTATAACATCACTTTATTATTATTTTTTATTATAACATCACTTTATTATTATTATTATTATTATTATTATTATTATTATTATTATTATTATTATTATTATTATTATCATTATTATTATTATTATATTTCTATTATAAACATCATTTTATTAGAAACTCATAGCTGCAAAAGCCACTCGCTCTAGCTACGTATTTCACAATTGAGAATTGCTAGATTTCATGGTTTTTATGGAGTGGTCTGTAGAGTCTGGAGTTTTACCAGCCGTGTAACCAATTGCGATTTCATTAAGGTTTCCCTGATAACTAAAGAAAAAAAAATGTTTAATCTTGGTGTTTCTGTTATAAAATGTAAGTTGAAATTACATGTTTTCACGGTTAGCTTGAAAACAAACATTATGGCAAAGTTATTTACGTATTCTTATCGAATAACACTAGTTTTAGGCTACAAAATATTTCCTCTAGAAGCTAAGGAGCTTTCGAGACTGCTTTTTAAGTGAACTATTTAAATAAAACATATACAAGCATTGACAAAACTTTATAAAAATAAGATTACAGTAAAACATATACTTCATGAGTCAATATGCTTGATTGTTTGTTATTTAATAGATTTACAAGATTATATAGCAAGAAATTTGTTTGCAACTAAAGTTATTTAGGTTTCTTTATCTACATTATTAAGTCTTCAGATTGCTCTAGCTCCACCATTACATATTGGTACTTGATGTTTTATAGCATATTAGGCTAGTAGTAATGTTTGGTCAGTCGCTTCATGAAACGCGTCCCTCCTCTTTACGAGACCCCCCATCGAACACGTCCACCCTGTCTTTTTGCATAATTTGGTCAGGTAGTCGATCGAATGATTTGTGTGTGGGTGGATTTTTTAATTGATTTTTGTGATTTATGTTTTTCTTTGGTAACCGCGATCGTCTTATTACAAGCATTTGGTCTTAGAGAGAAAAAAGTGAATTGGCGCTGAGGGGTGACCACGGTCGCCTGCGATCACGATTAGTACCAGTCTTAGGCTCTTAGGCATTTGTTTGGGAACATACATAGTTAATGTTTGGATATTGTAGGTACCATTTGTAGATATTGTGGTCCGTTTGGATGAAGAGTGATGGTGATACATCTGTACCAGAATCTGCACCAGAAAAGAGTCGACCCAAACGGGTCGCATCTACTCCCTTGTGGCATAAGGATTATGTCGTGGGATAACTATCTTATTTTACTGTTGAGTCATAATCGAGTTGTGTTAGGATAAGTATCATTGAGTCATTGTTTAGGATATGTGTTGGAGTCGTAATAGGATAAGTATTTGAGTCAATATGGGATTATCCCATAACTAGTATTTATACTCGATTATTATGAATGAAAGTTCCAGGTTTTACTGTCAACAAACTCTCTTATTCTTATTCTACTTCTTAAGGAGCCTGCACACGCTTGAAGGGTGCAAACTATCGATACCTAATCGTATCAACTGGTGCTTTCATTGCCATGAACGAACAACAAATTCGTTTGCTCTTGAAGGAGCAATCTGATGCGCTGCATGCTGAGTTGCACGCGCAAATAGCTGGATTAACAGCTGAGTTACAAGCTGCAAAATTAGCACGACAAGGAGGTGGTGATACAGTGTTACAAATACCACGTGCTATGCGATTGGATGTACCGAAGTTTTCTGGAACCGATCCAGAAAGTTGGATTTTTTCGATCAATGAGTACTTTTCTCTCTTGGACACGCCGGCCGATCAACGGCTGAGGGTTGTGGGATTTAACCTCGAGGGAGACGCGGCGGAGTGGTTCCGCTGGATGACTCGTAACCAGTTAATCAACAATTGGGATGGCTTTTTGGAGAGTGTGCGAAACCGTTTTGGGCCATGCAAATATGAAGATCCTCAAGGAGCATTATCCAAGCTGTTACAAACAGGAACAGTGGCTCACTATCAAAGTGAGTTTGAAAAATTAATGAATCGTGTCACTAATATATCCGAAAGCTTGTTGATTTCGTTTTATATATCGGGACTTAAACCCGCGTTGCAGCGAGAACTGTTGGTATCGAAACCAACATCTCTTGGTGATGCGTTTTCTTTAGCTCGTGTTACAGAAGCGCGACTGGATGAACAGGGTGTAAACTCACCAACTCGTAGTTCAGCAACTACAAGTGCATCACAAACTCTAACAAAGACGACTACACGTTTTGGAGCACCGCGTCTGGAAAACACTAAACCACCCTTGTTGCCTACGCCTACTAAAGATGGTGTTAATTCAGGAGCGAAACCACTCCCTATTAAGTGGATCTCGCCAGCTGAACGACATGAGCGTCTTAATAAAGGGTTATGTTTTAATTGCGATAATAAATGGGTACGAGGGCATAAGTGTCCTGGAAAATTTTTGTTGCTCATGGCTGATGAAGATGATGCCGTCGATCATGAGGAACCAGTGGGAAGCGAGGAGGCTGTGGAGAGTGGGGATATCTCCATTTTGAATTCCTTGGTTGGACATGGGAGTCCGCGTTCACTCCAGTTATGGGGAACAATTGGTACGGGCCAGGTTCATGTGCTTATTGATAATGGGAGCACTCATAATTTTGTTCAACCAGGTGTGGTCGAACGAATGCGGTTACCAGTTACATCGACCAGACCTTTTAAAGTATACATCGGTAGTGGGGCTACATTATTGTGTGAAAACGTCTGCTCTCAAGTAATGTTAGAGATGCAAGGACACTCGGTGGAAGTGGCTCTGTATGTACTTCCCATGAAGGGGCCTGATGTTGTGTTGGGCATACAATGGCTGCAAAAGTTGGGAAAAGTAACACACGATTACGCACAGCAAACAATGGAATTCTCTCTTGATGGACACAAGCACACGTTGCAAGGGGACGAGTCCCTTCGTTTAAAACGTATGAGTTTACATCGTATGCAGGTATTGTTGGACACTGATGAGATTTATGGGGTATATGAACTTCATGGCATGACAGTAGCTGATGAGGCGCAAGCGGATACACTAAAGACCGAGACATCCACGCCTCCTGAAATCGACCAGCTGGTACGCCACTTTGAGTCCCTCTTTCAGGTACCCACCACTTTACCTCCCCATCGTCTTATTGATCATCATATTCATTTATATCCAAATACCAAACCTGTGAATGTTCGACCCTATCGTTATCCTCATTACCAAAAGAATGAGATGGAAAAGTTGGTTAATGAGATGTTAAGCCAGGGAATTATTCGTTTTAGCCAAAGTCCTTTTTCCTCTCCTGTGTTATTAGTGAAAAAGAAGGATGGAAGTTACCGTTTTTGTGTGGATTATCGGGCACTTAATTCGGTCACAGTTAAAGATAAGTTTCCAATTCCTACAGCCGATGAGATGTTTGACGAGTTGGGGGGTGCGGTTATCTTCACCAAACTGGATTTACGGGCAGGATATCATCAAATACGTGTTCATGAACGGGACGTGTACAAGACCGCTTTTCGTACACATGATGGTCATTACGAGTTTTTGGTAATGCCGTTTGGGCTTACCAACGCCCCGTATACTTTTCAAGCAACTATGAACCGGTTATTCTCTCCCTATTTGCGTAAATTTGTGATTGTGTTTTTTGATGATATATTGATTTATAGTGCCACGCTTACTGAGCATTTGGAGCATTTACGATGTGTGTTTCAATGTTTACATGACCATCAATTTTTTGTTAAGCAATCGAAATGTGTGTTTGGAGCCTCAACACTCGAATACTTGGGGCACATTATATCGGGACGTGGAGTTGAGATGGATCCTAAAAAGGTCGCGGCAATAGTAGAGTGGCCAACACCTAAAACGCAACGGCAAGTGAGGGGATTTTTGGGTCTAGCAGGGTATTATCGCCGGTTTATTAAGGATTATGCTTCGGTGGCGGCACCATTATCCAGCCTACTTCAAAAGGATGGATTTAAGTGGGGTACGGCTGAGGCCGCGGCTTTTGAGGCCCTCAAGCATCAGTTATCTCATGCGCCGATCTTGGGTCTTCCAAATTTTAATGATACATTTATTATTGAAGCGGATGCGTCTACTGAAGGTATTGGGACTGTTTTATTACAAAAAGGGCAGCCTCTTAGTTTCTTTAGCCGAAAATTGGGGCCGCGTATGCGCATTGCTGCTACTTACCAGAAAGAATTGTTTGCCATCGTGGAGGCCGTCTACAAATGGCGACAATACTTAATTGGTCGTTGTTTCACGATTCGCACCGACCATAAGAGTATTAAGGAACTTATGCAACAGGTTATCCAGACGCCTCTTCAACAGAAATATGTGAGAAAGCTCATGGGGTTTGATTTTGTAATCGAGTACAAGCCAGGAGTATTGAATCAGGTGGCGGATGCCTTATCTCGTGCGTACGAAGAGGATGAAGGGATCACCGCGGCATTCATGGCTATGAGTCAGCCAGTGATAGGATTAGTTAATGAATTAAGAAAAGAAAATGAGACCTTGGAAGAATTGCGCCAGTTACATCAGAAATTAGATCAGGAGGAGCAACTAGATGGATTTCGACGGGAGCAAGGGCTGCTACTTTATCGGGATCGTTATTATATCGGGGCCGAGTCTAAACTTAAGGATTTGCTTTTATCTGAATTCCACAACACGCCGAGTGCCGGGCATGGGGGTACGAAGAAAATGTTGGTGGGATTATCTGGTTTATTTTATTGGAAAGGCATGAGAAAATCGGTCGAGGTTTTTATCAAACAATGTCTCGTGTGTCAGCAGACTAAGTATTCGACGCAGGCAACCAGTGGGCTATTGCAACCGTTACCTATTCCAATGGCAGTTTGGGAAGACGTGTCCATGGACTTCATTACGGGGTTGCCCGTCTCTAAAGGGTTGACGGTTATTTTGGTGGTTGTGGATCGGTTTTCTAAGTATGCACACTTCGGAACGTTGCCTACTAGTTTTAACGCCCCGAAGGTAGCTGAGTTATTCATGGAAATCGTTGTTAAGCATCATGGTTTTCCCAAGACCATTGTATCTGATCGTGACCCCGTTTTCCTGAGTAAGTTTTGGAAGCAATTATTTGATGCTAGTGGTACAAAGTTAAATCATAGCACGGCTTATCATCCTCAAACGGATGGCCAAACGGAGGTTGTGAACCGTGGACTCGAGCAATATTTAAGAGCAATGGTGTCGGATCGGCCTCAACATTGGGTACGTTTTTTGCCTTGGGCCGAATTCAGTTATAATACCAGCTTTCATAGTAGTATCAAGATGACCCCGTATCAAGCTTTGTACGGGAAGTTGCCGCCCTCGGTTATTCCATATCCGCCGGGTTCGTCAAAAGTGGCTGCCATTGATGAATTATTGGTGGAACGAGATGCTTTATTACGTCAGCTCAAGCATAATTTAGTAGCTGCTAGACATCGCATGGAAATGAAGGCTAATCGAAAAAGGCGTGACGTTGAGTTTCATACAGGAGATAGGGTGCTTGTTAAATTGCAACCTTACCGACAAATTACTTTAGCTAAGCGCCTTTCTAACAAATTAGCCAAGCGTTATTATGGACCTTTTGAAGTACTAGAGCGTATAGGAAAGGTGGCATATCGACTTGCTCTCCCTCCTACCAGTAAGATCCACCCGGTATTTCATGTGTCGATCCTCAAACCTTTTTCAGGAAGTGGTCATGAGGGTGATGCGAATTTGCCTGAAGAAGCACACGAAGGACATCCAGTGGAGCAACCTTTGGCTATTTGTGATTCGCGTGTAATTTTACAAAATGAGGTGCCAACACGCCAAGTTCTTGTCCAATGGAGTGGGAGTTCACCGGAGGAAGCAACATGGGAATGGTTGACTGAGTTTCAAGCTACTTATCCATCTTACCACCTTGAGGACAAGGTGATTGTTGAAGGAGAGGAGAATGATACATCTGTACCAGAATCTGCCCCAGAAAAGAGTCGACCCAAACGGGTCGCATCTACTCCCTTGTGGCATAAGGATTATGTCGTGAGATAACTATCTTATTTTACTGTTGAGTCATAATCGAGTTGTGTTAGGATAAGTATCATTGAGTCATTGTTTAGGATATGTGTTGGAGTCGTAATAGGATAAGTATTTGAGTCAATATGGGATTATCCCATAACTAGTATTTATACTCGATTATTATGAATGAAAGTTCCAGGTTTTACTGTCAACAAACTCTCTTATTCTTATTCTACTTCTTAAGGAGCCTGCACACGCTTGATGGGTGCAAACTATCGATACCTAATCGTATCAGATGGGCCATTGTCTGCTCGCTAGCCCATCTTTGGGTCGTTTTACAGGCTTGCAAATTTGCAATGTCTAAATGAAAAACCCTACAAAACAAAGACTATGATTTTCTTAAGCATAACTTTCAAGCTGTACCTTTCAATTTGTTCCATTTTAGTTACTTTAAGGTAGTTATTATCACTCGCCTTGTCTTCCAAAAATCATCTCAAGATGGCATTATAGGCCAAAGGTCTCGAAAGATCTGTTAGTCATTCATAAACCTCGTATGAATTATGTTTTATTGATTAACTATTTATAATACACGTGATCTAAAATCCTAGTGAACGTTAAGCTCACAAACCAACTTAGACTTACTAATATATTATCTAATACTCCCTTGTAATCCGAACGGCGAAAATCGTGAAAACTCTGATTGGACTATAAAAAACTAAAAACATTAAAGCAATAATAAATTGTTGATGAAAACATCCGACAGCAAGCGAATACAAATTTTCAAATAGCAGCAACAAAAGCATAAACATGCAACAAAAGCAAACGCACAAACCCGTCTGAGTAATCAGTAAACATTTAGGATAGTCAAAACAACCAGGAGATGAAAAATATATTGGTTGGTCACACACTATATAGTGAAAACGTTCGACTTTCCCCGAACAACTTGAACATAGATCTCTCTCGATTTACCCGATTAAAGCACAAATAGTCATATATGTCTCGACCTATATTAAACACAACTCCAAAGACAATGTTTAACATAATCATACTTTTACCAGCATTAAAAGAACTCGAATACGAAAGAGAAGGATCGAACAACTTAGGGGCAACCGCTAAACAATCTAATGACGACTACATATAACCATATGATATAACTACATCGTGTGTACACTGTGTACATATTAAACACGTCTTCATTTTTAGCCCACGACGTCATATCCCCCAATTGTCATATGTTTTTTGTCAACAAAAAGTAAGCGAAGAAATTAATTTCTATTGTTTATATTCGTTGACAATAAAAGTGTCTAAATTATTTTGTGAAATATATTTAGTTAATGATTAAAGTAGATGGATGTAGAAGAAAATAATTGAGTTTTGAGTTTTGATACTGACAGACGAACCAATGATGCTTTAGTCTATTGGTAAGAGCTTTGGGTTTGGGTCAATAGACCCGGGTTCAAACCTCTTCCATAGCACTAAAGATCATTTGGTATCATCCCCCACCGCAAATGCTTAGATTGACTGGTTAGCGAGGGGCCTATTGGAGAAAATGGTCAGGGTTCGCCCACCTCCTGATAAGTACAGTCACTGGGACAGGTGTTTATTGACTGGGGCCGGGTCTTTGGGGGAGTGTCCGGTTGGCATCCTTAAAACGCATGGGACGAGGGTGATCCCACCGATCTTCACCTTTGGAGATCTTGACAGACGATACCATATTATTCTGTGTCCAGAATCTTGACTCTTGTTTTTCAACTCTTCTGTTTTCTCATGATTTCCTTTCTTTTTATTTCACATATTACTTTTTCTTAAAAGAAAAATAACTTCTGGTTTCTTTTCGTATCTAGTTTAAGGTAGCTTTTAAGTGAACTTTTTACGTTTTCTAATTAAGTCCAACAATAAGAAACATGTTTCTTATAAGAAACTTTTTTCTTTTAATTTTTGATATATGAATTGTTTACGTTTCTAAGTTCAATGATAAAGATATATTATCTTATAATAAATGGAACAGAAAAAGATTATGTGGGTGGTTTTTAAAATATTAAGGATAGAAAGTTGTTTCCTTTTTCATCTGTTTTGCATGTTGTACGTATTCATAACTTTACTCAGAGAGAAAAGGAACTTTTGTATATATTTTACTAGCTAAAAGACCCGTGAAATTCACGGGTATTTTTAAGAAACATAAAAAAGTAGTGAATAGCATTGCGTATTATGAAGTTATAATTTAGAAAGAACACATATGGGTAAACAAACGTAAAGTATACAATTGGTAATAATGAAACACACGTTATATGAAAAACAATAGTTAAATAACCCAAAAAATAAAATAAACATTTTCAATCCTTTATTTCTACTAACCGGAGATACTTGTACGTGTAGATGTGATCACAAATTGTGTAGCAATTCTTTATAGACCACGTTGGTGGTGAAATTAGTGAGATTTTCATCTTCGTCACCATTAACCATCTCCAACCTTTTTTTCTCCTAATGCGAGGGACGGAAACATATAGTTGGCAATGTGTAAGAACAGGTCGTGAAAAAACCGACTTGCGAGAGATTGTCCCTGAATGACTGACTTTTGTTGATTGTCATCTCGAAAGAGGGAACACGGGGACTGTTTCCTTGCAATCTAGAACAAAAAATGTTTATCAGAAGGTGATATTTTCATCCTTGCGATAAGCACCTATCAATGCAACTTTTACATCAACTGATCCCCACAAAGTCTTATTATGTTGCACATACCATTGGATTGATCAATGTTCTGTATCAACATGACTGAAACACTCACTTTTAGTTTTAGTTTGTGGTTTGACAACCAAAGATTTTAATAGCTTAACCCACACCATTAGGGTTGTAAACGAACCAGATGAACACGAACGGAGCCTTGTTAATGTTTGTTTATTTAATTTTAACCGGATAAATAAACGGACACGATAGCTTAAACGGACTAATTTCTAGTTCATGTTCGTTTATTAAGAAAATGAGTTGTTCATGTCCGCTTATATTCATTCATTAAGACATTAAATGAACGCTAAACGAACATAAACGATCGAACATAAATGAACATAGACAAACAAATATAAACCTTATTAAATTATGCACAATATATTGTTTTATAAGTGTTGTTTTGTTTAAACAAACCAATTTTAATATTATAAAATTAAAAGATATGATATAGCAACATAAATAAACAAATTAACATAAACGAACGTTAACGAACGCATATTCAAACGTTCATGAATGGACGCGACATTTGTTCATGTTCGTTCATTTAACTAAATAAACAGAAAATATTGTTCATGTTCGTTCATTTAATAAATAAACGAACATAAACGAACTTTCTACCGAACTTCAGTTCATTTATAGCCCTACACACCATGTATAGATTAGTTTCCAACTGAATATTATCTAAGCTTTGGGTTTAATCGCGCAAAATCATAATGTGTTGTTAGATCGCCATGAAAGTTCATGAAACTACCACTTGGTTTAACAGAAGCTACATATTTTTTAAAATATACTCAAAACACTCTGTTCCCGAGTATAAAACGGAAAGAAGAGAGATGGAGAGGAAAAAAAGAGAAAAGTAAAGAGGAGAGGAATAATTTTTTTTTTTTTTTTTTTTTTTTTTTTTTTTTTTTTTATGTTGTGTTCTCAAGTTGGAATGAAAAGAAGAGGATGTAAGCAAAAAAAAACTTGAAAATCAACTTCACTCCATTTCATCCCAATTTGGGAAGAAGATTAGGAGATTAATTTTGGTGTAATTACTATCATTTACTTTCTTCTCCTCTCCTAAAAAATCTCAAGAACACAATTTTTTTAAATGCCATCCCAAACCTTTCCCTTTCACTTCAGAAATAACTTGATAGTTCTTCTTTTCTCTAGTTTACCGTTTCATCGTGAAAGTCCAATTTTAGAGACTCGATTACTTGCACTATGACATCTAAGAAAAAATATACCTTGTTAAACATCATCCTACAAAAATTTAATCTTTCAAATTTAACAAATTGGTCCAAGGCATTAGTTTCACGTTACAAAATCTCTTTAAAGGGATTGAAGTCAAAGCCATGAATGGATCCTTGGAAATCAACACACTTACTGATGTGCGATTTCTATTAAAGTTTAGTCTTATCGGGTTAGACAATATGAAGATTTGATTTGACCAAAACTATATATCTGCAACACAATTGCATCACCTTCATTCAATTGTTGTTTGAGCACACGAGCAGACCCATCCTAACCCTTTAGCTTGGATCTTGGCGCCCTAACAAAATTTAAAGAATAAACATACTTAGAAAATATTGACAATTAATAATCAAATAGGTGGATAAATATAGAGAAAATTATATAATTTTTGGAACGGAAATGGATGATGACTTATTTATGTGATACCTATCGTCCATTATGATGAGTTCCATGTTGATTATTTTGGGTTTACTGTGCAACGGTTGCATTCTAGTCCTAATGATACGACCATGTAATATAACATTGTATCTTACAGCGCTGAGATCCGAGATGAAACCATTATGAAACCTAATAGCCATTTGGCTATTGATAAGAAGGAGGCAAAGTAACGATAGCGATGTAATATGCATATGAATGAAGATATTACATTTCATGAATAAAGGTTTTTATAGGTGTTCCTTAGTATAATGCATTCATAGAGAATTGATTGTAATTTGTTAATCAAAAAAATATTTTATCTAAAATAAGTTTCTAATTTCAAGAGTTTTGATAGGATTTCAATCCATCCAAAAAATATAGTTTAGTCTTATCTCTTTAAAGGGATTGAAGTCAAAGCCATGAATGGATCCTTGGAAATCAACACACTTACTGATGTGGGATTTCTATTAAATTTTAGTCTTATCGGGTTAGACAATATGAAGATTGGATTTGACCAAAACTGTATATCCGCAACACAATCGCATCACTTTCATTCAGTTGTTGTTTGGGCACACGAGCAGACCCATCCTAACCCTGTAGCTTGGATCTTGGCGCCCTAACAAAATTTAAAGAATAAACTGTAGGATATTGGATTTCACAAACACACTAAACCATAAGCACAAGTAGGCGTATCATATGTTTTAGAGAGAGAAAGTTAGAGGTTTAGGGAACTTTAGTGAGAGAAAGAAGAAATATTATTATGAGCTCCAACTCTCTACCTTGGAAGGTAGAGAGTATTTATAGTCTTACAATAAAATGCCACACAACGGGCTGTGGATCAGGCATACAGTGGGTAAAGACCCGTCCGTCCTCCACGGTGTTACTAAACTAAATACTACTTAACTTAAAAGAACTACGACTACGAGCTTTCTAACGATTACATATACTTGAGGTGACCGACTCTTTAATACCTGAAATTTCTAATTCCTAACAATCTCCCCCTAAGGGAGGTCACCTCAATCATGTACTAAAAAATACATTGAATACAAACAGATATTACATAAAAAATTGTTCTTGCATTCTTGATGTAGTACTTTGCTCCGAAGCTCGTAGTCATTGATTCTTCTCATTGCATGATTGGTTAATCAAAGTGGAGGTCTTTTACTGATCCACGTGATAATAATTTTGAGCCAGCTTTTGAGATCATCAGCTAACAAAAATCTCTGAGACATCCATTGTGGTGTTGGTATTATGTGATGTTGTGACATTCGGACCGACATGCTCACATTCTGGATCATGATATCTTCTCATCAGAGTAGCGGAAGCTTTCGTTAATTCATAATATTGGCAGCAGCGTAGCAGAAGCATGGAGTGAAAATATCAGAGTCATTGATGCACTAATCATGATTTCTTTCGAGATGAATGTATTGTGTGAGCATGCGGCTATGGATTGACCGCTTCATTCTGATCAGCTGCAAACGTCGGGTGTACCTGCATACAACAGTTAGCAATAAAGCGCACGAAAGTGTCTTTGATCACTTTCGTTGAATTGAGGTACACGGCCCACGGTTCCCCGTTGATCAGTACAAGTACTGCCTGTGATCAGGTATAATTCCGAAGAATTTCCTTGACAGGGTTTCGCAGCTGCTCTAGCTGTTCTCAAACCGGAGCGTCTCAAAGAAGACAACACGGAGTGAGTGAACCAGCGAATAGAGATTCACTGATTGATGAAAAGAGATTCGAAAAACAATCGTGTATTGCTCAATAGAAATTATTTTTGTAATACAACGAAGGTTTTAACGAAAATCAATTATCAATCATAAAACACCTTTTGATTTGAAATATTCGTACACGGTCGATGTGCTAAAGAAAAGAGTTTTTTTTTTAAGCACAAAGACCGGTTTTTCAAAGGTATCCGTCAATCCATAACCTGAACCAGGATTGATTCAAGAGATTGAATCGCCCCATTGTTTCTGTTCAGTTGTCACATGGTTGATCTATATAATAGATCTCACATGCCACCCACTAGGAGCTTGTTTGATGTTGGCTCCAGAAGGCTTTCCATCTTCATTGTGAATATGTTTGCATATCACTCAGATGTTCTGGCAATACCACAAGGATAATGCGTAGGACTCAAGATATAATCTCTCTTTCCACATTGTGTGAAACAGAGAGTCTTCATTGTAAGTGTCCTAATGAGATTTATAGATGATCTCGTGGCTCTAGACTCAATATGTGCATATTTGGTTCCTGTGCCGGAGACTAGGGAGAGGGTCTCCTTCTTAAATGTCAACAATCTCTAAGAGAAAGTCGATAGATAATGTCGGTTCCCCGTGAGAATGAAACAAGTCCTTTTAAGAGGAACTTGAGTGGTTTTGGAAAGTTGAAGTGCAGTGCGTCACTGGGTCCATGACATCTTGTCTTCAATACCGATGTTACCATCAGTAGCATATGAATTGAACCCGGTTTCTGCCCTTAGGTTGAATATATGGAGGGCTATTTGTTTTCACCCTTATCTCATTCAATTCTTTTTCATTCTTCAACCCCTTCAGTGCTTACCGAGACTTCATAGCTAGAACCTTGTTGGGTTTGTTCCAGTACTAGCTCTATCTCAGTCTGCACTCTTCCCATATCTCATTTTTCTCCTTTTATCATCATACCTAAGAACTCTACACTAACTAGTGGATAGTCCCTAGGTAGATCCCTCCGGTTCTGGTGGATCATGGGAACACATACCTAACCTTATCATCCTTATATCACCGTACATAACGTAAAGTTGGTCGGTCTATTTGGTATTGTTCATCTGCCATTGGAACCAATTGAAAACCATTTGAAAATCAATCCAGATACTTAAGATATATTATCAAAGCATTTTGTACCTGAATTGTTTTGGAAATTTTAGAACAAGAGCTCCCCCTCAACATGTGCATAAGTGATTGAAATCGTTTTGCACACGGAGGCAAGAGAAAGAATTAACTTCTTTGATTACCATTTTCTAAAAGATTTCAACATCACTTCCATGATCAAAACAAGTAGATAAAGCATTTTCGGGAAGGACGAGGTTTTCACAATTTTGCTCCCCCTCAATATGTGCATCAAGATTTGAAAAGATTTTTGCACATACTAGAGGGAACATGCACATTGATATAAATTGATCACGTTTCGGATCTTTGTGGTTTAAGATAGATGCTCCCCCTCAACATGTGATTGAATTTCTTGAAATCGTTTGTCACATGTGGGAAGGAGAGCTTGTACATTCTTATAAAACCATTTACCGAATTATCAGATTAAATTGAATTTAAATCACAAATTCTTCCCCGATCACAGTTATCAAATCATTTGATATTTGTGATCTCTGTAGATTTAAATTGATTTTGAAAGCTTTTTAAGGAGAATTGTGACTTGATTATGATAAAACGTTTTAGTTGACAAGAATCCGATATTAAGACTTTAAACTCCATTGATTAAACATGCCTGAATATCTTTTGAAAACAATTGATTGACAAATAACTTTTTAATTTAATTAAAATCATTCTCCCCCTCAATCAATGACAAAGGTTGTTGATTGAGAGATAGATATATTGACAAGTAAGTCGAGATGATTATCAAAAATAGAGTACTAGTTATTTTTCAAAGCAGTTAGTTTTCAGCAGATAAATGTTAATAGAATCAGAGCATGGAATTTTGAAAATATGAAAAAGAATGGCTCTGTTCTTTCTTTGAAAAGCGGGTTACTGCCTGAACTGACAATAAACCATTGTTTCTCTTTCTCCCAAAAATAATTTTTTGATTTTTTTATTTTTTTTTATTTATAAGAATTCGAACAATATCTAAAGTCCCGTGTCATTCTTTGAATGACAACACAAAGACCGTATATATTGTCGAACCGGGAAAAAAAACATAACAAATTGACAATATTTTTTGAAGATTTTTCGAATTTTTCAGATTTTTATGGATTTTGAAGGTTTTATATTTTTCTATTTGATTTTTGAGGGTTTTATAATTTTGTATTTTGTTTTTCAAAAAGATATATACAAGAGATAGATGAAGATAGACCTTTACTCCTCATCTTCCTCCTGAAGAAGTTTGAGTGTATCTGGTTGAAGGCTTTTCAAGCCAAGACGTGGAAGAATAAACTCAAAACGTTCTCTTGGAAGAGCTTTGGTGAAGATGTCTGCTAACTGATATTCAGTCCTCACAAAATAGAGTTCTACCACACCTTTTTCCACTTGTTCCCTGATGAAATGATGTCGAATGTCGATGTGCTTTGCTCTTGAGTGTTGTACGTTGTTGCATGAGAGAGCAATAGCACTTTTATTATCACAGTACAGAGGGATTTTGTTAAATTCAAAGCCATAGTCAGATAATTGGGATCTCATCCATAGGATTTGAGCACAACAAGATGACATGGCTATGTATTCAGCCTCTGTAGAGGAAATAGAAGTACTCATTTGCTTCTTTGAAGACCAGCTCACAAGCTTATCGCCCAAAACCTGAGCACCTCCAGACGTACTTCGACGAGTATCTTGACACCCTGCATGATCTGCATCTGCATATGCTGTTAGTGACATACCGGTGTCTTTCGGGTACCAAAGTCCCATATTGATGGTTCCTTGGAGATACCGAAAGACCCGTTTAACCGCTTCAAGGTGCTTTTTTGTAGGCTTAGCCTGGTATCTAGCACACATGCAAACAGCGAACAAGATGTCTGGTCTACTAGCTGTGAGGTACATCAGGGATCCAATCATACTACGATATTTTGTTTGGTCTACCATGATCCCTGAGAGGTCCTCATCTAGTTTGGTTCGATCAATCATGGGTGTGTCAACAGGGTCACTTGAATCAAATCCAAATTTCTTTAAGATCTCAGTTGCATATTTAGATTGATTTATGAAAATGCCTCCGGGACTTTGTGAAATTTGTAATCCCAAGAAAAATGACATTTGTCCCATCATTGACATTTGAAATTTTGAACTCATTTCATTTGAAAAACGGTCACACTCATTGGGGTCAGTCGAGGCAAAAATGATATCATCAACATAAATTTGAACATGAATTAAATGTTTGCCTGACTTCCTGGTGAACAATGTTGGATCAACTACTCCTTTGCTGAATCCGGTAGATAGAAGAAACTTTGATAGCTTATCATACCATGCCCTTGGAGCTTGCTTTAAACCATACAGAGCCTTCTTCAAATGATAAACGTGGGTAGGATGCTCTGGATTCACAAAGCCTTCAGGTTGGCTGACATAGACGACTTCTTTAAGATCTCCGTTTAGGAATGCCGTCTTCACGTCCATATGATAGACTACCATGTTCTTACTAGCAGCATTAGCCAAAAAGATTCTGATTGCCTCGATTCGAGCAACAGGAGCAAAAGATTCTTCAAAGTCTATACCCTCCTCTTGACGGTATCCTTTAGCAACTAATCGAGCCTTGTTCTTTAACACATCACCATGCTCATCAAGTTTCACTTTGAAGATCCATTTTAGAGCAATAATCATAGCACAATCTGGAGCAGGTACTAACTCCCATACATCAAGTCGATCAAACTCATGAATTTCTTCTTGCATGGCATTGAACCAGCTATCTTCATTCATGGCGGTTTTAACATCTTTTGGTTCGATCTTAGAGAGTACGGAGTTGAAGAAGCACCACAAGGCATCGGTTGCAAGTTGTTTCCGTGTTGATACTGGACAATAAGGATTTCCAATGATGTTATCTAATGGATGATCATGAGTCCATTTTCTGAGGTGTTCATGTGGCAGCGGTTGGGGGACTGAAGTAGCAGAGTTGATGTCTTCTGAAGAAGATGGTTCTGATGAAGATTCAGGAGCAAATATGTTTTCAAATGGAGCATCTTCAGGAGTAGCAAAGGGATTGTCTTCATCATTGATGCCAGAAACTGTTCCACGATGTACATTCGAAGATTGATGATTTGTCGATGAGATAGAGTGATCAGCAGCAGGCGCTTTGTCACAATTCTCAATTTCCGGTCATTTTTCAAATTTTACTATTCATTCTCGGAGAAAAAAAAATTATATTTCATTAACGTATATTTTTCTTATTAAATAAACGCTATCGTACGATCATTTATTTTGAACAATTGATCCGACACTTCCCAAAACTTATCCTGATATATTTTTATACTTAATTTAAGACCATAAAAATTATATTATTAGTTTACCCGATGTTTTCAATTTATTTTGTATATAAATTGTTATGTATAAAATTTTACGACGGTTTTCGTAAATATTACACGATAATTATTATTTCACTCAAATTTTGCAAGAAATGTATTTTTATAAATTTTATGACATCAATATATTTTATTTTGACCCGTTAAAATTTATTTTTAGCTAACGCTACTCTACAAGCTTAAATATTTACACAAGTTACCTACTATCCTTAAATAATTACACATTCATCCAACACTTATACACTAATTGATACAAAATTTCACAATTCTTTTATTTATTTCATTATGGTCGACATTTGCAAGATGAGTCACAACATTTGCAACAAAATATCTAACTTATACAAAGTATATATTCATATTATACTCTAAGCTACACATAGTCATCTAATGTCCAAAGTGTAAAAATCAACTATTCTCTCTTCTCCTCTCTTCTCCATAACCGGTCACCTTGAAGTTTAAAGAGGAGATCACCAAAATTTTCCAAGTCAAGTTTATCTCAATCTAGTTACACTCTTAGTTAAGGTTTTGAAATAAAAACCTAGGGTGTTAGGATTAACCTTTGTTCACTTCACCTCATCAAGTTACTAGTAAGCATTTTATGGTCATTTTCATCTTTCATAATCATAATATGTTCATTTTATCATGCTTGAGAAATTATGCAAGTCATATGGATAGCTATACCACTTTAAATGTTTTTAAGTGTTATATATATATTTATCATCCTATAATTACTCCTTGAAACATATCACTTTTGGTGATGTCTAGGAACCCATGACACCCTAAGAAGGTGTATGGTAGGATTAGAATAGCTTCGGAGTTGTTTTGAATTGGTTGGAATAGGTTTGGCGCGAGAAAAACTCATTTCGACAAGTCTAATTAAGGGTCTGTCCATATTTTTGAAATCCGGAATTTTCGACAGTAGATAAAAAATTTTGGCCTAGATATTTAGAAAATATACTTAAAAACGAAAACGTGGCCGCTTGAACGGGTTAAAACGGAGTTATAACGAAGAAGATATGAATTTTTCAAGTTGACGACGAAAAACTATTGTTTCAGAAAATTCAGCATGTATTCTCAACTTTTTACGAGTCAAAAATGAGTCTTAAGCGTTATAAATTGTGTCGAATTATCAAAAATATATTAGTATACTTTGATACGAAGCTAAGGACATATAAAACGTAGAAAACGGACTTGTAACGATTAAATTACACGCGTTAAACAAAGTTGCCGTAACTTTATTATATAAGCAAAATTAATATATTTCTATTAGACACATACTACGGCAACGAATGACCATGTTGAGGGTTGTTTTTAACATCGATGGAGTACTTTTTATAAAGTGATGTCTTCTAGTAAAAGTAAGTTCGCCTAGCCTATTTTCCAAAATGTTCAACCGTTCATCAAGCGGAGTTGTAACGAATAAAATATGGACACTCAAACTTTGCCGAAAGTTACCTTAAACAATATTTTGGACACAAGTACCATACTTTACCTATATTTTTCTCCATGATCGAGACCTCTATGATGAAAACTTAAATGCTAAAACTTTGAGATAATGATACAAGCTTCCCAAAACCGTTGAGTTTGTTTCCTAACACTCGATGTGCACCATTTTACGACTAGCTTTTCAAGGCCATTTAGTCACTCTCATGACTTGTCAAATTATATTGTTTTACGACGAAAAACTATGATTTCTCGATAAATCACTAAACGACTATCATAGGGTGTTGATTCAACGTATATACTTGTAAAGTATTTTATAACATGACGAGATGTCATAAACATATATTTCGACGATAAATTCTATTTTCAAAAACGTACAAGTGGTATAGATTACATGTGGATTTGCATGCACAACATTGTTTCATGACTTATATTAGAGCATATCATTCATAATAGGTCGCGGTTAGAGAGTTGCGTCTCATTTCTGTGCATCCACTTTGTCATCATAATCATTGCAACAGGTGAGTTCGTAGCCCCACTTTTACTCGTTTAATTGTTTTATAAACTCTTCGGGGGAGATACATGCTCAACTACTTGCTTTTACTTTACATTTATATGAACTTAAATATCTTTTGTTTCACTCTATATGCGCGTAAGTAGATTATGCCCGAACTAAATTGATCACTATGTTAGGAACGCTATTAGTTGAAACACTTTCCTTGATTTTGAACCCTTCAACATGTATATTTGAGCTCTTTTAAATT
Organism: Chrysanthemum seticuspe; assembly: GCA_019973895.1. Taxonomy (NCBI): domain Eukaryota; kingdom Viridiplantae; phylum Streptophyta; class Magnoliopsida; order Asterales; family Asteraceae; genus Chrysanthemum; species Chrysanthemum seticuspe. Next base: position 84,745,817 of record BPTQ01000005.1, read on the forward strand.
GATTCGGACCCTTTAACATATAAGTGAACACTTTGGACTTGATTTGAAGTTTTTGACATATAGTTAAACTCTTTTAATTTGTACAAGGACCCTTTTGATATATTTTAAACTTGTTTGACGTGATTTTGAACGCTTCGACTATCTTGAACCTTTTGATATTATTCGAGCTCTTTGACTATTCTGAACTTTTGAACTCGACTTAAATCTTTGAACTTAATTACGAACTTTTGAACGGAATTTTCGAACTTAAATACAAACTTATGACTTGTTTGAACTTATTGAACCGTACGTGTTATGACCTTGACCTAAAGTCTCCCATGTCCGGAGCATCACTATAAAGTCTCGCCTTATTGGTGGAGCGTTCTCAATAATTCTCGCCTTATCGGTGGAGTGTGCAAAGTCTCGCCTTATTGGTGGAGCGTTCTCAATAATTCTCGCCTTATCGGTGGAGTGTGCAAAGTATCGCCTTATTGGTGGAGCGTTCTCAATAATTCTCGCCTAGGTGGTCGAGTGACAAAGGAGTCTCCCTTGTTGGAGCAGTGCAAAGTCTCCCATGTTCGGAGCATCCCTGAATTATTATATACGTGGTGCAATATTGTGAATTATTATGGTAACTTATACTGGACTACTTGACACACTATATTTTGTGCAATGGGTTGTGAACACACAGGTTGCAAGTTTTGTATGGGCGGAACTTGGAACTGAGTGGATTTGCAATGCCTTTGCTTTATGGACTATTCTAAATGACCAAAAACTTTGCCTTTGTTGCATGAGCGTTCTTTAAAAGCTTTACTTGTTAAACAAACTCTATGAACTCACTCAACCATTGTGTTGACACTTTTAGCATGTTTTATCTCAGGTATCTAAGGCATTCACTTCATGGCATGCATGTGGACTTATCATAGAGTCGCGGTGTCGACGCGTCTCACCTATATTTTATGCACTTAACTATCGTTTGATTGTAACAAACTCGTTTTGATATATTGGAAATCTTTTGGGACCTAATGTTTGTAAACTCTGATTGTTTTAATGAATCAAACGATATTTTCAAAACGACACTTTAGGTCGTTCGATATAACTGTAACTTTGATGCTATGACAGTCCTCCCCAAGGTATTCCATTCCGCTGTAAAACAGGTAATTTGGGGGTGTGACACGCTTCTTGGCTTAATGATATTGAGACTGAAGGATTGACTTCATTCACAGGAATGTGAGCAGCCTCTGCTGTTGGAATCGTCAGTTCATTAGCACTTGGCTCATACTGTTCATCAAACATGGGATCAAACAAATTCTTTAAATCATCTTCAGATGGAGGTACATATGGAGTTTCTTGAGAAGAGTTTGGAACAAGGGATGAACCAATGGGACTGATTTGAAGTGCGGGTCCTGAACTGGATTGTCCAGGAGCCGTTTGACCGGTCAGCTCATCAAACGTAACGTGAATTGTTTCCATGATATTTCGGGTTCTTTTGTTGTAGATTCGGTATCCCTTTTTGTTTGGTGCATACCCTACAAATACTCCAATGTCTGCTTTAGCTCTAAGTTTGCCTAAGTCTTGACCCTCATTTGTTGGATAACACAATGCACCAAACACACGAAGGAAAGAGAGATTAGGTTTTCTGTTGTGGACAAGTTCATATGGAGTTTTTCCATGAACAGTGTGAATCAGGGAACGATTTTGTGTGTAGCATGCAGTGGCAATAGCTTCAGCCTAGAGAAACATTGGAACCTTTGAGTAAATCAGCATTGTTCTAGCGGCTTCTACAAGAGTTCGATTTCGTCTTTCAACTACACCGTTCTGTTGAGGAGTTCGTGGAACACTTCTTTGATGGCTGATTCCAACGCTTTCATAAAATTCACTAAGTTGTTTGTTAACAAACTCAGTTCCATTGTCTGTTCGGATAATTCTGACGGTTTTGTTAAGTCGAACCTGCAGCTGTTTGATGAGTTTGATGATGATATCAGGAGTTTCATCCTTTGTCCTTAAGAACTTGACCCAGGTGAATCTAGAGTAATCATCAACCACAACTAACACATATTTCTTCCCAAAGATATTATGCACTCTCATTGGTCCACATAAATCCATATGAATTGTATGAAGAACTTCTGTGATAGAGTTAGTAGGTTTGGGTTTATGGGCATACTTCTTGCTTTTTCCCAATTGACATGCTGAACAAAGATGATCCTTTTCATACTTGAGTCTAGGTAAACCTACAACTAAGTCCTTTCTGGAGAGATAATTGATGGTGCCGAAGTTCAAGTGATTGAGACGACGATGCCATAACCATGACTTTGTTTTAGAAGCCTTTGACAGTAAGCAAATTGAAGAAGATTTCATCATATCTTCGATAGAGATGGTGTATAGATTTGAACCACATGAACCTCTTAAAAGTTCTTTACCATCAAGTTCTCTAACGAAACAGGTATGTTTTCTGAAGGCTACTTCTAGATCAGAATCGCAGAATTGACCAACAGAGAACAAGTTATGACCAAGACCTTTTACATAGTAAACCCTGGAGATAACACTTTTACCGACAACATAATCTCCATAACCCATAATAGCACCGAAATGATCATTCCCGAATCTAACTGTCCCGATGAATTTGCTCACGAAGTTCATGAGCCGCGACCGGTCGCCAGTCATATGCTTGGAACAGCCTGAGTCCAGGTACCACAGAACGATTTGAACGATCTACAGTTGAACACAGACAAGAGTGGATAACTGGATAATTGGGATCCCCATGCAAGAATGGGTTCCATTTGGTTAGAAACAGAAATTGGAACACCCACATCAGAGATAGAAACGTCCATATCAGATATTGAAGCAATGGAATCATTATAAATAGATGCAGTACTAGTGTCCGTATTTGCCCTATTCAAAGTATGTCCACTTCTTAAGGGAATAGTTCTACCAGTAGGCATCCATTTTCTAGTGGGCATTGTCTGATTAACCTTACGGCCAACCGGTATCCATCTATATCCTATCTTACAGAATGTTCTTCCTGTGGGTTTCCACTGTTTTCTAACTTTCTTTCGTTTTTGCCTTTTAGCCTTCTTAGCATGATTTTTAGCATTAACAATATTAACTGGGCAATTAACATAATTAGGCAAAATATTGACACCACATTCATGATTAGAAACAGAATTCAAGCAGACATCAATACAAGGTTTGCAAATAGTATCAGAATTCGAATTAATTACAGTACGCCTATGGCTAATACTAGAATCAACAAGATTCGTTTTATTCGGCTCAAACTTAAAGTTCCTAGGTTGGTCTTCTACTCTCTTCCAATGCACATTCTTAGCTTGCGAGGTCGTGTCATTCCTTGTATTGTCTTGATACTTTGACCTGCTTGCTTTAATGTCACTGATTACTCCTGTAGAGGGAATGTGAACATTAGTTGGTTTTGCTACTCTTTGCTTCTCCTGTTTAGATGTGCTGGGATCTGAACTACATGCAGGCACACTAAGGTTCACTTTCTTAACACTAAAAGTGCTGGGATTTGTAATTCTAGAATGCACACAAGAGTTCGCTTTCTTAGCTTTAACAGATCTGGAATCTGAACTACTTGAAGGCACACTAAGGTTCACATTCAAAACATCGGGCATCGAATGGATATTATACTTGGCACTAGGCATCGAACACGGAATCAAAGGATTAACTCTCTCACCTATGGACTTAGGGCATATTGTGATTAAGCATTCTAGAATTTCTTGAGATCGTTTGGCATATAAACATGCATGCCCAATTGCATTGTCAAGTGGTTTTTCTAATTTATCCTCTTCAACAATCTCACGTAGACATTCTAGACAATCCTTAAGGCATGAGAAATATGTTTGAGTAGCAAGTTTGTTATTCCTGAGATGAGGGGGAACATATTTTACAGACAGAGCATATTTACTACTAGAGTGAACCTTTGATACACCATTCTCCCCATTGGTCATTGGCATTTTCCCTTTTACCTGGCTCTTCAGATTCTCAATTTCCTTTTGCAATGAAGCTATTTGTTCGTTGTTTTTGTTACGAGTAACCTTTATTGATTCAAATAACTCATTGAAATGACGTTTAACCTTTTCATTTTCTTCTAGAAAACTTTCGTTTTCCTTTTGTAATGAATTTACTAAGTTTTGAAGATGAAACATTTGTGAATTCTGAGAATCTAAAAGAGGAGGCACTTGGGAACCAGTCACATTGTTCTTTTCGCCCTTTAATTGAGAGATTTGGGCTTTCAACTTTCTGATCGTATTACAATGAGCCTGAATCTGTTCATCACGTTTGTTTAATTGAAAAACTGCATCAAACTCAGGAGCATCTGAGGATGTCTTGATGTTTGAGGTTTTAACATTTTCTTTAAGATGTTGATATTTTAGTTGTAGATCAAAATGATCAACTTCTAGTTTAGAAAAATGTTTCACCAAATTATCATGATCATCCAGTTCAATTTTCTCGTTTAGTTTAGCATTAGTCTTTTCAAGCTCAATGACACGATCATGGGAGACTTTCAGAGCAACAGAGAATTCATGAAATTGAGAAGCATTAATGGAACAATTTGTAGCAGTGAAAAACACATCTTGAGCAATACATTCAGAAATCAGATTCTCATTCAGTGTATGCAATTTCTTCCTCTCAATCTCATTATATTTTAATGCTCGCTCATAATCACTAACCTCAACTATCATTGCATCAAATTCCTTTTCCATTTCTTTAATGTCTGAATTCATTCCTTTTTTAAGACTCTCAAATTGATCTTTTAATTGTTTAAAGAAAGGCATGACTTCAGTTAAATAACATTCTTTGGTTTGCTCAAAACCCCTTTCTCCTTCAGTTATACCAGTGGGTGTGATCCTTTTCTTGCAAGTTTTCTCAAAATCAACAAATAGTTGAAAGATAACATATTGACTGATTAAGGTCTTGCTTTTAGTGGCAATAGTTCTAGGGACTAGATGCATTGGTGTGTTGGGAGGATACACAGTTGCTTTAGGCATTTTCCTAAGGGGAGGGTTTGTTTCAACAATATTTTCCGCTTTTTGTTTATCTAAGTCTATTTTCCAGAACACTTGTTCAGGTGTCAACAGCGTTTGAGGCTTAAACTTGTTAAAGGCAATCCAATTTTCCTTAGAGTGGTTGGGTGCTTTATAGCTAATTCTTTTATCTATGCAAGAAGGGCTCTTAAGTTTTTCATCCAATTTCCTTTTAGTGACATCTTCTAATTGTGTATCTTCTTCAGTGCTCTCAGTGCAACTAGGTTTTTGTCTAGGTTTAAGGATTTCATTCCCATCATAGATTACCTTTTGGGCTTCTTTAGCTTTCTTAACATATTCAGGATTGGATTCATTAATAATGGGGACACTATGTTTGTCGCTTAAGACTCTATGCTTATTGATCATGTGAGCAGTCTGAATGGTGTTACCTTGTACGTACAACTTGTTTTCAAGCTTGTTTTTCAAAGTTTTCAGATTAGAAAAGTCTTTCAAAAGTTTTGATTCCTTAGCATTAAATTCTTGCTTAAGCATTTTTACATTTTCCTGAAGTTCTTGTTTTTGCTTAGCAGTTTTAGAAAGCTTTTCTTGTAAGGAATTTAACTCTTGTTTTAATACTTCTTCTTTAAACTTACTTTTTCTAATGATTGTACGCATTTGGTCATCCATTTCCTGCTCACGGGTGGTCAACTCAAATTTAGCACGTTGATCATAAATCGCAACACGTTCTTTATAAGCATTCAGTTCAGATGCAATAGAATCATCAGGAGCACATGCAGTGAATTCATCAAAAACATAGTCATTATTGACTGCAGAAGGTGCATTACTTGGTACAGTCTCACTTTCACTTTGCATCACATGTTGATCATATGAGACAGTGTTGTTATTGTCCACATCATCAACATCTGATTCAAAAGTCTCAAGAGATTGTACTTCATTATGCATCTTTTGCTCATCAACAATATCATATAATTTTAATACCTCAGAGATGAGTTTGTCTTTGGATGGACGAGCTTGTGGTGATGAAGAGACTTTAGGAGAGACCATTGGAGAAATGCTAGCCATGAAGATGGTTTGTGCAGTGGGTTCTTCATCAACATCAGAGTCGTATGCATCACAATCAGCTACTTGAAAGGCATTCTGATGATTATGGCATGTCTCCTGAATTGGTTGCTCATCCACATCTGCATCATATGTCTTAGCATTTCCCTCAGCCAAGAACAACAACTCCTCTTCATCCAAAGCTGCACCATTATCCTGAGCTTGCACAAGCAACATCTTATCCCTGAAATACTCGGCATTTTGAGGGCGTTTTGGTGATGTGCAGTTCCTTGCAATGTATCCCTCACCTCCACAATTATAACATTTGATTGGCTTTGCTTGACCCTGATTTCCATTCCTTCCTCTATTCTGATTTGCAGCATAACCTCTACCAGCTCTACCTCTTGCTTGTTCGTACTGACGTTCTTGAACTGGCTGCACCATAACCTTCCCATCTATGACAGTGGCTTGATTATGTAGATTGGAAGCAGTTCTGAGATTGTTGTTGGTGTGTGGAAGAGAGTTCATGTTTTGACTAATCAGAAGAGCTAGTTGATTAATGAAGTTTCCCACGTGTGCGTCAGCATCAACTTGTTTGAACATAGGATCGGGAATGAGTTTATGATTACCATTACCCATAGGTATGACTTGTGAGGCTTTGGTTGTGATTCCGATGTTTGAGTAGAAAGCCGTTGAATCATTCGATGAGGTTGTCTCCCCCTGGTTGGTTTTGAACTGATCAAGAATCCTTTTTTCAAACATGGCATGTCTCTCATTTTGAAGAAGGAAGGCATAGAGTTGCTCATAGTTTGTATTCTTCAAACCTTTGGTAAGCTTCACAGAAGTAACGAACTTGTGCCATTCTGGATTCATATTGTTCACAAACTTTGAGTTCAGCTGAATGTTCGGCATTGTCATCTTAATATTTCTCATATCATTCACAAGCTTGTGAAACCTCACATAGTACTCATAGACACTCTCATCTGGTTTCATCTTGAAGTGCTCAAATTCATCATACAACTGTGATTCTCGATCTTCAACAGTTAGCTCAGAACCAAAGAGAAGCATCTTGACATTATCCCATACAGCTTTTGCTTCGGTGTTGTGATTGATAAGCTTGTAGATGTCTTTTGGAAGACCTTGAAGAATAATATTTGAAGCCCTGATATCAGCATCGAATCTCTTTTTCTCCTTATCATTTAGCTCATCATACATCTTAGGTCTATCCATTCCATAGATCATTGTTCCATCTTCAGCTGTATCAATTATGTTTCTAGTAGTCTCAACTAGATAAGGTCCTTCATCAATGGATTTGAGAATGTTGACCCCATTTTCCTTTCCAAGACAGTACAGTCTGATACGTTGAGTCCAAGAGTCGTAGTCAGTTCTGTCAAGCATCGGTGGACGAGTATCTGAGCCAGCTGCTTGAACATCCTCGGCAACAGTGGAAATGATTGTAGGAACGTTGGAAGACATGTTAACAGATTAAACGGGATTTTAAAACTCTATGATTAAACCGGGAAATAGATTCTTTCACGGGATTTTACTGAATCAAGAGAAAACCGTATTCAAAGGAAATCACCCAAGTCGCTAGGAAAAACAGTGAACCAAGTCGCTAAGTGCTAAGTCGCTAGAGTTCCAAGTCGCTATATAACAACTCGCTACAAACCAAGTCGTTAACAAAATTTTGGCAGCAATTCGCTAAGCACCAAGTCGCTAAATATTCAAGTCGCTAAATAGCAACTCGCTAGGTACCAACTCGCTAACACCAAGTCGCTAACAATATAAAGTACAAGTCGCTAACTTAAACCAAGTCGCTACTCGTAGTGGGGAATCCACTAACTGTACTTTTTGTCGTCTTGTCTCAATAGACAAGTCGCTAGCTCAACTCACTAAGGCGTTAAACAACAACTCGCTACCAAATAACAAAGCAAGTCGCTACCAAGAAAATTTATCCGAGGCTCAAGTCGCTAGCAAGAAAAACACAAAAAACACCACTTTTCAATCCAAAAACAGCCCAACCACAATGATTCAAACCTTCAAAATCAAAACCTAAACACTTGAGATGATTCTAAACACAAAAGTACTATCAAAATCCAAACTTTAACACTAGAAATCACCCAAATGATGCAAAAACCACTAAACTTTTTCAAACTCTAAAACCACCTAAAAACCACTATAAATCCAAAGATATGTAAGAGCTGATCAAACCATGGCTCTTGATACCAATTGTAGGATATTGGATTTCACAAACACACTAAACCATAAGCACAAGTAGGCGTATCATATGTTTTAGAGAGAGAAAGTTAGAGGTTTAGGGAACTTTAGTGAGAGAAAGAAGAAATATTATTATGAGCTCCAACTCTCTACCTTGGAAGGTAGAGAGTATTTATAGTCTTACAATAAAACGCAACACAACGGGCTGTGGATCAGGCATACAGTGGGTAAAGACCCGTCCATCCTCCACGGTGTTACTAAACTAAATACTACTTAACTTAAAAGAACTACGACTACGAGCTTTCTAACGATTACATATACTTGAGGTGACCGACTCTTTAATACCTGGAATTTCTAATTCCTAACATAAACATACTTAGAAAATATTGACAATTAATAATCAAATAGGTGGATAAATATAGAGAAATATATAATTTTTGGAATGGAAATGGACGATGACTTATTTATGTGATACCTATCGTCCATTATGATGAGTTCCATGTGATCATTTTGGGTTTACTGCGCAACGGTTGCATCCTAGTCCTAATAATACGATCATGTAATATAACATTGTATCTTACAGTGTTGAGATCCGAGATGAAATCATTATCAAACCTAATATCCATTTGGCTATTGATAAGAAGGAAGCAAAGTAACGATATGCATATGATATTACATTTCATGAATAAAGGTTTTTATAGGTGTTCCTTAGTATAATGCATTCATAGAATTGATTGTAATTTGTTAATCAAAAAAACATTTTATCTAAAATAAGTTTCTAATTTCAATAGTTTTGATAGGATTTCAATTCATCCCAAAAATATATTTCAAACATGACATGATTATATTAGTTTTCATATATAAAAACGGCGTTAAATTTTGCCTTGTGACAACACTCGAACCAAGTAAAAAACACTTTAACAATTCAGTGAGTCTGTGATGCTACTGTATAGAGCATATAAAATAATTAAGTGAACAAAAAAAAAAATTATAAACTTTAACAATTGGAAAAAAAAAATACATAGTTTGAAATCAGACTAAATAAATTATATGAATATTAATTTATAAACTTTAACAATTGAACTTTCAAAAAGAAGACACATAGTTTGAAATAAAAAGCAAATGTGTTATAAGCAAATTGATGAAATTTATGTCTAACATTTTACCAAAAATTGCCTAGCTATGGTCATACAATGGTCATTATATCTAAAATGTATGCATGCAATTAAAGTAATTAAGCAAGAAACTATTTAAGTTTACCAATAAGTTACGTAACATACGCTCAATATTAAAACTTGTTAATGGCATCCCTTAAAAATCTAAACAAATCAAAGCAAATTATGCTTGATGTTTATGATGATCTTCGAAAAATCAAGATAAAGATAATGCCATATGAATAAGAAAATTTAAGATTACACGATGAGAAGAAGATTTTTATATTGGTGAAACAAAGGACCAAAAATTTTACACATCAAAACATAAATAAACCGAAAAATATCAAAGCATGTGATATTTTTTAAACATATTAATGGCTCATCTATATAAAATAGTAGGGAAGTGATTGACACACTCTTAATTTTTATTAAAACACTCATCATTGTGCATTAAACAGTTGTATTTTTAGTATAAATTGTTTTAACAACTTGTACCATTAGTGTTCTAATAAAAATTTAGAGTGTGCCAATCACTGCCCAAAATAGTAAAAGCTAGTGCAAAATAAAAAATTAACTTATTTTAAATATTTTTTAAACATATTAATGAGAGCCATGGGAATTTAAATGTACGCATGTAAAAGACAATGTATCAAAATTGAACAAAATGAGGCTATAAAATATTATTTTTGTACAACTGATAGGAACGACGTTAATCGATCAATTGTCAATTGCCATCATTTACTTATATAATAATAAATTGCCTAACTAATTTTTTTAAACTTGCATTTTACAACTACCAATTAAGTTTCAAAAATTTGTATAAAGAAGTCCACGTGGCAAGATGACATTAAAGGATATTTTAGGAAAAAATTAAATGTGCTTGCTAAAAACTCTGTTTTATTATATTTTATAGATTTTGTATAAAGGATATTATGATTGTTGTATTTACCTAGTTGGCAACTTTGTTATAGTAAAAAATAATTACAAAGCGTGTGAAGAAAATCATTATCCATGCCATTATTATTTTACACACCAATGACCAAAGACACATGTTTTTTTTTAAAAGGCTATTTATTTATTTATTTATTTTTTATTTTTTTTAAACCAAACTAAAGAAAAATACAACACATAAAAAAACGTGTCTCAAAGAAAGAGTACCCATAAGAGACATAAAAATGTTACTAGAACCGCCACTTAAAAAAGAAAATCAAAAAACCTAAACAAAAGACACGAAATGCAGCCAATGCCAATATCTGTTGGGTGAGTGTGATCCATAAAACCCAATTAAAGGTTCGTTTGGGGCAGCGATTTGATATCCAAAGCAATGCCAATGGCTGAATCTTCGCAAAAATATCTTCATTTAGAATAACGTGCCTTTTCTCGATCCTCTCATGCGATTCCTCCAATTCCAAATACTCCACATCGCCACAAAACACACGCCTCTGAAAACTTTTATAGATGACTTATTCATACCACCAACAAAAGAAGTAGAGAGAATCTCTGACATTGTGATAATTGGAGGAGGGTTTATACCCCACCAGTTGAAGATCTTCAACCAAATAAATCTCACTCGATGACAACTAAAGAGAATGTGATTAGAAGTTTCTGTGTGGTCCTGACACAATGGGCAGAGAATAGAATCGACGTCTATACCACGATTATCAAGATTCACTAGGTGAGGAAGTCGATCATGAGAAGCACGCCAAATAAAGATGTTCACCTTTCGGGGAATCCAATTATTCCATTCAAACTTTTTGCCTAAGTTGTTTGATGAAAGAAGGTGGGCATCAATTAAGAATGATAATCGTTTAACGGAAAATCCTTTGGCTGTATCCAAGGTCCATTTCCAGCCGTCATCTCTACTGGTTATGAGACACGTGTAATCAATTATAAAGGAGATCTCGGTTAGTTCATCATGAGACCTGCCAAGTGGTTCGTTTCTCCAACACCAAGCTGATTGCCACCGATTATTCCAAACACATCTATCACTAATGTTGCAATGTTTTTCAACCTCCAAAGCAAATAGACGAGGGAAAGCATCACATAAACGAGAGCCCGATTCATGCCAATAATCAAGCCAAAATTTAATTGAAACACCGGTACCTACTTTCCTAATTATTGAGTTTGAGAAAGGCACACCCAAGTGTCCCTGTAGCCGAAAGTATAGTAGACCCTTATTTTCTCCATATAGACACTTAATGAACTTGCACCATAGTGCATCCGAGTCTGAATTGAACCGCCACCACCACTTGCCAAGGAGAGCAAGATTTTTTGCCCGAATACTACCAATACCCAACCCTCCCTTCTCGAATGGAGATAATACTTTGTTCCATTTAATCCACGCCATGCCTCTTTCCTCATCCTTATAACCCCAAAAAAATTGTCTTCTGATATTTTCAAGCGTGTTTAAAACTTTTGCAGGAGCTCGGTATAACGATAAGTAGTATAACGGGAGACTCTCCAAAACTAATTTTGTGAGAGTCAAACGACCACCAAAGACACATGTTATTGTGATTGTTATCATGTTATTAAATTAGAGACGAACTGCATGTAATTATTTAAGTATGATTAAGCATAATAAAGATCTGTTAGTTTATGCATTTGACACATATACCATATTAGGGTATAATCTAACATTGTTGATCAGTGTTGCTGGTTATTAACATTTTGAAAACCATCCCAATATCTTAATATAGCTATTTCGCGATAGTTAAATACTTAAACAACCCAGACATTAAAAATTTTAATCTCACATAATCAAATATCCTGATTAAAGAAAACAGAGTAAAATTAATCTCAAAGCGAATATGATCGACTACAAAAGTCAACAAAAGTTTTTAATTTATATTATTAACCTTTTACCAAAAATAATATAATAAACCGGTTGATAATGCATTGGAGAGGCATACGCCGTGTTTTAGGTGACGTGGCTTCCCATGCAAGAATCCTTTGTTTTTTGTTGTTCAAAACAATCTTGACTTTGAATTTACAAGTTCTTCTTTCATTTAAGGTAAGAAATAACACCAAACTTGTATATAGTAATCGAATGAAGCTTGCATTTTGTCTAAGTTTAATCTTAATCAAATGAAATTCAGTTGAATTTGTCTTCATATTCATGGCGTGTCAATCATTATACTATGTATGAGATAATAAGATATTTCTCTATTAAGATGTACTAGCAGGGTACCCGCACGTTGCAGCGGCGGGTATCTTGAAATAAAAGTTTTCGATAAATAATGTATTTTAGTTTATTATATATATTTTTTAATAATATATTTATGGATATCAAGAATTTCGTATAGCCCGTGCCCGTTCGGGCTCGAACCTGTTGGCCCGTGTCTGCTTTCGAGCGCGTTTAGTCCGCGCCCGTTTGGGCTCAAGCCCATTTGGCCCGTTGCCCGTTCGGGCTTGAATATTTGTAGAATGTGCTTTATTATTTGTAGTAGTGAAATTTAATGCAGGAATTGTGTTTAATTTGGTTGTACAATATGCTTAATAATTTGTATTTCTTATGTAAGGGGTGTTTTAATAACTGTATTAATTGTATTTATTGACCAGTTAAATAATTGACTACATTAAATAGCATTAATGTAGTATTTTGTTGTACACTATGCTTCTTGTCTTGTACGTCTGAAAATTATGTGAATTAAAGTGTTGTACACTATGTTTCTTTTCTTGTAAGTAGTAGTCATTAATAATATTGACCAATGTAATAGCACTAATGTTGTTAAGTCTGAAAATTACATCATGCTTATTTTGTTGTACACTATGCTTATTTTGTTGTAAATCTGAAAATTGGTTGCAGCTATTGTACATTGTGCTTAAATAGTTGTAATTTTTGGTGAAATGGTGTTTTTAATAGCATTAATGTTGTTTGATAGAATTTTGGTCTTAAAATGACACCACGCTTTATTTTGTTGTACAATATGCTTACTTTGTTGTAATTCTGAAAATTGGGTGCATTAAAGTGTTGTAAACCATGTTTAATTTCTTGTACGTCTTAAAATTAAGAGTTAGGTGCTTTCGTGCATTGTATGTAGTATAGATTATAAAATAATAGTTGTTCAACAGTGCAATATAAAATATATATTTCGTACATTATTAGTTATCATGTTTAACTCATATAGAATGGCCGTCAACCAAGAACTCCATTTACATCATAAAATATAGTGAAAATGCGTACTTGTTTACAAAAGAAGTTATATTGACAAGTATGTATGATCAGAAATCTAAAACAACCTTCAATAAACAAATAGTAGTAGTGATCGACACACATTTAATAGTTATAATGTTGTGAAAGAACACATAAATATATGGCAAATTGCATAAAAAAAGTACACACATGTACATGAAATTCAAAATTTCAACATGTTAGATTAGTTTTTACGGTTAACATTATCATCACTTTTACGTTAGCGTCACATCATCATTCATCACATCACTAAAAGCATCATTTTTTATCTTTTATGATCACCACTTTTATGGCCACCAAACTCATTTTTGTAACAAAATTAATTAAAAACTAAATTAAACTTTTAATCATAATTAAAAAATTACATTAATAATTAAAAACATCAAACATATTAAAAACTTAATTTAAACTTCACGAGAAAGGTGTTTGATCAAATCAACACGAATATTTTGATGCGCTTTTGACAGTTTGATTTGTCTGATAACTTGTAGCGTTTGTTCATGGGTATGAGGTTGTCCGGTTGATGTGCTTCTTCCGGATACCAATCATGGTTTATCGCCTTCACTTTGTGCTTTCAAATCATATTATGTAATATGATGCATGTATACATCATATTCTTTATTCTTTCCAAAAGCATCGATCGTGTTGGACTGGCTAATATAACCCTTTTTATCTTGAGAGTGTTGAACGCTCGTTCCACATCTTTCCTTGTCGCTTCATGCATTTGCTTATACCGTATTCACTTGTACTCATCATCTCCTAGATGTGAAATCGACTTAAAAGTGTCGCCCATTCCGGATATATCCCGTCAACAAATTAATATCACCATTTGTAACTTATGTCGTTAGCCACAAACGAAATCTCTAGTACTTTTACGTCTTTGAGATCTTTTAATAGAGGCAATCAATGTATAACCTTGATGTCATTGTTCACCCCAGAAATACCAAAGAAAGCATGCCATATCCATAAGTCTTGTGACGCAACAACTTTTCAGCAAAATGAATGGGTTCAGACCATGATCACGTCTACAATACTGCCCTTTATATGCATTCAAACAGCCAAACAACTCCCAATATGTACAATTAAGGGTTTTTAACATTTTCGAAAACTTGTGCTTTTCTTCATGGAACCAATAAAGCTTTTCAACATCAGTGTAAGTAGGTTTTCACAAATACCCTGCTCCATATATTTTCATAACAAACTTATAAAAATAATCAAGAGAATCATGAGATATTGATGCACCCGTTTGCAAATATTCATCAAGAGCGTTCGTATGCCAATTGACAAACGACGGAGGTGCCCTTCATCAATGCTGAAATGCCTTGTCTTCCAGTACAATCAATATTATTATGAAAGAATGTGCAATGATTAGTTACATCTTCAACTATACTTGTGGATAGCTCTCTACCTTTTCGTGAATGTATATGCATCGTAAATGGGTGCTAACTAAAATAGGCGGCGACTAAACGATCATGAGGACCATAACGATCTCTATTTACGATGTTTCTCGTCGATCGCGAAGTTTCACCTTATCGTATATTCTTAATAAACAACAACGCTCTTTTAAAAAAAGACAAGTCCCTACTAGTAACTTCTTCTTCTTCCGATGAGTTTGTGAACATGAATGTTTTGAATGATAAATATTTTGTTTGAGTTCTGTATATATTGAGAAAGATGATGTTTGAAGTTGTGTATAAAAATGATAAAGTGTGAAGGTATTTATAGGTAAATAAAATGGTAAAAGTTATTATTTTGTTTTTTTTAATAAATGTGATCGTTTGGAATGGGGGCCTTACGAAAAATTAGCCGTTCTTTTTCTTCCTCGGTTTGTGAGAGGTGATGGTCACTACTTCTATCATTTTTTTTTCTTTGCATGGTGCGTGATGTTGGGGGAAGGGTTATAAAAGGTGGCGCGTGACAGAAATGATAGAGGTGATGACTCACCCATCATAAAAACCAGCCTTATAGTACATATATATGTCATATTCAAATAATAAACTAGTAGATCTTGATTGAGAAAGTTATATAACATGAAATTGCAAAAATTGATATTTTCTTGTATCAATTCATCATCATTCATCGCAAGCTATGATAGTCATGTATAGTTAGGTGCCTTAGGTGCTAGTCACATATAAGAGACACGAGGTTAAGGTTTAATTTGCAACCTTAATTTTCGCATAATCGCATTTGAGTAATTAATCTTCGATCGCTATATTAAGATCGTGGAGACATATCGATAGAGGCCACAAGAACAAGATATACACTTTTAGAAGTACGTATAAAAGGATGTATACAGCTTAGAAGTGTGAAGTACTGGTTAAGAGAATATATTACGGGTATATTTGGCGTAAGGGGCTAGGACTGGGGCTGGGGTTAGAGCTGGGGCTGGGGCTTATATTATAAGCCGAAACTAAATTTTTATTTTCATAAACTTATTTGACAAATTATTTTAAGTTGAGGCTTATTATTGTAAAATTGCTATAAGTGACATATAATTAAATTAGCGTATGTGTAAATTGGATATTTATGTGGTAATTAAGTAATTTGGTACCCAAGGGGCTTATATTTGAGGCTTATAAAAACTTTAGCCTCATTTTTGGGATTGGGCCTTATGGCTGGGGCTTGGGCTTATAATTTCAAAAGCCTCCTATAAGCCTCTACGCCAAACGAGACTTATAGATGAGCTATTGAAATTTAAGCACTATAAGCCCCTAGCCAAACACAGCCTACGAGTGTTATTCTGACATTGCTATGTATTATTAAAAAAGTCAATTTTTGTTTTGTTTATCTATACTACATATAATAGAAAAACAGTCAAAGGTGAAAAGTTAAAAAGTTGAATTGTTGAAATTGGTCAAATGAGAGATAAATGCATAGTGTAATTAATACTCTTATTAAAACACCACATTACTTAAAAGTATAATAGTTTATTCACATTGTACAACCAATTAAAAACACATTTATCAAATTAAAAACAACCAATTAAAACACTCCTTACTAAAAAGTACAATAAAATTTTCATAAGGTACAATTTAAATAAGCTACAACATAATCTAAAATATAAAATAATTAAACACACTAACTAATGTTATTTTTAAAACATCCTAAAATGAAAAGTACATGTTATTACACATTATACAAATTAATAAAACACACAAAACTTCATACAAGCTAATAAGTTGATGTTACATATAGTTTTGAAAAGTGGACCGGACCGGACCAACGTGTTCAAAAGGGAACCGGTGTCGCCACCGGTTCGGCTAACCAATTAAAGCCATCCGAAAATAAACCATAGAGGACCCGTTGAAACCGATACAAACTGGTGAATCAGGTCTCATCGAGATCTATTTCTCCGGTTAATCGTCACTGGGTACCCGCCGTTGAAATGCGCGGATACCATGCTATATACTATATATAAAGAAAAAAACAAAAAGTAACTAAAAGTGAAAATTTGGAAGACATATATTTCAAAAGAAAACTATTAACACACATTAAAAACCGGGTTGACCCGGGACGCTTCAAACTTGGCGGGTTGACCCGGTTTAATTTGATTTGTTTTCGACCCAACCTATCGGGTTGACTCGGTTTAAATCGACATGTTTTTTTGACCGAAACGGTTTAACCGGTTAAACTACCCGGATCGAACCAGGTTTCAAATTTGACAAAATTATATGAGAAATGATGAAGTAGTTGTGAAACCCGTGACAAATTTGAAAAAATGAGAGACCAAGTAATTGCAGTTTTTTATTGTTTATTTTGCTTTGACACGTATACTTTGTCATTTGTTTAATATTTGTCTTGCACCACTTAAGGGACTAGCATATATGAATCGTCTTTTAAAAGTTAATATATATTGTATAGCCGGTATATGAATAATGTTATGTAAGTTTATTAGAATCACAAAAATGGAATAGTATTGTTATCTTTAACGATAATTATTTGTACCCCAAACAAATAGCTTTGAACAATGCTTAAACATCTATGCAAATTGATAGTACAAGATAATCTTATTGTGGTGATATTAAATTTGTAAGGTTACAAGTTTAAAAGCCACACACCAAATGATAAACGTTACACATGTAAAAAAAATAGTTATCGCTGCCTAAATTACTGACAAAACAAAAAAAGTCGGTCACAAACGTTGTTATACCTCTAAACTACAATATAATATTGCCAACTACATAATACCGTTGCTTTTTGTAATGCTTTAATATATTATTACTAAAATCTTAATAACTTAAAACAATCCTATTAGAAATATACTTTCACACTTAGATCGACTTCACATGATTTTCTTGAAAACTGTATATTTCTGCTGCTATGCAACCACGCATTAGAATTATAGTTATTCGAAAATGATTGTCTAACACTACAAATACAGTTTGTTGAAAGAAATTATGAGTCGTCAAAATTTTACAGAAAACTAAACAGCACTTTCACTAAGCGCGGGTACTCGTCTTGTCTATTTTATCTAATAAAATAAGCTTTTGTACAAGCCCTTCTAAGCACCAAGCATTAAAAATTCAATTAATATCTTACCTTATTTAGCTTCAAAGTACAACTCAAAATTGCAGGAGGTTTTGAAAGTGAAAAGAACAAAGTGTTTTGGTTAGTGTATTTTTGTAAAGTAGTAAACACATTCAAAAACCACGCTCCTCCTCAAAAACCACCCTCTCTCTACACTTCAGAATACGTTTCAATATTCCTTAAAGCAAAAGTATGTGCCATACCATTTTCTGTGCCATACCGATTCAAATCCATCAAGAAAACATTTTGATTGATTCATTTGTGTGTTGGTGATGTGTATGATGCACCTGCAGAAAGAGCTGGTAAGTACTGATTTATTATAATCTATAGGTTATCGAATTATTAGTTCCATATTACATAATTTTGTTTCAATTCAATTATAAGATAATTTTCAATCTAACTATTCAAATTTATTTGTATTTTACCAGAATCCTATGCACAAAACCTCTGACTTTGAGCGATTTGTTTTTTCCTTTTGGAAAGCAATTAAATTGTTCTTCATTTGCCAGTGATTTGGTAAGTATTGAATCTATTCAACTTTTTTTTTTTTTTTTTTTTTAGGTTTTTGATGTAAATTCCATAGTTACGATGCCTGATGATTCTATAATCTTTATTTTTTTATTATAGTGCAGGGGTGTTTGGTGAAACTGGATGAGGATAACACCAAAGCTTCTGAGGATTAATTGAGGTGAGTTTCGACTTAAATAACCAATTTTTTTAGGGCTATACTTTGAATATGTATTATGTTAATGATTTTAGTATGTTTTTTGTTTATAAAGTTTAGTTTTTGATTTTTTTTCGTATTCTTCTATTCTGGAATGAATTGTTAAATGTGATGTGAGTTTTGGAGGAATTGGGTATGGATTAATGGTTGGTGATATGTTTTTAGTTGTGATGTATACTTGATGATATACTTGCATGTGTATTGGGATAAGATTAGGGAACAAGTTTGTGACAACCGACAAATTTAAGGAAGTGCGTTATTTTTTCTTGGCATTAGTCACTGTATGAAGGTATTGTGGGTGCGTGACTCCTGTAAATTATTTGGATATGATGCAGGGGTTAAAGTTGGAGAGGTGTTGAATCTGTGGATAGTAACACCGGTGTGCAGTTAAGAGTTGAGTTGAGGTTCTTCCATTATATCATTGTATAACCTTCTGATATTTCGTAGGGAAGTTCTTTCTTCCATCACATCATGCTTTTTCTCTTCTTTGTACATAATGATGTTCTATTTGCGCAGGATCTGAAAGTGGTACTGTCAGCGAACGATTTTCATACAATTCTCATCAAACACACAATCCAGACAATATGACTATGAGCTTAACAATGAAACACCTAACAATGAACCCTATCTTTTTCTCATCACATATCAGCGACTCGCCACAAAAAACCTTAACAACGAAACGTGTCAACTCGGTTCCACTCACAGAAGATAAAAATAAAGGTATGTTAATTTGTTTATAAGTACTTTATTATAAGAGAAGAAAGATTCACTTTATGAATTATTAAGAATTAGTGTTATGATTTGGGAATTTAGGGGTTTATGATTAGTGTTTATGGAAATAGGATTCATTGTTGATTATGGATTTGCGTTACAACTACTTAAATTTTCGAGCTGGGAAAGAAGGTTGTTTGGACAGGCTTACATGCATATAGGAGCTGACAAGACGTGCTATGGTGTGCTGAGAGATGTTGTTGTGGTGTTTGAGGGTGTGGTGAGAGCTCATGGCGAGACTAATCGTATTGGTGAGTTACGAAATTATCCCACGCATTTGAAAGAATATATGGAAGAATATTTTAATCAAAAGATGCTTAGCAAGTTGATGCTCATCTTTTAAGTAACTAATACATAATTAAGCTACCATTTCCTAATTTTTTTATTTAAAATCAGATTAGGTAATGTTTTTTAATACTATTACTTCAATCCAGTGTGATTCCACATGTCTTTTAGGTAGATGTCAACTTGAAGCAATACAAATACCCATTGGTGTGCCCCAATGCGTCTTTAAAATTATTAATTGTGGTGTTAATAGGTGGAAATATACAGTTTTTGCGAGCCACGAAAATAGTGATTAATATCTTAGAGGCAAAACACATTTCACATTGGGTTAATGCAGTTAAAAGCATAATCAGTTTAAAAGCGCAATCAAAATCCCTATAGCCAGTTATCTACTTACGTTCTATAGAATTAGATATTTTTGGCCCTTGGATAGAAGCAGATTGTAATCAGATATACCAAACATCCCCTCAGTTGAAAAGAATCATTTGAATTGATTTAGTTTCATGTTTAGTTAGTTAGTATGAAATTTCTTTGGCATTCTTCAGGTTTCCAGGTTGTTTGTTTTGTTTATTCTTTAGGTTATTACAAAGAGGTACATATGGCTCTCTATTACATTGGATTAAATCTTTTGAATAAGAGGTAGAAATTACAAAGAGGAAAAAGTATTTCATGGTTGTGGTGTGACCACTTCTTTTAGTAGTCGAAAAAGAAGATATTCATTACAGGCTACTTGGATGCCTCAAGGTTTATAAGAGTCAATTAAGTAGTTTCTTAAGTTTCATGGAATTGATAACGGGTAATGGGTTTAATCTAAAAGGGTCATTATGTGTTACTGATAACAGGACGGGTCGTTTTAGGTTGAT
This sequence comes from Chrysanthemum seticuspe, assembly GCA_019973895.1. NCBI lineage: Eukaryota > Viridiplantae > Streptophyta > Magnoliopsida > Asterales > Asteraceae > Chrysanthemum > Chrysanthemum seticuspe. The sequence continues at coordinate 84,766,570 of BPTQ01000005.1, forward strand.
CTTACATCACATTTAGTCCTGTTTTGCTCGCCAATGAAATTTCAAAAGTTATGGCATTCAGTTACATTTATATGATAATGTTGAAGCTACGTGACATTAATAGTTCATACTAAGTCACTCGATGACTCTTCTATGTTGCACCACTGGAAATAGATTAATCTTTTCGCGTAACTATTAACATAGTAAACGTGAAATCATTCATGTTTTAACATTTGCTACTAAGAATTTTAAATGAAGAGTAAAATTATAATGACTATAGCATTTAGTATTGGCATGTGAATATACTTTGAGTCTATGAACCTATTATTTAATTGTTTAATTTCCTGATGTGTAAGATGTTTGATGTGTTTTTGTTGGAATTTCGGTGGTCCTCCCAGATTTGAAGGAGACAGACCCAGGTTTGGTGACATATATGGTTACCGTGCTGGTCCAAGGCTGGGGAATTCGGAAGTGAAAAGAGTGGAGCTCCAACTGATTACCAACCTTCTTTCAACAGGGTAAATAATACTACTTTGCTTAATATATTTATAAGGCAGATTGAGTAGTAAAAGTTTCATTTCTAAAATTTGACAGTTGAGAATGATCCACATGATGGGAAGAGAAAATGTGAAGCTATATGGCCAATCTTTAAAATTGCACATCAGCAGAGTCGCTACGTCTTTAATCTTTACCATCGTAGGAAAGAAATTTCAGCTGAACTGTTCGAGTTTCGCTAAGATCAAGGCTATGCAGACAGTAATCTCATTGTCAAATGGAAGAAGGCAAGTTTTTATAGTTTATTTTTTCATTAGTTAATGTGATTGACCTGCTTATTCAAAATATTTCTGGGCCGTATAATTGTTATGTGTGCAATCTTAACTCATATTAAATTGAAGTTATGAAGATTCTTTTAACGTTTATTACAGTGTACCAACAAGTTTCACAAAGCAGAAATTTCAGTGTACCAACAAGTTTCGCAAAGCAGAAATTTTAGTGTACCAACAAGTTTCGCATAATTGTTATGTGTGCAATCTTAACTCATATTACAGTGTACCAACAAGTTTCGCAAAGCATAAATTTCCTCTTTGTTCCTGTTCCAGGGTTTAATATTTGTAGAAAGTGATCAACATGGATGAGCAAGTGCAACTAACTGTAAAAAGGGTGGGTAATCGTTGAAATGGGTCATCTTTTAGTACAGGTGAAAGGGCTAGGCTAAGTGGGATTCACGGGGTTTTTGTTACCATATTTTAGTTTTAAACTAAAATTTTAAGTTTGTTCAAATTCTTATTGGTATTTGTTACCATAAATCAAATTTACTGAAATGGGTCATCAATATTGGTATTTGCCTGTTTACCGGCCGTATATTTACTACCAAGATGACAAAAAATGTTTTAGATACAAACGTTTTAATAATGTTGTCATTTGTAAATTATTTAGTTTCAATTTTAAGATAAAGATTTTTTTAAATATATTTAGTTTGTATAATATATTGTATACATACAAAATATTTGATAGAATCATATTAAAAATTAAGCACCCTAACATACAAATAAACTATATTTCATTATCTAATATATGTTGTCCTTTATTTTCTATTAAAACTATCCTAATATATGTTCATTGTTTGTGTGCATTTGCAGGTTTTTAAGTGTTATTCACCATAACCAAATATTAGAGTTATAACATTATGAAGAACATCAAATCACCCAAGGTGCGTTTTTTATGTTATTTTTTGTATAAACTCCAACAACTCATTACATGCATTTGTACTTTTGAATTCCATTATGAACACTCCGGTAAAGATGAAGACATTTAACATTATAATAAAAGGGTTTTTGTTAACATAAATCAAATGAGCAGCGCATTAAATATACGGTCGGTAAAGACACATAATCCAGGTGAACGATCTTGATTATGACGTTTGTTCAAATTCCAGATAAATTTGGTTCTACTCACTCTATTTAAGGATAATAATCTATGCAAAAATGTATTTATAACAGTACAAGATATTTATAACCTACTAGAGTCAGCATCGTTTTGGTCGCTTGATCTTACAAATTACCTAATAGGTTATAGTAGTAAATGCCTGCATGTCGTACTTAACTAAAAAACTTGCTGACACTTTCTAATTATAAGCAATTTGAATCATCCCATCAATAAGTAAATATGTAATTTGCCTCCTATAGTTGGAATCTGTCTCCAATTAAGGTCTTATTATGAACACTCCGTCGATAGTGTACATTTTACATGCATACTCATTGTTCTGTTGTGGAATTTTCAGCCTCGGTATGAACGACTTTGATGCTTAAGATGCATTCAGCCACGTGATCACAACTTCCAGACAAGGTGTGTTTGTAGAGTGCCCAAGCACCTAAGGGAGGAAAGCGTAATAGAGTGTGTGCATTATGGTTGCAAGGGCTGCGCAAGTGGTGACTGATCAGTTATCTTTTACCAAACTTAACATCTATTAGGAGGTATTCTTAATGATCTTGCATTCTTGCTTTTGTTATTTGCAAATTTCTAAGACTGCATCTATGAGAATTGTTAACCTTGTATTTTGTAGTCAAGTATTTCGTTTTAAGACTGTCTTCGGGTGCTTATTTAAACTACTTATGGGGCTGTTTGGAGTGCTTATATTAAAAACTAATAAAGTTGTTTTGGAATGAAATGGGTTATCGAGTAGATAATAGATACCCAAGCTAAAGTAAGTACAGTACTAATTTACTAAAATGGGTCACTTTTTAAAACTTTTCTCAATAAGATATATGGGTTGTTTGGAGGGCTTATTTAAACTACTTAAAGGGTTGACTTTACTGCAAAGTTCACGACCGGAAGATGTTAGTGAAATAAGATATATGAGATTACTGCAAAGTTCTTAAGCTAACCGCTAACATGAGGCTTACTGTTGGTTCACGACCGGAAGCTGTTAGCGAGATAAGAGAATTTGCAGAATGGATATTGAATGTGGGAGACGGCAAGCTTGGAGGACCAAACGAAGGAGAGGGTCTATAGATGTGCCGGAAGATATTCTAATAGATATTGTTGATGACCCCATAGCATCTATTATTGACTTTACTTATCGATTGTGACTCACACATATTTTAAATTTAACAAATTTACGTTAGTACTTTTATTATCATCTCATTTATCTATTTCTTTAAAAACTAACCCGGTGTCAACGGGTCTCTAAGCTAGTTTTATTATAAAAGTCATACAAGTCAATTAATCCTTAATTTTAGTTTAAGTGGTAGTAACTTTTTTGAAAGAAAGTTCCTAATAACATTAAATTGGAGATTAGAATTCCAACGTTGAATCAACTTGAATATTAAATGTAGCAGTTGGATTTCGCAATTTTCAATAATTTTGGTTTAGTTAATTAAAGGTTTTAGTTAAATAACTAATACAATTTTCTAGGCTTCTTATTTCTTATTCTTGCGGGAGCAGTTGGCATCTTTCTCAATCCAGACAACAAGAAGAATCTCATCCAACCACCTTTTTGCCCATTCATTATTTAATATATATGCACAATATATCGTCCCAAATATGAAATACCTAGCAAATAATATAAAGTTATAAACTACTTTCTAGTCCGAATACATATATGGCTCTTTCTAGTTATGATTTTATCAGCTTTAAATTTTTTCTTTTTTAACATTTGAGATGTCAAAAAATGATTATGTGTTATGTTTAGATCAACTTGTATAAGAAGAAAAAGAAGTGCATTTTTCTTTTTGTTATTAGCATTGTATTAGTTTTTTTATGAGACTAATTTTTCTAACTTTGGTATTGCAAAAGAGCTAAACATTTGTTGAGTCGCCCTCGCTTACTTGTTTGATCGTGCTCTCCTGCCATGTCTTAGAAGTTAGAGTGATATATACTTTAAGTTGAATTACGGTCGAATTTAATTGCAAGAAAGAGCTTGAAATGTCTTAAACAATGAGTTTTGAAGAAACATAATCGTTTATATAATAAAAGAACTACATCATTTCAGAGTTATTTTAATAAAACAATTTTATTTGTAAAAAAATTAGATAAATCAGGTTATTCTATTTTGACACGTGACAAATAGAATAATGTAATTGACAAACATGTGTTAATTTTATAAAATAAAAATAAAAAAAACATAAAAAACTTATATTTTAAATAAGATATACTTATCGGTTTTCATATTTTTTAATACCTTTAAATTAATAAATACTCTTATAATTTATATTTTATAAAAGAGTAAATTGCAAAAATCATCCTTGTGTTTTTGCAAAATTGCATGTTGTCTTTATTGTTTGAAAAGTGCAAGCGGCATCTTTGTTGGAAAACATCGGATCTAACTTCGTCATTCCTAAACTGAGATTATTAAAATACGTATTATTTTATTCTGTATTTTAGATGGAAGATGATAAGAGTATTTTAGTAATTTCAGTTTAGGGAAAGACGAAATCAGACCCAAGATTTTCCCACAAAGATGATGCTTGCACTTTCCGAACCATACCGACGAAATATGCAATTGTTGGTGTCATTTATAAATATTATTATTAGTAGAAAACTAATGTATTTGCACGGAATTGTAAATATAAAGAGAAAAACACGAGTTATTGTGACATGTAAAAGAATACACTTATACATATACGAGCGACTCATGTTATTCTTCTTTATAAGATTAATTAAGGATATCCGGAAAAAGTATTCTATTTTAATTATCCACATTCTATAACGACTAATGTTATTATTTTTTATAAGTTTAGCTCGCACAGAAGTTTAAATAGGCTTAAATTATTATTAACAGAAACATAAATTTTAAATGATGGCACGACCTCACACATTATTATGAGATGAAAATAAATAAACGAGAGTAACAACGACACATATTTCTTCAAGGTCATTATGTGCTACTAAAGACACATAACGTCTAAAACATGATATAAATAGTTAATTTTAAACAAAATCAACTTAAAACCATGTCAGTTAAACAAAGTCAAATCTTTATTGCAACAAAAATCTATACACAAAATAGTAATCAGTATTAACATATAATGAAAAAATTATGTAAAAACTCGTGCGTGCATGAGTATTAAAAATCCATAAGTACTGAAAATCTAGTATAATTTTATAGAAAAAGCTTAAAACATTACAAAATCATGAATTTATAAATTATCATGATATTCAACGTTAAAACAAAGTTATTGAAATATTATTATCCGTTATACTAGCTGGTCAAATCTCGTACGTGCACGGTTCTAAAAGTAGTCAAACTACTAATACAAGTATGATTCTATTGGTAGCTATTTTAAGCCTCATGCTTGGTTTAGTTCTTCTATACTTTTCAAACTAACCATCTGCATAGCGCAGATGGCCACCAACTACCGCAAATATCCGGGCCCATCCATGTGATGCGTAATGGCGTAAGTTCGAATCCGGCTTGCAGCATGGTGTGGGTATCGCGATCAGGTACTTCACAGGCATCAAACCTTTGTTGGGTAGGGTTGATGGGTACCAAAAGATACACAGGGTTGAGGTGTCCCTGCCAAACTACACTTTTTTTTTTCTTACTTTTCAAACTACTTTTCACCGTTCTAAATATAGATACACTGTTAAAAATATGTTGTGTTAAGCTCTTTTATACTAAAGAATCATTTTTGTTTTTATTACATACCTTTGTTTTTTAATATTCTCGGTCTCAGCTGCTTTGAGCTCTCTAAGGCTATACACAGTAATGAGGGTCAATTCTTCTCATTTTATCTGCCACAATAAAAGCGACCTTCATTTTTTTTGAAATATATATATATTTTTTAGAGCTCAACGTTCACATATAACGGTCAAAAATAAAATAAAATAAACAAGATAGATGCAAGAATGAAGGTCGTTGGAACGGCCCACATCCAAAAAAACTGAAGCGATCGATCGATTGTCATTTGTAGCCACAGTAGAGAAGATCGAGTGAGATTGACAAATGAATCGATCGCTTGATGCTTACTGTGTGTAGCCTAAGTGAGCTAAAATATTATACAAGTTTCCCTCGAGTTATCACATCAATTCAAACTTGATACAAGATTGTGGAATCAAAGCTCAACTTAGCTTATTTTCAAGCCTACACATTGAAACTGATTAAACTCTACATATTTTAACTCTTCACTACATTATATTTGTAGGAAAACTTCGGAAATGTCGACACATCACATTTTCTAATACGGAGTAAAACTTTAATGCTAGTATCAAATGTCCAAGAAAAACCAATAGAGGTCCCTCTAAATTATTGCCATATGTCACCTATCTTGTTTCCCATAAAACTTCATTTATTAAAAACCTTTTCACAACTAGCAAACAAATTTACAAACCATGCTAAAATCCCCACTTTAAATAGTAACCCACAAAAAACCACTTCATAATAAATTTCTTAATCCTCATCCAAAGATCACACACTCTTTCAACCCATTCAAAAACCAACCCATAATCCAAAATTTCCCAAAATGACCCATTTCCACAAAACTTTATAAAAACATAAAAATGCTCCATCTGTTTAACAAAAAACTCAGGAGACTGTGTTCAAGACTCAGGTGGCCAGTTCGCAGGAGATCAAAGCCAAAAGTGATCATAAAAAGATTTGGCAAGTCAAATTCAAGGCTACAAGATTCATCAAATACAAATGGGTCAGCCACAATTCACCCAAATGATCAAAAGGGTATTCCGAAACCCGAAAACCCAATTCGTATAGCTACTTTTAATGCTGCTTTGTTCTCTATGGCACCTGCAATACCACCTTTGACTTTAGATAAGTCAAACTTTGACTTTAATGAAAATGATGAGGTTCTTAGCCCATTTAGCCCGAAAGGCTCTGTTTCTGAGGGTTATGGTAGTGTAAGATCAAAGTCATTGGTTGATAGGCCTAAAGGGATACTAAAACAATCACCATTGCATTCAAGTTCAGTCAGTAGTAGCTCAGAAACTGAGTCAAAACAGCAGAAATTTGCAAAGTCAAAGCTGAGAGTATCGATAAATTTACCCGATAACGAAATTAGTCTAAAAAGAAGTGGGCGGTTAACATTTGATATAAGCGAAAATGAAACTGACCCGAGTGCGAAAAGTAGTACTTCTAAAGGTATAAGTAGGATACTGAAAGGAAAAGGTGTGTTGAGATCACAAAATAGTTATAATTCTAAGGAATATGAAAGTCAAAGTCAAAGGGGGAGTTTTAAGTCAAATAAGACTGTTTTAGAGGTTCTGAAGGAATTGGATGCTGATATATTGGCTTTGCAAGATGTTAAAGCTGAAGAGGAAAAGGATATGAAGCCTTTGAGTGATTTGGCTGCGGGTTTGGGTATGCATTATGTTTTTGCTGAGAGTTGGGCGCCTGAGTATGGTAATGCTGTTTTGTCGAAGTGGCCGATTAAACGGTCGAAAGTTCAGAAGGTTTTTGATGATTCTGATTTCAGGTTTGTGTTTCGTACTTTTTACTTTTCAGGGGGTGTTTGGGGTTGCTTATTTGTTTTTTCTGCTTATTTGCATAAAAATAAGTAGAAACACTTTTGTGTTATCCAAACTGCTTGTGCTTATCTGAAATAAGCAGATTCTGATAAACAAGTATGGGGATGCTAATATCAAAATGTTTATCTGCTTAAATGAATTTGATTCATAGCTGTTATTAAATGATAATTTAATATTTGTACAAGTATATTTGCATTTTTTATAGACCACGCAAATCCAAAGACGATATACACAAGTAGTTATTATTAAACAGAAGCATTAGCAATTTAAAAAAAAAAAAAAAAAAACCAATACCAAACACCCTCATAACGTGGCGTTTAGATGTGCGTTTTGAAAGTGATTATCTGAATAGGTGCATCAAACTACTATTTACTTTGATAAATTAGTTTCAAGACTTTGACTATTTAATAATGCAGATTACTTTTTTATAGTTACATACAAACACCCCAAAATGAAATACAGATTATTTTGATTATTGTATGTTTCTTGTTGGCATACATGCATGTTGTTTAGCTTAATAATCTTGTCAAATTCAATAATTGAGTGTCCTTAGAACAAGATGGATATTTCGGCTCAATTATGGCTTGCATTGATGGGACCAGGACCATAATCTATGAAACCTCTTTTTCATAGAAAGATAGTGCGTTAGAATTCCTTAAGGGAAAGGGCATGTAGTACAAAAGTAGAGTTATTGCGAAAAGCCATAAATGTATCCTTCAAAAGCATAACAACAAAAGAATAGTAGGTATAGAATGGCCAAATTCTACTAACTAGTGCAGGTTTTGGTAAATTTGGATAACAGTCGAATTCTTAGAAAAGAAAATGTTTAGCTAAAAACGAAATGGATCAAACGCTTGTATTCAAATATTTACAGCGACTCCTCTAAAGTTTACCAGCTTAACAAGACCTTTTTGACCCGTTATCCAGCTCGTTCAGTTGATCAATTTTACGCCTAGAAAAGATGAATATGGATCTTATTTACTACTCCATAGTCATCAAGATGGGACCACAAAATATAAAGAACAAACATATGGAAACAAATATAAATGGATGGTTCCTAGTATTTGGGGTGGGGTTGTTTTCTTGATACATGCAAAGATTAGATGATACCAATCTTTCTGTCATCACCTAACTTTATGAATTTTCTAGTGAATAATTCATGTAACCTAGGTAGCAAGTTGAATATTAGTGCTGTTTGGTACCATGTTGTAAACAGCTGTATGCTACAAAATATAAAGTTCAACTACTACTAAAAATGCTTTTTAGACACCATATTGGGTCTATTTTTTGCCATGTGATTGGATATTTTTACCTCTTGATTATTACTGAATGTTTAACTTAAAATAGGATATGTACACATCACGTGTTCAGATCAATCAGCCATTTTCCCTTTATGTAAATGCCATTAATTTTCTTCAGAAATTGATTGCGAAATATGGGGATTTTGACTAATGATGGTGTTTCTGGTGGTCCATGGTTTTATTAATGAGGCTGGAATTTCTTGATGGATTTAGTCATGCATTCGGTATGATAATTAGTAAATAATTATAGTCTGTTAGTGTTCAACTGTTTATAAGCTTGTTAATAATCCTGATTTAGGTTTACTGTGATTGATATAGTTAACTGTCTAAGAAATTTTACCAAGAATACTTCAGATGGTGACCATTAGCTAAGTGTTCATTGATCCAAACGTGTCGCATAGGTATTGTTTTACATTATGCGTGTCAAATGTAGTTACAAAAATATATGATTTCAAAATAATTTAGACACGTTTGGCGATTGACTCGTTTGACCCCCATTTAAAAAAAAAAAAAAAAAAAAAATTATTATTACAAACCAAATCGACACATTTTGTAAGTGAATTGTGAACGGGTCGAAACAGTGTCTTTTAGATGTTGCACGGAGATATCAGTAAAGATCTAGTAACATAATTTAACAGCTTTTATAATGGGATGCAGGAATGTTTTAAAGGCGACAATAGACGTGCCTCAAACTGGCGAAGTTGATTTCCATTGTACACTTCTCGACCATCTTGATGAGAATTGGCGTATGAAGCAAATAAATGCAATAATTGAATCTAATGAGAGACCACACATTTTAGCTGGAGGCATCAACTCTCTCGATGAGACAGACTACTCCCCCGAAAGGTGGACAGACATTGTTAAGGTGCATGAAAATCAAATAATTATACTGAAGATGTGTGAAAACTACAGGTGGTATAGATAAGATGGTCGGGAGGGTTGGGTAACAGGTTGAAACTTGTCATTTTCTAGTATGGAACAATACATGCCGGGTTGGGTCATGGAGTTTGATATGGGCCACTTTCTATATTTTATTTAACTAACTAATTCACTAAATATCATTATAAGAAACAGTGAAAATTTAAATATTTGAGCAAAAACAGCTTAGGATTGTATGCGTTAAAAATAGACTTGGGACGATTTTCAAGTTTCAACCCGTTTGACTTGTTCCCAGTTTAGCTATTTTTTTTTTAAATATCTTTTTTATTTCACATGTTTAAGATACAAGTACAACCCAACTCAGCCAATTCATGGATACTGACACCCCTAACATGTTCTTATAGTACTATGAAGAAATGGGAAAACCGACACCAAAAGTTGAAGTGATGAAGTATCTGAAAAACAAACAGTACACTGATGCTAAGGACTTTGCAGGCGAATGTGAATCTGTAGTCATTATCGCTAAAGGCCAAAGTATGAACTCTTTACTCTCTGTCTCCTTAAGCTCCTGTTTCTCGTTCATTCACAAGTTCATGAATTTAAGTACGAAAAGTTAACATTTGATGATTTGATTAATGCAGATGTACAGGGTACGTGCAAGTATGGTACTAGGGTCGATTACATATTGGTATCCCCCGACTCTCCTTACAAATTTGTTCCAGGCTCATATATGGTTTTATCATCCAAGGGTACTTCTGACCATCACATAGTCAAAGTTGATGTAACGAAGGCAGAGGTACCTAGTCAACAACAGTTGATTAGGAAGCAACGGCATCCTAAACAAAAAGTTGTCAAGATAACAGATTCTAATTCATCAAAAGGGGTATGGAGAATGCAAACTTTAGATAGATAGCAGTATAACGGTTAGTTACATATATATGTGTATACGTATTATATTGGTTATTTTTTCTTTTTTTGGTTGGAATGAGATTTGTGTTTGTTTAAGGGAGAGGAAGTGTGGCCATGTAAAGGTTTATATGTATTGGAATAGTTTTATATGCATTGTGATTTTGTTTCTTGAATTTATGCGTGTTAAAATATATATGGTTCTATACTTTTTTTCCCCTTATGGAATGGGTTATATTTAGTTAAGGTCCATGATGCATCATAACGAAACAATCCTACGTTCCAAACACAGGCACATAGTATAACTGATAAATGGTTTCTTATAAATAATAATGTAATACTAACTCGAGACTCAAGATTAATGTCAAGTAACAAACTTGTAGTAGATGAAACTTTTTCGTTAACGATTGATGGCAGCTTGTATCTCTTCCAAAGTTTTTCCTTTAGTTTCAGGTACCAAGTTGATCACAAACAGAATACAAACTACATTTACCGCTGCATAAAGGAGGAACGTGCCTGAAACAACAAAAAATGTGAATCTCCATAAACATAAACATTTTGGATTAATGCATTACACTTACCATAAGAACTCCAATTTAAGAGAAAATTGAAAGTGTAAGAAACAGCCCATGCACCGGCCCAGTTTACTAGCGTCACCAGCCCACCAGCAGTGCCTTTGATGTTTATGGGGAATATCTGGATACATCATATTCATACAATTAGTGACAGTCTGACGCAAACTAGATTTGGCAAAAAGAACAGGTTGGATTATGGGTCAAAACGGGTGGGTTGAACAGGTCATCTATTTAGTACGGGTCGATTTTTGTCTATTTCTTGAAGAAGGAAAATTTCATCTACATAACCTTACAAAAATTCAAGTACTCGTTTTTTATCCCATAAACAATATAATATTAGATGATAAATATGGCCCAAGCCCGGTGTGGGGTTAGGTCCATTAGGGTTTGTAATCTATACATATCGGTCAATAATAAGATTATACCTACGGGGTTTTAATGTTCTAACATGGTATCATGAGCATGTATGACATCTTAGCATATTAGATGATGAATATGGCCCAAGCCCTGTGTGAGGTTAGGTCCATTAGGGTTTGTAATCTATAAATATCGGTCAATAATAAGATTATATCTACGGGGTTTTAATGTTTTAACATATAATTCTCATTTGACCCGTTTGAACTTTGAAATAAAACACAACCCACATCGACCCATAGATAAGTAAATCTGTAAATGGATCAACTTTTCCACATTAGAAACTTGTACGAAAAATGATATTGATGTCGCTATATATACCTCAGACATTATAACCCAAGGAACTGCTCCCATTCCTAATGAGAATCCAGCTATAAACAACTGAATTACAGGAAGATAATTTCAGAATGAATATATATGTTAGTGGATCCAGTTTGTAAGTGATGTAATATTTACCAGTATGCCAGTTACGGCTAGCGCAGGTGCTGCTACAAGAGCTATCTGATATGTCTGGTGCATAAGATGATCGTCAAACAATAAGCATTTCAGGTACTAATAGGTGATGAAGTATTCCTTCCATCCCAAAGTATTGGTCCTCACAAGAACACTTTTTAAACATAAGAACACAGCGTAGAGGTTTGTGTTTAATGATTTACCTTCATGTAGAATGAGGCTGCTGCTAAAAAACATCCCAAAGCCATCGTTGCCACAGAGACCTTAAAGTATACATCATATTAGTAACTGGTATTGACTCAAGTCACAACCGCTAAAAGATTATATAATGTGTTGTTAATTTACAATACTGTATTTACCAGTAAAAGTGGCTTTCTACCAGCTTTGTCTATAAATAGTGCATTTAACGTGGTAACGACAACCTGGAACAAAAATGAGAAGCACCATTCAGTTTTTCATCAAACAAGAGTTCTAATATTTCGAATCTCAGAATGATGATAACCTGAAGAACCGCATAGGACATTGTACCAATGTCTGCAGAAAATCCTGAGAATCATACATCAAAATACTGAAAACTATCAGTTCTGAAAGCTGGTTTCTATACGACTTTTTGTCTACATCATGGCCCAAACGGCTTTAATGACCCAGATGTTCAAAAAAGAGTACAATAGCTAAAGCACGACAAATGAAAAAAAAAAAAAAAAAACGCAGATCTTTTTTAATGCAAAAAACTATAAAATGATTAAAGGATGGTGATTTCAGGATCTATACCTGCAGACACGAAAATGCTGCTTGCATAAAAAGATATTCCATTTATCCCTCCAAATTGTTGAAAGACCATCAATCCAACTCCTATCTTCTCATTTAAAGTGGACAAAACGAGGTTAGCATTAAACTTTGGTATTAAAAATAATAATTTCTTGGTGTCAAACGATACGAAAAGATAAACTTACAATAACTGATCTTGAATATCTTTTCTGAAACAAATCGAATACTGTTGCTTTTGGGAGCTTTTCTAGTGTGTGTATATAATCCTGTCAAAAGTTGCAATATTTGATAACCCCTTCAAATTTTTACAGATTCTTTTTTGTAACAGAAAATAAGTTGGGAGCTAAGAAATGCAAACCTTGATTTCAGCTGCCTCCTCATATGTATCGTCACTCCCACGAAGTAGCCTTAACGCTGAATCAAACTCTAAAGGTTTTCCTATCTTAGCCTGCATGGAAGCACAAGTTCCTTAAACCTTGACCATCATAATTTTAGCCCTTTTTTTTTCTTTCTCTTAGACCTTACCAGCCATCTAGGAGATTCGGGTATAAAAAAGAGGCCCACTAGTAAAACTGCACATGGAATCAATCCTGCAACCAAATCACCATGATTGATCATCTTTTGTGGTTTAACTAGATACTGTGTATTCCTGGAAATAAGCATGTATATACCATTATTGGCGTTATACTTCTTAGATAATGAAGGGTTAGGCCTTATACGATACTATTCTCTTAACTTTACATGCTTTACTTTCCTACTCAGTTAATCATTTTAGGGTAGAAATATGGTCGGGTCCGGTCCGGTGGGTTATAAAGCGGGTCAAAACAGGTAGCATCGACCCAAAACACGTTTTGTCCAAGGTGTTGAAACTTGTAAGTAAATAGTGTGCTTAATATGATACAAAAATGTTTTTTTTAATTGTAAACTTATTATCTGATCAAAATTATTTGAAAGGTTTTATGCACTTTTAAGCTATTTTTTCTATTTGACCCGTTTAAGACAAAACAGTACCCAAATCAACCTATTTACAACTTTACAAGTGAATGAGTTAAAAATCGCCACCTCTAAATTATTATTTCTTGATGGACTTCTTGCACGTATAACTATATTGTGCTGATATAACTTCATATCTTAGATTTGTTATATGTTATAGGAATGCTCTATATATACCACTAGCAAACTAGTGAGCAATAAGCAAATAATTCTTTAGAAAACCTGATAAAGCAAGGGTTCTCCAATGTAGCTGCGTTCCTATTATAAACGAAATCGACACTCCAGCTATGATCAAGAGCTGCAAACACGTGGTTAAATATTTTAGAAGTTTCCCACTGTTTTATAATCATGTACCTACTACTTAAGTGCACAATGTACTATGTGTGCTCTTTTGCGTATGATTTGTAGATACTAATAGAACTTCTCACCTGATTTGCTGCTGTTAACAAGCCTCGTAACTGTTTGGGTGATATTTCGGCTATAAACACAGGTACCTTGCAACATAAAATACATTTCTTCAGTCTTCTGCGTGTATACTACTTACAGTTCGATGATATCATAGAAGTTCAATAATGTTAGACTAGAATGTCAGGTAGAGAGTAATGTACCACGTAGGAAAATACTCCCATCCCAAACCCTGTTGCTAATCTTCCGGTGTCCAGAGGGATAGGCCCCTACCGTCATTAGATAATAATAATTTTTAGCTGGTCTTAACATTTAAAAAAGTAAAAAATCAAAAATCAAAAAGTTAGGCATACCTCAGCCAGGTAAATTGCTAACCACCCTCCCATACAGACGATACTTGATATTCTCAATGCCTGTTTGATTGCCAATTATAAGGTTTGGTTTCTGAATATGTAAGGCGATAGCAGGTGTTATAAATGTAACTGGTTAAAATCTATAATCTCTCCTCAACTTACCCCTTTGCGACCGAAATAATCAGCCATGGGCCCACTTGCAACGGCACCAATCATTGCACCCAATGTCAGTATTGAACCAAACAAAGAATACTACAAAGATGAAAAAAAAAACATTATCTGTTACCGACTTTATATTCCACGCTTTGGTTTTTGTCCCTAAAATGACTGCGATTTGCACACATTTTATGTAAATGTTTAAAATTCTGTCAGGTTGTGTAACACGTATAAATGTGTTGAATTCAGATATAGTTCTAAAATTAACTTTTACACATTTATAAGTGTGAATAACTTGAGAAGTAATTACACATTTTCTTTAACCGTCCTGAATCTGTCGAAGAAATAATTATGCGCTTAGGCTAAGTGCTGCTCAAACATACCTGTGCTATTGTTAGATTTAGATCCTTCTTGATGGCAGCCTCGCTAGGAGACGAATAACCAATCTGATGAGTGAAATTCACCAAGTCATTTTAAGCAAACACGAATCTTATATATATGTTAAACTTGCGTAGGTAACTTGACATAAAGAACCAAAATACCAAATTCAGCACTTACACCTGTTCCAAATGAATAAGAACCGCACACTGCAACAAATGTACTGAGGTAAACCATACTATTATTTTCCTTTTTTCTTTCATCTTGAGGTATAAGTGGAGCTCGATAATCTTGACCACTGTCTTCTCTTTTCTCTTTATCCTTGTTAATAGCCATTTTTCTTTCAACCCGTTTCGCTGAATACTAGCGAGAAACTTACCAAAGAAAAGTAGTCCCTTTTTTGTTTAAAAAATGCACATTAAGATTCGAGTTGTGTTATCCTAGCTCCATAATATCATATGCATAACAAAAATTAAGGACCAAACTTATTGTTACATATCGAATCATTATGATAAGACACGTTTTCTTAGTGGTCAAAAATGTTTCTTGTTAGGTTGATGGAGCTTTCATAACAGGGAGACATATGTAGTGTTTTGCTTATCCGTAATTAATTTGAACGAGTATAGGTCAGGTTTGGTCTAATGGTCCTTACATGTTTTCTATGTGATAAGCAGCTAAACCAACTTTTGACATAAATTACATTAGCTAACAGTTCTATAAATATTCGTTCAAGGCGGTGTTTCACATTGCGTCTTAAGAGTAATTATCCAATTATTGTGTTTTCACTTCGCATATACAGATAATCAGTTTGCAGTCTTAAAGCATAATGAAACGGATTCTAATAATTATTTAGGGGTGTATTTAAGGTTGCTTATTGAACTACCTTTGTTTGGGTGTGCATGGCGCGGATCATTTTAAAGTATTTTGGAGCGTTTAGCGTTTATTTTATAGGATAAAAACCTTGTTTACACGCGGTGAAACGAAGCATTCAAATTCAAAAGCTACTTATTCTAACAAGAATTAAAATTCTAATGCTACTTTTACTTCATTTCACACATTATAATATAAATCTTACCTAAAAGATGCTTACAATTGCTAGTTTCGCCAAACATACCCTCTAGATGCTTATTCGAAACAACTTTTTTGCAGTCACAACTAATCAAACAAGTTGTTTGGATAAGCAATTCCAAACACTCACAATACAGTTTATCTATTTTATTAAATCACGGAATCAGATTACATATAAATCCTTTCCGTTGATTGCTTCAAAATTTATTCAACTTCAGGTCAACTGTTATTGTACGCATGATTTGTAATCTGTTCACAGGTTTGTGGGCAACAATCTTTGGTTTCAACAAATGTTTCATGTTTAAGATAAAGGCTGTGTGAATGGTGTGATTTCAATAGAACAATAATGGGTAAAACAAGAGATACTTAAAAACATAATTATATATATTACTGCAAATGTTGTTATATGTTTTCTAAAGTAGAAAACATATATATAGTTTTCTAAACGACACCATTTGACAGTTATTCCATCATCCAACCATTGTAACTTTTAGATGAATAACTGCCAATAATAACTACCTATCATAACTGTCTACATTGGGCTGTTTGGGTTAACCAAATTTGACCCATGTGCAGACTTACAATTCGACCCATACATGAATAATAATACATAAACCATGTCTTAAATAAGTACTAAGCATTAAACTTTAATCTAATTTGATCTTAAGACAATTAGAGGCTAACATTCTCCCCCTTAATTGTTTAAGATCAAAGTGTCTTATGAGTTGACTTTTGCTGATTTCTTCAAGCAATGACTTCAAAGCCATTGTTGTCTTGGCTACTGTCTTGTTCTTCTTCATCTTCAATCTCCAATCTAACACCAAATCTGTTTGATCCTTCTTCATGTGCTCCATCCTTCACTGTGCTTTCCTTCTGGCCTGGTGGGTCCTTGGCTTATGCTTCTTTGCTAGTTTCACCCACTTCTACTTGCTTTTCACCCCAAGGAACTTGTGCAGTTTCATGGTATATCACAATTAGATCAACAAACTTCTTATAACAGATTCTAACTGCATCACTATCTTTGGTATCTAGACCTTGCAACTGTGCTATTACTCCCCACTTGTCACCTAGTGTGACTGAAAAGTAACCTCCTAAACCTTCAACAACCTTATGCAAACATAACAAGTTCAACTCCACATCCCTAACAGCTAGTGGTATAGTATCCAGTGCATCATAATTCAGATGTACAAGATAAAACCACTTCACTAAGTCTATGAACCTTTTACTGAACACCTCCCAATTTTTGTACAACAGATCATCCTTCTTCAATAGATTCATAAAAGAAAGATACCTTGAGAAAGAATTTACCTTTAAGGCATAGAGGGTTCCATTGTAACTAAGATACTCCTCATCAACATAGTCTTGAGTATCTTCCCTGTTCCAGTCCAATTCTTCCAAGCCTCTTATCAAGGAACACTCATCTGTTGAGTCTAATTTTTCAAAATGGTCTTCCAAATACTGATTGTGTTCATCCACAATCTCCTTTAGCCCAACCTGTTCTTCTCCTTTCTCTATGAATGGTGACTGATTACCAAATCCTTGATTGTGATTCATGTAGCAGATGCTACACATGTCATCTTTCACATGTCATCTTTCACTTCTACCCTATATCCTTGTGACTTAAGCAACTCTAAACTAAGCATATTGAATGATACTTCAGGGGTATACTGCACATATCTAATCACTATATCACCTTCATTTGTACTAACAGTAATATCTCCAATCCCATAGGAGAAAATGAATTTCTTTTCATTTTCCTCCTTTCCTATCATCTTAAACTTATAATCAACTTCATTAAACAAGGCTCTACTAGGACACATATGGAACTTATAAACATTGCTTGCATACCAGATTTCATTCCAAGTATTAGTGTTTGTACCTTTTACCATGTAATCTGCAGTCAAAAAGACTTTCTCAGGATACTTGGCTTCTTTTGCTATGACTCTTCTTGTGGTGTTCATTTCTTGTTCCAATTCTAAAGCAGCAAGCTTTTTCCTATCTTCACATGCCCAAAAGGCATGTCCTTTTTCCTTGCAAATGTAACACTTAGACCTTTTGTCCCCTTTTGTGCCCAAAACCTTCCTCTTTAATTTCTTCAACCCTTCTGACTTCTTTGTGGCATTGAAAGCCTCATTCTCCAAAACAGTTTGTGCCAGTATTGCTTTTCCTTTTGGTGATATGCTTTTCTTTCTTCTTGTGTTCCATAGGTTCAGTCTTCTGGGAGTTTCTCTTAAAAGGCATCTACCAGTTTGGAAACCAGTCATTGTTTGCCTTTCCCATGGATTAGAGCCAAAGCTCTGATACCAATTGTTCATAGGTTTGTGGGCAACAATCTTTGGTTTCAACAAATGTTTCATGTTTAAGATAAAGGTTGTGTGAATGGTGTGATTTCAATAGAACAGTAATGGGTAAAACAAGAGATACTTAAAAACAGAATTATATATATTACTGCAAATGTTGTTATATGTAGTTTTCTAAACGACACCATTTGACAGTTATTCCATCATCCAACCATTGTGACTTTTAGATGAATAACTGCCAATAATAACTACCTACCATAACTGTCTACATTGGGCTGTTTGGGTTAACCAAATTTGACCCATGTGCAGACTTACAATTCGACCCATACATGAATAATACTACATAAACCATGTCTTAAATAAGTACTAAGCATTAAACTTTAATCTAATTTGATCTTAAGACAATTAGAGGCTAACATAATCCACTGCTATTGTAAGAAGCCGGTCACCTATAAATCATATGTATCGCGTAATATTTTAATTTTACATCTGTTTATTTACTGGCTGCCACAAAAAGCTACCAATTCATCAACCAACTCAAGTGTCCGGGTTTTGGTGCCGCATCAACCGATTACATACAACAGCAACAACTTACAACTTTGTTACGTACAAAAAGATGTTTTTGTACGATACATACAATAACAATTGACTTAAACACATATAAGGTTATACATGGGCGGGCTTAGGACTCTAAGTCATCAGGAGCACAAATATTTTTTACGAGTATAAATGAAATAAAAATGAACAAGACGTGTATTTCTTATTATATATCAGTGGAATAACTATATAATACATATGTTTATAATTTCGGAGAAATTGGGATTTTAAACGAAAATTTACACTTGCCGGTAAACATGCATGCCCCTCGTTATAGCTTATTATCTCAGACAGATTATTTCATATCACATAATCAGTAAACATATCAAAACATACTAATATAAATATAAATCCAACTTAACCAAAAACTATATCATTAAGAATCGAGTTGTGGTCTGAAACAAAGCATATTTTTCCGACGTACCTGCGTTTACTTCTTTCGGTGCAGTGAGGCTTGAAATTTGATTAATGTTGAAATTGGAATATAAAATATGAAAAAACTAGAGGATGAATTAATTATGGGTCATACTATTGCTACGGGGTCTACCCCGTAGCCTGCCCTACTTGTCCCCATTTTGTCCCCCCGCTTTTTCCAGTATAACACAGTTTTTTGTCAGTTTCTGTTCCGTATTTCTGACAGTTTTAAGCGTTTGGCTTATTAAACTTTATATTTACAGTTCCGCATTTTCAGGTTTATAGCTTTTTGATATAAACAAAATTATAAAAATAAAAAAAAAATAAAAAAAAAAAAAAAAAAAAAAAAAAAGGGGGGGGGGGTATCAATAACCAAATGGGGGGTATTAATAACGTGACCCTTAATTATTGGATAGTAGATCCGAGAGCAAAGTGGGTGTGTGTAGTAACTGCAAAACCAGAAGATTCGGAGTACGTAGACGCAAATAGTGAGATTGCATGATGGGCATTTTTTGTCTTCTTTTTTTATTTCTATTATTTATTTTATATATATATCAAAAGTTACTTCATCCCGAAAAAAATTATAAAATATTAAAAATTATTATAATATTTCTTAACTATAAAAAATTACTTTTACAAGGTTATTGAAGATTGCAAAAGTTTTAAATAATGCAATTCGACTGTAGAAAAGTCATAAAACATTTGTACGTAAGTGCAATTATGAATGTTGTTTTGGGAACTCCTTTTTTTGCTAACGCCACACCCAACAAGCATTAGCTACAGTACTATACGCATAAACTATGCCAACGAGATTGCTAGGGGCAATCCTGTTTTTGCTAAGGGCCGAATGAACAGTTAAAGCTACAGTACTAACGGTCGTTAGTTAACGTTCGTTATCTACTAACGGTCGTTGCTTTTTCTTACTATTTAAAAAAGACTAAAATGCGACAATAGTCCATTAGGGACTAATGATGTAACAAAATTTACATAATTGGTTCTTCATGTTAGATGTTTGTTACACAGTTAGTCCTACTAATGGTTGTTACTTAACGGTCATTAAGTAACAACATATTATGTGACCTATCATCTGCAAAACTATCTAGGCAAATAACCCGCAGCGAAGCGCGGACACACCACCTCGTTCTATCTCATTTAGGTTGGATTCTACTATTCTAGTATATTTAAATATAAGTCCGGGTGTAACGGTGGTGGTCATTTTTACGTCGTTAACATCTTAGAACCTTTCCACCACATTTACCTCTCTAATAACTAGAACCTACAAACTTTGACTCTAACTTTCAACGAAGCATTTTGGTATACGTTTGACCGTGAGACCCACAGGTCTAGCAACAACGCGTGTAGTTGCTAAAACTGTATATTAATTAAATATAAATATTTTGAGATTGAATAGTTTCTTTTTCGATTTCTTTTTTGGTTATATCCTCCTAAAACCAATTTAGCAGCCAAAAACCTTTAGCGATAGTTCCGTTTAACTGGTATGACTTTTAGCGACGACATGTGTTGTCGCTAAAATTGTTGGCCTTACATAAATCAGTTATAATTTTAATAATTTATATATTATATATTTATATAAGTAACTAATAATTTACACATATATATATATATATATATATATATATATATATATATATATATATATATATATATATATATATATATATATATATATATATATATATATATATATATTTGTTCATCTAAGAAATTACTTTAGCGACGATACTTGTTGACGCGAAAAGTTGATGGACAATGAGAATTTTGGTGGGCCCTACATTTCGTCACTAAAGGCCTTTGGATTTCGTTGCCAAAACTTAGCGACGGGCCTATAGCGACGGCGTTTTAGCGACCACGTGTCATCGCTAAAGCTTTTGAGACAATAGCTGGGCCTTTGCCGACGACGGGTCGTCTCAATAAGCCTCCAACATTGTAATGCTATTACACCTCGTTTTAACACAAATATAACTCATAACTTTTCTAGTCCTTCATGCATGATATCCTCCAACATTTAACAATGTTCACGCGTAAAGATGAAGCATTCACACATGGTACCATGTCTCAGTAAGGCGGGTCTAAAAGAGGTGATACATGACTACATGAGCTTGGGCAGAGCTTGAGCCATGTTTATGAGAAAATATGGGCTTGGTTGGACCCGACCATGTATAAGCTCTACTCATTAAGTTATTTATTTTAAATTTTATTTATTTATTTATTATAATAATATTCATAATCTAAATGGTACTCGCTGCAAAGTTGCGGCGATAAATAATTGCGCACGATAATTGTAATTATAGTGGATTTCGGCAGGGCTCATAATTTTCAGCGCTTGCGATGTAAGAAAAAGGTAGATAATTGTTTTTTTTTAAATACCTTTGTTTGTAATTCTTATAATTAGTACATAAAAAGTTAAATTTTTGCATCGGAAGCGTTTTTTGAATAACTAGCTTTATAACCCAACGCACGGGGTTTGGGCAACCAGTATAACGCGTATTGATATTTCAGTAACTTTGTTGTGAAGTTAAATATTGTGGAAATTTATAAATCAATGGCTTTGTAATGTTTACGATTTTTCTATAAAATTATATTTTTACTTTTAATACCAACGAGTGTGGTAACCCGCGCGATGCAGCGGGCTTGCCTTTGAGGGTTTTTTTTTTTTTTTTTTTTTCGCCCTTGGTTTCGAATATTTAGAGTGTTTTTTTCCGTTAATTGGTAAGTATATTTGATGTAGTAATTTTTATATGAATAATGAGCTTTACGGTTTATTAGTTTTAAGAAAGTATAACTTTTTATGTATTAAGTGTGTAAAATAGGTTTTTTTTGGTAATCGTGGACTAATATTTGTTTGGAAAATTCGCTAGTGTATTTATTTTGGTTGAATGTTTACATTGGTCTTAAATATGGTTAATATAGTAATATTTATTTATATTAGCAATGTATTTTACTACTTATGGTTTTGGGGTTTTTTTTTTGTTGAGCATATTGTGTTAGTGTACATTAAGTGTGTAATAATGTGTTTTTCCCTTTTTAAAATATTGGGCTTGTCTAATAGGTTTGGGCTTCATTTGTTTTAAGAGAGAGTAAGTTAACGGATAGCCCAATATTTATATATCTGTTTATCTAGAAAATGCACGATTATTATCCTTTCAGTATCGTTTCAGAAATTAGGGTTTTTTATACAGGATAGTATTTGTTGGTCAATCGTTGCTATAATTGATTAAGGTAATTAATCATCTGTATATGATAGTATATATTTAATCTGGCAAGTGCATGGTATGATTTTGTGGTTGTAAAATGTTAATTGTTTGTCTCTTTTTTCTTTTTTTTTTGGTTTGTATTGTTTTTGTTGTAGTGTGTGTTGTTTCTGAGTCTCTTTTTACTTTTGTGGACAGTAGGTCAAAAAAGGGTTGTTGCTTTTAGGTTATTAAAGCCTGTGTGGTTTCCTGTTTTGGAATCTGTCATTGAAAAAAGGAGTAATTAAACACTGTTTTCTTTAGGTTATACTAACTGGATGCTACAGTCTTTTAGTCGCCTATATAAGTTGGACTCTTGTTGTGTTACATACTTGTGTTTGTAGTTACTAATATTTTATAAGAGTCTGTTTAAAAAATGGTGTCTACTCCAATCCTTGATCAGTTGAAAGATGCGTGTGGTTCGGATGTGTTAATACAAATATCGCCATTAAACGTTATTTATATTTTTGATCTTTGCCTAAGTTTTGTTAACGACAAAAGTAAATTTAATTTATAAAAGCTTAAAGCTTGTCAAGTTTATTAGATATTAAAACAAGCTTTCTCAAACAATATATTCATCATTCAAGCATTTACATTTGTGATTAGTAACATCTTAATATGACTCTAATCATTATGTATGATAGTAGTTTGTAGAATGTGTTAGGTTCTTAAAACCAAACACTACTTAAGCATTTGCATATTTCTATAAATAGTAATACAACATTTGACATCATGTATTACATCATGGAAATCATTGGAAGATTCCATTAGATATTTTGTGAAGATTTGTACTCTTCATATCTTGCACAATCTCACTTAGATAGAGTTGACTTTGGCAAGATTTGATATCTTGGCTGTCAGACCGGCGGTACCAAAATGGTACACGGGCGGAACCCTTTTAAGGGGTCCGCCGTCCGTGGACGCTCCTGTCCATTTTGGCTATAAATAGCAATGCCAAGCCAAGTAGTTTCTCATCCCTTTCCAACATACTTTCATACATATCTTCTCTCTAACCTTTCTAACTCAGTTTCATATCATATTAGTGATCTCTTTTGTAGCAAAGAAGATCAAGTCATATTCAAGCTTCAACGAGAAGTTGGAAGTCTTGTTTGTTTAGTGTTGTATGATCTAGTGTTGATCCATACTTCATTGTTGTATCAAACCATCATAATCTTGTGAGTGTGAGTGGTTAGTATTTTAGTCCTCAAAATACATTGTGTGTGGGAGTAGTTGTACCCTTGGAAAGAACTCGACATCTAGCTTAGTGTCGGAAATAGTGTAAGCGAAGTGTAAAGGTTTTCTCCGCCGGTGAAAGGAGCTTGTTGACTAGTGAAGTTAAACTCTCGAGTGTGAGACTCGGGGAGTGGAGTAGGGCAAGGAAAAAGAGTCCTTGTAGGCCGAACCACTATAAACAACTTGTTGTGGTTTGATCATCTCTTTCCTTATTTACTTATTACACATTGCTTGCATATTTCATTAACATACTCAAGATCAATATCAATTGATCTTTCAATAAGTTTCAAAACAAAGTTTTTAATTGGTAAACTATTCAACCCCCTTCTAGTTTTCTACAATTGGTACCAGAGCCTCGTTGCTCAAGAATTTCTAAAATAACTTGTATTTTATAAACTTGAAACGATCCATGGATTCTGAAAACTTTAAAGAAGGGCAATCTATGCAAAGACCACCACTCTTTGAAACCAATGGATTTATCTATTGGAAAAACCGTTTTGAAACATATGTAAAATCAAAAGATATAGATCTTTGGTTTATTATTGTTAAAGGAGATTTTAGTTCTACAACAAAGGATATTTCCGTTGATGAACAAAAGAAATTAGTTGCTAAAAATAATGAAGCTAAAATGATGCTTTATAATGCTTTACCTAGAAAAGAATATGAAAGAATTTTTATGTGTGAAACCGCCAAAGATATTTGGGAATCTTTAATTGTTACACATCAAGGTAATTCACAAGTCAAGGATAACAAAATTGATCTTCTTGTTCAACAATATGAACAATTTGTTATCCCTGAAGATGAAACCATTGATTGTGGCTTTGCTCGTTTTAACACTATCATTACATCACTTAAAGCACTTGATGAATCTTTTCGTAGTAAGAACTTTGTCAGGAAATTTCTTAGAGCACTCCATCCCAAATGGAGAGCTAAAGTGACCGCTATTGAAGAATCAAAAGATCTCTCAATAATGTCACTAGACGAGCTAATTGGCAACCTCAAAGTTCACGAAATGGTAATGGAGAAAGATTCGGAGATCATCAAAGGAAGAAAGGAGAAGATCAAATCCGTTACTCTTAAAGCAAAGGCGGAATCAAGCGATGATGGTGAATCTTGTTCCGGTAGTGAAGATGAGGAGTATGCCATGGCCGTTAGAGATTTCAAGAAGTTCTTTAGAAGAAGAGGAAAGTTTGTAAGACAACCTCGAGAAGAAAAGAAGCCATTCCGAAAAGATCGGGATGATAAGAAGAGTAAAGGTGAAAGAAAGTGTTTTAGATGTGGTGATGCAAGTCATCTCATAGGATAATGTCCCAAGCCACCTAAAAGCAAAACTCAACGAGCTTTTGTAAGTGGTGCTTGGAGTGATAGTGAAGACGATGAAGAATCAAGCAAGGAAGAGATCGCTCTAATGGCACATGAGTCAAATGAGGTACTTTCCGACTCTTCTTATTCTTCTATAGATGATGACACCTTGCAAAAACAATATAATCAATTGTGTGAGCTAAGTCTAAAAATCATAACTAAAAATAAATTTCTAAAAACCAAAAAGGAGTTTTTGGAAAATGAGGTATATGAGTTAAAAGAAAAAGCAAAACGACTTGAAAAAGGAAAAGCAAATGACGATGATTGTAAATCATGTCAAGAGCTTAATCTTGAAATAGAAAAACTAAAGCTCACACAAGAAGTTCTAATAGAAAATAATTCTAAGTTTAAAAGGTTTAACAAAAACATCGCTCTTGCCGATGAAATAGTTAAAATCCATAAAACACCAGGAGACATGAATGGGCTAGGTTTTAATGAAGTATTAATTCCAAAGAGTCAAAACAAAATGGCCGAAAAGGACGAACATTCTGTCAAAATTGCTGCAGTACAGCACGGACCAGACGGAACCAAAATAAGGGTTCCGTCCGTTGTGCAAAATGGTACCGCGGGTACTTCAGCAGAACAGAATGTTCGCAATACGGACCGTACTGAATTTGTTAAAGTAACAAAGAAAACCAATGATAATGTTAAACTAAAACCAGCCATTATATCAGGAGTAGGACTTGTTAAAAATGAATTTAGATCAAAAACTACTCAACAACGATATAAAACTTCTTTTGCCAAACGCCCCTTTCCTAAGAGCAACCACAACGTTCAACCTAACTACCAACACAACGGTTGGAATCAAAGCTTTCCTAGACCATATCAAACTCCAGATTACATGCCATGGAACTCTTATCCATCATTTCCATACATGAATCAAATAAATGGTATGTTTAACCCAAACGGACCCATGAGATATTGGGGACCAAATGTTTGAGTTATTTGCTTCTTAGGTATGCTTGAAAGTTGGATTGGAACCTGATGAATGGATAAAAGATAGTGGATGCTCACGACACATGACGGGCAACAAAAGTCTCTTCTCATCATACCAAGAGTATGACGGAGGTAATGTCACTTTCGGTAGCAATCTCAAAAGCAAAATCATTGGCAAAGGTACGATTGCTCATAACTCTCTAACTATTGAAAATGTTGCTCATGTGGATAGGTTAGGATTTAATCTACTTAGTATTAGCCAACTATGTGATAAAAAGTATAAAGTACTATTTGATGAAAATGGTAGTAAAATACTAAAAGATGGTATCACCATAGCTAAAGGAGTTAGGGAAAATAACATATACGTCATGAAAATAGATAAAACATATAATGACAAACTTTGCTTAACAACATTAGACGATAGCTCATCTCTTTGGCATAGACGCTTAGGTCACGCTAATATGAGACTTATACAAAACCTATCTTCAAAAGAGTTGGTTAGGAATTTACCAAAACTAAAATATGACCAACACTTTTGCGACGCTTGCAAAATTGGTAAACAAACACATAGTAGTCACAAATCTAAAAATATGGTGTCCACATCTAAGTGTCTAGAATTATTACATATGGACTTGTTTGGACCATCCGCTATAAGAAGCTATGGAGGCAACTTATACACTTTGGTCATAGTAGATGATTACTCAAGGTTTACTTGGACGTTATTTTTGAAAACCAAAAATGAAGCTTTTGATAAATTTGAAATACTTAGCAAGAAAATTCAAAATCTTCTAGGTGTCAAAATTGTGTCGATCCGAACGGATCATGGTCGTGAATTTGACAACGAAACTCAATTTGGAAACTTTTGTGATACAAATGGTATAACACATAACTTTTCCGCTCCACGAACACCTCAATCAAATGGAGTAGTAGAACGTAAAAATAGAACAATTCAAGAAATGAGTAGAACAATGCTTAATGAACAAAACATTCCTCAAAAGTTTTGGTGTAACGCCGTTGACACTTCTACATATATTTTAAATAGAGTCTTAATACGTCCTTTCCTAAACAAAACACCATATGAACTTTATAAAGGTAAAAAGCCAACATTAGGATATTTTAGAGTCTTTGGTTGTAAATGTTTTATTCTTAATACTAAGGATTATCTCACCAAGTTTGACCCAAAGTCTTATGAAGGTGTATTTCTTGGTTACTCTCAAACTAGTAAATCTTACATTGTCCTAAATAAAGAAACAATGATAGTCGAGGAATCGTTGAACATAACATTTGACGAAAGTCCACCTCCCTCTAAGACATCACCTTTGGTAGATGATGACTTAGTTGAAAGTCAAATAATAGAAAGTCAAATTAATAATAACAAGGAAGATGAACCATCAAATAAGGAAATTGTCAACATCAAAGAATCTAAAAGTCATCCATTAGAAAAGGTCATAGGACAACTTAATCAAACAACCTTAAGGTCACAAGCTCAAAATCAAAGTAATCATTTTTGTTTTGTATCCACCATTGAACCAAAAACCATAAATGAAGCAATAAAAGATGAATCATGGGTAATTGCCATGCAAGAAGAATTAAACAAATTCGTTAGAAATGATGTTTGGAAACTAGTTCCAAAACCCAAAGATCAAACTATAATTGGAACAAAATGGGTCTTTCGAAACAAAATGGACGAAAATGGTGTAGTATCTAGAAACAAAGCTAGGCTTGTTGCACAAGGTTATAATCAACAAGAAGGAATTGACTATGATGAAACTTATGCACCGGTAGCTAGACTTGAATCTATTAGAATATTACTTGCTTATGCATGTGCTTATGACTTTAAATTATTTCAAATGGATGTTAAAAGTGCTTTCCTTAATGGGTTTATTAACGAAGAAGTGTATGTTTCTCAACCTCCCGGTTTTACCGACTTTAAGAAACCACATCATGTCTTCAAACTCAAGAAAGCATTATATGGCCTTAAACAAGCACCTAAAGCTTGGTACGACCGTCTTAAGACTTTTCTTATTGATAACAAATATACTATGGGATTAGTAGATAATACTCTTTTTACTAAGAAAAAGGAATCGCAAATTATTATTGTTCAAATATACGTTGATGACATTATATTCGGATCAACTTGTCAAGAACTATGTAATGATTTCTCTAAAATCATGCATGACGAGTTTGAAATGAGTATGATGGGTGAGTTAAACTTCTTTCTAGGACTTCAAATTAAACAACTAGAAGATGGTATTTTCTTTAACCAATCTAAATATATAAAAGACATGCTTAAGAAATTTGGTCTTGAAGATTCCAAACCAACTAAAACACCCATGTCCTCGGACACTAAACTCACCAAGGACGAAGAAGGTGAATCCGTAGATAACACTAAATATAGAGGAATGATTGGTAGCCTACTCTATCTTACGGCTAGTAGACCCGACATTATGTTTAGTGTTTGTCTATGTGCTCGCTTTCAAGAAAACCCCACTTAGAATCATTAAAAAGGATTTTTAGATATATTAAGGGAACAACGTGTTTAGGATTATGGTATCCCAAAGGAACGGGTATAGAAACCATAGTGTATGCCGACTCGGATCATGCCGGTGATTATGTCGATAGAAAAAGTACAAGTGGTATTTGCACTTTTGTTGGACATTGTCTCACCTCATGGTTTGCAAAGAAGCAAACGGCTTTAGCCATCTCTACTACTGAAGCCAAATACGTCTCAGCCGGAAAAGCATGTCAACAAGCTCTTTGGATGAAGCAAGCTCTCGTAGACTACGGAATTCATCTCAACGACATTGTGATACTTTGCGACAACAAAGGAGCCATCGATCTCAGCAAGAATCCCGTTCAACATGCTCGTACAAAGCACATTGAAATCCGTCATCACTTTCTTCGCGACAATGTTCAAAAAGGAAACATTTCAATCGAGAAAGTATCCTCCGAAGACAACATTGCCGACATCTTTACTAAACCTCTTAAACGAGAACCTTTTAATCTTCTTAGACTTGGTTTAGGGTTAATGGAACCAAACATGTAGGATAAACATAGCCTAAAACATTAGAATAGTCAAACCTAAACAATTTTGCCTTGTATCTGCTACTGTAGCCACGGCACCAAACGACAACACGGACGAAACCAAATATTTGGTGCCGTCTGGTCCGTGGTGTCTACAGAAGCAAAACTGCTATATACATAACATCCTCTTCCTCACAACCCACTTTACCAAAACGTGTAAAACTTAAACCAAGCTCATTATTGACACCTTCCCACTCACTAATCACTGAAGATAACATCATTGTTGTTAGGAATTAGAAATTCCAGGTATTAAAGAGTCGGTCACCTCAAGTATATGTAATCGTTAGAAAGCTCGTAGTCGTAGTTCTTTTAAGTTAAGTAGTATTTAGTTAAGTAACACCGTGGAGGACGGACGGGTCTTTACCCACTGTATGCCTGATCCACAGCCCGATGTGTGGCGATTTATGTAAGACTATAAATACTCTCTACCTTTCAAGGTAGAGAGTTGGAGCTCATAATAATATCTTTCACTTTCTCTCACTAAGTTCCCTAAACCTCTAACTTTCTCTCTCTAGAACTCCATTCATACGCCACTTTGTGTTATGGTTTGATGTGTATGTGAAAACTAATATCCTACAATTGGTATCAAGAGCCATGGTTAGATCATATCTCGCACATCTTTGGATTTTTAGTGGTTTTTAGGTGGTTTTTGAGTTTGAAAAGTTTAGTGGTTTGTGCATCATTTGGTTGATTTCTTGTGTTAAAGCTTGGATTTTGTTAGTACTTTTATGTTTAGAATCATCACAAGTGTTTAGGTTTTCATTTGGTAAGCTTGAATCATCTTGGTTGGGTTTTTTTGGATTGAAAAGTGATGTTTATGGTGTTTTTCTTGCTAGCGACTTGACCTACGGATTTGTTTCTTAGTAGCGACTTGCTTTACAATTTTGTAGCGAGTTGCAGTTTTTGGAGCTAGCGACTTAAACCTAGCGACTTACAGTACAAGTAGTGGACTCTCCACTACGGGTAGCGACTTGGTGTTAGCGACTTGGTCAGTAGCGAGTTGCTATTTAGCGACTTGAATCTTTAGCGACTTGATTAGCGAATTGCTGCCAAAATTTTGTTAGCGACTTGGATTGTAGCGAGTTGTTATATAGCGACTTGGAGCTTTAGCGAATTAGTACTTAGCGACTTGGTACTTAGCGACTTGGTACTTAGCGACTTGGTTCAAGGGGTTTAGCGACTTGGTTGATTTTTACGAAGAAGAGGTTTGACCAAAGTTGACTTTTTACGTCAAAACTTTAAACGGCCATAACTTTTGATCCGTAACTCCGTTTTCAGCGAAATACCTGTCAAAACGACCGGAACAGCCTGAATATTGTGAGGTTTCACAACAATGTCGTGAAACGAATTTTTCGAGGCCCAAATCCTCTCCGAAAGGAAGTTATTGAGCTTTTAAGTTTTTAGACCTAAATTTCTCCATAAAATCGTGCAACAACCAACCCAAATCACAACCAAACAACATCTCTGCTTATCCCACAAACAATCATAAGACCTAACACACAATTTTCTATCATTGTGTCGATCCATCAGTCATCTTAACACATTCCATTGGTCATTGCTTAACGGTTTAGTCTTGATTTTAGTAAAATCCCGCGAAAGATTCTATTTCTCGGTTTAAATCATAGACTTGTAAAATCCCGTGCATTCTACCACATCATGTCTTACTCTACTGACCCAGTGATTTCAGAAGTGCTTAAATTGTATGATGCTGTGGATAATAATGATAAAGGATGCTACACTGAACGATTAAAGATGTTTGAATTAAACAACGAGGATGTGAGATCTTCATGTTCTGAGTACAATGAGAATGAATTGCACCTGCTACAGAATGCCATGCAAATGGAATGCAGCATTGAGCCCTATCAACTACTTCATCTGCACCTCATACAGTTGTTATCCATAGTTGGGGATCGAACATGTAGTGCTCTTTTCCGCCAGGACTTACCTACATTGACAAGAAGCTTGCTTTTGAACTTAGAGCATTTAAAGCTGCAACTTACCAATGAAGAAGTTCAAAAAGATGGTTCCAGTGCAGCTCTTCAAGTAATCTACAAACAATTTCAGCCATTCATCAGTGGGGAATATTCAGCAGATTACGATCAACACTTGACTGGAATTTCCTTCAAAAAACATACTGGAATGGAAATTCAGGAATTCATTGAGACATTTATCCAACTCATGGATAATGTGAAAAAGTACATTGAGGAAACTGCACAAAAGGATGAAAAAGTGAATGAGTGTCAGGTGCAGTTGAGAGATTGTTGTGATAAGTTGGGTAATGTATCTATGGAAGAATCGGGTGTTGCTGAATGCAGAATGTTAGAGAAAACAAATAATGATGAGTCGGACAATGCTAAAATAGAATCTTCATGCTCATGTTCACAAGTGAGAGAGGTGCACCAGTCACAACCCGTGCAAGCTAATGCAAAGGAACGCTCCATGGAAGCTTCGGATGTACCCAAGATAGAGATGCACCGGCCACAACCTGTGCACGATAATGCAGAGGAAAGTTGCATGAATGTTTCTGCAGTACCTAGGTATGCATCTTCTTCTCAAAATGATGATTATGAATTGCATGAGTACACTGTATTTGTGCCTGATGATTCCTTGACCACTGAACTCAATACCTATAAGGATCAAGTTGCCATATACGAACAACGTGCTAAGTTTGAACTTACCACTCGTGAGCAGGAGATGGATATCCAAATGCGTACAATTATTAGAAAAAGTAATTTTAGAGAAGAAGTATTAAAACAAGAGTTAAACTCCTTACAAGAAAAGCTTTCCAAAACTGCTAAGCAAAAACACGAACTTCAAGAAAATGTTAAAATGCTTAAGCAAGAATTCAAGGCTAAGGAATCAAAACTTTTGAATGATTTTTCCAATCTAAAAACTTTGAAAAACAAGCTTGAAAATAAGTTGTATGTACAAGGGAATACCATTCAAACTGCTCACATGATCACTAAGCATCGAGTCTTAAGCGATAAGCATAGCATTCCCCTTGTTGAGGAACCAAATCCAGAGGTAATTAAAAAGGCTAGAAATGCTCATAAGGTGCTTTATGATGGTAATGAAATCCTTAAGCCTAGGCAGAAACCTAGTTGCGTTGAGTGCACTGAGGAAGATAAGAAATCTGATGAAGTCACTAGGGAGAAAATGAATAAGAAGTTAGAAGATCCTGAGTGTAAAAAGAATAACATAACGATTAAACCCCATAATTACACTAAAGAAAATTGGATCTCCTTGAACAAGTTTAAGCCTCAGACTCTATTAACCCCTGAACAAGTGTTCTGGAAAAAGGATTTAGATAAGCAAAAAGCAGAGAATCTTGTTGTAACGAACCCTCCCCTTAGGAAAATGCCTAGAGCGACTGTGTATCCTCCGAATACACCAATGCATCTTGTTCCTAGAACAATTGCCACTAAAAGCAAGACCTTAATTAGTCAATATGTTATCTTTCAACTATTTGTTGATTTTGAGAAAACTTGCAAGAAAAGGATCACACCCACTGGCATTACTGAAGGAGAAAGGGGTTTTGAGCAAACTAAAGAATGTTATTTAACTGAAGTCATGCCTTTCTTTAAACAACTAAAAGATCATTTTGAGAGTCTTAAAAAAGGAATGAATTCAGACATTAAAGAAATGGAAAAGGAATTTGAAGCAATGATTGTTGAGGTTTGTGATTATGAGAGAGAATTAAAATATAATGAGATTGAGAGGAAGAACTTGCATACACTGAATGAGAATCTGATTTCTGAATGTATTGCTCAAGATGTGTTTTTCACTGCTACAAATTGTTCCATTAATGCTTCTCAATTTCATGAATTATCTGTTGCTCGGAAAGTCTCCCATGATCGTGTCATTGAGCTTGAAACAACAAATTCAAAATTGCATGAGAAAATAGAACAGGATGATCATGATAACTTGGTCAAACATTATTCTAAATTAGAAGTTGAACATCTTGCTTTGCAATTAAAACATCAACATCTCAAAGAAAATGTTAAAACCTCAAATATCAAGACATCCTCTGATGCTCCTGAGTTTGATGCAGTTTTTGAAATTAGTAAACGTGATGAACAAATTCGAGCTCATTGCCACACGATCAAAAGATTGAAAGCCCAAATTTCACAACTGAAAGGTGAAAAGAAGGATGTGACTGGTTCCCATATGCCTCCACCTTTAGATTCTCAGAATTTCCAACTTCAAAACATAATTGATAACTTGCAAAAGGAAAATGATTGTTTTAAAGCTGAAATTTCAAAGGTTAATGATCAAAACAAAGAGTCATGTGATTCATTTAAAGGTAATAATGATAAACAAATTGAAAAGATAACTTCTTTACTTAACGATATTGAGAATCTGAAGCGTGAGGTGAAAGGAAAGTTGCCAATCCCCAATTGCAAATACTCTGTTCCTAAGGTTTCTGATTGTGATAAATATGCTATCGATATGTTATATATTCCTCCGCCCATTAGGAATAATGAACTTGCACATAAAGCATATCTCTCATACCTTAAGGAAAGTTTGAAGGGTCTCCGTGAGATTGTTGAAAATGAAAGATTAGAAAAACCTTTTGATAGTACTATAGCCTATGCCTGCATGGATGCCAAACGATCTCAGGAACTCTTAGAGTATGTAATTGTCACAAGTCCGAAATCTAACAATAGGCGAGATAGAATAGTTGTGCCTTGTTCTATGCCTAAAGCCAAGCATGTGACCCTTGATATGCCTTGTTCCATGTCGAATATCAAGCAAGCAACCTTTGATGTGCCTCCTAGAATTTCAGATCCCAGCACTTCTAGACCAGGAATGCAGAAAGTAGTAAAGCCATGTAATGTTCCCATCGTTACTTCTACAGATGTTAAGATTGACACTAAAGTTAGCGGGTCAAAACCTAGAAGCAATGCAAAGAAGGATAGGATTACGCAAACTAAAAGTGATCATGATAAGGAAGTAAAAGAACACCATAGGGACAAGAAGTTTGATTTGAACAAAAAGAATCGTGTTAGTTCTAGTATTAGCTCTAAGCTTACTGAAATTAATTCGAGGCCTTATGCTGTCTGCAAAACATGTAAAAAATGTTTATTTTCTGGTAATCATGATAAATGTGATGTGTTATTTCTGAGATCTAAGAATCATACCCCAGTTAAGAAAGTTTGGAAAGCAAAACAGATTAAGCAATCCTGGAAACCTACAAGGAAGGTTTTTACCAATGTAGGATTTCAGTGGAAGCCAACAGGTCGAATGTTCACGAATGGCAAACCTTGCTCTTTAACTAGATCCACTATGCCGAGAATAGTGCCTGTTAAGGTTTGGAAGCCAACTGGTAGAATAATCCCATTAAGCACAAAATGTCATTTGACTAAGTCTGATGCCTCTACTAGTTCAGCTCCTAGGGATAATGCCATTGCATCTAGGGTTTCTGCTGATTCAAAGACTGTTTGTGCTAACCAAAAGGAACCCATCAGCACGTGAGGATCCAATGTTTCCAATTCTCTGTCTTCGTCTGTTGTCCAAAGCAGGTCGTACAAATCGTCCCTTGGTATTTGGATTCGGGCGGCTCTAAACATATGACTGGGCTCTTAACAATGACGTATGAACACTTCAGTTCATGCCTCGTTCTCTAAAGAAAAGAAAAGTGTACGTTTCAGTGCGCTTTATCTTCAAAAGAAAAGAAATCTTCTTATGACGTATGAACACAACAGTTCATGCCTCGTACTCTAAAGAAAAGAAAAGTGTACGCTTCAGTGCGCTTTATCTTCTGAAGAAGAGAAATCTTCTCATTTATGACCATTCTCATCAACATGCTTCATGCTTTTTCCATGCGCTTTTAATTATCAAGTGAACCGGGCTACCACTGATTGTTTTCTCATTCCACTTGCTCAATTATAATGAAGATGGCGACATCATGTGCTGATTTTGCGGGAGAGAAGTGTGAATAGAACATTTGGATGATTTCACTTATTTAGTCAAGAATGGCATCTCCGTATGCAATTCTTGAGGGGGAGAAGAAGTGTGAATTTTTTGCATTGTTGATTGATATTTGAGAATATAAATGGTCATACGGCTCTAAACTCATGTAAGAACCGAGCTTCTTCTTATCGGGTCATCTTCACATGGAGTTTTTCTTTTCTAAGAGCCGTTAGTTGACATCTTCACTCGGATTGATGAGTTTATCAACAAAGTGCTTCCGATTAATGCTTCACGTATACATCAACATGATGATTCCGAACAATCTCTCTATTCTTGTTTGATGTGATTGGTAGTTTGGTATTACCATCTTGTGTGTTCGTTGCGGCCTGATTGCTGATTTCCTTGATGAACATCTTTCTGTTCTTGTTTGATTGGGAGGGATTTTAGTTAAGGGGATTTGCAAGATGTAAGTTAATTGAGATGCTTTTTGGTGGGATGCTTTTTGGTGTGAGTTGAAGATGTTAACTATCTATTCCCCAACTGCACAATCTTGAAGAAGGTCGAGTCTACAGTCTGTTCTACATTTTCTGCTACATGTTAGAAGACTAAAGACGAGTTGCATTTAACGATCTAAAGACTTCTTCTTAATCTGGGCATTTATCAAACAAATTGTCGGTTTATGGGAGAGCACTAATTGGGAGAGTGTTATAAGTCAGATTCAATCCCCAATTAGACTTGCTCATATTGACCATTATAATATTGCAGTTACACTATTGAATAATAATCCGCTCTTTGGTATTCCTTTGCCAAATCTTCACGGATTATTGTTCATGAAAAATGATCCGCTCTTTGGTATTCCTTTACCAAATCTTCACGGATTATTGTGCACTCTGTAAATCAACCACATGAACATTAAGGAAAATGACTACCTCATCCGTTTGAAGATGTTATTGGTGAATCTTCCAGATCAGTCTCTATATGTATATCTTTATGAAGATGGAATTGATGTTGAGGAATCATTTGTTCCGGTTCATTAAGTGGGTCAATGTACATCCGGTTGTACATTTATTCACGTGTTGGACATTTGACTCAAGTTGATTACTTCGGAGTTAATCATTTATCACTTATTTGAGATTGAAGTTAACTTTCACAAAGGCGTGTTCTTATTTGATAACTTGCTCGGGCTTAAAATTTTGAGTTGAAGACTTGGTTTATCTAGTTACCAGCAGTCGAGGTGGATGGTTGAAGACCTGGTTAACTATCACTATTAGGAGTTACGTTGCTTTACTCAGTGTCACATGCAGATGATGGTATGGATAATCGCAAGAGGTGTTAATGTTTCATACTTTGTTTGAGTAGTGAGTACTTAGAAATTTGCTTAAAGCATCGATTCTCAACACCGTTCTTCCATCATTAAGTGCAAGCTTAAGATACAAATGTGCGGAATTCGACTTCAGTTTCAAGTTTGGTATATCGAGTCTTTCTTCTTCAGTGGTCACTTCAACTTGTGTACATTATGGGCTGATTGGTTATATGGAAGATAACTGGAATGCATTTGGTAAAATGAAGATGTTGATGTATTGTTCCCCTGAACAGACAACTGGTCAATCTTGAAGAGGAATGTGTACATCGGGGACGCACAACAGGTTCATGTGATCGGTCTTAATCAGTTATTCTGGATTTGATAACCACTGTGACGATCAATGTTTCAACTTGTTACTTCGTTGTTCTCGTGATTCTTCGGGGTGCTGAGCTTCATTCAATGAGACCGTTCTTATTCATTTCTACTTCTTGGGGAAATGGTCTTTATAGTTTGTCGGTTTGGGGGGAAGCTACCAAAGTCTTACTTTCAGAAGGCTCAAGTTCTGACGACGATTCAAGAGTCTCGAAAGCTTTGGTGGTGAAAGTTTAAGAGATGATGACTTCTATCTTCTACAAAGTGCTGAACAATTTCCTTATCTCGGTACTCGTATCATCATCTTCTTAAACTATTTTTCTATCTTTGTATATATTTATTAAAAACAAAATACAAAAATAGAAAACCTCAAAAAGAAAATAGAAAAATATAAAACCATCAAAAACTCATAAAAATCAGAAAATTTGAAAAACACAAAAAATATGTTTTCTAAGACATGTCTTCTGGTATCGATAACATCTGCGGTCTTAGAAATGTCATTCAATAATGGCACGGGACCATAGATGAAGTTCGAGCAGGAGGTGTAAATATTCTTTTCCAAAACATGTCTTAAAAATATGGCTTACAGTTACTTCTGACTGTAACCCGGGCTTCAAATTATGGCTTGCAGTTACTTCAGACTGTAACCCGTGCTTAAACTACGGTTTGCTATTAGTTCAGATAGCAACCCGCTCTTCTAGAAAGGAAAGTGTTGCGCTAAACAATTTTTCAAATATTTCGTGCACTTATCCTAAAACAAAACAAGGAAAGCATGTCGTCAAAAAGACTGCTGTTCCTACACAAATGTTTTTCCGTCTAAAATTCTTCAGAAAAATATTTGTTGTTTTCAAAATGGTGGAAAATGAGTTGCTTTAAAAACTGTCAGATTCAGAGTTTTTGTAAAATTGAAAACTCAATCAATGACTTCAGCGCTTTTAAACTTTTCATAAAATGAGTCATGGATTGAGGGGGATAATGTTTTTCAAATCTACATCTTCTAACGGGCTTTCTTAATTATCCTAATATGCTTAATTAAAAATGATGTTAACCTATATTGAAGGACTAGGTGCCTAGGATATGATTGCTAGGATTAGATGATTAGAGTTTGATGAACACATTATTCCCATACATTTATATGATCTGATTGATATGTTACATTGACTTTTATTAGTCGATTGCTGTTTGGGTGATGTCGACCACCATATATCTGTGTGTGTTCACTAACGTATGCAGATATCATGGATATAAGAATGTTCCCGATCCGGATCCCACTAATGAAGATGATTGGATGCCGAAAGGAAAGGGTAACTGTTTCTTGGGTTGACAAATGAAGAAACGGAACTTAATTGGACTTCAATGGAGAGTTGGCATAAATGCAACGTAAGAGGTCTCACTGAATCAGCAGATGGTTTTATTCTAAGTGATTGAAGAAACGGAGCTTAATTTGACCTCAGTTGGCATTCAAAATGCAACGTAAAAAGAAGTCTCACTGCATCAGCAGATGCTTTTTCTTCCAAACCCTACAGCAACAAAAACGGAAGCTTCTCATCCACCTAATGTATCTTTGTGCAGGGATTATAGTGATGATACCATTTTTCTAAAACTTTGAATAATATTGTTTTTGAAAATGGAAAAATATTGTTTTGAAAATAAATTGGACTAAATTTTGAAAATCACCGGACTTCTTTTTATCAAAATCTAAGTCACTCAATTATCGACTTCGGTCATCGATTGAGGGGGAGAGTGATTTAAAATAAATTATTTTCAAACAATATTGCTTCATAAAAGTCCGTTTTGTACGATAATAAGTGGTGATCTAAAGATTTAATGTTATGTCATGGTATGATTCTTCTTTTGAATCAAGGTCTTTCAAAATGAAATTTTTTCTGTTCTTGTTTGATTGTGAAATTGTTTTATTTTACCTAAAAGATCTCTTAAAACAATCATACCTGACACTAACAATCTTTAATGTCTTAAAATGGTCCTTATCTGTCATTTTTCAAAGTTAAATCAAGCCACGTCTTTCCCCAAAATCTTTTAAATGATTTAAATCAATTGGGATCACAAATCTCAAAAGGTTTGAAATTTTGATCGGGGTAGAGATCGTGAGTTAAATCTCTTATCTGTTTAAATGGAATTGGTTTTAGTCCTTCAAAGGCACTCCTGCCTCCATGTGCTAAACGATTTAAAATACACAATGCACATGTTGAGGAGGAGGATTTATCCAAAGACCAGATGAGTATTTAAACAATGCCACATTTTCTCCCATGTTTTCTAAACCGAATTAAATCACGTGGGATCCAAAATCTCAAAGGGTTTGATATTTTTGATCGGGGGAGAATTTGTGATTTAATAATGAAATTTGATAAAAGGTGATCGTTTTGATTCAATTGTGCAGGCTGCTCTCTCGTATGTGCTAAAAGCTTTCGAATCTCGAAGCATATATTGAAGGGGAGCATTTTAAAAGAAAATAAACTATCGAGGTACAAAAGCTTTTATGTTTTAACATAATGTACCTTGATTGAGTTTTCAAATGGTTTCTTAAATGGCTTTTGTAATCGTGGATGTGCTTCAAAAGAACTCTTGCCTCTATGTGATAAAAATGATTTCAAATATCATATGCACATATTGAGGGGGAGAATTTACCAAAGAAAATCAAATGGCTTTTTCCATGGAAATTGTGATCAAGAAATTATTTCAAAGAAATTATTTCAAAGAACTCTTGCCTCCTTGTGCTAAACAATTTCTAAATCATATGCACATGTTGAGGGGGAGGTTTTCTAAATGATCAAAACTATTAGGGTACAAAATGCTTTGATCTCGTATCATAAGTACCTTGATTGTTTTTCCAAATGATTTTACAATTGGTTTCACGGAAGAATGAACTGTACCAAAAGACCGACCATTTTACTTTATGCATGGTGTTATAAGGATGGTTAGGTTAGGTATTGGTTCCCATGATCCGCCAGAACCGGAGGGATCTACCCAGGGACAATCCACTAGTTAGTGTAGAAGTCCTTAGGTATGATGATAAAAGGAGAAAAGTGAGATATGGGAAGAGTGCGGACTGAGGCAGAGCAAGTACTGGAACAAACCCAACAAGGTTCTTGCAATGAAGTCTCGGTAAGCACTGAAGGGGTTGAAGAATTAAAAAGAATTGAATGAGAAAAGGGTGAAAACAAATAGCCCTCCATTTATTCAACCTTAGGTCAGAAACCGGGTTCACTTCATATGCTACTGATGGTAACATCGGTATTGAAGACAAGACGTCATGGACCCAGTGACGCACTGCACTTCAACTATCCAAACCACTCAAGTTCCTCTTAAAAGGACTTGTTTCATTCTCACGGGGAACCGACATTATCTATCGACTTTCTCTTAGAGATTGTTGATATTGAAGAAGGAGACCCTCTCCCTAGTCTCCGGCACAGGATCCAAATATGCACAAATTGAGTCTAGAGCCACGAGATCATCAATAAATCTCATTAGGACACTTTCAATGAAGACTCTCTGTTTCACACAATGTGGAAAGAGAGATTATATCTTAAGTCCTACGCATTATCCTTGTGGTATTTCCAGAACATCTGAGTGATGTGTATTCATATTCACAATGAAGATGGAAAGCCTTCTGGAGCCAACATCAAACAAGCTCCTGGTAGGTGGCATGTGAGATCTATTATATGGATCAACCATGTGACAACTAAACAGAAACAATGGGGCGATTCAATCTCTTGAATCAATCCTGGTTCAGGTTATGGATTGACGGATACCTTTGAAAAACCGGTCGTTGTGCTTAAAAACTCTTTTCTTTAGCACATCGACCGTGTACTCATTTTTCATACCAAGAGGTGTTTTTCTATGATTGATAATTGAGTTTCTATAAAACCTTCGTTGTAATGCAAAAACAATTTCTATTGAGCAATACACGATTGTTTTTCAAATCTCTTTTCATCAATCAGTGAACTTAAAAATTCGCTGGTTCACTCACTCCGTGTTGTCTTCTTTGAGATGTTCCGGTTTGAGAACAGCTAGAGCAGCTGCGAAACCCTGTCAAGGAAATTCTTCGGAATTATACCTG
The DNA here is from genome assembly GCA_019973895.1 of Chrysanthemum seticuspe. NCBI lineage: Eukaryota > Viridiplantae > Streptophyta > Magnoliopsida > Asterales > Asteraceae > Chrysanthemum > Chrysanthemum seticuspe. The sequence goes on from BPTQ01000005.1 coordinate 84,807,517, forward strand.
ATCACAGGCAGTACATGTACTGATCAACGGGGAACCATGGGCCGTGTACCTCAATTCAACGAAAGTGATCAAAGACACTTTCGTGCGATTTATTGCTAACTGTTGTATACAGGTACGCCCGACGTTTGCAGCTGATCAGAATGAAGCGGTCAATCCATAGCCGCATGCTCACTTAACACATTCAACTCAAAAGAAATCATGATTAGTGCATCAATGACTCTGATATTTTCACTCCAAGCTTCTGCTACGCTGCTGCCAATATCATGATTCAACAAAAGCTTCCGCTACTCTGATGAGAAGATATCATGATCCAGAATGTGAGCATGTCGGTCCGAAAGTCACAACATCACATAATACCAACACCACAATGGATGTCACAGAGATTTTTGATTGCTGATGATCTCAATAGCTGGCTCAAATTTATTATCATGTGGATCAGTAAAAGACCTCCACTTGGAGTAACCAAACATGCAATATGAAGAATCAATGACTACGAGCTTAGGAACAAAGGACTACATCAAGAATGCAAGAACAATTTTTTTAATGTAATATCTATTTGTATTCAATGTAATTTTGGTACATGATTGAGGTGACCTCCCTTAGGGGGAGATTGTTAGGAATTAGAAATTCCAGGTATTAAAGAGTCGGTCACCTCAAGTATATGTAATCGTTAGAAAGCGCGTAGTCATAGTTCTTTTAAGTTAAGTAGTATTTAGTTAAGTAACACTGTGGAGGACGGACGGGTCTTTACCCACTGTATGCCTGATCCACAGCCCGATGTGTGGCGATTTATGTAAGACTATAAATACTCTCTACCTTCCAAGGTAGAGAGTTGGAGCTCATAATAATATCTTTCACTTTCTCTCACTAAGTTCCCTAAACCTCTAACTTTCTCTCTCTAGAACTCCATTCATACGCCACTTTGTGTTATGGTTTGATGTGTATGTGAAAACTAATATCCTACAATTGTAAGTATCCTAACTTCATTTCATCTCTTAATTCTGAGTCTAGGATTCTTATTTATACACAAAACTATCACAAATCATTACACGGGGTTTTATGTATGCTTTTATACCAAATATGAATTCAATTGGCAAATTGCATAACTAGTCATTCAAATTAGGTACTACATTATCATATTGCATAAACAAATCATGTTTCCCACTAATTGATAGATAATGAATATAAGGCCTTATTCAAACAACCAAACACCCCATGTCAAAAGTTTTGAAAAGCTTCTCACTTGTAGGAAAACATTTTTTATTGCTAATACAAATAGAAACGTTAAAATTTTCATCACTTGCATGCTCTTGAATACTAAAGGTATTGCATAACTAATATGCACTCCCGGGTATATTCAAATGTAGCCACATTGAATTAGGAGCATTTGGGTTATCTCATGGTATTTGCCAAACACCCCACTAAAACCATTTTGTGCATAAAATGAGTCGAGATAACCGCAACTCCAAATGGTTTTCATATAGGCACACACTAGAATCAAAAACGTTAAAATTTATTTTCATTTTTAACATATTAATTCTTGTCCTTAGGAATAACCATGGTAGCCGCAAGATTCTATGATACAAAGACACCCTTAACTACATTCCCAAACACCACAAAACCAAAGGACTTACCAAGGAACAAGTAGAAATATTTAAGAGTCTAGAATCAAGGTATTTCCATGAGGGTAGAACCATTCACTCATCCTTCCTTGAAAATACCAATCTTCGTGAAGAACTAGCCGCCATTCAATTCGATTGTCTTCTTGACATCGATGAACCAATTTGTCCTAGGTTTGTGTTAGAATTCTATGCTAGTGTGACCAGCTTTAGTGATGAAGACGATGATGAATTCTGTCTTAGGTTTAGAATCAACCAAAACGACTACACCATCACCTTAAGCAACTTTGCTCAAGTGTTAGGAATTCCCAACAGAGGAACTTGTGTCTACACGGATAAGTGGTCACTCATGACTCTTGATACAATCAATGACCGCTCTCTTCCCTACATAACCCGTTTGGCCGATAAGGATGTCATCCGTGAACACCTTTTTAACCCAAAAAGTGATACAACCCGAGTTACCCGAAAGGGAAAAGAGGTAAACCGAGATCCATATGGAATGGAGCTAAATGAACTTAAGCCCGAATTTAAGAAATGGGAGGAACTACTTAGAGCCAACTACATAGCTAGAAGAATGATTGATATTCCAACTCAAGGATCGGTTGCTCTTCCATACGGGATGCTTCTCACCCGTCTCTATAGAAACTTCGCACCAATTCCACCAACCCCAAAAGGGATGCACCTCCACTATGAACTCATCCCTCACATCTTTGTACCTTTGAGTGATGCTCGAGTTGCTAAGACAAAAGGCAAAAGAGCAAAACCTCCAACTCCATCATCTTCATCATCAAATAGCTCCGAGGATGGTCTTCCAAGCTCTCATCTTCCACCTCATGAGTATTACGCATCTCTTCCCGAGATTGAGAATGAATCAGCAGAATTCAAGCAAACTAAGGGAATGTTCAAGTGCCTTGGTAGGATGATGAACAAGATTTACAAGAAATTGGACAAATAAGGGTACTTTAAGGAGTGTTTGGAACAATGCATTATCGTAAATGTTTGATACTATTTAGTTGTTTTTATTATGTAGGATGATAATATAACTTGAAACAATGGTGTATGCTAACAATCTCATGCAGGGGGATAGCACAAGTATGCTATCAAATTTTACCCATTTTCACTATATTGTGAAAATCAATAAGCCTTGCTCAAAATCTATGCTCCACTATGTTTACATATGTGTTATTTACTTTTCCTAACTAGAAATGTTTAGTATAACAGCTTTTGAGAAAAATTTCAGGTTTTGGAAATTTCCCCGACACCTAAAAACGAACTCTGTCCAAATATCTGCACTCCACGGATCAGACGGCACCATAATTTTGGTACCGTCCTTTATGTATTTTGGTACCGCCGTATCTGTACAGGCGGACCAGACGACACCTTTTTTAGGGTACCGTCCGTGTAAGATTTTGGTGCCGTGGATCCTCCAGGTAATTTTCTGAATTTCGACTCTTTCGTGATTCCAAATTATCTTCCATCACTTATAAATCAATCTTAACTAGTTTATACTGTTATTAAAACTAGTATTATTTACTAAGGTATATAAGAAATCCATTTCCCACCAAAATTCAAAAATTTGAAAAATCCACCCAAGGAGCCCTTTGGCATAAAGGAAGGAACCAAATTTTTGGTACCTTCAAATCCGTGGGTAATCTGAATGTTAGGAAATTCCACTCACTAGAACACATTTATTGCAAATCTTTTCTTCTTCACTCCATCTTCCTTATATGGATTGACTTGGGTGATATGACTAGCATTCAACCCACTTCCAAATCATTAGGAACCTCATCTCTTCAATGGTTCAACATCAAATCAAACACATTTCTCAACAATTTTTAACCTCTATATATTGAAAGGCTTTACCATGATCATCCTCACACCTTCCTCATTCTCACTACTATCTAGCAAATCAAAACCCAAGTTAAAAATGACTAAATCATCACCAAAACCTTGCAAGAAAACCGCTAGAATTAGCGTAAGGCCTTGTTGTTTTGTTCATCTTAGCTCATCATCCGAATCTTCACCACTCACAATCTCATCTCCCATTAGAGATGATACACATCTTACCTTAGCTACACCCACTTCATCACACATTGTGATCACCACTCCACCACCAACAAAACCACCTACTTCACCTCCACCGGCACCCATCCAAACATCCAAAACCCCCTCACCACCTTCACCAAGGTCTCCTACTCTCACTCCCATGGAGTTATTTTCAACTCCACCAACATCACCAAATCCTTTCCTAGAGGACTTGGAAGACTTGCCTCCTAGGCCAAGTCATCCACCACCATTGCCATCTTTTGGCACAATTGAGCGAATCGCTCATGAGTCACCTCGGTCATCCATTGACCCAAACGCCCCATTAGGGCCAAGACCTCTCCTTTTCCACCCCATTCACAAGGACATTCATGGTCCTTTATACGGGGATCATCCGCTTCCATCATCAATGTCCCCTCATATTGAGGACATTCCGGAGTGCATGTGGGATGACAATCCCACTAGAGAGGAGATTCAAGCCGAACTCCACAACCTCCACCAATTCAAAGGCATGGTGGATTCTCACTTAAGTGAGACAATGCAAATGCAAAATGCTTTGCTTGCATCCATCATGACCACTCCAAACATTCCCAACACCACCAACACATCCACCATTCCACCACCACAACCTCCCCAAACTTTCTACCCTCCAAGGCATGGTTGCTCAACTTGTGAGCAAACGGGCCAAACCGTGGAACGGACCCGGGTTATGGTCCATGACTTCCAAGAAGAAATGAGGTTCATCCTCAACCACATCCTTGAGCGTCTCAACGCTCTTTCCCATCCACCATCACTTTAGGATGGTTTTAGAATAGTCTTTCTTTTGTTTACTTTCTTAGGATAATTTTTATTTCTTGTACTAAAAACACATCATTGTGTTTTCTTTTCATGATCTTTACTCATGAAAAATTTTAACTAATGAATGTTGTTTATTATATTGTTGGTGTCATTACATAGTGCTTGAAAATGCTTTTGAATGATCATTATTACTAACAATTTTTTTTGTAGCTTTATTTTCACAATCCATGTATCTTCCCATTAAAGCACCCAATTTAGGGGGAGCTTTGAATAAGGGGGAGATAGTAGCTCGGGCTCATTACATTCCGCATAGCCTCTTCTTTTTGTTGAGACAAAAAGGGGAGAAAATATAGAACTTTGAAATTATTTATATTTGACTTTTCTGAAAAAGTCAAACTGCATACATTTGACTTTCTAAAAGTCAAACAGGAACTCTCATTGATAATACTTGACTTTTCTTAAAAAAGTCAAACTGCATACTTTGACTTTCTGAAAAAGTCAACATCATGCATCAACTAGTGAATTCTTTGCCTTTCATAAAAAGTCAAATTTCATACACTTGCATTATCATTTCCTTTTCAAGTTCTAAAACTAATATTTTTATAACTCTTGTACAAACTTTGTTTCTTTTATAAAAATAAAATTTATATTTTGTCCTCAACAAAAAAGAGGAGATTGTTAATACAAATATCGTCATTAAACGTTATTTATATTTTTGATCTTTGCCTAAGTTTTGTTAACGACAAAAGTAAATTTAATTTATAAAAGCTTAAAGCTTGTCAAGTTTATTAGATATTAAAACAAGCTTTCTCAAACAATATATTCATCATTCAAGCATTTACATTTGTGATTAGTAACATCTTAATATGACTCTAATCATTATGTATGATAGTAGTTTGTAGAATGTGTTAGGTTCTTAAAACCAAACACTACTTAAGCATTTGCATATTTCTATAAATAGTAATACAACATTTGACATCATGTATTACATCATGGAAATCATTGGAAGATTCCATTAGATATTTTGTGAAGATTTGTACTCTTCATATCTTGCACAATCTAACTTAGATAGAGTTGACTTTGGCAAGATTTGATATCTTGGCTGTCAGACCGGCGGTACCAAAATGGTACACGGGCGGAACCCTTTTAAGGGGTCCGCCATCCGTGGACGCTCCTGTCCATTTTGGCTATAAATAGGAATGCCAAGCCAAGTAGTTTCTCATCCCTTTCCAACATACTTTCATACATATCTTCTCTCTAACCTTTCTAACTCAGTTTCATATCATATTAGTGATCTCTTTTGTAGCAAAGAAGATCAAGTCATATTCAAGCTTCAACGAGAAGTTAGAAGTCTTGTTTGTTTAGTGTTGTATGATCTAGTGTTGATCCATACTTCATTGTTGTATCAAACCATCATAATCTTGTGAGTGTGAGTGGTTAGTATTTTAGTCCTCAAAATACATTGTGTGTGGGAGTAGTTGTACCCTTGGAAAGAACTCGATATCTAGCTTAGTGTCGGAAATGGTGTAAGCGAAGTGTAAAGGTTTTCTCCGCCGGTGAAAGGAGCTTGTTGACTAGTGAAGTTAAACTCTCGAGTGTGAGACTCGGGGAGTGGAGTAGGGCAAGGAAAAAGAGTCCTTGTAGGCCGAACCACTATAAACAACTTGTTGTGGTTTGATCATCTCTTTCCTTATTTACTTATTACACATTGCTTGCATATTTCATTAACATATATTGATCTTTCAATAAGTTTCAAAACAAAGTTTTTAATTGGTAAACTATTCAACCCCCCTTCTAGTTTTCTACAGGATGGATTGCACCATGCTTTTAAGCTTTTATTTGTACAGGAGCAAGGTGAGAATGAGGGGTTTATTATGTTACTTGGGGAAAAGTGTGATGATGTGCGTCGTCGTATTGAGAAGAGAACTGAATTGCTTGAGGAAGGTCGTAGGCTTAGTGATTTTGATGATGTTATTGTTGATGGGCATCGATGTCTGGAGGAGGCACATGTGAGGGACCATCAGATCCTTTCTGGATTGATTGGGGTCCTTGATATGGCTCGTGAGGGAAGGATTGAGAATAATCGTCATGTCTTTATGATGGAGCTCTATGATTAGGCTAGTGTGGTGTGTCTTTGTTTGATGGTTTCTTTGATGGTGTTTGTGTGTCATGGGATTGTGTTGCTTGTTGGTTTAGCAGGTTGTTGTTAAGTTGGGCTGTCATGTTAGTAACTTATGTGATATATTAATAAAAGTTACAATTGTTTATTTTGTGGTTTTCTTTAATGGTTTTGATGTTTTTTTGCTGTTTTGGATTTTGGGTGCAAGAGTTTAAGTGTTATTGAGTGTTTTTGTGCCTTAGCTTATGGGTGTTATGTTGTTTTTTCGTGATTTATTTGGATTGATCGTTATATTGTAACTTGTTCTTTGTATTATTTAGGTATGCAAAATTGCATATGTGTGATTTTTTTTATATGTGGGTGATATTTGTATTTTGCTATGTACAGTAAATGGCTCCTCGATTACCTAAGATGTCAAAGATTTCACAGCAAATTGGTGATAATCGTATTGAGAGTATCCTTCATGCTGTATTCTCTCGCGAAAAAATTGCATACAAATCTGATAATAAGAGTTATTGTGAAATGGTTGAGGAGGTGCAAAGTAGAATTGACCACAGGCATGATATAATACTTGAGCTGAAGAAAGTTGAGCGAGATTCGGTTGTTGATGAGTGTTTGGCTGCTTTAAAGGCTGCGGAGCATGAGGATTTCGCAGAAGTATCTTGGTTGCTTCAGAGGAGTTATGCTGCTGCTTTACGTGCTGGTGAGAAATCAAGACTTAAGAAGAAGCTTAAGAAATTAATATAATGTTCGTACTTTAACTGTGTTTGGTATGCTGAAGTGGTCTGAAGTGGGGTTCTTTTTTGTTTAAGCTAACTGTCTAGATGGATTAGGTGTGGGCGTGGTTGTTTAAGTAGGTTGTTGTTACTATGTAGGCTGTATTTTGTAGACGGTTATCTTAAAGTTTCAACGATCTTGTGGTATGAAGTGGAGTACATATGTGTTTAGGTTAGGTGTGTTAGTAGTGTGTTTTGTTGTATGGATGTTGGGTGTATGTTGTTCCTCATGTTGTTGGAAGTCTATGTATGTTTATATTAATATGAATGTAAATATAAGTTTTTATGCTAGTATGGTGACACTGTTGTTTTGGTTATTCTTTATTAAGTTTAGTAGTTTTGTGTATTGTATGTGTTGTTAGATGAAAATGATTATTTGGTAGTAATTATTCTTATGTATATTAGAATGCATACATATATATATTTACTGCAACGATCAGTTTTATAGATGAGTCTGATACATTGGTGATACAAAAATATGTTCGCTAATGCCGTTGGTGTAGGCATATTACAAAAGCCATTGATACATCATTCTGAGTTTTCAAAATTACTATGACAATATTATTGTTACATAAGACATATATTTACAGTAGTGCCGTTGTTTTAAGATTGGTGTGACACCAAGTGGTTGAGAAAAAGTTTGGCTTTGAGATAAAACCTGCAATTTATCATATAAAATTAAGGAACATCATTAGCGGCGGTATTAGTTTTTCCATATGAATGGTGTATTATATGGTTACTTACCTCTGTAGGAGTAGCTATTCTTTTTTGGTTTTCTTGCTCTCAGCTGGTTTATCTTGGAAAAGTGGTCGTTTAGCGGTTGTTTGTTCACTTGGTTAGGCAACACTTTTGGTGGCCAACATGTCTGATGTGATGACAGTTGGTGGTGGTGTTTTAGCGCCTATCATAAAATAAAGACTTGTATGTCAGTTAGCGTTGACCCTTTTTCCCCCCCTTTACCTGAAGAAGATGTGTCTGGATTTTTGGATTGCTCGATGTTCTCTACATTTTGGATGCATTTATGTTGAACTTCTTGTATTGCTGTTCCTGTTTACCAAAAATAGTGTGTTAATATAGTGGATATAATAATGTTGTTTTTGCTGATTACTGAGTGTTTGCCTGAGGATGTTGCTTCAACTTGTTGTGTCACATCTGGTTTGTCCAAAATTCTGTTGAGAACAAAATCTCGTGGTTCTTGTTTGGATGTTGTATTATAGTGAAATTGGAAAATGTGTGTTTTCCGGACAATTGCTCTTAGTTTTTATGGAAATACTTTTGGATCAGGGTCTTTGATTGATGCGAGCAATGTGTTGCAGTCCTCCCCAATGATATCATCCGCTGCTGGTGTGAAGAATGTCATCATGACTGTTTCTGAACCATCTGTTATGTATCCTTTAAAGTTGTATCTGTTTGTATGAATTGCCTTTGTTAGATAAAGTTTTTTTTTTTTTTTTTTTTATTTTTTTTTTTTATTATTTTTTTTTTGTAGAATCGTTACCTGTTTGTTGGAGATGCAATGGGCACATGAACTCTGCAGTTGTAGATGTTATTGTCATTTGTAAGCTTGATAGAACAGCTGCTGCAGGATTTGTAGTACCATTCAAGTGATGTGTTCAGGCTAGTTATGGTTCCTTCGCAGGTAAATCGAACTCCCTGCATGTGTTTTTATTCAATTTTTTAAGTTATAAATAATGGTTTAAAATTAATTTATTAGTATGTTGTTTCTCATTGTCACTTACTGCATAAGTTTGACGACTTTGCTTCAGAAGCATGGCAAGAGGGATCCTATTTCTAAGCTTTTCTTTTTCCTTGTCTTGGAATGGTCGCCTTACAATTTGTAACGGCGGAGTTAGGTTAAATAGAGCTCTGTACCTGTTATGCATGTACGTGGTTGTTAAAAGGGAAAGTGTTATATGATTTTTAATTAACAGTAAATATGATAACCAACTTACTCTCACTTATATTGCTCGAGTTCTGGAATCTTTAGGTTCACATAGTAGTATGTTGCTGGTAGGGGTGAAAACGAGCCGAGCTGAGCTCGAGCTCGTTTAGGCTCGAGCTCGGCTCGTTTATATATAAAAAGCTCGAGCTCGAGCTCGTTTCGAGCCTCACATTTTGAGCTCGAGCTCGGCTCGTGAAATTTTTCACAAGCTCGAGCTTGGCTCGTTAACACAAAGCTCGACTCGTTAACACAAGGCTCGAGCTCGTTAACACGGTTATACGTATAGAAAATATATATACGTATATATTTCTAGGGCTCGTTTAGGCTCGCGAGCCTAAACGAGCCTTTTGTATAGAGCTCGGGCTCGAGCTCGATTATTAAATGAGCCCAAACTTAGGCTCGAGCTCGGGCTCGAGCTCGTTTAGGCTCGGCTCGTTTGAGCTTTTTAGCGATCCGATCCCGAGCTTTTCACGAGCGGCTCGGCTCGTTTCCACCCCTAGTTGCTGGTGTTGCTGAAAGCTGTAAGTTGTTTAAGTAACGTGAAACTCTGCAAGATGTTACAACTATTATAATAGGCTTTTCCAATGCATCAATAGCTTCCTTGTTGAATGTTTCGGCGAGAGTACCCCATAGCGTTACCTCAATAGAGTTACGGCTGGTTTAAGAAAAAAAGTTGTAATAACTAAAGTATTGTTATGTATTTATTGTGTACTATTAACAGTAGGTTTAGTATGTGGACTTACTTTAGGTTTTGTATCTCGATTTTACGATGGATGACTTGGTTTCGATTTGGGTTGCCAATTTTTTCTTTCTCGGTAAATCTTATGTAGCAACCAATGTAGTCTGCTTACAGGATGATAAAAAAAGTTTTATATAAATAAAGGTACTATTACTGATATAAAAATTGCAGCAGGTATTACCTGTTAGGACTGGATGTGGTTTTTTCATTTTGTCTTTTGTATCAATGACTCTGCCAGGTAGTTGGTTGTAAGAAATGAAGTCAAAATAATGCTCTGGGAATTCATGATCTTGAATCTCATCAAACTTTGTAAATCTAGTAAACGAAAGTTATGTCTTGTTTTGTAAATCCTGAAATGAGGTAAATTTTTCCAAGCATCAGAATTGGGGTAAAGTGTTGAATCTCACTGGCTTCCATGTTTGCATGTATCGCACCACCCTATCCATATAATAGAAATGGTTAATTTTTATTTGTGTTTGCAATAATTTTTATTGCTTAAAAGTTTTAATTTTTTTTTTGTTTATTTTTTTATTTTTTTTATCTTTTTTTATTTTTTATTTTTATTTTATTTTATAATTTAAATGATAGTATGTTAAATACCTGTTTGTTTAACAAAATTGCGCGGAAACCTTTATCCTTTGTGTCTGGTGGATCTCGATGTATCCATGCTCGATACACTTTTGCTGTTAATATCTTGTCTCTATCGCCTGGTTTTAGATCTTTGATGTTTGCTTCAGTCATCCTGTGAATAGTAATATAAGGAAAATGTCAGCGTTTATGTTATAAGAACAAATATAATATATGGTTAGATTCTATAATTTAAAGTCAGACAGCTTTTAAAAAAAGTTATTAATATGTATTGTGAGAGTGATATGCATTGTTAGAAAGAAGAAGAGTTAAATAATTTTTTTTTATAAATAAGTGTTTTTTAAAAACCTTTTGTGTTGGAAATTTTCTTTAAAAAGTCTTTGTAAACTATATTTAGGGTTGTATTTTCGGGGCGTTCAGGATAAGGTGTCATAAGGATTTTTAAGCCATAGGGTGATGTAGCACGTGATATAGCAACATATAGCTGGCCATGACCAAAAATTGGCTGAGGAAGGTACACGCCGATTTTGTTGAGAGATTGTCCTTGGCTCTTGCTGATTGTCATAGCGTAGCAAAGCTTAACAGGAAACTGTTTCCTTTTGAAAATGAATGGGTAGTTTGGATCTTTGTAGGTCAAAGGGATTCTTGGAATGTAGACTTTTTCTCCAATTCTTGTGCCTGTGATTATTTCTGCTTCAATGAGTTTTGACATGAGATTTTTGACTATCATTCTTGTTCCATTGCAGAGCCCTCCACCTAGGTTGACGTTCCTGAGCAGCATAATTGGAGCTCCAGTTTTTAATCGAAGAGTGTTTGGCGGCAAACCTGGGAACTTGAAAGTATTTAGGTACTCTGGTGGATACAACATTTCGGTTGCGGCACCATCTTTTCCAACTGGGATTGCCTCATCTGTACTTATGTAAGTTGTACTGTCACCTCCGATCATTGATAATACCTTTTCGTTAATAATATATGCTGTTTCATTTTTCGGACATACAATAGCTTTGTCTTGTAACAGGTGTGATGTTGGCTTTTCTAATGTTTCTTTGTCGTAGATGAAATCGATCAACATCTGTATTCCGTCTTCATTATTTGGGATTAGATATTGAGAAGGAATTGTGACCCATGCAACATCTTGTGTATTACTTTCATCAGGTTCTCCGATTTTCCCATCACCTATATCAAGTAACCATGAAGAGAATTCATGAACTTCTTTTTTTTGGTTTTCGTTCAGGTGATTTTGCAGCAGCCTCATGTTCTGTTTAAGCTTGAATACTTTGAAGTATGGCCAGAGGTATGATTCAGCTATCGATGAGTTGATGATTTCTGTTCTTGAACCTTTTTTTTAACGGGAAGTGTTTGCCTGAAGTCACCACCCAACATGATTGTTTTCCCACCAAATGGTTTGTCTGGGTTGTTGAGTATATCTTTAAGTGTTTTTTCTAGTGCCTCAAAACAGCGTCGGTCATTCATGGGTGCCTCATCCCATACTATTAAGTCAGTTTCATTTAGAAGCTTTGCCATCAGTGTGTTTTTTTTATGTTGCAGATTGATTCGTCAATTAATTCCAACGGCAATTTAAATCTTGAATGAGCTGTTCTTCCAGATGGAAGCAATAAAGATGCGATTCCTGATGATGCAACAGCAAGCACAATTTTACCGTCCGAACGTAAGGTGTTAATTATTGTTTTCCATAAAAAAGTTTTACCTGTTCCACCATGTCCATAAACAAATACCAATTCTTGCTGTTTTTTGTTTGATCCAGAAAGAATGAGATCGTAAATCCTTTTCTGTTCTTCGTTGAGCTTGCATACGGAAACAACAACGTCTTCTTTTAATTCCGGACGGTTGTAATTTTTTTCTTCCATAAAAAGCCTGTTTTCAAGGTCGCGGAGTAAATGTGTTGGAGGCAATGAGAAACCATAATCTTTGACTGACTTTGAGCAACTGTTGAGTATGAATTCTATTTCATACATGATGTATTCTCTTAGCTCTGGTTCATTAATGTGCAGGTTTCTAACATGAGACATTTGTGCAGCTTTTGCTGGAATATCATCTGCCATGGCACGCCAGTGTTTTTCCCACAAATGTACTGGATCTGTGACTTCACAATAAATTAGAATATGAGCAAACAATGTGCGAATTTCCGAAGCAGATGCTGACAATGATGCTTCTTGCAGGCTATGTCCCATTCTTTGTCATCTTCTAGTAGGCCTAAGGCTTGACATGTCGCGCGGAAGGTTTGGAAGACTTCATTATTGACAGTGCGAACATCAACAAATGATCTGCAGCCTCTTTGGTGTGCCAGTAACATTCGAAAGTAAAAAAGTTCACCTGCAGCTGGATGTACATATGCAAGACGGCCAATTGAGTATCTGCTTTTATGCTGTCTACGCCTCCATGTCTTTGATTTTTCATACCAAACATATTCAGATGGAAAGTCTAAATATGTTAGGTGCTTGCCGTCGTCATGAAGCTGGTTGTATGTGAACCATTCTGTCAATGTCGTTAGTTTTCTACCTTCATCCGCCACCACATTTCCTAAAGCTTCTTTGTCACGAAAAGTAAGTGTTTGCATGTTTTGTAGGTGTACAGCAAGAATTTGCACCGCTGGTTCTCTATGATGTATTGGAAACATAAGTATCCTCCAGCAAGCTTCATGAGGACAAATAAAACGACCGTCAATGAATTTTTTTATCTCATCAATCTGTATTTTGGGCACATATGATGTTGTTGCTGGATCACCACTGATCGGTCTGCTGATTCGAGCTGCAATATGATCTGTGCCTTTAGAAATGTATTTGAAAAGATATTTTATGAGCATGCTCCATCCACAATATTCAACGTTTATGTGGGCATGAAAGATGAGACAAAGTAGCCGATTATAAGAAACAACGTAAGTGTTGTCTAATTTGAACTCACCTTTTGCTACATAGGCTGATGTGTTTCTTCTCTTATAATGTATATGACCATCTTTATCAAAATAAGTTGTTTCATTATATTTTTTTGGAATTTTTTTTTGCAGATACCATCTTCCATACATGGAGCAGACGGTTTAGCATTTCCACACGGGCCATGCATCATCAGGTCTGCAACAACTCTATAACCCTCAGGATCTGATACTTTATCAGGTAACTCTGCCGAAATGAACTTGTCAACTTCTTCTGCAGATTGTATCCTATTTTTAGAATCTATCCATAAGAGTGTGTGGCAGTGTGGAAGGCCACGCTTCTGAAATTCAATTGTATAAAGAACTGCAAAGGAAAACAATAATTTTCTAAACTTAATTAATGATACATGAATGTATAAATATTTATATGTAAAAGAATCTAAATTCATAGCATACCTCCTGTACACCGACCAAAAATGTTTTTTTCTTTCAATACTTGTATAAAATCTTCAACCTTTTGCTGAAACACGTGATCCACCACATCAGCCCTGTCTGAGGAACTAAGTCCTGGATACTTTTTCATGTGCCTTTTGATCTCTGGCCAATTAATATTGCATGTAAATGTAATGAAAAATTGCTGGTTTCCAGAACACGGCATATGGCAAGAGCATCGAGGTAATGACTATACATGTATCTTGGTCCGCCTGTAAAGCTTGATGGAAGAATAATCTTTTTCCCTATCTCATAACCGAAATGGTCTCCTTGTGATATTGCATCACATATTCCTGCTAAACATTCACTTCTGATATTATTTTGCTTAGACCGTATGAAATCAAGTCTGTCTTGCTCTAGTATACAGTATACTGAGACAACATACTGTTGAAATAATCGGCCGGTTCTGAATATGTGACCATATTCATCAAAGCGTTCATGTAATTGGTACATGTAGTACTCATTCATAGACAATTTTTTCCTTTTCCTCCGTGCATTCACACCTGTAAGTGTCATTTTTGTACTATAACATGGTTGACCATAGACAAAGAGAAGAGGAAACTAAAGAGACATATATGAGGTATGAAGCTTGTTGATTCGCTTAGGGTGCCTGTCTCTATATTCTATGATGACGTCGTAGTCAATTTTAGTATTTGAACTATTTTCAAATACAATTGCTCCGAGGGTGCCACTGGAAGGGAGTGCATATTCTTTTGCGCCCACAACATAGTAAAGTTGAATTTTGAAATCAGGTATGTTACCTTCATTGCATTTATCTCTAGCTGTTCTGAATAATCAAACCAATTCGTTGTGGTTATCTAGGATTTCCATTAGCCTTTGAACAATTTGAGGTTTTAGACTCTTTTGGCTTTCACCGCTCTGTTTGCGACCTCATTTTCTGTATCATAAATATAAAGTTGCAGAAATCTTGGGTCATCATTGTTGGTAGGCAATAATGTGCCTATCCAATGGTATATTTGCCCAGAAATCTTGAAAACGTATGGCCCAGTTCCATCGTTTATTGATTCGTCTATTTGTGCACCAAAAGATGTCATGCTAAACATCTGATTATACGCACGTATGTTATCCGAAAAGTGTTTATCTTTTAGGAGTTCTTTGAAAGACTGTGGCGGTTCTAATTCTTTAGGGAGATATACTTGCCCTCCTCCACAACAGCGATGGTACCTGACTTTGGTGTGTGAAGTATTTCCTTTTAATCTTTCTCCATACCAAAAGGCTGCATGACAATATTGGCATCTTTGGTCGCAGTCTCCTAAATCAATATATAAGCTGGATACATCTGTGTTTTCAAAATAAGTGAGTCGTTAGCATTTTGTGTTTAGTAATCTTGGAACATTAAAAATGTAGAAACACATTTTTATAAATGATCATTATTACCTTCAGTATAAGGTATAACGGTGATGTGCCTTATCGATTTTAAGATTGATTGATTGTCTAATACGTCATGGGCTTCCACTTTCCTTTTATTGCCTGGTAAGTTGACAAAGAAACACACTATATTTTAGAGAATATTTAAATAAAAGGATTTTTTATACGGGAAAATGGTGCACATGATAAGCTTACTTGTAGATTTTGTTGTATTGCTGTTGTTACATAAATCTGCACATTCCCTTTTACGACACCTTCTTGTATGATCTGCTGAAACTTTTGATGTCTTCCTTTTTTCTTTTTCATGACGTCTTTATCAGCAACACTCACGTTTTC
The DNA here is from genome assembly GCA_019973895.1 of Chrysanthemum seticuspe. Lineage (NCBI taxonomy): Eukaryota > Viridiplantae > Streptophyta > Magnoliopsida > Asterales > Asteraceae > Chrysanthemum > Chrysanthemum seticuspe. The sequence continues at coordinate 84,823,248 of BPTQ01000005.1, forward strand.
ATGATAATTATTATTTCCATTTTTGTTATCTAATGCACCTGTCATTCATTGTCTATAAATGTTAGGCCACAACAATGTAATAACGGAAATGATATGTGTGAAAAGTTTACCTTTATTATCATCTGCTGAAATTGTCGATATTGTTCTTTTTTTCCTTTTCCTAGCATTGTTATTGGCATTCTTCATGTTTTCATGGCAAGTAGTATTTCCATTTACTGTATAGCTGTTGTTACATAAGTCTGCACACTTCCTTTTACAACACCTTTTTGTATCATCTGGTGAAACTTCTAATCTGTTTCTTTTTTTCTTTTTCATCACATCGTTATCGGCAACATTCATGTTTTCATCGTACTTATTATTTTGATTTTTGTTATCTGATGCACCTGTCATTCATTGTCTACAAATGTTAGACCACAACAATGTAATAAGAGAAATAATAAACGTGAAAACCTTACCTTTATTTGCGGTAGCAATAATGTTGTTACACTTATCAGCATGCTTCCTTTTACGTGATATTGGTGTACCGTCTGCTGAAATTGTTGATGTCGTTTTTGCTTTGCTCTTGCTAACATTGTTATTTTTACTAGGCATCAGAGTAGCATTCGCTAAAAGTGTTGATGTCGTTTTTCTTTTCCTCTTCCTTACATTCTTATCAAGACTGCTTATGCTTTGATGGCAGGTAATATTTCCATCTTTGTTATCTGATGCACCTGTTATTCATTTGCCGTAAACATTAATCTAGAACGATGTAATATTGTAGTATTTTGTGTATTGTAAATCAGAAGTTACATTACCATTGTTAGTAGCAGCATTCTGTAATTTTGATTGGCTTTTATTTGCAGGTGTAGATCCTGAAGCATCCATATATCGTTCACAATGTCCTATCGTTTGATCATTTGTTGTCGAATCATCTATAATATGTGCAGGAAGAAAACAGGATTCCGCAGCATTCATATATTGTTGAGAGTGTCCTATGGTTTCACCATTTGTTGTGCAATCTGTACAATATGTGCAGGAAGAAAAGAGGTATGTATAAACATTTCGCCAGGACCTGCAGTTAAATGAAAATATATAAGATACGTAATCATGTTGTGCTTGAATTACCATAACTGTAATAAACAAATTGTCATTGTTTGCTAGAGTTTCATCATTAATATCACATTTATGTGGAAAGTACTTAGAAGTAGTAAATGTATGTCAAATTATTGGATGACCGCCTGCATTTAATACAAAATTTAATTTGTCTTATATAATGGCTTCCTCTATTCCATGAAAAAATTTGGTTGCCCTTGTTATAGTAATATGTGAATGGTAAACAATTATTTACCATGCTTGTTATAAGATCCGACTGTTGCATCATTGTAATAATAATTACGACAACATCCATTTGCATCGCTTGCATTATTTCCAAACACCGAAGATGTATGACAGTTACGTGTAATGTTATATGAAGACTGATTTTTGTAGCAATCGCCAGTATTTTGGGACAACCCTGCATTTATAAAATAAAAAAAATGTTACTTGTGTTTTCATTGAGTTAACAATAGTATAGAAAATGATAGTTGCGATTACCTCTGTGCCTTTTGTTATCTGCTTGTTCAGCTGTTTGCAGTCTATCACTTTTTGTTTTTGACATTGTATTTGGTAACACATATTTTGGAGTCATATTCTTGTGTTATTTTTTCAGGCACAAACAAATCTGGCATTTCTGAAACTTCTGTTGCTTCTGATGGGGTATTAGCATTTTGCAAACCAAAAGCTGGATTTTGTTTGTCCCCAACATTATGGTTTCTCGGTTGAACATGACGCTTATCATTAGCAACTTGTCCATTGAGGTAATTTTTTACATCATTAAGTGTTAGATGCATTATTTTTTAATATATATATATTAATATATTAATAAATTTTATGAGAGAAGCAGCTAACAGTAATGGTGCCAAAAAGAATATAAGCAAAGTTGATCTATAAACACAGTATATCAACATATAATTTTAAGTAATCACAAACACAATGTAAGTAAAGTAAATAGATAATATAAAGGATTATATGAATATGAATAAAGATACCTATTGTTAAATAATATACCTTTTCTGTATTTGTTTAATCTAACAAAGATGTGATTTCCTGTACCTATGCATAGTAAGAAAGCAAACATATGACTATGATTCACTCAACTGGTATACATATACAGCTATACACATGAAAATAAGCAACCAACCTTTGTAAATGGTGCTTGTGCACACTCTAATCTTAGAATTTTTTTTTTTATTTTTTTTTTATTTTTTTTATTTTTTATTTTTTTTTATGAATATGCAGGCTGGACAATAGATGCAGTTGAAGGATCTTGCAGTAGAAGTTTCTAGCTTCAGTTTTTGATAATTTAGATATGTCGGAATGAGAAGAGTGCAAGTATATTTAACCAAAGTAGTCTAAACAACATTTAATGCACATGCTAACGTGTAACATACAGCCCAATCATGTGCAAACAAATGTCCAATGCATTTAATGATGTACCACTCACGTACAGACACATATCCAACATTCTCTTTTGTGAGAGCAAACTTATGTAAACATACTTCATGCAAAGCGCTTCCCCGATCTTTAGTATATATAGTAATATACTTACCTCGTGCACGCACGAGTTTTTACATTATTTATATATTCACTGTTAAAATTGATTAATATTTTGTATAGATTTTTGTTGTACAAAGGATTTGACTTTGTTTAATTGGTTGTGTGTAGGTTGATCTTGATTAAATTTAATTATTAATATCATGTTCTAGACATTAAGCGTGTTTAGTAGCGCATAATAACCTTGAAAATAATATGTGTCATTGTTATGTAGAATCTCGTCTATTTATTTTCATCTCACAATAACGTGTGAGGTCGTTCCTTCATTTTGATACTTATATTGTTAATAATAATATACGCCGATTTTTAGACCCGTGCGCGGGTTAAAGTTATAAAGATGAATAACACGAGTCGTTATTAAATGCGGATAGTTAAAAAATAATATTTTTCAGATATCCTTACTTAATCTCTTTAAGAAGAATAACTTGAGTTATTCATATATGTATAATATTGTGTATTCATTTACATGTCACATTGTTTGTTTTTTTATATATTTATAGTTCCGTGCAAATAAATTAGTTTAGTATATACTAATAATAATATTTATAAATAAAAACAATATATTGATGTATTTTTTTATAAAATATATAGTAGAGGGGGTACTTAATAAATTTATAAAGTTATTAAAAACATGAAAATCAATAAGTATATATTACTTGGAATTTAATAACTAAAGTTTTATTAATTATCTTTTTCTTTTGTAAGTTTTTTCTTTACAGAATTGACACGTATGTTTTTTTAGCACATTTTATAAATTAGATAAAAATTTAATAAGACAAAATTGAGCTCCACTTTTGATTTTTATTGGCAAATAAGGATATACTCGATTTTGCTACGTATATCTAACAGAAACATTAAGAAATCAAACTTTAGAAAGAATATAAATAACAAAAATCGCACAAATAAAATAAATATATTCTATTTGGCTCTGCCTTTTCAAGTGATTCAATAACTTAGACTGACCATTTCAAACTTCCCAACCTAGAAAAAATCATTACAAATCTTGATAGTTGAAAAGGTTTTCTACTTCTGCATCATTATTTGAATAAAAAGAGAATATATATGGTTACTAATAAAAGTAATGAAAAGTTTTATTCCTTGTTATTATCATAAAAAACAAGATCTCTGTTTATTTTTAAACGAAATTGTGAATGATGCAAAGCAGATAAAAAAATAGATCGAACAATAAAAATAAATATCATTGTAAAATATTTAGTTTTTCATATTTTAGGGGTGGAATTTAGTTTTCACAAAAATACAAACACTATTATCACTTTCTCGTTTGTGTAGTACCATTAGTAAAATTACAATATCTTAAGTTCTTTTTTCAATTTGTGGAATTCTCTTATAATATAAGGTGACGTTTGGTTCGTAAATTTGAAATTATGGAATTTCAAATTTTGGGAAATTTCAATTTTTGAGGATTTAGAATTTCAGAATTTAAAATACCTTCACACGTTTGGTTGACAAAAATTTATAGTATTTTGAAATATGTCGTAATGTTTGTTATTGCAATTTGTTTACTAAGTAATGAATTTACTTTGATTCTAAAAAAAAAAAAAAAAAAGGAGGCTTGACACCACAACATAAACAAAAAGGAAAAGAAATGTAAAAATAGTATTTTGATCATTTATAAAAAAAAATGCTTCCACGTAAATTGAAATTCTTCATTTTTGGGAGGCATTTTAATTTGCCTCATTTTGCCAATTTATTGAGTTTGAATATCCTTCATTTTGGCATACCAAACAAACTATTTCAAAGAATTTAAATGTAAATGCCATAAAATGCTTGATATATATATATAGATTTAGATATAAATATCGATTTAGCTAGTTAATATATATAGACTAGCTTCATAACCCGCCCGAATGGGCGGGCTAGCTTCATAATATTTACTTGACGGATTCTAACCGGACGTAAAATAAATAATGAATGACGCAAAATATCTTAAACACGATATTGAGAAAAATAAAGCATTCATGTAATATATGTAAAAAACAACAATGAAAAGTGTGAAAAAATGAACCAAAACAATACGAAACATCATAAATAGTGATATAACTTGTAGTTGCAACATTGCTTGTTCAAACTAATCACATAGTTATTTTACCTCCCTAAATACTTGAATAATCATATTTTTCTAACCACTTATACATTTTAAACACAACGTGGTCCATTGCAATGTGTAGTATCTCTTAAAATTATCATTCAAATTTTTTTGTTTTGGTCATACTTAACATGATAAATAATATTAAAAGCAAATAAAAATCTTTTCTAGGTAAAACCGTTTCGGACAATTTAAACTTGTTAAAAAACTGTTTTAAACCTACAACTTTTGACCCATTGTCTGATATGTCCATCTCACAACTCTTAGTAACGCTTGTCTTATCTGATAGATGCTAAAAAGTTGTTGGTGGTGTATTTAGGACGAGAAAAAACCTGGTATAAGTAGACGATCAAAGATAGTATGGAGTAACAAGATCAACGCACCTTTATTGACATTGAATTCTAGTAACTGTTATTCGAAGGTGGATAATACAAACCTTGAACCAACAATGACATCTTCATTGCTAAATGTAAAATCAAGGCAAAATACAGTAACATTGTTTTCAAATGAACTTAAGGCTGATGAGGCTTAGCCACTTTTCAAAGGAAGTTTATTTACCTATCAAGTGTGTTAGTGCAAGCATACGTCTACAATTCGATCAGGCCATTGTATCTTATTCGCTATCAGCGATGTCACACTGTTTGCTTGCTATCATGGTGATTGCTTGGCAGCTGCCAGGGGGTGTTTGGTTGCTGAAGTCAAACGTATGCTACAAATAGCAAGGACTCCATATAAATTGTGCTCACTATTTACATCATTTCTGCATAGTTTTTCGGTTCAGGGAAAGGAAACATTTAGAAAAATGAGATAAGCCTCCAATATGTCTAACGGGTCGAAAAGAAAATTTTATTATGCAATAACTAAAAATAAGTACTTAAGGCATTAGTATGAGATGAGGATTAGTTTGTTCATTAAATAGTATTTAAAAGTGCCATTCAACAAAATGCTTATAAGAAACACCTTACTCATGTAGTTGCTTCATCTAGTTGCAGGAAGACATTAGCGCAAACAAAATAAGTGACCTTAAACTATATAACATTTAAAATAAAATGTAAGCTAAAATCTTGTAACAACACAAACTGGTACAATAAAATTAGATTAAGAGAAATGGGCTCTCAGACAATAAATTTAAAGTATGTAAGCCAACCATTACGATTCATGATAAAGTAGGTCAATTATTTCAATATAGAATATAATGATCATTTTGATGTATAAATCCAACTTGTTCATGCGTGAGAACCATAATGGAGTATATGAGAAACGCTAATATGTATAATTGTGAAAAAATTACCTTAAAAAGTGTAACTTTGTTTCCACGTTTGATCCTAAACTTGAAGATCACCACATTTAATAACTTATCCAATAGCATCTATATGAAATATTTGAGCAAATTACCTTAAAATAGGGTAACTTTTTTTTTCCATAACACAAACATTCTTCCAGCAAATGTTGTATCATTTTATTATAACATCAGTATATCTAAAAAGTGCAGTAGAAAAGGGCACATGGGTTAAAATATAGAACCTATACAAAAGGAAGATGCGCCTCCATGGCCCTCATCTCATACTAATGCCTTAAGTACTTAGACCGTATTTATGAGAACTTTAAAAACTTACCGCTTCCATAAGTATTTAAAAACAATCCCTAAGTTTCTGCAACCTGGACTTCAACTCATCAAAATTTATCTTCCCTCGCTTGTTCGTGTCCATCATGTCAAAACCTTGCTTTATGTGCGTCACTTCCTATGCAGATAAATGCTCGGCAATTGCCTGCAAGTTTCTTATATAGAGACTTCAGATGTCAAAACTTATGCTTGACTTAATTAAGCTATAAGTACCTATATATTTTAGTATAGAAGTACCTATATATTTTAGTATAACAACACATGCCACTAATTGTTTATATTTCTTCTATACAAGATACGTCACCGAAAACCAATGACAAGCTGAAAACAGGAGGCGTGTTCAGTTTCTGCATATTCATCTTACCAGCAAAATCTGCCAGAACATACTTGCGTAAAGAATTATCCTGCATAATGCCACAAATTAATAAGCAATGCTACCTTAAAATAGATGTTATATGAACTGATAGTCAAATTTAGGCATAATAAAAGAGAGTAGAGTACGAAACAATCATTCAAACAGGGTGAAAGAAGGTAAAAGCATCTCAAGCATAATAGACCATATATAGAGCATAAGCACAATAAAAAGTACGTATTATCCATGTTTAACAAAGATCTATATCTCAAGCAATACGTATTTTCGGGAGAACCAGATGGATTATATGACTTCACACCACCACCCATGATATAAAAGACTGAATTTGTATCACATTTGTGCAGGGATAATTACCACGTCAGACACTAAATTAGTAGGACTTACCAAACAACGAACCATCTGGGCTGCAGATTTAGATACCTATACAACCACAAAGTTTCTTGTTTAGAATAAAGATTTATTTGTATCAATATCATATGAGTTAGATCCCTAAACATATGAATGAGAACCCTAATTTGTTAGGAGTCTTGTGGCATGTGAGGGGCATAAATGGGATTTATATCACATTTGTGAGTTGCACATGTATTGTTCTCCACAATACTCCTAACTAACTTTCCCTCCAAAACTACCTTTAAATAGTCGTTAGCTTTCATTCTTTCTTTTCAGTTTTAGAATTGTATTTCCTTTCTCTCTCAATACTCACTTGTAACCAACCATTGTAACAAACCATCATTGATAATCCAATTAAGCTTTCGACTATAACAATTCTTTAATCTTGTTTGTCCAAGTTAATTGTGAATCCATTAACGGATCTTAAGTGATCCCTAGTGGTGTGTATCAATGGTATCAGAGACTTTTCCTGGTGAAGTCTCATTGAAACAGACTCAAGATTCATAGTTCAAGATTCTGTTGAGTTTTCCCGCCAAATTCTGTTATTCAAGATTCATTCATAATTCAAGAAATATCACAAAACAATGGTGCCATCAACAAGAACAACTGGTACCAGTAGTGGGGAAAACAGTGATGATAACACAAGAAGATATGTGGACGAAGCATTGAATGGGTTCAGGAAAACAATGGAGCAGATGATGAGTCAACTCCAGATGATGAGTCAAAATCAGTTGGTGAATAGGGGGCCAAATCAAAACCAGTACAGTAGGATGACTAAAGTGGAGTTTCCTAAGTTTTCAGGGGATGATGTAAGAGGGTGGATCTTTAGGTGTGAGCAGTTCTTTGCAATTGATAGCATTCCAGATGACCAGAAGGTGAGGTTAATTTCTGTTCATTTGTTTGATAAAGCACTTCTTTGGCATAGACAGTTCATTAGATTGCATGGGGAATTGGTTTCTTGGATTGTTTATAGAGATGCTATCATTCAAAGATTTGGAACTGTGTTTGATGATCCAATGTCTGAACTAAAGAATGTTAAATATGAAACTAATGCCAAAGAATATCAAGATGTGTTTGATACTTTGCTAAGTAGAGTAGATATTGTTGTTCCCCGTTCACTATCATTTAAAACAGTTTATAAATATAAAACAAGTTAATAGTGAACACTGACTGAAATTAACGTACGTAAAACACACTAGATAATTTTCAACATCATATTCTTATTAGAAATGAATCGTAAAGAATACGTTACCCAAGTACTTGCGGAATAGCACTTGGGATTGAAATGACAAAGGTTGGTGACTCCTCTCTAAGCTCAGGCTAAGTCTGAGCACAACTCTTAGAGCTCACTGAGCTATCTCAGGAACTAAGTTGTATTTGGAGGAGTGAAAAGATGGCTTGCGTGTATGTGTGTTTTTACAATTCACAAGCTTAATCTTTTCACTCCATCTCTTATGCTATTTATACATGTATGATATTTGACTCTTTCCTAAGTGACAAACTGACATCATACAGAAGACAAAATACTGATGTATTTTGTCTCTGTTTACAAAGACTATTCTAGGTAAGAGACAAGACTACTTTCCTAAGTTCAGTGATGACACTGAGCCTGATCTTTTGCTATTCAGGGAAAGTTGACTTTGGTTGATAAGTACTTCGTCTTATCTGATTCAAACTTATCCCGCTCTTTCTTCAGTCTTTACATCCTTCAGTATTCTACTTCAGTTTGTCTTCAGTGTAAGTAGTTGGAGAGGAGTCTTAGGGATTCAGTGAGTTATTGTCATTACTCACTAAATCCATCATCTTCTTCTTGACTCAGTCTTCACCCTTTAAGTTCCGCCTTACTGAGTGGAGAGACTTTTTCTTCGCCTCATACTGAGTATCCTGAAGATGACTCACTGAGAGACTATGCACTCAGTGACCTGTTAGTGTTTAACGGACTAAACACTTGGGCTATTTTCTATTCAAACCCTAGATTAAGGGGTTTGGGTATTTACTGAACCCAACAGTCTCCCCCTATTTAGATATACAAATAGCCTAAGTGATTGATCAGTGTAAGTGAGCAAAAGGCTTCTTCTTACACTGAATGTACTAATGAATACAATAAAGAACACTGAGTATTTTAACAAAACATACATCGTTTATTGATCAAATTACAAGGTTCCTATCACTAGTACAAAAGATAAATCAAAATGATGTCAGTCCAGATGGATTCCCAATGCTTCAAGCTTGACTTTCTTGGTGATGAGTGTTTCCCTGTCAGGATGGTCTCTTATCTTGGCATTCAGGTCTTGACAGAACCTGATGTTTGCTGGGGTTTGGATCTGAGAGGCCACTGGTATGTAACTCAGCATTGCAGCTACACCAGCCTGATCAATATCACTCCATCTTTGAAATTCTGGGTTTCCATAGACATCAATGTGGAATAGCCCTCTTTCAGGCTTTTCAATCACTAAACAGTTCACGAACTTAACACATTCTGGTAGTTCCCTGTTGCATTCGAGTCCAGGCACTTTTATCTCAGGCTGGAACTCAACCCTTTTCCTTTTGCCAGTGGATGATTGTGGTTGAGACCTTGAGGTGCAGTTAAGGCAGGCTGTATTCCCAGTTGTGCTGGTGTATCTCTCAGTCTTTCATACCTCTTACTGAGCATCTTCATCAGCTCCTTAACTGCTGCATTTTGCTTCTTTTCAATAATTAAACCGAGTTCATCGAGTTCAGTGATCCCAAAGTCAGTGAATTTTAAGGGATCATGAACCTCGAAATGCCTTTTATCATCCCCCTGTAGACGTTCATTGCCAGTGGTTTAGACCTGGGGATGATTTTGACATCAGTGATCTTCTCAGGCAGTCTTCTGCTTGTCATTGTCTAATTATAATGGTCAATTCTTGCATTTCTGATGGCTGCAGTTCTTTTGTTCTTTTCATCCAATTGCTTTTTCATTTCAGCCATTTTTGCTGCCTGAGCATCCTTGAACCTCTGTCCTGCCTGACCCTTTTCAAGCTTCTTTGAATCAATTCCTACATGCTCAGCTTCTTCGGCAATCACTTGAATCAGTGCTTCCTTATTTTTTCTATCGTCCTCAGCTTTTTTCAATCTCCTTTCTTCTTTAGCAAGATATTTGGTTAGCTGTTGAGGTGTGAGAAGGTATTCAGTGTCACCGATTTTGTAGGGAATCTTCTCAGGCTCAGTAATTGTCATTTTTCCTTTTCCTTTATCCTGGCCTGAGGAAGATGATGCAACCAAGGGTGGTGGTGTTGTCATTATAGGTGTTTTGACTGTCAGTGTTGTTGTTGTTGTTGATGTTTGTGATGGAAGTGATGAGATGGGTACGGCTGAGACTGGTGGTGTTGGCTCCCCCTCAGTGTGAAGAGGAGTTTCTTCAGCAATATTCTCCCCCTCAACTGTTGCCGGAGCGTCAGTGAGGGCAAGAGTTGGTGTTGGTGCTGAGGGGGACGGAGCTGCTTGACCCTTGAAAGCCTGATAAATTTCAGTGATCATGGCCTTGATGTCTGAAGTATCTGCTTGAAGACCAGTGACCTTGGCTTCTAAGATTCCAGGCCATAGAAGACGAGGCATGAGTCAAAGTAGCCACCTGAGTTGTCAAAGAGCCCAATGTAGCTTGAAGAGACTAGACTGATGATTGAAGACCCTGAACATTTGCAGATTTTAGGGTTTCGAGCAGTTCAGTGAGGTTGGATGATTGTTTCAAGTACGCCTCAGTAGCTTCAAGTACTCTAGAGTTGAGCGCTGGGTCTTCTTTGACAGATTCCTTGATTTCATCCACCGTTGTGCCAACACCCTGAAGATGTCTGAAAAATTTAGCCAAATTTTCATCCAGTCTGTGAATGGTGTCATACATCAAGTCCCTGTGCTCATAAACATTTTCATCAAAGGCTTGGACCTCAGCCTTCAGATCTGCATAACTTGCTCCAGCTTCAATAGGTTGTTCCCACAATGTTGCAGTGACCCCAGAGTATAATTTCCTTGAAGCTTTGGTGATCCACTGAACAAGCTGCCTTTCAGTAAGTGGGAGAACATTATCAAATCTTGCAAATTCATCAGTGAAGGAAGAGGAGACATCATTTTCAGGCTGGAATGGTGATTCAGTATGCTCCTTTGGATCAGGCTGAGGCTCTTGTTCAGATTGAACCTCAACGTCCACTTCTTCCCCAGCTGATAGAATCTCATCATCAGTATCAGCAAGCTCATCTTCTGAGAACAGTATTCCAGTAACATCAGCAACGGTTAACAGGGGGTTTGTGATGTGTTCCATATCAGCGGGTGGTATTAATCCCTCTGAGTCTTTGTCCCCCTTTGACCCCTCAGACACTGGTGGGAGTTTCCAGTGCCTTTAGCAGAGTCAGTGACAGTGATATCCCTATCAGCGGGTTGTATGGTTCCCTCTGAGTCTTTGGGATCGATCAGTGTGCCCTCAGACAAAGGCTTGGATTTGCTAATGTCATCACTGGGCGTTGTGGAGGGCGCTCCCCTACCAGCGGGTTGTATGTTTCCCTCTGGATCTTGGGGAGCAGTAGTTGGGACCAAGGGCACTGATTGTGATGTATCAGTGTCCTTCGTTGTCACATGGGTAGATGTTGCTTGGTCTCCAACGGGTGGCAAATCAGTCTTGGGCTTTCTTTGCCTTTTAGGCTGTGTACCTGAAGCCTCAGGGCCCTGAGACTTGGGTTTGGTTTTAGTCCCAGTCTGAGACTTCCCCTTTCTCTTTGTAAGAGCAGGGTTAGGAGACATTGATTCCCTCTGGTTGTTTGCAGCAACCATATGGGCCGTCAATTCAATGTTTGTGACAAGGGATGGGTTCTTTTGAAAATTTGAATGGCTCAGGATGCCAGGGAAAGCACCAAAATTTTCTTCCTGAGGATAATTTGTACCTAGTAACACTTGCAAAGCACAAGAGACAAACCTAGGATACGAAACGTATTTCGTCCTAGTTTTGCTCTGTAGCTTGGTTACGAGATCACTGTAAATGATCTCCCCTATGTCGACATTGACCCCATTCATCAGGCAGTATGCCATCATCAACTGAATAGAGTTAACTTGTTCAGTTGATGAGTGATTCCCGCCGAGGACCTGAATCACAAATGTGAATAGGATCCTCCAAGCCACGGGAAATGAACTCTTGGTGACTGGGGTCCTGTCCAAAAACGTTGGATCTAAAACAATTTGTTTTAACCCATCCTTCACTGTGGAGGGTTCAGGATGGGCGACATAAACACCTTTGTTATAATCTAACCCTGTTGAGGTGCAAAATGTTTTATAATCCAGGGTGAATTGTTGCCCCCCGTTAAGACTGAACCTGATGAGATATTCCCTAAGAGGTCTATGGTTGTTCTCATCAGTAGAGGGTGTCGGGTCAAAGGCCTTAGCAGCCCAAAACTCCTTGAGGAGGTTTTGGTATAGTATAGAGGGATACTGAATAAAGGCCGTTTTCAGTGGGCAGTTATACAAAAATTTCATAATGTCTTTATAGGCTGGGACAGTTGGAGGATATTCAAAATTGCCTATGACATTATTTGTTTTAAATTCAACATTGCTAAGATCGCCTACCCACTGTGAAGCAAACTGAAGAGATTGTGTTCTTGCCATTTCCATTAAAAGGGTTTTAGGGTTTTGAAAAAAATGTCTTGACAAGAACAATCAAAAGTTTTTGTATCTCTTAAGTTGTGATGAAAAACTTTTGTAAATGTTTACAATGAAGGTTTTTCAGAAAGAGGTTTGAAGGACACAATGATTTCTGGGTTTGAAATAGATTTTGACAGAGTTTTGTTTGCAGAAATCAATTGTGTGTGTTTTAATGATTATGAGGGGGGTATTTATAGAGTGGTGAGAGGGGTGGTTTTTGCATAAACGTGGATATGTAAAGATGGTTTTTGAAAACGTTTGAAATTCCACATTTAATGCCACCCACCACTACCCGCAGTAAAATCCCGTATTTCAAGGGAACAGTTGCAGTGCACAGTAAAAGTGCACTTTTGCAGCAATAAAATATCCATAGGATATTTTATGTGAGAGAAGGCATTTAATGCCAAGTGGGATGAGGTATGTGAGGAGACCCCTGACAGTAAGACATATATTCCTATATTTAATTTGCATAGTTACCAACCTAGTACATTTAAGTAACTGATACTTAGATCATTTAGTTACTCATTCAATGCTTAATATCAACTGTCAGGGTCCCTGAATGAGTCTTACTCATTCAGTGAGAGGATGTTTTGTGGGTTTCGTTCAGGGAGGAGGAACCATTTCAGAGAACTTACTGAGATTGGTTTTCAGATGCTTGACTTTCAATGTCAAGCATTCCCAATTCAGCTTTCAGTCTCCTGAAGGTAGGTTCATCCAAGGGTTTAGTGAAGATATCAGCAAGTTGATATTCAGTAGGGATGAAATGAAGTTCTATGTCTCCTTTCATTATGTGATCCCTGATGAAGTGATATCTGATATCAATGTGTTTGGTCCTTTGGTGGAGGACATGGTTGTTGGAGATTGCAATAGCACTGGTGTTATCACAGAAGATGGGTACCATTTTGTAATGGATGTCATAGTCACTGAGTTGACTTTTCATCCATAATACATTGGCACAACATCCTGCTGCAGCGACATACTCAGCTTCTGCTGAAGACATAGCCACTGATTGTTGCTTTTTAGCACTCCAGCAAACCAGTTTTCCTCCAAGAAATAGACAGGACCCTGAGGTACTTTTCCTGTCCATGTTGCAGCCAGCATAATCAGAATCAGAGTAACCTTTGAGATAAAACCCTGAGCACTTTAGATAGTAAAGTCCAAGGCTTGAAGTTCCCTTCAGGTACCTGAGAATTCTCTTAGCTGCAGTTAGATGGGATTCTTTAGGATTAGACTGATATCTTGCCATTAGACAGACTGAGAATTGGATGTCTGGTCTAGAAGCAGTTAGATACATCAGTGAGCCTACAATCCCTTTGAAATGAGTTTGATTGACTGATTTGCCAGTGAGATCAGGTCCAAGGTTGTTAGGTGGGACCATTGGAGTCTTCACTGAGGCACAGTCAGATATCTCATATTTCTTCAAGAGATTTCTGGTGTATTTCTCTTGACTGATGGAAATTCCTTTATCAGTTTGCCTGATTTGTAGTCCAAGAAAGTATGTGAGTTCACCCATCATGCTCATTTCAAACTTCTTTGTCATCAGTTTTTCAAACTGTTTGCAAAGTTTGTAGTTTGTTGAGCCAAAGATGATGTCATCAACATACACTTGGACTAGTATCACATCCTGTTGTGTTCTATAGAAAAACAGTGTGTTGTCTATCTTTCCTCTAACAAACTTGTTTTGTATCAGGAAGGCAGAGAGAGTTTCATACCATGCCCTGGGAGCTTGTTTAAGTCCATAAAGGGCTTTGTCAAGCTTGCAGACATAGTCAGGGAATTCACTACTCTCAAAGCCTGGAGGTTGCTGAAAATACACATCTTCCTTGAGATTACCATTTAAGAATGCACTTTTAACATCCATTTGGTAGACTCTGAAGTTCATGTATGTTGCATATGCAAGGAAGATCCTGATGGGTTCCATTCTTGCAACAGGAGCAAATGTCTCATCATAGTCAATGCCTTCTTGTTGACTGTAACCTTTGGCTACAAGTCTGGCTTTGTTTTTAATGACAGTGCCGTTTTCATCAGTTTTGTTTCTGAAAACCCACTTCATTCCTATGACTACTACATTCTGAGGACATTTGATCAAGGTCATGACCTTGTTTTTATCAAACTGTTGCAGTTCTTCTTGCATAGCCTGAACCCAACTTGGGTGTTTTAGAGCCTCAGTGACATTTTTGGGTTCTATATATGATAGGTAATTAGCATATAGACATTCATTGGCTGAAGCTGCAGTTAAATTAGCAGCCATGCTTCTAGTGAGCATGCCTTCAATGGGTTCACCAATGATGTTTACAAGCTCAATGTCCTGAGATCTTGTCCACTTACTTTGTGGTCTAGGATCTGAACTTGAGGTCACTGGAGACTCAGGAGTGAGTTCTGGTGCATTAGCCACAGAATCATTAAGAACATCTGTTGAGATGTCTTGTTCAAGTTGGGTTTCATGAATCACAGGTACCTGATCATTTGGATCAGTGTGTCCTATCTCAGCAGGGACTGATTGATTATCAATGAATTCACTGATAGTTGGTTGGGGTAAGTTGTGAGGTAAGACATAATATGAGATGTCAGCATCAGCTTGATATGAGGAATTGATTTCAGTGTTGAACTCATCAGGAGGATATCTTGATGAGTCGTCAATTCCTATTTCCTCCACTTAGGTATTGGTGAATCTGATGCTTTCTGAACTTTCATCAAAGGTGACATGAAAGGTTTCCTCAACTTTTTGTCTTCTGGTGTTAAACACCCTGAAGGATTTAGAGATCAGTGAGTAGCCTAAGAAATATCCATCATCAGCTTTTGCATCAAATTTGCCCAGGTGATCCTTGTGGTTATGAATAAACACAGGACACCCAAACACATGAAAGTAGCTGATGTCAGGAACTCTACCTTTGAAGGTCTCATATGGGGTTTTATTATGTCTTTTGACAATGATTGACCTGTTTTGAGTGTAGCAGGCAGTTTTTACTGCTTCAGTCCAGAAGTGCTTTGAGAGAGCTGAGCCATTTAACATGGTTCTTGCTGCCTCAATGAGAGTTCTGTTTTTCCTTTCAGCAACCCCATTTTGTTCAGTGGTGTAAGGAGATGAGAAATTTTGAGAAATTCCTTTTTCATCACAGAAGCTTTCAAGCTCTTGATTTCTGAACTCAGTACCATTGTCAGTTCTAATTTGTTTAACAGTAATGTCATTCTGGTTTTCAATTTTTCTGATGAATGACATTATTGTATCAGCTGCCTGACTCTTTATGGAAAGAAAGTATACCCAAGTTTATCTTGAAAACTCATCAACAATGACAAGTGTATACTTCTCATGCGGGATTGATCTCGGACTGACAGGTCTAAAGAGATCCATGTGCAGGAGGTGAAGGCAGCTTTTGATGGAGAAATTTTGTTTGGTTTTGAAAGATGCTCTGTGGTGTTTACCTTTTTCACAGGCAGAGCATGGTTTGTCTTTTGCAAAAACCAGTGATGGTAAGCCAAGGACCTTGTTTTGTTTTGCCAGGTTGTTGATATTTTTGAAGTTTAAGTGAGAGAGTCTCTTGTGCCACAACCAGTTGATAGATTCAGTGGCTTTGGCAAAGAGACAGGTTCCATCTTGAGAAAGAGTAGACATGTCTAAGACATAAACATCATCTCTTCTAGGAGCTATCAAAACAACTTCTTTATTGGCATTGAAAATGGTGCCTTGTTTGTCATTGAATTGCACAATGTACTTAGCATCACATAGTTGACTGACACTGATGAGATTGTATTTGAGACCATTGACATAAGCAATTCTAGAGAAAACTATTCCATTGCAGTTTACTGAACCATAACCTTCAGTGGGACATGATGAGTTATCACCAAATAATACCTTGAGTCCTGGTTCCCTTACATACTTGTGCAGATACTCCTTCACACCAGTCATGCTTCTTGAGCATCCACTGTCTAGATGCCAAATAGGCTCCCTGGCGTGTCTCTGCACAAGTAGTAAACTGAATTAGTTTCTCTTAGTGACCCACTTGCTAGTGGGCTTGGGTCTCAAGGTCTCTTTGAATTTTGCAATCGACTCATGGTCAGTGGTTGAGTGCATTGTGCTACCACAGGTTTTGCATTTAGAGACTGAGGAAGACTCAGTGATTTTGGGTTGTTTTGCACTTCTCCTTGCATGAATGACACTGTCATGTTGGGATGTCTCATGAGCTGGATTTCCACATATATCACAGCATGTGTTCATGAGACAGTCATCATGATGATGATCATTAAATCCACAGTGAGGGCAAAGAGGGAAATGTTTTGCTCTATTCTTGAGAGCTGTTTTGGAGGATGAAGCATACTGATGACCAACTTTAGTATAGTTTGCTTTACTGACAGAGCTTACATACTGTAAGTGGTCTGCAGTTCTGTGATCATCCTTATTGCATATCATACAATAAAGGATTCTGTAGCAGTTGTCAGTGGTATGACTAGTGTAATGACACAACTCACACTTCTGCTTGGTTTTTGGTGGATTTTGATTTTGATGAGCTAGATGAGACTGACTTGGTTTCCTTGATTGAATCAGGGGCTTTTTCGATGGATTCCATCTTTTCTGTCAGCTTCCTCACAAGCTCAGTAAGTTGATGAATTTGGTCAGCTTCAGTGGGGACATAGGATGTTGAAGTCTCAGTAGGAGTAGACTCTTGTTGGATTTGTTTTGTTTGTCTTTGCAGGATGGTTCTACCAAGTCCAGACCTTTCTTTTGGTAAGTGGGGATTGAATTTTAGAGGAGTAAGCTCAGAGCTTGGATCAACACCCTTAAGCGGTTTCAGGGGTGGAAGCGGTGTTTGAGATTCTGCTTCAGACTCAGAGATGTGTTCAGTACTACTAGGCACATCAGGGAGTCCTAGCATGCTCTTAAGAGCTTGGCTCTCAGGCTCAAGAATCCTTCCAGAATCGAAATTTGGAAGCTTACTCACAGGATTAACCCGTTCAATCCAATCACTGGAATTTGGAGTTGTTAGCATATTGGTAATCATGCCACAAGACACAAAAGGTTTAGAACTTTGGTCTTTGTTGTGAGAGTCAGGGAGATGATCTTCACCTATGACTCTCTTTTTGCTACTAGGGGCACTCACAGCATCAAAGACCCTAGGATTCTTAGCAGTCCAACTATCAAGAATATCTTGTACCTTTTTAAGTTCATCTTGAAGAGCTTGATTTCTTTTAACTAATTTAGTGTTTTGAATTTGCAAAGTGACAGCCTCAAGCTTAGCTTGTTTTAAAATAAGCAGTTCATCTCTACACTTGTTTAATTCAAAACTTAGCTTGTTGTATTTTGAAAAAAGATTTAATCTTTGCTCTTCTACGAACTTAAGGTCAACATTTAGATAACTCATATAAGACTGCCAATCAGAGTCATCATCCATACAAAGTAAGATGTTTACCTTCTTCATTGTGATGTTGACCCATTCCCCGTTTCTGGCATGATTCTTCCCAACAGCTAGCTTGTCCTCTTCTGAGAGGGCCATTAGTGCACTGACATGCACCATTTCATCATCAGATGATACTGGCTCTTCATCCCAGTCGAAGGTTTCAGCAACGAGGCCTTTGTTTTTACCCTGCACAGATTTAACACTGGTTGTTTCTGAGGGACTGGCCTCAAGCAATGCAAGCTTAGATTTTGCTTTCTTATACTTGGTTTCATAATCAACAGCTTTGTTTTGATCAGATTTGCTTTGAAAATTTTGATGAGACTGAAAGATTTTTGGTTGAAATTTGCTAAAGCCTGAAGACTGGTTTGATCCTGATGGTTTGTAAGAGGGTTCAGAAATTGTTTTTGAAAAGCAGTCTTTTGCAAAATGACCCTTTTTGTGACACTTAAAACATTCAGTGTCTTCATTAGCTTTAGCGTTTGAAAAACTTTTGTTTCTTCGAATAAACCTTTTGGAGTTAGCGAGGAGTGCTCTTTCCTGAAACTCAATATTTAAATCGTTCAGGTACTCCTCGCTTGTCCTCTCATCTGCCTCATCATCAGAGTTTTCCTAAAAATCTTGAATTACATTGTTAGAATAAAAACAGTTGACACTGGATTGGAAATGGTTATCAGGGACTTCTTGACTTCCTGGGAGTTTTTCAAGTCAGGGTATCGTCTGTTGATGAGGTTTTCCTTATAAACAAATTTCCCATAAATTTCAGGAAGCTCAAGATTCTGAATGTGATTAGCATTCCTTAGTCCCTGAGAGAAATTCAACCATTTCTCAGGAAGACTGTTTACAAAACCAACATTGATTTCATGTTTGGATAATTTTACACCATCATTTGAAAGTTCATTTAACAAAGTTTTGTACCGGGTGTAAATTTGAGACAGAGTTTCTGAGTCCTTAGCCCTGAAGGTATTATACTCAAGTTTCAGGTCCATTATCCTGTTTTCCTTGGTATCAGATGGACCTTCATGACTATGGACCAGGTCTTCCCAGGTTTGCTTAGTTGTACTACAGTTAATAACCGACTCCATGGTATCATCATGGAGACAAGATATGATGATACTCTTAAGTCTTTGGTCCTGGTTGACCACTCTTCTTTCATCCTGAGTCCACTGAGCTTTAGGTTTAGGCAAACCTTCAGCTGTTTTTGGGACGAATGGACCTTCATTAATACATTTTATGTAGTAAGGTTCCATTCCTGTCAAATAGCAAAGCATTAGCTTTTTCCATTTGTTGAATTTGCCAACTTCAAGTCGAGGGGTATTAGCTGTATAAGCTCCACCCTTTTTGTCGACTAGTTAGGGTACATCAAAATCAGCCATTTAGGATCCTAATTTAAAAACCTTTTAGAGCGGCCTAAAAACGAGTTTTATAATTAGCCTTGCTCTGATACCACTTGTTGTTCCCCGTTCACTATTGTTTAAAACAGTTTATAAATATAAAACAAGTTAATAGTGAACAATGACTGAAGTTAACGTACGTAAAACACACTAGATAATTTTCAACATCATATTCTTATTAGAAATGAATCGTAAAGAATACGTTACCCAAGTACTTGTGGAATAGCACTTGGGATTGAAATGACAAAGGTTGGTGACTCATCTCTAAGCTCAGGCTAAGTCTGAGCACAACTCTTAGAGCTCACTGAGCTATCTCAGGAACTAAGTTGTATTTGAATGAGTGAAAAGATGGCTTGCGTGTATGTGTGTTTTTACAATTCACAAGCTTAATCTTTTCACTCCATCTCTTATGCTATTTATACATGTATGATATTTGACTCTTTCCTAAGTGACAAACTGACATCATACAAAAGACAAAATACTGATGTATTTTGTCTCTGTTTACAAAGACTATTCTAGGTAAGAGACAAGACTACTTTCCTAAGTTCAGTGATGACACTGAGCCTGATCTTTTGCTATTCAGGGAACGTTGACTTTGGTTGATAAGTACTTCGTCTTATCTGATTCAAACTTATCCCGCTCTTTCTTCAGTCTTTACATCCTTCAGTCTTCTACTTCAGTTTGTCTTCAGTGTAAGTAGTTTGAGAGGAGTCTTAGGGATTCAGTGAGTTATTGTCATTACTCACTGAATCCATCATCTTCTTCTTGACTCAGTCTTCACCCTTTAAGTTCCGCCTTACTGGGTGGAGAGACTTTTTCTTCGCCTCATACTGAGTATCCTGAAGATGACTCACTGAGAGACTATGCACTCAGTGACCTGTTAGTGTTTAACGGACTAAACACTTGGGCTATTTTCTATTCAAATCCTAGATTAAGGGGTTTGTGTATTTACTGAACCCAACAGATATAAGTGAAGAACATGCAATCAGTTTCTATCTTGGGGGTT
The DNA here is from genome assembly GCA_019973895.1 of Chrysanthemum seticuspe. Classification (NCBI taxonomy): domain Eukaryota; kingdom Viridiplantae; phylum Streptophyta; class Magnoliopsida; order Asterales; family Asteraceae; genus Chrysanthemum; species Chrysanthemum seticuspe. The sequence continues at coordinate 84,843,806 of BPTQ01000005.1, forward strand.
TACCAACTGAGTTAGAAATGGGGGTTAGAATGTTTAAACCAAAGACCTTGGCTGATGCTTATTCTTTAACCAATCTTCAAGAGGCTACTTTAAATGCTATTAAGAAGAAAAATAGAATGCAGATGAGTAGTAATATGGGGAATGGGAATAGGTTGAATGTTGCAGCAGGAACTAGTAATAGCAAACCTTTGTTAGCTTTACCTGCAGCAACCAATGGGTGGGGGAGTAGACCAAACAATTCACAAGGTGGACAAAATAGGAAACAGTTGACTCAGAAGGAATATGAGGAAAAAAGAGCGAAAAACCTCTTTTCTATTATGATCGGAAATTTGCTCCAGGACATAAGTGTGCAGGACAATTGTATACTATTGTTATTACTGGAGAAGAGGAAGAAGAGGAGGAAGAATTTATGGATGTAGATGATTCTTTGGTGGAAAATGTGTTAGATGAGGTGGTGCCACAAATCTCCTTAAATGCTCTATCTGGTGAAAGTTCTTATTAAACTATGAGGGTGATTGGTTTAGTAGCCAATGGACATGAGTTGCATATTTTGGTAGATTCAGGGTCAACTCAAAATTTCCTAGATGTCAATATAGCAAAGAGGTTGGGGTGTGATATTAGAAAAACTTGTCCTATGTCTGTTTCAGTTGCTGGAGGAAAGAATTTGATGACTGTAAGTGTATGTAAAGGGTTTAAGCGGATGCTTAAGGGGGAGGCCTTTGTTTCTGATGCAATGTTGTTACCACTTGGGGGGTGTGATATGGTCTTGGGCATCCAATGGTTATCTACCTTAGGAAATATGATGTGCAATTTTAAAGAATTGAGGATGGAGTTTTTGTACAATGGTAGGAAGGTCTGTTTGAGGGGCACTAACAAGACTGTGGCACATTGGTTAGAAGGAAAAAAGCAAGTTAATAAAATGGAAGTTGGGAAACAGGCTGAACTAATAATGTTAAGTGTGTATCCCAACACTGGTTTAACCTTGAATTCAGCCAATGGGGTGGATCAGTGTGAAGAAAAGTTGGACAAAAGGATTCAACAAGTAATTGACACTTATGCTGATGTGTTTGAAGTCCCAAAAGCCTTACCCCCAACAAGAACTCATGACCACAAAATTCCTTTAATTCCAGGAACACAACCTATTAATATCAGACCCTATAGACACCCACCAATGCAGAAGGATGCCATAGAAGCCATGGTTAAAGAAATGCTGGAATCAGGATTCATTAAACACAGTCAAAGTTCTTTTGCATCACCAGTGGTAATGGTTAAGAAGAAGGATAATACTTGGAGGATGTGTACAGATTACAGACAGCTGAACAAAAGTACCATTAAAGACAAGTTCCCAATTCCCATTATTGAAGATCTAATTGATGAATTGCATGGTTCAACAGTGTTTTCTAAGTTAGATTTGAGATCTGGTTATCATCAAATCAGAATGAGTGAAGATGATGTGGCAAAGACAGCTTTTAAAACTCATGAAGGACATTATGAGTTTGTAGTCATGCCATTTGGACTAACAAATGAACCATCTACTTTCCAATCCTTAATGAATGAAGTGTTCAGGGCATTCTTAAGGAAGTTCACATTGGTGTTTTTTGATGACATTTTGGTCTATAGTAAGTGTTTGTCAGATCATGTACAACACCTTACTGCTGTCCTATCAACCATGAGAACTCACAGTTTGTATGCTAAGAAAAGTAAGTGTGTGTTTGCGACATCTCATGTGGAATATCTGGGTCATGTAATATCAGCAAAGGGGGTAGCTACAGATCCAGCTAAAGTTCAAGCAATGCAGTCCTGGCCTGTTCCAACTACAGTGAAGCAACTTAGAGGGTTCCTTGGGTTAACTGGTTACTACAGGAGATTTATCAAAGACTTTGCCACTGTTAGTAGACCTCTTACTCAGTTACTTAAGAAAAATTCTTTTAAATGGAATGCAGATGCTCAAGAGTCCTTCATTCAGCTCAAATAAGCCATGGTTCAAGCTCCTGTGTTAGCCTTACCAAACTTTGAACAGACATTCATAGTGGAGACTGATGCATCTGGGGTTGGAATAGGAGCATTCTTGCAACAAAATGGTCATCCTATAGCATTTTTGAGTAAGACATTATCAGTTAAACATCAAGGTCTGTCTACTTATGAAAAAGAGTTTTTAGCTGTTTTGTTAGCACTAGAGAAGTGGAGAGGTTACCTTTTGGATAGACACTTTGTGATAAAAATTGATCATTACAGCCTTAAGTACTTATTGGACCAAAGGATCACTACACCAGCTCAAATGAAGTGGCTTCCTAAACTAATGGGGTTTGATTATGAGGTAAATTACAAGAAGGGAGCAGACAATGTAGTGGCTGATGCACTATTAAGAATGCAAGGTGAAAGTGAACTCTTTAGTATGCACACTACTGTATCTACAGAGTTGATTCAAAAGGTGAAAGACAGTTGGGTCAATGATGAGCATTTACAGGCTATAATGGATACACTTGCAAAAGGTGAAGAAAATAAGCACTACTCATTTCATAATGGTCTCTTACTAAGGAAGGGTAAACTAGTAGTTGGGGCAGATGAGTTACTAAGGAAAGAATTGTTGCAAAACTTCCATAGTGGTGCTATTGGAGGACATTATGGGGTCAAGGTTACTAGCCATAAAATTTGTTCAGTGTTCTATTGGAAGGGTCTAAGGAAACAAGTCAAGAAATGGGTACAAGAATGTTTGGTATGCCAAAGGTATAAACCTGATCTCTCTTCTTATCTTGGGTTGTTGCAGCCATTACCTATTCCTCAAACTGTATGGTTAAGCATTTCTATGGATTTCATAGAAAGTCTTCCTAAGTCCCAAGGTTATACTGTTATATTAGTGGTGGTGGATAGGTTCACTAAATATTCTCATTTCATTCCTTTTGCACACCCCTTTAATGCTCTACATGTGGCCCAAGTTTTCCTAGACTCAGTTTGCAAGTTACATGGTGTTCTTGAATCAATTGTGTCAGATAAGGACAAGGTGTTCCTTAGTACTTTTTGGAAAGAATTGTTTAAACTGCTGCAAGTCAAGTTGCTATTGTCCACTTCTTACCACCCACACACAGATTGTAAAACCCTAAAAATATAAAACGTGTTAAAAGACTATTTTACCCTCACAATTAACATTTATAAAATACGTAAAATAAATCAACACTCATTAAATGAAATTTAATCTAACTTATAAATGATATCAAGACTTAACGTGCATAATATAAAATTCGACTTTTGGTACGACAAAAAGTAAAGTCACGCTCATAATGTTTCATGTGTCGAATTTCACCAAGAAGATATTAAACCATGCATATGGAAGTTCGGCCAAGCCCAAGCTCGAGCCCACGGGTCATTTTTCTTTTCCTTGTTTGAGCCGAATACCACACAAAACCCACCATGGGTCGATTAGTATAAATACAACACAAATCCCTTCACATGAAACCCTAGTTTCTCAAAAGTCACGGCACCAAAAGCTTATGCTCTTTTTCTTCTTTTCTTTCAGTTCGACTGCAACAGTGAGACGTGGTGGTGCGTGGTGTTTTCTCTCCGAGCCCCGCTAAGGTAAGCGACTCCCTCGTCCCAACTTTTCTACGCGCAACTTATACTAACTTTAAACCTGTGAAACATGTCGAGTCGCCATGCGAGTGAATAAGGGTCGTGCGTTAAAAACCTTGTGTAACATGAACCGCATAATAAGTAACATACTCGTCGTCACATAAAATCATGAATATGATGCTATATTTATATGAGGTCGACGCATGCATATGTAAATTCTGAATGAGTTTTGAAAATTTAACCGTACCACATAAAATCACAAGTTGGGGTTTCACAAACATAAGTCGACGCATGGAGTTAGGGATCGATTAGGGTTTAAAAGGTTAGAGCCTCGTATGATTTTATGTGGGTAGTATGTAGCGATGTTGTGGTTTTGGTTATGAGTCGGTTTGCATGCATGTTTTCCTAGCGTGAGTCTTTTGAAAAGGTCTTGATGGTGTCGATGCATGCATGTTTGGAACAAGAGTTAACGTGTCGTGTGAGAAAATTAATTAAGTGTTTGTATGTATGTGTCGATTTGTTTGTGAGTCGGGAAACAACGTAGGGTAAGTTGGAGTTTGCATGTGTGAGCGTATATATTGAAGCAAGGGAAACGGGTAAACTTTGGTCTCGTTAACATGATTTATATAAGTCAAGGTGGTGTGAGTTACTAGTGTAAATGTAGGCATGGGTTTTGAGTTATCTTCGGTTTGTTTTTCACACGTTCTAGGTCAAGGTGATAAGTCATTAAAATCTGTAACATGTCAATTTAATGTGTATTTAATATGGTGCTAAAAGTTTGAGAGAAACCCTAGGTCATGATTATGAGTCGATTAGGGTTTTAAGCTGTGTGTGTTGATTTGTTATTTCATGTGAAAATAGTAAGTTTGGGGTCATTAATAACCATTGATTAAGTATATAACGAGCTAGTACTAAGTGTGTTGTACGCATACACGAGTTGTGATTTTATGTAAGAAACTAAGTGTCATGAATTAAAAGTATTGTATGCATGGTCTCATTAAGTTTGTGTTCGAGCAATGTTACATGGGAGTCTTGGTCTTTCATGAAAGATATAAAAGCTTGTGTAAACTGTTTTTGAAAGAGAGTCTTAAAATCCGTTCTTGACATTTGTAAACCCTATACCTTGTATGATGATCATATAATCCCTCAAATAAGATAATTATCATATTAAACCCTTAAGTTTACCATATATCATTTGTAACCTATAAGTTTGGCTAGTTAATGATTAAGACTCTAAAATGTTGTAATTCCGTCCGTCACTAACAATAAGAATATACTTACAACTCTAAGAATGTTAATGCGATGAATCCGTTATAACTTTAATGATGCTAATAAGTATTAAATAAATCATAATCCGTGTAGATTCGTTGAAGGAGACACGACGTTATATCTTCGTGATTCACTCATTCGTTTGCTTTCCTCTCATTTGCGTTAAGGTATAGATATTCTGACCTTTTCAGTAAAGGTTCCTTTTGACGTTTTCTTTTCGTTAGCTCTTCTATTTCAATTATTAGGGTTTCCTATGCCATTGCTATGAACCCTTTCTGATTGTTTGATCTGTTGCTTGTTTGAAACACCTGTTTTATTGAATCATGCAATATATGATTTGAACGTTATGTTAGAAAGACTTTGATATGCACATTTGTTGAACCTTGCTATATTTGATTATGAACTTCTGAATTGTGAACCTTTGGTTATGAAACTCTGATTATGAAAGTATGATATGTGACTACGACATAAACTTCTGACTTCTGAACCTTTGCACATGAACCTTATGGTATGAACTATCTGATATGTTAACTGTTGACCTTTGTGCTTGATTAGGATCTGTGTTATTTATGAAAATCTGTTTGACCTAAGTTAGTTTGACACCCGAGCCACTATTTCACTAGTCATGGGGGTTCCATGTCCGTGTCAGTGATGCACCTCTGACATGACTCTAGGGCAGTAGAGTGATGTTCTGCCACGTCCCTTTCTGTTATATGTTTATTGATAGTATGGCCACTATCCGTCTGTTGGGGCGTATGGATGCATCCTAGATCTGATCTGTTATTTGATATGTTTTCTGGTGAATGATGTCGTGTGCAATACGCGTCTTCACAAAATTCTGGGAGCTAGCTACTCCAATTATTTTCTGGGGTTACTTTCTGAATAAGTAGTTATTTCTGATATGATAAGTTCTGGGCTCGTGGTAGTTAACTAAATCCTTATCTGTTATGTCTATGTTAAGTATTCTATTTATGATTCGGTATTTTCAAGTGTTTATATTTATGTATTAGGTTTATTATATGTTATTGTATGTGTTTATGCTCTTATATGATTATGTAACTACCGTATGCCATGCTAGGATATGATTAATATGTTTAAATATGATTCGTATGTTGTCATATGATGTTATGTTAGTTTATCGTTATGTGAATTCGTTGATCTGTGAGATGAATGTGCTAGAGTGAAATTGAGTATCCTGAAAGTTTAGTATGTATGATTGTTCAGTTAATTTTGTAAACTTTGCCTATTCGTTAGTTATCTGTCTGCTTATGATTGATCTGCTATGTTTAGACTTTGCTTATATTAAGGTTTGATCTGGGGAAATGGTTTAATTATGATATCTGTTTTGATAATTTGCTAATTGCTATGCTATGTCTTTTGCTTATTTAGTTATAGTTTTCCTACTATGTTTTCTATTTGCATGTGTGACTGCCATGATTTGAGTGCTATTTCCGTTGCTATAATATTGGATTAAGTGTGTTAAATGTAGATTAATTGACTTGTATGAATGCCATGTTTACTTTCTAGAAATTGTTTCCGTTAGCCTTTAGACTTTTCGTTTGGCTTATATGTACTCTATTTTCTTGATGTGTTTGTGTTTGTGTTATTAATGTGCTATGTGTTGTTCTTATCTGTCATTTGTTTCTTTCGGATTTCTGTATATTTGTGCTTCCGCAGAATCCTCAATGATTCGTCAATCTTATTTCGTTGTGAATTCGTTATTTGTATCTTGTTCTGTTTTAGCTTTTGTTTTGTTATATCTGTTCACTGGGCTTTGTAAGCTCAGCCGCATTTTCTTTTCCTGCGGTAGGTATTAAGCCTTCAAGATGAGCTTATGGGATAGCTGAACTGGGTTGAGAGTAGAGATGAGAGCAAGATTTGAAATAGGGATCTTAGATTTATTTTGATTATTAAGTTATTTATATTTTCTTTTGTAAGTTTTGTAAAGGCTTCCGCTATTGTATAGTACTTAAGGTTCTGATATGAAACCGTATTTGTGATATCTTTACCCTTGTCGGGTTGGGGTGTTACACAGATGGACAAACAGAAGTTGTAAATAGATGTTTGGAAGGTTACTTAAGGTGTATGACAGGAGAGCACCCAAAGGAATGGTCAAAATGGCTATCTTTAGCAGATTTGTGGTACCATTCCAACTACCATTATGCCATACACACTACACCTTTTAAAGCCTTATATGGTCAACCACCACCAGTACATGTTCCATATATGAGTGGATTCAGTAAGGTTGATGCTGTGGATAGGTCCTTGAGTGCAAGAGAGGAGGCTATTCAGATGTTGAAGTTTCATTTAGAAAGATCTCAACACAGAATGAAGCAGCAAGCAGATAAAAATAGGACTGAAAGAGAATTTGTGGTGGGAGATTGGGTACTTTTGAAGCTGCAACCACATAGACAAGTATCCATAAGACAAGGGAAGCAGAATAAATTCTCTCCTAAGTTCTTTGGTCCATTTCAAGTAGTGGCAAAGATTGGGCAAGTGGCATATCAGTTAGACCTTCCTTCACACTCTCAAGTTCATGATGTCTTTCATGTCTCATAGCTTAAGAAGTGTAAAGGAGATCATAGTACTACTGTTACAACAATGCTTCCACAAATGGATAAAGAGGGACAAATTGAAGCAGAACCACAAGCTATACTTGAAAGGAAGATTGTGAAGAAGAAAAATGCAGTAGCAGTTTATGGACTTGTACAATGGAGCAACAGTGGACCTCAAGATGCAAATTGGGAGCTGCTAGAAGATTTGTACAAGAGATTTCTAGATTTTGATTCTTGAGACAAGAATCATTTAAGAAGGATGGATTGTTAGGAGTCTTGTGGCATGTGAGGGGCATAAATGGGATTTATATCACATTTGTGAGTTGCACATGTATTGTTCTCCACAATAACTAACTTTCTCTCCAAAACTACCTTTAAATAGTCGTTTGCTTTCATTCTTTCATTTCAGTTTTAGAATTGTATTTCCTTTCTCTCTCAATACTCACTTGTAACCAACCATTGTAACAAACCATCATTGATAATCCAATTAAGCTTTCGACTATAACAATTCTTTAATCTTTTTTGTCCAAGTTAATTGTGAATCCATTAACGGATCTTAAGTGATCCCTAGTGGTGTGTATCATAATTTTGGATCGAAAATTAAACAAAAAATGTCAGATTGACATACCTTGACGAATTAAGAATAAGGAACCTTGAGATTTGAGAACAACCCTTGAATCTATGTTTTTTTTAATCTTATATTATGCGCTTTGAATATATCGATTTATGATTTGAGAATATGCGTTTGTTATTTGGGGGTATTTGAATTTGGAAACGCCGAGTGAAATGGGAGAGGGGTTTGAATTTTGAAATGCCAGGTTAAATGGGGAAAGGATTTGATGGCTGGAGCATTGAAGATGATGATTGAATATTTAGCGAATGAGCCAAAGTTTCAGTTTTGATAGTATGAGATAAGTGAAGATGGTAATTAATTATGTTAGAATATCAGTTTAGGAATGGATTCAATAACACAACCATTGATTTGCTCTAGTAGTTGAGGCGCACATCTTTGGTTTGACAGACCCGAGTTCAATTCTTGATAGTTACCAATTTTTTACATTATTTACCGAAAATATTACCATGTCATCATTTCCACCTCATCACTAAGCATTAGTGATGTGTCATATGTAATCCCATATATATGTATAGATTTAGATATAAATATCGATTTAGCTTGTTAATATTGCTTTTGATTGATATGATTGGATACACAAATTAGGGCATTTGTGCAAATATGAGTAACTAGACTATAGACCCGCTGGTTTCGCGGGTGGCATTAGAAAATGTATTATATTTTATGTTATTAATAAACAATGGTAGAAACTTAAAATACGTGGGAAAAATCTAAGTTTCGATCGACATAAGTAATCATGAGTTGATATAGATGGGAAATAGTACTTAAGCCTCAGCGATTGGTGAAAGCAAACTAATTAACTTAGGAAGTGACCTGAGAACAGGCTCCTGCACATAAACATGATACATGACACACAAGTTCTATAAGTACATATGATGATACAATAACCAAACAATAGAAACTTTTGCTTATTGGTTTTAGCCCAATAAATGCTTCATAGATAAATCCATCTTCACATTAGCACTAATCTAAACGCACTCATAAGACAAATCATTACATAATAATATTGTAATTCTTTTATTCCAAACACCCAAAACAGCAATATCCTCAACTTGACAACAACCAGCAACAATAATATACAAAAGATTCGAAGACCAAAACCAATTCATGTGATTATAAAATATATCAAACTGAAATGCACCCACGTTGGTATAACTCGTCATTACCATATCAACTTTTTATCTCCATGAAACAATTATACCATAATTTAAATGCTCATAATGAACACACACAAACCAGTGCCAATTCATGGCATTATATAAATGGCAGGTAATAGGAAAGTTACAAAGGTTCACCAAGTACAAAAAAAATTACAAAGACCATGATGAAATCGTAAAAAAAAAAGGTCAAACTGAAACATATTAATGTAGATAAAATCATAATAAACAAATCCGATAATAATATCGCTTATTTAAACATGCTTGTAGTGTCTTACACTTTTTGAAGAACTTCGGGATAAACAACATTCATAGTATCACTGCAAACCTTTCCATCTTTATCGTATATCAACATCTTTAGGCCTTTCCTATTTGTGACTCTTGATCCCGCAACATAAAGCTGACCATGTGTGAAGACAGGTTTAGGCAAATATATTCCAACTTTCGAAAGCGATTGCCCTTGGCTTTTGTTGATAGTCATTGCAAAGCATACATATTGGAAATTGTCACCTATTAATCTGCAAAGGTAATATTTTGTCGGAAGGAGTCAATTTGAATCTTGTCAGTGACACTATTTCTCCAACTTTTTTTCCAGTCAAAATTTCGGCTTTGATAGCACGGTCTCCGAGTTCCTTATTACGCAATCTAGTCCCATTGCATAACCCTTCACTCTGATCCATGTTACGAAGCAACATAACCGGCGCCTCAACTTTCAATACTAACTTGTGATTTGGTAGGCCAACCAACTTCATACCATTCAACACGTCGGGAGAATACAACGACTCATTAAAATTGTCATTCAATCCGTCAGATTCACATATGCTATATGAACTTTCGTTTACTTTCTCTTTACCAGGAAGTAATGAAAGCAAATGATCATTGATAAATTCAACCACTTCGTGAGTTGGAGCTAAAATCGCTCTTTCTTGAAAGTATGTAGGATCGTTTAAGTTATCAATAATGGAAGGATAGACAAAATTAACCAGAGCGCCAACCGGGTCAGCACAATCTTTTATCAGGATACCGTCTGGTATGTTAATCATAGTCTCACCATCATTACGACCCCCCAAGCGACCATCGCCTACTTTTAATATCCAATCTGCAAATTCTTTAATATCGTCCGTGTTTGATGAACCAGAACCAAGTCTCAACCGCATGTTTTTGGTTAACCTTAATACATTAATATGATCCCATAAATAAGATGAATTAAGAGATGCATGTACGATGTCTTGCCTTGTGCCACCAGTTATAACAGGAAGAATTTTTCTAAAGTCTCCTCCAAAAACAATGACCTTACCTCCAAAAGGAATACTAAAGCTATTAGGATTTGTGACACGAAGAATATCTCTTAATGTTCTATCCAATGCTTCAAAACAATGCCTGTGCATCATAGGAGCAAAAGCTGCAAGATCTGAACCCTGAGTAATTGAGCAAAAGGAAGTTTCATTAACATTGATTGGAATTCCAAACCGAGAATGAGCAGTACGACCACCGGGTAGCAACAATGAAGCTATACCACTTGATGCAACATTTAACACAATTTCTCCTTTGCATCTAATAGCAGCAGATAGTGTTTTCCATATGTATGTTTTTCCGGTACCACCATATCCATATAGAAAAAAGACGCCACCTTCATTCTTTTCAACCGCCGAAATAACCTTGCCATATACACTCTGTTGTTCTTCTGTTAAACTTGAAAATAGATTTTCATGCTCCATTTTCAATTCATCTCTGTTATAACACAAATCATCATGGATAAGAGTATTAGTATAATTTTGTAAGAACTCTATATCTGGTAACGGCATTGATGATATATTTTGTAGGCTACTTCCCATAGAACGAAGAATTGCATCTATATCTTGTAGAACTAAATTTTTGACATGACGTTCACGCATCCCCAAATCTGCATTTATAAATAAAAAGGTATTTAGGATGAGATGAAAATACTTAGCAAAATACATTAATGCCATGGAGTTCTAGTTATGTCGCAAGTTCGCATGCAATCACTTAAATCATCACAAAAAAATCTGTCCATTACTATGTCTGCAGCTTCTTCTTATGATTAGTAATATCTTGGGTCATTTAAGTTTCATCCCATCAAGGAATCAATTGTGGCTCGTGAAATTATAATAATTTTACAATCATGACTTATTTTAAGCAACCACGTTCACACCAAAAGTAAAGATGACAAATATATCTATTTTTTATTTGGTGTAGTAGAGGGGCAAGCCCTAAAATTGGCGGGTCAGTAGAAACCATTTTGACCCATCTCAGGAAGTTACCTATTTTGGCCATTATATTCTCCAGAATCAGGAGCTTTCACTTGTCATCACGAATATGTTTACTTGACTTATTAGCTTCATGGATGTACACGTTCGAAATACTCTCATGACATGTACTTTAAGTGTCAGCTCGTAATAATATTGTTCTTTTTCTCATAATACTACCTTCAATCAGTTATCAAGAAAGGTTCATGATAAATTGTATTTGTCTTGAATGGGTCAAATAAGATTATTAGGCCAAAAATTGTATTTGTCTTGAATGGGTCAAATAAGAGGGCATTGAGTTACTGATAGTTAGTCTTCCAGCAGGCCACAAAATTGTAGAAATGGTCTTCCAATATCGTATTTGCATCTGTTTCTTGAAAATTACATGTTATAAGGGTACAAAAAGAGGTTGAAGTAGCAGCGATGCGAACAAAGAATGGTGTAAAAGTTCTAAGCATTTAGACGATGTATGGGTTAAGTTAGACATCCACAAACTGGGCATTTTGTATTTTAGTGGGCTGAAATAATCTGAAGGGATTTTAGATATATTGATGTTTAGTACGAAAGGCGTAATTACTTGTAGTCCTTTCTAAACTGGTGATGCAGTATGTTTACTTCATCTGAACTACTGCTAATTCTCGTGGTTGTTTGTATTACAGTAATGTTTAGTCTAAAAAGCATCATTATTGTATGTGCTGTTAGCCAGTTTGTATATACAAACGAATGCGAAAAAACCATGAGCCAAAGCTTGACCTCAGCTAGTTGGTTCTAAACCCGAGTCTTCGGATCATGGCCATCACAAGCCTGAGCCGATAAACTTTTTTATGTGCTCAGTTTATTGCAATGAACATAAGTCTCGGGGTTTGGATGTTGCATATAGTTTCTGCTTCTGTTGGATGGATTAGATTAATAAAATGAATTAGTTTGTCAAGTACAATTAAGATGGACTAAAAAAATTTAGTAGGTTAACCCAACCCTACCTGAACTAATAATGACATGCTTAAGATCAACCCGTTTTGACCGTTACAAAGCTGCTCTCTAATCACTTTTATGTATGACCATTTGATAGTGCCTTTACTCTCTATTATTTTAAGTAATTAAGTTAGGACTTAAGAGACCCATATATTACAACAGCTTATTTGTGTGAGTTTATGTAAGACTTAGGTGTGTGAGTTTATTTTAGGACGTTATTCACATAAGTGTGGCTTAACGGGCAACCCTATGCGAGGACCATTTTGGACCAGATAGTGTGACATGTTACATGGAAAAGGTTCATTTGAATCCATTTTAATAATATATGACATATAAAATGTATGCTATAATTCTGTGACACTTTGTAATATTCAGTGTATTCCACCATACTTTTTAATAATATATAGAATGTTGGGGTTTACCTCCCAGAACATGGTAAGATAATCAATGTCAGCAGAAACAAACAACAAGTCAGCAGAAACAAATACCACTAGGTGGTTACCGGATATCACTTGGAATCGTGTGATCACTTTCCAAAGTAAACTATTCGACCCTAATGCCTGGGTTACACGAATATCTACTTGGGATAAGACCAAATGTAGTTATAGAATTAGGCACAATTCAATAACCCTTTTGCTTAGAAGTGTTAATCGTTTTCTGTGTGTATTTCATGCATCAACAGATCTCCTATTTATTGGATAATACTCTTAGCTAGTCAAATGGAATTATTGTCACACCCCCAAATTACCTGTTTTGCAGCGGAATGGAATTCCTGGGGATTGACTGTCATAGCATCACAATCACAGTTATATTGAACGACCTAAAGTGTCGTTTGGAAAATACATCGTTTGATTTAATAAAATAATCAGAGTTTACAAAGTAGGTCCCAAATGTAAATCAACTTGTGCGGAAATAAGTTTGTTACAGTTCAAACGATGTTTTAAAGTACGTAAAACCCAAGTGAGACGCGTCGTCATCGCGACTCCATGATGTGTCCAAATGCATGCCATGAAGTGAATACCTTAGATACCTGAGATAAAACATGCTAAAAAGTGTCAACACAAAGGTTGAGTGAGTTCATAGAGTTTGTGTTGAAATGTAAAGCCTTTCAAAATCGTTTATGCAGCAAAGGCATTGTAAATCCACCCAATTCCAAGTTCCGCCCATACAAAACTTGCAACCTGTGTGTTCACAACCCACTGCCAAAATGTGTAAAGTTTATGTTCAAACACATGATGTCAAATGAATTCACAATAGTACCTAACTCGACGTAGAACAATAGCACTTAATCAATAGGACTAGACTCAATGTATCAGTAGTCAACTGATTTAGAACGTTATACGACGTAGGACTGTAGCACATAATCAATAGTACATGACTCAATGTATCAGTAGTCAACTGATATAGTACTTTATTCGACGTATAACTATAGCACACGAACGAGAACAATTGATATAGTATAACACTTGATTTTGAAACAATGGTGATCATGATAGAATTTAGCCTTAAAATCTAAAGTACTTGTGAAAACTAGTTAAGCATGTATCTCCCCCAAAATAGTTATGAAAACAAGTAAAAGTGGGGCTATGAAAACTCACGGTAATCCGTAATAGTTTAAAGTACTTGTGAAAAATAGTTAAGCATGCATCTCCCCCAAAACAGTTATGAAAACAAGTAAAAGCAGGGGCTATGAAAACTCACTTGGTAAACTGGAATAATGGCAAAAGTGAGTACATCGAGGTATAATGTGATGCGTTAACCGGGACCTATTACGAATGATATGATATGTCATGAGTTGCAATGTAATGTTATGCATGCATTTCGTATGTTATTTATACCATTTGCGGGTTTTGTAAATAATACTTGTCGTCGAAAAATACTCTTTTGACGTCTTGACCAATCAAAAATCACTTTTCAAGTATTTACGTCAAAATGTCATCCTACAATGGTTTTATAATGATTTTTGGTGAAATTTTCACTTTTCGTCGCAAAACAATGTCGTCGGAATTTCCTTGAAAGTAACAAAAATGGCTCCGAAAAACTAGTCGTAAAATGGTGTACGTCGATCGTTAGAGAACGAACTCGATGGTTTTGGAAAGTTTGTATCGATATCTAGAAGTTTCAGTTCAGGAGTTTTCGTCCAAAAGGTCTCGATCATAAAGATATTAAGGGTTAAAGATGGTGGTTTTGGCTAATTGTTGTGCAGAAAATGAGTTTCGGCCAAGTTTGAACATCCGTAATTAATTTACTATAACTCCGCTTTACAAACAGCTTGTCGTTTTGAAAAATATGGCCGGTGAACTTGATTTTACTAGAAGACATTTCGTTCCAAAAAGTTTCACAACCTCGTTAAAAACAGCCGCAAACATGGTCGTTACAGCTAATGAAACACTTGTAACGTAAAAATAATATAGATTTTCAGAAAATAATAGTTACGGCAACTTTATGAAAACGTGCATATCTTTGTCGTTTCAAATCCGTTTTCTACGTATAATATGTCCTTAGCTTCGTATCGAAGTAAACTAATATATTTTTGATAAGTCGAAATAATTTGTGAAGCTTAAGGCTCGTTTTTGACCCAAACAAACTAAAAACTGCTTGCTGAATTTTCTGAAAAGTATACGTTTCGTCGTCAAACTTTAAAAATTCATAACTTCTTCGTTATAACTCCGTTTTTATCCGTTCAAAAGGCCACGGATTCGTTTTAAAGTATATTTTCTAATTATCAAGGCCAAAGTTTCGTACCAACAGTCGGTTTTTCCAGAAAATCGAAACAAGGACAGAACCTATTTAATACATATTGAAAATAGTTTTTCTCGGACAAAACCTATTCTAATCCCTTCAAATCAACTCCAAAGCTAATCTAATCCTACCATACACCTTCTTAGGGTGTCATGGGTTCCTAATCACCATCAAGACCAAAGAATACCATGGGGATAATTATAGGATGACCAAATATATATATATAACTCTTAAAATCATGAAAAATGGTATAAATCACATATCATGCATACTAGCTCCAAAAATGAAAAGATACATATGAGATGAAAAAGGAAACATGAAAATGAAAGAAACTTGCTTACAAGTGAATGTGATGAGGTGTAAGTAACAAGGTTAAACTTAAATACTCTTGGTTTTTATTTCAAAACCTTATAAAGAGTATAAACTAGATTGATATTAACACTTGATCTTGAGAAAATTTTTGATCCCTTGGAACCTTGATGTGATGACCGGTTCTTGAAGAAGCAAAAGAGAGGAAGAAACTTTTTCTAACACTTTGAGAAATGAGAAATGAATGAGAAAAATAATGAAGGTAGACTTATTTGTATATTGAGTGAAAACATAAGCAATCAAAAGCCATAACTCATTAATTGTCACCCCTTCCCCCTTGGTCGGCCAAGGGGGGGGGGGTATGAGAAGATATTTTATTTTATTTTTTTCTAAAATATATATACTTTGTGTAATATTTATGTAATTTGTAAGAAAAGGTAAGTAAAGTGTAGATAATTGTAACTTTTTGGTACAAGTAAGTTTTTAATAGTTCAAAATAGAATGCAATGAGATAATAAAAATTGTAAAAATACATTCCTTGTAAAAATTGAGTGATAAAATAATTATCGTATAATTTTTAAGAAAACGTCGTAATAATTTAACTTTAACGATTAATGTACCAAATAAATTTGAAACACTAGGAAAACTAAAAATGTAGTTTTTATAAACTAAATGTAAGTTTAAAAATACATCGGGATCATTTTTGAAAGTAACGGATTAAATATACAAAATAATAACTCACGCGATAACGTTTAATAAATATAAAAATCACGCGACAAATGTGAAATGAAATGTCATGAATGAACTATCATGATGCAAATGATGTCAATGAAATGTAGACTAATCTTAGTCCATATGAAATGTACGTGATGTTATGATCATGAATTCGCCGCTAAACCATAAAGGTTACGCGAATTTGGAACAAGTAAACCAAGTTTACGATAAATGTTGAAATAATGAGGCATAAATTGTGTCGAGAAATGACCTGAAAGTACGGGTTGTCACAATTATGAGTATTAATCGGCCCATTAATAGCCTCATAATTATCTCCATTATAGCCGTAAGTGGTTACATGACCAATTAAACGTGGTCATTATGCAGTTGTAACTGCCACTTGAATAGGTCAAAGCCCGTTACAAGCAGTACTTTCATCAGTACTTTCATAGCACCAGCAGTGGATACACTACATCAGTGGAAACACTGCTTCAGTGGAAACCACAAGCTTTAGTGGAAACCACAAGCAGTACTTTCTACTAGCACTATCAATACAAACCACTATTAGAGTCAGGGTGTTCAGGGACCTTATGGGTGTACACTCCATACCTCCTAACCCATTACAAGGTGTGAACTAATCCCACAAGTGCACTAAATTTTCCAACAATCCTCCCCAAATTTAGTTCACTTCCTTTGCATGAAAACAAACATTAAACAAAACATGTGCATAAATGAAAATGTCCTGAGGATTGAATTTCCATCTTAGTAAATTACACGTTCAAATATTCGAGAATCAGGGTGTTCTAAGAATTGAACCCTTCAACCCATTTGAATACCTGAAGATAAAATACACACAAGTTTTCAAACACTTATCAGCTCCTGACACTATACAAGCCATGTGTCCATATCCAAATTCATAAATGTTGAAAAAGCTAAAAGTCCAAAAGCTTCCTGAAGCGGCAAAACTTCAACATTTACATAGGTGGTTCCTCTTTATTCATGCTCCTGCCAAGCACTTTTTCAAAGAAAATTAACCATTAAGAAGTAAAGAATTCATCCTCCTTTCAGCAGGTTCTGAGCACAACCTTGGGATGTAAATAAAACATGTGCTCCAGTCCACTGAATGTTCAGCTTTCCACATTGAACTCAGCTCCCAAGTTTCCTCAGGAGGGAGTTGGGTGTCCTAGCATTCAGTGACTAAGTTGGACTTAAACCCATCCCTTTAGCAGACTTTATAACCAAGTCTCTAGCCAAACCCTTCGTCAAGTGATCAGCTAAGTTCTGTTGAGATCTAACAAACTCTATAGATACCACCCCATTTATGATAAGCTCACGAATCATGCTACGTCTGACACCCAAGTGTCTAGACTTACCATTGTACATCTGGCTATAAGCCTTAGCCAATGTAGCTGCACTATCACACCAGATAGAAATAGGTGCTATAGGTTTAGGCCACAATAGAATCTCAAGAAGCAAGTTTTTCAACCATTCAGCTTCTTTACCAGCAGCTGCTAAAGCCACAAATTCAGATTCCATTGTTGAACTGGTGATACAAGTTTGCTTCTTGGATGCCCAAGAAATTGCACCTCCACCAAGTAGGAATACCCAGCCACTGGTAGACGAATTGTCTTCAGTGTTACTGATCCAACTTGCATCAGTGTAACCTTCCAACACTGAAGGATAACCAGTATATGAGAGACTATAATCCATAGTTCTCTTCAAATACTTCAATACCCTGTGAATAGCTTGCCAGTGATGAGCACTGGGATTACTAGTATACCTGCTCAATTTTCCCACTGCAAAACCAATATCAGGTCTTCTACAAGTCATGGCATACATCAAGCAGCCAATTACCCTAGAATACTCAAGTTGAGATACAGCTTTGCCATTATTAGGCATCAGCTTCTCACAAGTATCCATAGGTGTACTCACAGGAGTACAATCAAAGTAATTGAATTTCCTCAACACCTTCTCAATATAATGAGACTGAGAGATAGAAATTCTTTTACTTTCATGTTTAATCCTTATACCAAGGATAACATCAGCCTCCCCCATGTCCTTCATGGAGAACCTTGATGACAAAAATTCCTTTGTCAGGTCAACCTGATTTTTATCAGTGCCAAAGATCAGCATGTCATCAACATATAGACAAATGATGACTCCTTTACCAGATTCATCAAATTTGCTATATACACATTTGTCAGCTTGGTTAAGAACATAACCACTAGACAAAACCACTTCATCAAATTTTTGATGCCATTGCTTAGGTGCCTACTTCAGTCCATAAAGAGACTTAATCAGTTTACACACCTTGTTTTCATTGCCAGGCATGATGAAGCCCTGAGGTTGGTTCATGTAAACCTCCTCATCCAATTCACCATTCAAGAAAGCTGTCTTCACATCCATCTGATGAATAACCAGATTGTGAATAGATGCCAAAGCAATCAGCAGTCTTATGGTACTGATACGAGCCACAGGGGCATAAGTATCAAAATAGTTAATTCCTGACTTTTGTTTAAAGCCCTGAATGACTAGTCTAGCCTTGAACTTTTCAATAGTTCCATCTACCTTCATTTTCCTTTTGAAAATCCATTTGCAACCCAGAGTTTTGCAACCAGGTGGTAGATCAACCAACACCCAAGTGTTGTTGCCCGTGATGGGATCCATCTCATCATTGATTGCTTCTTTCCAGAAAGCAATATCCTGGGACTTCATTGCTTCTTCAAATGTCTTGGGATCATCCTGAACAATGAAGCAATAGGAGTATTGATCAGAGACCTCATACCTTGTTCCTTCAACCAAGTATAGTTGAAACTCAAGTCCAAATGACTTTGGAGTCCTGACCCTTTTGCTCTTCCTGAGCATAGGTTCAGGTTGTTGAACCACAACCTCGTCAGGGACCACTGATGGTTCATCATCAGGGACCTCTGATACACCAGTATCATGAGTTCCATTAGGAATCCTCTGACTTGGTCTAGGGACTGATGAGAATCTATTCTCATCAAAGTCTGCATCCCTTGATTCAATTATTGAGTTAACTAAAACATATTCATTAGGTTCAATAACATAGAACCTAAAAGCCTTGGAATGCTCAGCATATCCAACAAAGATGCAGTCAATGCCTCTTTCACCCAAAGTCTTTAGCTTTAGATCAGGGAGTCTTACAACAGCCCTACAACCCCAAACCTTGAGATAGTTCAGGTTGGGTTTCCTTTTAGTCCAGAGTTCATAAGGAGTAACCTTGTTCCTTTTGTTAGGAACTCTATTTAATAAATAACAAGGTGTTAACATAGCTTCACCCCAGAACCCTTGACTCAGTCTTGAATAGGACAACATGGAATTAACCATCTCCTTCAGCACCCTGTTTTTCCTTTCAGAAATACCGTTTTGCTAAGGAGTATAAGGGGCAGTCGTTTCATGGATTATACCAACAGACTGAAAATACAGAGTATCCATGTACTCACCTCCCCTATCAGTCCTTAATCTTTTGATCAGGGACCCAAGTTGTAATTCAACTTCAGTTTTAAATACTTTGAATTTATCTAATGCTTCATCCTTGGTTTGTAACAGAACAAAATCTAGAAGCATCATCAATAAATGTCACAAAGTACTTCTTATTCCCCAAAGAAGGAGTGGCATGCAAATCACACAGGTCACTGTGTATTAGCTCCAAGAACTTAGTCTCACGACTAACACCCTGAAAAGGTTTCTTGGTTATCTTGGTCAACATGCAAGTTTTACACTTTTCAGTGTCCATGTAAAATGCTGGGATTAAACCATCTCTAGACATATCTTGCATCCTTTTATAGTGTACATGGCCAAGTCTTGCATGCCATAGGGTAGAGTCAGTCAGGTCAGTGGTGGTCACAAATGCTGAATAAACACTATCAGATGAAATATTAAGCCTGAACATTTGATTACATAAATAACCAAAACCAATAAAAATGCCATGCTTAGAAAGCACAAATTTATCAGACTCAATAACTTGTTTATATCCATGATTATTCAAAACACTACTTGAAACCAAATTTTTCCTTATATCGGGAACATGAATAACATTAAACAAAGTTACAATCTTTCCAGAACTAAACCTAAGGTCTACACAACCACGACCATGCACCAAGGCTGTTGACTCATTTCCCATGTGAAGAATAGAACCATCATTCAGTGACTCATAAGTCTTGAACCAGCTTCTATCTTTGCACACATGAACTGTTGCACCAGAGTCAACCCACCACGCAACATCATCATCCTGCACATAATGAGATTCAGATACATATGTAACATAATAAATCTGAAAAGACTTATTAACCATATTCTGACCTTTCAGTGAGTTGGAAGAACCACCACTCCCTGAACCATTAGTACCTGATCCATTGGCTTTACCACCAACTTTAACACCTTTGCAATCCCTTTTAATGTGACCAGTTTTGCAACATTTCCAACAAGTAGGTGTTGCCTTCTTGTTAGGATATGCCCTTGTGTTGTCATGATATTTGTGTTTGCCTTTGTTGTCATTGTACCTGGTGGAGTTGTTATGCTCTACCATATTGACAACAGATGGTCCAGCAGCATTGCTACCCTTTGGCTTGTCATTATTCTGCACCTTGAGAGATTCCTCAATGCGCAGATGACTGCCCAACTCAATCAGAGTTAATTCCTCTTTCTTATGTTTCAAGGTATGCTTGAAATCTTTCCAAGAAGGAGGAAGTTTGTCAATAACACAAGAGACTTGAATAGCCTCATCCATGTGCATATTGTGTTGTGTAAACCTTCCAAGTATTCCAAGAAGTTCATTGTATTGTTCCATGATTGGTCTTGAATCAGTCATTTTGTAATTTGTGAAATTACTTACAAGAAACTTCTTACTTAATGCATCCTCAGCCATATATTTGGCATCCAAGGAATCCCACAGTTCTTTGGAAGATTCAAAGTTCTGATAAATATCAAACAAAGAATCAGACATACCATTGAGAATAAGACCTCTGCATATGTAGTCATCATTCTCCCATTTGCTCCTTCTCCTAATCTGCTCCACAGTAGCATCATCCCCATCATCAGGAATAGGTGTAGTTAGCACATACACCACACTCATGCTGGAAAGCAAGAAGTGCATCTTCTTCTGCCACCTCCTAAAGTCCACCCCTTCAAACTTATCAAGCTTGGCAAAGTTTGAAGCCATGTGTTTCATTGCAGCAGCAGCCATTGATTATCACAAAATAGTTTACTTTGATTGTTGGGGTTTACCTCCCAGAACAGGGTAAGATAATCAATGCCAGCAGAAACAAACAACAAGTCAGCAGAAACAAATACCACTAGGTGGTTACCGGATATCACTTGGAATCGTGTGATCACTTTCCAAAGTAAACTATTCGACCCTAATGCCTGGGTTACACGAATATCTACTTGGGATAAGACCAAATGTAGTTATAGAATTAGGCACAATTCAATAACCCTTTTGCTTAGAAGTGTTAATCGTTTTCTGTGTGTATTTCATGCATCAACAGATCTCCTATTTATAGGATAATACTCTTAGCTAGTCAAATGGAATTATGAGGATTAATCGGCCCATTAATAGCCTCATAATTATCTCCATTATAGCCGTTAGTGGTTACATGACCAATTAAACGTGGTCATTATGTAGTTGTAACTGCCACTTGAATAGGTCAAAGCCCGTTACAAGCAGTACTTTCATAGCACCAGCAATGGATACACTACATCAGTGGAAACACTGCTTCAGTGGAAACACTGCTTCAGTGGAAACCACAAGCTTCAGTGGAAACCACACGCTTCAGTGGAAACCACAAGTAGTACTTTCTACTAGCACTATCAATACAAACCACTATTAGAGTCAGGGTGTTCAGGGACCTTATGAGTGTACACTCCGTACCTCCTAACCCATTACAAGGCGTGAACTAATCCCACAAGTGCACTAAATTTTCCAACATAGAACTGATTATATTCTTTCACATCTTATTTTAATAAACATTCCTAAACACTTTTTATTAGCTAATTTTAACAACATACAAAGTAACCAAAAAAATAATTAAAATCAATATAATTGTGGTAGTAACAACATTTAAAAACAAAATCTAACCTGGATTGTTCAATAGTTGACGTTGACGGTGCTCAATATCATCCTTCATAAATGTCCATGCTTCATTCCAAACATGATCAGGTCGTGAAATAGTATTAGACATAATTAGATGTACAAATGAGCGGCATACTTTCCTCCCTAATGCCCAACCACTTATCTCTTGAAGAGCATAAATATATTCTCTATCATCATCAAGTAATCCACGTGCAAAACACGCTTCCCTAAATGAAGGATGTATAATGTCGTTATATTCATAAAGTTTCTCCCACGACTCCGGTCCTTTCACCTTGTTTAAAAGAACCCTTAAGTAATAAGCGTCACCAACCGATGGAGGAACATTATGGATTCTTCCAATTGCATAACCTTGTTTTCTTTCTTGCCAAATTCTTTTTGGTCCAATCCATCTAAACTTTGTAGGGAATTCAGCATAAGTCAATGTTTTAGCAAGATCATTTTTTTTATTACACTCCATCCATGCAAGAAATTTGCTAGACGCGACTGAAGGTTTATTAAGAACATCGGTGATGTCATCATCGGCATCATAAACAACTTGTTGTTGACCAGGTAAATGGAACGGTAGCCTCTCCACTGCAGGTGTACGATAATGAACCTCATATCTTAAAATACGCCAAGATTCACAGGCTGAAAGGTATCTACAATCATAAAACTCTTTAATCTCATCAACAATATCATCGTTGGAAGGTGCTTCATTTTCATGATCACCTACTTGAATTGAAGTTGTAACTCTATCTAGTCCCTTGTTGATATACTTGAACAAATATTTAATTGAACCAGCTTGATTGCACCATTCAACGTTGATATGTGCTTGATACTTTTTCAACAAATAACTATTATATGGAACAACAAATCGATTATCTAGCCGCACACGACTATTTTCAACAAACTTACCATCTTCCCTACGCCTATAAACAGGGTAACCATCTGAGTCACTGGAAGTATGATTAGAATACTTTTTTGGAAAATTGTTTTGTGCATACTCCCTTAATAGTACATGGACAGCTCGGATTGTCCGCTCCACACGGACCATGTATCATGTGTTCAGTGACCAGAGTGTATAAATCTGGATCCAAGTCTTTATCTGGAATTTCAGCTGATATGAAGTCGTCAATTCTCTCAGGATTCAGCAACTTATCATCTTTGTGCAAGAATAAACATATATGACTGTGAGGAAGTCCACGCTTCTGAAATCCGATAGTATACACAACTGCAATCATGAATAATAAGTGGAAAAGTATTAGAATCTGTAACTGTATAAGAATGTAAACAAATTTGACCACAATTTAGGTTATGTTGTTAAAGAGAATACCTGCTTGAACACGACCAAAAATTTGATTTTCCTTCAAGTTTTTGATCAAATGATCAAGTTTAAACTTAAACATCCTGCACAAAACTTCAGGTATGTCCTCTGGTTTCAATCCCCTTTTACGCACAAATCTTGAAATCAGAGGCCACTTTGGATTGCAGGTGAATGTAATGAAAAAATCAGGGTGCCCAAACCATTTACAAAGTGTCATTGCATCTAAGTAATTTTGTTGCATGTACCTTGCACCACCAGTGAAGGATGAAGGTAAGATAATACGTTTGCCAATTGTAGATGCATCTTGATTGCCATTGCCAAGTTGATTAGATAGATTCTCATATGACGCACATCGTAGTATTTTTTGTTTGCTACGATAGAAATACATTCTCTCAGTCTCTATCATTGTAAAAATATCCACCAAAAATTGTTGAAACAATCTTCTCGAGTTATGAAAAAGGGAAAACTTATGGGGCATTTCTTGAATGATATAAGCCATAAATTCATGCATCGTTAAACGAACATGTTTATTTGTATCTGGATCAACAACATCTCTATGTAGAATGTCAGTGTGATAACCATCCTCTCCATAAGGAAATAACAAAGGATACTGAAGTGATAGAAACTTTGGATGCAAAACATTTATTTGCTGAATATCACTGGTTTGTGATTCAACAACAATGTCTCTTTCATCAAGAGCTTCTTCAATATCACCAACAATCAAAACAGCAATTTCAGATGCGGTCGGGAGATTATATGTCCTACCATCAGACATTCGTCTTCCTATTAATCTTAATTTTACATTATCTAGTTGGTTTTCTTGTGATATGTAACGATCTCTGACCATCCGGTATGACTTTACCAACTCATTGTTACCATCCAAAATTGTACGTAATTCCTCTGTAATTTGCAGATCAATAGAATTCCCATTGATTTTTCGATTGCTTGATCCTGACCTGATACGTTAAAATCGTATTTATTTTGTATGGATAAACAAAGGAGCCACTATATAATTTTTATAACAATATGACACTTATATTAAACATGGCTGGTAAGTGAAACAAAGAAAAGAAAAAAGAAGATATTATACCTTACAGCGTCAATTCGGTTTTGATCTTCATTATCGGTGTCATAGACATACAACTGTGAAAACTTTGGTTTTGCATCATTTACCGGCAACAAACTTCCGAGTCTATGATAGTTCTGGCCGTGTAGACGAAAACAATATGGTCCCCTTCCAATGTTTACAGAGTGGTCAATCTTTCCACCCATTGAAGTAAATGAAAACATCATATTGTAAGTTCTTATGTTTTTCAGGAAATTTTTAGTTGATGAATCATTTCCGCGAAAAAGTTGGAGCAACATAGGTGGTGGGTCCTTTAAATCTGGAAGTTGAACCTTTCCATAGAAACAACATAAAGAATAACACCATTTTCCTTTGTAAGGTCTTTTCATTCTCACTTCAGCATCCCATAAAACTGCATTACAAGCTTCGCAAATGTTTGTAGGATCACCATGGTCAAGATATTCTGGATGAATATTGAGATCAGAAAAACAAAAGTTGACGTTAAAATAGTAATGTACTTGTTAATGTGGACTATTAAATGAAGAGTAAAGAGATACGCGTACCCTCAGATACACCTACATAAGGATTCCTCAAGTCTATTTCAATGTCATCATCTTCAGCACCATCGAGATCAAGTATAGGTATATCCGACAGTAGAACTGATTTATTTCTAAGGTTATGCTTTCTAGATGACATTGAAGATGGTAATTAATTATGTTAGAATATCAGTTTAGGAATAGAGTCAATAACACAACCATTGATTTGCTCTATTGGTTGAGGCGCACATCTTTGGTTTGACAGACCCGAGTTCAATTCTTGATAGTTACCAATTTTTTACATTATTTACCGAAAATATTGCCATGTCATCATTTTCACCTCATCACTAAGCATTAGTGATGTGTTCATATGTAGTCCCATATATATGTATGTATAGATTTAGATATAAATATCGATTTAGCTAGTTAATATTGCTTTTGATTGATACGATTGGATACACAAATTACGGCATTTGTGCAAATATGAGTAAGGTGCATGAATACAAATTATACAATGAATATAAACAAAGTAAAACAGAAATACATGAAGAGGGTTTTTAACAATGCTCTATGTCTTGCTATCCATTGTCTCGATTCTGGATTCAAGTACAACACTCAACAATCTGATGACCCTCTTTCCTCACAGCAATTGGCTTCGATTACTTTTTAACCATGCAATCTTCACATTCTAGCACCATAAAATTTATCAGTTTTACTAAAAACTAGTAAAATGTTATATATATTAGTAGTAACAAACGAGAAATAAATGAGGAAATTTGTTTCCAACAATCTTCTCGAAAACAATCTTTTGGCTTTTACATAGAAAATTGTTTGGTATATCAAAAAAACATTAAGGGTGCGTTTAGTTGGAGAAAAAAAATTCTTGATTTTTATCTCTAGTTTTGTAAAAATTTAGAAGGGAAATTATCTCCACAAAAAACACTTGAAAATATAGTTCAAGCGTTTAGTTGATATTTGTATTTTCTATTTTGAAAAAGGGGAGAGAGAGTTGTGGCCTTGTGTTGTGGGTTTTGTAATTTTTCTTGTTAAGTTGGGAAATAGGAGATTTGTGTTTTGCAAAATATTTTGTTGAAAAACGTTAATTTTAACACGATCTCTATTTTCCTTGTTTTCCACAAAATGTTTTGTGGAAAATAAGAATGTTTTCTTCCCAACTAAACGCACCCTAAGCAACTCTCAGAATTCTTTGACAAGGCATTCATTATTAGAGTTGATGACATATATACAATTTTCATATGCAAGTGAGTCATATATTAGCATAATAACAATCGATAACATGGTTCTCTTTTTAACGAATGAGAAATATGTAATTTCTATACTTGTAACATATGTTGGAAAGGCGGTTGTTAAACGTGTTTCATACCCTTTAACATTCAAAATTATCAAGTTATCGAATTAGTAGATTTTGTGGAGTTCATATATAATACAAAGGTTAAATATATCATATAATTTGTATGTCTTTTTGATAAAGAAGAATGGGATTTGTCCCACATAGGTCATTGAAGACACTGTTTAAGGCTTATATAGTGAGGTGTATAATGGTGATATAAGTTGGCATTAGTACTATGTTATTCTTGTGAGTATGTAGGAGCTTTCAATAAAGAGATCTTCTCTATACTCACGAGCATAATTTGTATAGTTTGTTAGTTTTTATGGTTTGTTTTCTTTTAAATAATTATGGTTTGTTAGTTTTTATGGTTTGTTTTCTTTTAAATAATTATGGCATTTGTGTGTGTTTATAATATTTTCTTTGGCTTTTTACATGGAAATGTACATGGGCATTAGTACTATGTTATTCTTGTGAGTATGTAGGAGCTTTCAATAAAAAGATCTTCTCTATATTCACGAGCATAATTTGTATAGTTTGTTAGTTTTTATGGTTTGTTTTCTTTTAAATAATTATGGCATTTGTGTATGTTTATAACATTTTCTTTGGCTTTTTACATGGAAATGTACATGGTCATTCAAACAATCCTTTGATTAAGTCTCTTGAAAAGAATTAAACAGACACCTTAAGTTCAAAGACCAAACTTTCATAAATACATTTTCGTCAATCATGATTGAAGTTTATAACAAATTTCTTTTTAATGTCTCTTCTAAAATATAATGAAATAGAAACACTTTTACTTCCTATAAAAAGCTCATAAACAGTGCATTTCTTTAACCAATATAATATTAGATGATAAATAAGCCCAAGCCCGTTTGTGGGTTTAGGGTTTCTAGGGTTGCCTCTTTATATATTGTGTCTCAATAAAAGTTATAACCTACGGGTTTCTTCTATCCTTCAACATGGTTTCAGAGCGGGTCTGATCCTTAGACCTGGCTAAGTTGAGCCACCTCTCTTAAACCAGCCCGTCAAACCCTAGCCGTCACCTTTTAATCCTTATTCAAAAAAAAAAAAAAAAACACCCGAATATCAATAATGGCGGCCAAGAAGAAAGGGATCATAACAAGAGTCGCAACAAGCTGCTTAATATACTAACCTATGAAAATGACAGAAGCAAGTTTCTCCACGTTCAAATGAGTCGGAAGAAGTCGTTTATATTATGAACTAGTTCTAGACGAAGAGATGTTTTGTTGACATTCATTTTTTCCTTTTTACCATATTACTATTATTTAATGTCGAATCCAGGTATCAATTCCCGAGACGACTTTTGTTGGTGTCGAATCTAGGGTATCAATTCCCGAGACGACTTTCGTTGGTGTCGAATCTAGGGTATCAATTCCCGAGACGACTTTTGTTGGTGTCGAATCTACGTAGCGTTTGGTATGTCGTAATCAAAGTCGTAATGGAAATGATTATTACGATGTAATGAATAAATGTTGTTTGTTTACATTTATAAAATGTAATGATTCATTGCAAGTAATGACCCATTACACCAAAACTATTCCTTAGGGGTCCCCTACTTTTTTTTCATTACATCTTGTAATGGAATAAAAATTACATAAAACTCCTTAATTAATTAACCACATTAAATAAACTTTCTATTAAATTATTAATGGATATTTTAGTCTTTTTATTATCGATTCCATTACGTCTTATTATACAAACCAAACATATTAATAACTACAATGAATCATTACATTACACTCTTCATTCCATTACATCGTTTATTCCATTCAGTTGACATTTCATTCCGTCCTACCAAACGAACCCCTAGGGTTCTTATTACCGAGACGACTTTTGTTGGTGTCGAATCTAGGGTTCTTATTCCTGAGACGACTTTTGTTGGTGTCGAATCTAGGGTTCTTATTCACGAGACGACTGTTTGGGATGAACTGCGAGGGAGTATTAGATGATAAGTAGGCCCAAGCCCGTTTGTGGGTTTAGGGTTTCTAGGGTTGCCTCTTTATATATTGTGTCTCAATAAAAGTTATAACCTACGGGTTTCTATCCTTCAACATATAATGCATTTTTGCGAAATGATGATATGTAACTAACGAAATTTGTAGTTGAAGTGCATTACCGCGTGTTTTTATAGTAAATTGCAAAGCCTGTTCTCGTGGTATGTCTAAATTGCAGGCACAATCCTTATCTTTTCGAAAGTGTAGGCGTCGTCCTTTTCGAAAACTATTGGTGCGGATATCGTCCCTGGCTCAAAGTGAAACGACTAAACTGCCCCAAAGTGAAATGAAAAAGTCTCACTGAAGGCAAGGGCATTTCAGTCATTGCACTTTGTGGCAGAGACGCAATCCGCACTAGAGGTTTCCCACAGGAACGACACTTTCACTTTCGAAAGATAGATATTGCGACTGCAATTTGAACATACTACAAGGACAGGTTTAGCAAGTTATTTGAGCAGTGATAGAGAGACCTAAGATACATGCCTAAACTTATGCCTAATCCATTAACATTATAGTTGATCTTAGTTGTTTTTATCTCAAACGGGTCAAATGGATCAGAAAATGTTTAACTACAAGGGGACTTGTTAAATGGGTTGGAAGTCGCCCAAAATCTATTACTCCGTTTGCAACTTCCAAAAGTCTTGCATTCAAATATTTACGATCTTATTGTACTAGTATTTATAAATGGATAAATAAGCGTTTAAGGGTCAACCTAACTCGTCCCGAAAAGAATGACTCGTTTTAACCTCAACTCATTTGACCCGTTTTGCCAACCCCACCCATCGTGCCACCTCTACTACTCGTATGTATTGGCATGGGTGAGAGATTTACCATGAATCCAAGATGATACTTTCTGGTCATTAAGTGTTAATGGCAGCTTGTATCTGCTCCAAAGTTCTTCCTTTCGTTTCAGGAACCATCACGATAATAAATAGAATACCAGCTAGGTTGATTGCCGCATATACGAGAAAGGTGCCTGAAACAATATGCATAAGATTAAATCTCGATAAACATTAAGAATGCTGGAAATTATGAGGCTACTATAAACGTGTCCAATTACCATAAGAACTCCAGCTCAAGAGAAAATTAAAAGTGAATGATACAGCCCATGCGCCAAACCAATTTGTAAGCGTTGCCAGGCTTCCAGCAGCACCCTTGATGTTAATGGGGAATATCTAGATGCAAAATATCAATTAGAGAGCGAGTTTTTGTATTATAAATGAGAATCGGTCAATTTTTTTTTTGGAAAAAAGGGAAAAATCCCCGGCAAATATGAATCGGTCAATTTGGGTTATATATAATTGACTATGGGTAAAACTAAAATAATAAGCTAAAGGGGGAAGCAGGCTGAATGGTTAAGAAGTTTTCGATAAGTAAAAAAATATGCAAAAACTGTATTGATGTTGATGTATGTACCTCAGACATTATAATCCATGGAACTGCTCCCATCCCTGCAGAGAATGATGCAATGTACAACTGCATTCAAGAAACGACCTAAGAAATCACATGTTCATAGTTTGGTCTGTCAGATGATGCATTATACTTACCAGAATACCAGTTACAGCTAGCGCAGGTGCTGCTGCCAGTCCTATTTCATAAGTCTGGTGCACAAAATGATCGTTAGACAACAGATGTTTGAAGTGCTAGAAGCCGATAACTCAATAAGGTACTTCTTGTCTCCCAAAATAAATTATATATATTGGTAATCAGGATTTACTTTTGTCGAATTTTTTGTTTGTTTTGGGACAGAGGGTGTAAGAAAGTAATCGATGCTTTAATGATTACCTTCAAGTAGAACGAAATTGCAGCTAGTAAACAACCCATAACCAATCCAGCTCCTGAAACCTTGAATACAAACATGCATTTCAGAAAAGGCCTTGAAAGAAAACGAACAACAAAGCTTAGAACAGATTGTCAGTATCAAATACTAATCCTTACCAGTAACAATGGCTTTCTACCGGCTCTATCTACAAAGAGTGCATTTAAGGCAGTAATGATGACCTGCAAAAAGCAAAAGGAAGAGAAATCCAGCACTTCGTTATGAGCAATTCATCTAGATTGTAGAATAGTAGACATGAAAATTTTGACCCGTTTACTAATATTTTGGTCAGTTGGGGTTGTCTTTCAACACAGCGGGTCAAATGGGTCTATCGGGTCAAATGATTGAAAGTCGTGGCAAGTCATTTTATAAATTGTGATGCATACAGTTTCCTAAGCTGTTTTCTATTATTGTCGTGACATAATTGTCTTAATAATCTGATTAATATGTTATTATAGATTCTCTTTTTAAATAGGCAAAGTGTTTGAATTGTACTTCAAATGACCCATTTCGACCCCAACCTGCCCATGTTGCCACTTAATGAGGGTTCGATATTCAAATATCTCTAAAAAACTTTCATATAACCTGAAGAATTGCATAGATTATTGTTCCAATATCAGCAGGAAATCCTGAAAAGTTTTACATCAAAGTTAATGAAGATTCTCGTAGTGTTTTACTTGCTTTTGTTACCTTGATGGATGAAGCATAAGATTGTAAATACAAAATACAAACCTGCAGACTCAAATATACTGCTTGTATAGAAACAGATTCCATTGATTCCTCCAAATTGTTGACAGACCATTAGCCCAACTCCAATCTTCTCAATAAAAATCAACAACAAAACAAAGGAGAGTAAGAAACTAGAATTATGAAACTAACAAGTCTTTTATGGTTTTCTTCTAAATGATTATCAATAAAAGATAAACTTACAGTCACAGATCGCAAGTATCTTCTCTGAAACAAATCAAATATTTTGGCTTTGGGGAGCTTTTGCAGCGTTTCTATATAATCCTACCAAATGTTGCAAGACCTCTTTAATAACCCACAAATTTTATAAATAACTTCAAGTGAAAAGATGAGCTTTGAAATGTAAACCTGTATTTCATCTGCCTCCGCAGAAACGTCAGCATCCTTTCCTCTAAGTTTTCTTAGGGCCGCTTCAAACTCCTTTTGTTTTCCTATCTTAGCCTGCATACATGAAAAAGATAATCTCTCGAACCTTTTCCTTAGATAACCAACATTAAGATACTTCATTAATTTCTAATAAACTTACCAGCCATCTAGGAGATTCTGGTACAAAGAATAGTCCCACTAGCAGAACAGCACACGGAATCAATCCTGCAATAATATCACCAGAATTCATTAGAGGTTTTATTTTTACTGTCACTAAAGGGTTATGCTTACGTTCCAAGTAAGCCGTTTGAATTCAATAAATAAAATAGTAATTAAACATAGGCTATATTGATTTTTAAAACCTGTTAGTGCCAAGGTCCTCCATGTTAACACGGTTCCTATTATAAAAGCAACGGACACTCCTGTGCATATCATGAGCTGCAGAATAGGTAGGAATAGTTCGGTAAAATTTCAACTTTTTGTATACTAACTTATCAGTGCACAATTTGTGTGTGTACACACTATTTAGTAAACGAAATCTATATATTAACGTAGTTGCAACCTGATTTGCTGCTGTTAATGCGCCTCTTAGATTTTTGGGTGCTATTTCAGCTATGAACACAGGTACCTTACAATAGTAAACATACGTATGTCAAGCTACTCAGGGTATGTATCGTTTAACCAATTTGGACTTATTAGCATACATATATAACATACCACATAGGAGAAAACTCCCATCCCAAATCCTGTTGCCAGTCGTCCTATGTCCAGAGGCAGAGGCCCCTTCCATATTTAAAAGAAATTTGTTTGGTTATGCCATTTCAAATTGGAGCAACTTTCCTTTGATGAACTTTCCAACTAAAAAGTATAGGTACCTGAGCAAAGTAAATTGCTAGCCACCCGGCCGTACAGAAAGCAGTCGATATTCTCAATGCCTGTTTCCATTGTCAAGTAGACGATTATGGTTTTTTGGGATTGCAAAGAACTAGAACTTGTTCTAAAATAATGGGTGATAATGTACAAAAAAATTCTTGACTTACGCCTTTGCGACCAAAGAAATCGGCCATGGGTCCACTTGCTATTGCCCCAATCATTGCACCAAATGTCAGTATTGACCCAAACAAGGAATACTACAAAGACAGATAATAAAGGTTCCAAATATCAATAGTGAGCCAAATAAAGAATACTACAGTACTAAATAAGAAATATGTTCTTGATTTCATGTTGTGCAATCTAACCTCTGCTAGTGACAGATTTAGTTCTTCCAGGATCGCCGACTGAGTAGGAGACGAGTAACCTGCCTGTAGAGTGAAATCCAAGTAAATTATGGCTAGTAACAACAATATTGGCGTAAACAGAACATGCTTCTTAGTTCTTAGTATAATAGGTTTGACGACAATAATCTGAAAAAGTACTTACACATGATCCAAATGCAAAAGAACCACAAACTGCAACAAATGTGCTTAGGTAAACCATGAAATTATTTTCCTTGCTTTTTTCTCCTTGAGCGACCAATGGAGATCGTACCTCATCCTTAACCGTGCTTTCCGTTTTCTCCATACCCTTCTCAATAGACCATAATAACAGAATCTATCAATTCTTTGATGAAAAATTTGTAGTCAATTTCCTTCAAAACGTCATTTTTTTCAATGTCTATATTTATTTGATAATCCATTCACCATTTTTACGACATTGAGATAATCAAATAACCTAAAACTAAATTATCTATATCAACAACTCTAATGGATGACACATTTTTTTTACTTGTGTTACTATAGTATAGTAGTACAGGGCCTGCCTTGAGTTTTCGAGACCCTGATCGCCCACCCTCAAGGACAGCCCTGATATACTAGTATTCCTGGTAAATTTTACATATCCAACAAACAAACCATACTGCATACATAAAATTACTTGGGTGTACTTAAAAACAAAACCTGTAGAATATACAGTTTTAATACGTAATGGAACATAAATGAACACTAAAACAAATAGATTGACATTTTTCGAAGTCCCATGAACATACCAGATTTTATCACCAGTGAGCTGGGAGCAAAATGGTTAAAGGTTCGTAAGGGAGTACGTAAGCAAGTAGTGTTTGTGGTAAGAATGATGACTGTGTACTAATGATGATAATGAAGGGAAAGAACACGACTGCTTCTTGCAACTTGTTATAGATATTTGTTTTTTAACTAAACTTTTATAATAAAGGTGTTCGGCTGCTCATAATTTAAGTAATTTTTTTTAACAAACTACAGTATATATTACATCCACGTTTTTGTGCTCCATTCATGACCAAGGATCTGGCCCATTGCAGTTTATAAAGCATTAAAGTGATCTACTTTCTTTTTGGAAGGTTAATGATAGACTTGATTAAAAATTTCATATTCGACGAGTACCTATGTCACTATTTATTTTTGAGGGGGTGATGCTCATATCACATCTTTTAATGCATGTATCACAATCTGTGCATTACAGTATTGTACGGTATAAACTGTAATCAAGGACGGACCTTAATGGAGACCGGGGAGGGCCCCGGCCCCTCCAAAATTTGCGTCACCTAGTGTAAATATTATAGGTTTTAAGGGTAATTTAATTGAGGTTACAAACAAATCTCCGATTCGGCCCTCCCAAAATAAATTCGGCCCCAAAAAAAAAATGTTCTAGTTCCGTCTATGACTGTAATTACAAATTGTGGTTCATGCATCAAAAGATGTGGTGTAACTAGCAATTCCCTTTATTTTCTGATAGCACCTTTCTAATGTTTCCCCGTACATTTATTTTTTGATAGTACCACGAATTTGGTCTTATATTCATAAAATTTCATGTATTGTTAAGAGCATCGGGTGCACGACTAACATTTTTTAGCCATTTGAGTCTCATAGGTGTTAAATCATTTCAACACTTATACTTTAAAATACTCATTCACTCACAACTAAAACCAACATTTTATTTTCTTTTATATTTTTCCCAACAAAATAAATTCCATTAATTCAAATAAATACAACTTTTATTCATAAATTTACAATATACGTAGACAATTAAAAATATAAATGTACAAAATAAAAAACTAAAACATGAATCAAGCTTTTAAATTGCTCTGTAATTGTTAATAAGTTCTTTTTTCTCAAAAATACTTCTCAACACTTAGTCTCTAGGTGTCCTCAAGTTGTTTGCACCATGCATATGCTTCAATGGTCACTAGCAGAGTATGCAAGCCATAGCTGATGAGGGGTTGGTCTTGTGGTAGCGAGGGGCTGGTCTTGTGGTAGCGAATTCACCCTTATCATTTTCGTACCACGGCTACGCATTTGGTCAAAAGAGCGCGTCAACAAATTATTGGCCAGTGCGGCCTCGGTTGCAACTTATGCCCGTAGTCGGCTAAGTGTAGTTCGTCTCACTTCGTTTGGTTCGGTAGACATAGTTTGTGTGTGAAAAAAGGATAAGGTATTTTGAGGTTGTGTGTGAAAAAAAGATGAGGATAAAAGGGTACTTATAAGGTTTTTTTTTTTAACAGAACAACTGTTTATATTAAACGGTATTTTTTTTTTAAATTTTCTTTTGTCTTTATCCTTGTTGAAAACCCGACGAAGACACAAGTGGCGATGTTGGGCGGTGTCATGGCAAGGGTTCTGCTTTTCCGAATGGCTAACCACGTGGGATTCAGTGAGGATATTCGTCGTTACACCCGATGCTCTAAGTGTTGTCATTAAAAATTAAAACACGCATCAAATCTTGTACTATGATGATAAGCATTTTATAACTCACTTGATGTACCAAAGGCTTCTTGGCCTAGCAGTACGCGAGTGGCGCATCAACCTTAAAATTGTGAGTTTAAGTCTCGTTTGAGACATATGTGAAATAAAAATTGTGAAATCGGTGGCGTATGTTTTTAAAAAGTTGCTTGATGTACCATCACTTAATCATTAAAAGCTTGGTGGACGCGTTGTCCCTACAACCCAAGACTTGTCGTGTTAAAACACCATTTCACATACGATGATTTGTCCCCGTGTTTTGTTGAGAGTTCGGTTTATCGACCGAACGATTTATTTGAAAATGTTGTTTTTGTTGTGTATGAGTATATAGTGGGGGGGGGGGGGGGGGGGGGGATATATTTATGTTTAAATGTGATATATTTGGGTGGTGAAATTAATTGTCATATTACACCGAGTTGATGATCGAGAAAGAACCTAACGATGGTGATGTGGAACACTACTACACCCAGTCTCGTAACTTTATATTTGTATGCACATTAAGACTATAAGTAGTGGGCGTGAGGTTGAAGAGGTGATGCATCACCTCATGCGCGAACCCCACTACAGCATGCACACCTCACCTTTGGTTTGTGCATTGAAAGGTGATCGGGTCACCTTTGGTGATATAATATTTTTTATTTGTTTGTTAGTGTGTATGGGGTATTTAGTGAGGTATATTTGTATAAAATGTAGTATTTTAATGAAAATAAGGGTAAAGTGATCACTATAGATAAAAGGTGAGAGGGAGTGTAAGAAAGTGAGAGGATAAAAAAAACTGAAATAATGTTGATATATAAGATGAAGATGACACCACTACTTTCAGCCTAATGCTTTCAAGGTAACCGACAAACATGTAACACATGGAACATCGTGGTCCCTCTTATTGGGATGAAGCATATTTATGTGCTCTATTAATATGGATACCCGATATATTATATTGCACTTGTAAATATCATATCGTCTTAATAAAAGACCAAAAGATAGATAAAGAAAACAAGTACTTGTAAACATATGGTTGGCTATAAAATAAGCTAATAATGCAGTTATTACGGGCTCAGATTTATGCATTGATGGACTTTAATAATGGGCTATTCCACATATATTTGTGTATGGAAGTGTTAAGTTTATTCCTGAAAATTTGATTCGAGATTCGCAAATTTTGTGTGGTTATTTTTCTTCTGAATTCAGTAGTTTCCTCAAATTTCAAATATCAAGCTTATGGACATATCTACTTTTAGCATGCAACAAGCTCAAAAATCGAAATCCTAACCAAAGTTTGACAATCGACATAACAATATATCATATCCACTTTGATAAGTCGTCACTGCAACATTTACCAGTTTCCCCAGCGAAATTTTCCCCGGCGACATTTATCGCTGGGGAATCCGCACTAAACGATAAAATCCTACGTGGCACCAATTCTCGTAGAAAAGTCAGCTAAATTATTGTGCACTTTTCCCCGGCGACATGTCGCCGGGGATAAAGTGGTTATATTTTGACCGAATATTTCTTCGTAAAACGTGGCGGGAATTCTTCCCGCTCAGTTTTACCTAGCGACATGTCGTCGGGGATTCATTTGCTTAGTTAAAAATATGTAATTAGTGTTAATGACTATTGTGGTGACGTTGACAACAGTTTCCCCAGCGACATGTCGCTGGGGAAGACTGTTTGGGCTTTAAGTTATGCAATTGGGCTTATGTTTTGGGCTTTCTTATTAAGGAAACTCGGCTTATGTTTTTATTAGATATTTTCCCAGGCGACATGTCGCCGGGGATTCACTTTCACTTCGTTGACTTTAACAAAAAGTATATATACGTTATTGATGAGACTTGACGAAACATAGTAGATATATAGCTATGGGAAAAACAAAAATATTAAATTTATGATGAATTAATATGGTTCTTAATTCGTGTTTGTTAAATGTGATATTGTTTCTTCAGTTTCTTTCTTTGAGCATATGTAATTTAGTATTAGAAAATGGGTGTTTGGACACCATAATCTGGTTAACTAAGAACATGGCCAGCTTTACAAATCCAGCATGTGCTTTGATTTATAAAAATACTTGACAGATACATACTACAAGAAGAACAACAACATCAACAACAGCAACTATAAGAACAACTACTACTTTGATCAACAATAACAAGAACAACAACAACAACAACAACAACAACAACAACAACAACAACAACTACAAGAACAACAACAACAACTACTACTACATACGAAGATTTTCCATATCACCTAACAGCTCACGAAGTAATGCATCCGACTGACATGCGTGGTCGTCAGGAATCCTTGCCATTTGAAGTCTTACCTCCAGCAACCTTACTCTTGTCTCTAGCACATGTTTTTGTGATTCCAGCAAGTTTATCCTAAGATCTTTTTCATGGCAGCTCGAGCACTCTGTTTGTGCAGATCCAGAACTTTGAGAAGAGATTGTTCTTAAGTACTCGTCAAATGCATCCTTCCACATAAAATATCCGCACCCATTATCTTTTCTCGGCTGTTACATAATAAGAAAATTATAAAAGATTACAACCCAATTATTTGTATATTTACATAAATAAGAAATGTATGATTGTTAACCTTTGACAGAGGACATGAATAATATTGTCTTCCAGATGAATGTTCTCTATGTGATGTTCTTAATTTTATATTTCCTGCTTCACAAGAACACATAAAAGGATTAAATGACTCCATCTCTGGTTTTGAAATTTGTGTGAAGATAAGAGGTTGTGAGGTTGAGTGGTTTTGAGGATAAGATTTGGTAGTTTTTGGTGGGATAAGATCTCAAGTTTTCTTTATGTGATATATAGAGCAGATCTAGTAGCTTTTGGTGGGAAGTTTTGGCGCCATGTTTTTGGAGGGAAATCCTTGGCGCCATTTGTTTGGTGGGAAGTTGAGACCAGTAATAATAATAATAATAATAATAATAATAATAATAATAATAATAATAATAATAATAATAATAATAGCCACTCGAATAATGTCAAGAGTGGGGCTTTCATCTTTCATAGACTAAGCTTTTGTATTCAGAAAGGAGTGGGAGCCCAACTAGTGTCCCGGCTTCCCACCAATTTCTTGTAATTTCCCTTATGGTTTCTAATGAAGTGATGTTTATAATAATAATAATAATAGTAATAATAATAATAATAATAATAATAATAATAATAATAATAATAATAATAATAATAATAATAATAATAATAATAATAATAATAATACGTATACCATAGCACCTATACTCGCTCGTTTAACATGATACGTATACCATAGCACATATACTCGCTCGTTTAACATGATACGTATACCATAGCACCTATACTTGCTCGTTTAACATGATACGTATACCAATGCACCTATATTTGGTTGTTTAACATGATACGTATACCAATGCACCTATAATTGGTTGTTTAACTCATCCGTTGAACATCTAATGTCTAACCCTAACATATTGACTCATCCGTTGAACATCTAATGTGTAACCATAACATATCGACTCATCCGTTGAACGTCTAATGTCTAACCCTAACATATCGACTCATCCGTTGAACGTCTAATGTCTAACCCTAACATATCGACTCATCCGTTGAACGTCTAATGTGTAACCATAACATATCGACTCATCCGTTGAACGTCTAATGTGTAACCATAACATATCGACTCATCCGTTGAACGTCTAATGTCTAACCCTAACATATCGAATCATCCGTTGAACGTCTAATGTCTAACCCTAACATATCGACACATCCGTTGAACATCTAATGTCTAACCCTAACATATCGACTCATCCGTTGAACGTCTAATGTGTAACCATAACATATCGACTCATCCGTTGAACGTCTAATCTGTAACCATAACATATCGACTCATCCGTTGAACGTCTGATAACATCAAATAGTCCTGAATATTAAGTGTCAATTTCCCCCGTTAATGCTCGTTATTTATATCATTTATATGGATTTACGCTTGTTTTCCATTGTTTTACACTTTCAGGTAAATTGCGAGCATTGGAGCTAAAGAGACGCGGAAATGGAAACATTACTAAGGATTTATCACAGTATGCTTATTTTGAAGAGGTTACGGCGTAACTCGTCTCTCACATTACGCCGTAACTATTGCGTGACCCTGAAGTCCAACTCATCAAGAGGTTACGGCGTAACTCCTTCCAAAGATTATGACGTAACTCCATTAGGTCAAAAGAGGTTCCACGCTGCTGATACTTAAGCAGTAACTACTGCATCATTTACGACGTAACCAGGTTTATTGAAGACTACGGCGTAACCACTTATAAGGTTACGCCGTAACTAGCAGATCTAGTGCTTTTACGACGGAATAGAAGGTTACGGCGTAACTCATCTATTGGTTACGCCGTAACCCAGACCTGGCCTATAAATACCACACAAATTCCAACATTTCTAAACATCCCATTCCACACACAATACTCTGAGAACGTGGGAAAATACTCAAGGAAGGTCTAGGGAAGCATACGGAGCTGTTTCCAAGGGAGAAGTCACACCATTACGATAAGCTTTAGCGTTTATTATTTCTGTTACTTTCGATTCATGTATTTCGTACCTTTGAATATTGAATTGATGTGCATGATTAATATGAGCGGCTAAGCACCCTTTGGTGCTAGCCTAGTTATGATTCCTTAATTGTTATGTTTGCGTTTACCTTTACTTCCGTACAATTATTTCTAAGTGTATGCATGCATAGTTCTTTGGTAGTCACCCCTGGTTCGGTAGTTTTGAATGGCGGTAGAGGCCAATTGCCTAGGAGATATGACCAACTGACCCTAGGTGAGCGGACTGAGACGGGAAGGGTAAGATATTACCAACTGACGACCCTTTCTACTTGTGCGATTTGACCAACTGATCACCTATCGTTTGGATGAACTTAAGAATTGGGGGGTGTAGTGTCTAAGTTCCTAACGGCCGGGCACTCACTATTTAGAATCTAGCATGTAGCGGTACTTAATGACTCGGCTTAGGGGACCAGGAACAACAGGACTTATGACGGTGCGCCTGATTTCTCCTGTGGTGGCATCTTTGCTGATAGGTTAGGGCGAATTGACCAAATGCTGTCCTCTCGAATTTGACCCCACCTGAAGTAATTGGAAGTAGGTAGACGTAGACATAACTAGTTAGGAGGATTAACTAGGTTAGCACCACTATTCCTCTATTGATTTCCTTTCTACCATTTAATTGCTTTTATATTCTGCATTCGTAGTTTAATTAATTAAAACCCTATCAAACCATTTATATTCTGTGACAATTAGACTTAGTAATTATCCGACACACATAGCTCTTGGGATGACCTCGACTTTACCATTTACTACACTACACACGACTGGGTACACTGCCCGTTAGTGCATTAGGGTAGACCATAGGTATAGCGAGACACTATAAATATTAAGACCTGGTCAGTAAAACCTGCATCAAGTTTTTGGCGCCGCTGCCGGGGAGATATATTAGGATTAATATTAAGTCTTTCATTTCATATTTAAACTTTTCTCACGATCATATTTCAAGTTTTTAGGTACCATGGAAGTGATTAACATCGATGACCTCACTCTTGAGGAATACTTGGCGTTGACTAGAGCTGATCAAGGGTCGGGTCTCGTAAGACCGACAATCGGAGCGGATATTCGTTTCGAGATTAAAGACCAATTTATGAGGGAGCTTCGCGCTAACCCTTTTTCAGGAAACAGGGACGAAGACGCATATGAGCACGTTGAAAATGTCCTATACATCGCTAGCCTTTTCAACATTCCGGGCGTATCTCATGATGCTATTATGCTTAGGGTCTTCCCTATGACTCTAACTGGAGCAGCAAGAAGATGGATCGAAAGATTGCCCGCCGGGGCAGTTAATACTTGGGCGCTACTTAAGAAACACTTTATCTAAAGATATTGCCCACCATCAAAAATTTCTAATCAACTCTTGGAGATCCACAATTTCAAACAAGAAGACGACGAAACTCTGTATCAAGCTTGGGACAGATACAACGATCTTCTTTATAAGTGTCCTACCAATGATCTTAATAACCAGCAGAAGGTCAATACTTTCTACAAAGGAATAAATGTAACTACGAGACAGATGCTGGATTATCAAGGACCTATCCCGAATATGACTCCTACTACGGCAATTGAAGCCATTCAAAAAATGGCGGACCATTCTCAAAAATGGCACGACGGCGGAAGTAAAAGAAACCAAGGTGGAAGTTTCGATGGAATTGCTACAATCGCTAGTAAAATTGAAAGCCCCAGTCGATATATGCTGAAATTCAGGGAAACCGTTCATGCCATTCAAGTGGGGTGTGAAAGCTGTGGAGGAGGACATCTTACGAAAATTTGTCCTCATATGGACGAAGAGGAATTCGAAGAAGCTAAGTATGGAGAAAATCGACCATTTTACGGTGACAATCGAAATGGGTATCGTAGTAATTACAACCATGGGCCTTATGGAGAAAGAAAGCCCAGTCTTGAAGAAACAATTAATAAATTTCTGGAAAATTCAGCCCAAAAACAAAAGGAGCAAGATGAATGGTTGAAGGAATTCCAGGAAAACACTGATAGAAACATTTCCAAACAGGACTCAACTCTTAAAAACCTTGAATCCATGGTGATAAAGCTCAGCGAAAAAGTAAGAAGGAATAACGATAAACCTGAAGGGTCTAGACCAGCTATGGAATGTAAGGTAATTTTATCGGATAATAACTCGAAGGTTCAGGCCAGTGATACGAGTTTAGGGGACGATTTCGTCAACATATCTGAGTTACGCCGTAACATACCTAATGAGTTACGGCGTAACCTCGTGTTTGATAGCGACAACGGAATTGTGATGAATACTGAGGAATACGACTCTAATGAATTACGCCGTAACCAAGAATCTTAGTTACGGCGTAACTGGGATACATGGGCAGAAAAATTCCTCGACTTGGACGAATCAGAAAAGCTCGAGTAACTCTCCTTTGATAATAAAGAAGAGCCACTTATCACTCACTGGTGTACTCCTATCGCCATTACTGATGAAGAAACCATAAGGGCATGGCCTACATGCAGCCCTTTCCACGAGTATTGCAATGGAGGAGACAATGAAAGAATGGAGGAATGGACATGCCCTCATGAGCGTGAAAGACACGGGATAAAATTCGGTAATTTAACCTTTAAAGAGTGGTACGCAATTCAATTTGGGAATGCCAAGATCAATCCAAATCTTCTTATGAAGCTAAAAGTTGATTACGCGAAGCACATTCGAACGGACGAGACTAATAAAGATATACTCTGCACGGAAGAGCATGTAAATGAAACTGACAACATAGAACTACGCAGTCACTGGTGCGAGAAAGTAAAATCCCCTGGGGAAATTTTCTAGGCATCATGCACCCGTATGACGATATGTGTGATGGTGGAAGCAACTCTGGAAGATTAGGAAAAGATGTATTCTTTTGGTCCTCAATCAATGACAAGGAGAGAACAAGTTTACCTTGGATAGACAACCTGGGGTTTGATAGTTGGGTAAAAATTAAGTAAGGGCATATGGACGCATTAACAAAAGATGGATGGAATACATGGATCAAGAAAATTCTAACGACAAAAGTAGCGAAAATACGAGTAAAACAAAAATTGACGTGGATATAAAGCGGGTGAGTAATGATAAGGAAGAATGCAAGCGCGTTCTAGTGAAGAATTTGCTCGATGAAGAATGGATCAAGGGTACTGATTCTGATGACGATGATATCAAAGGGATGCTAGATTACCTTGAGTTGCAAGGAAATGAAGAGTTCACTGATCCCGATGACGAAGCTTACGAGCAAAGAAGGTGCAAGCTCATGGGGATACCCTACAAAAGACCACCCCCTATTATAGTTGAAAAATATGAATTCACTCGCTACCACCTAGGTCCGGAGGAGAAATTCTGTAAAGTTCGAAAGATCGAAACCATTGAGTACCTTCGAACTGCCTCTAATGTTGCATGGATGAGGCACAAGTTGATGAAGGATATTGAAGAAGTGGGGCAAGCTCAAAGACCCCCATAGGAACCCAGCGGCTCTGAGTCTAACTGAAAGACTCGTTAATAAAGAAAAGTGCTCTTTCGGGAGACAACCCGAATTATCCCTTTCTTTTGTTTTTATTTCCTTTCTGTTGGGTTTGTGTTTTCTAACCATTTTTGCAGGAGACAATGAAGTAATTACTGCTGCAGTTGCTGATCTGAACATAGTTACGGCGTAACTCATCTTGGTGATTACGCCGTAACCAATATTTTAGCAGCAGAATTCTTGACGCATTACCAATTACGGCGTAATACCATCTCAGTGGTTACGCCGTAACTATTCGCTTCTCAGCTCATACCAGGTTTTGCAAGTTACGGCGTAACTCTCTTATTAGAGTTACGACGTAACTCTCCTCTGCTTTAATTCTGTCATTTTAAAACACAGTAACCTTGTATGTTTTTAAATGAACTTTGCGGGTGTGTTCCCTGTAAACCCTCACGAGACTTTACTCGTCCACT
Source organism: Chrysanthemum seticuspe (assembly GCA_019973895.1). Classification (NCBI taxonomy): domain Eukaryota; kingdom Viridiplantae; phylum Streptophyta; class Magnoliopsida; order Asterales; family Asteraceae; genus Chrysanthemum; species Chrysanthemum seticuspe. Next base: position 84,887,578 of record BPTQ01000005.1, read on the forward strand.
TGGGACACCAAGTGGTTTAAAAGGCTTGTTGCATTCGCTAAATGCAACCGTGATTCCTACGAAAGTGAGTTAGGTTTGTTTTTCATTTTATTTTTCTTTTTAGAATTATGCTTGTCGGTATTGTGATTTCAGGGATTGAAGTTTGCTCATGACGCTTTAACGAAGGCACGATCCTTTCTCGTGGGCCTTCTTCTTTTTGGAGCAAATTTCAAGGAAGTTCTCGCTCTAATTCTACCTTTCTCTTCATCTTTATTTTAATGCCTAGTACAAAAGGGACTTTGTACAATTTAAGTGGGGGGACGGGAGTAGAATTATCTCTTGAACTTTATTTCGCCCTCATTTTTCTAGTTTATTTTGAAAATTATGCCATTTTTTATATTTTGACATGTTTTTCCGAACCTAACTAGATTAGACCTTAGCCGAGCACATACAACCCTTGATATTACATGGTGAGATTAGCCTTATCCGTTTCCTATATTTTACCCCAAATCCACCAAATTATGAGTGTGCCGGTAGCTTGTAAACTTTAGAACTTGGCCTTTGCATCATTTCGAGACCATATACGAGGTATGTTGAGTTAGCTCGATGTATTTGGACTTTTCAGTTTTAGAAGGCAGTATTATAGGATTATCACCCAAACAGCCTACCATTGTGAGTCTATCGATTAGTCACCTCGACTTTTCGACCCCCTTGTGAAACCCTTTTGTTGCACTCACCTTTAGTGCAAGATACCCCTAGATACACCCTTCCGAGCCATTCCTTTCATTTTGTCACCCCAATATATTGTTTCATTACACCCTTACACCTTAGCCTACCCTGTAGTCTTTATTTGTAATTGGGAAGTCATCATTTTCCTGAGTTCAAGGTTCGAGTGGAAAGGTTTAGAAATCACGCTTTCATCGACAACAATTATGAAGATCATTGAAGACCCCCCGAATTCCCTTTGTTCATCTCAACTGGGGGGATGTTATGTTATCAGTTATGATTCAAAAAAAAAATAGTTGATTCAGTTATGCTTTTGTAAAGTGCAATGTTATAAGCACTATAGTATGAGCTTTATTGTTTAGTATCGAGGAGGCCACCTCGGTCACATTTGAAGATTGGAGTTGGAGTAATACCAACTGAAGAAGAAAAGGTTGTGTGCCCATCACGACGTCCTCTAATGACACATCTACCTTGCATTTCATGATCCGGTCTCTAGACTTCTAAGCTTGAACTTTGAGCGGACGGTAAGTGGTGATGACTTAGTTATAGATATAGACTACCTGCTTGTTTTTCATTTTACACCAGTTATACATCCCATGTCTTATCCTACCCTTTAGTCATGAAGCATGTCTAGGTGATGCAGCGAGCAATCTTTGGTGTCTTGGCCATGGATTTGGTCATGTATCATTGATTTTGTCCACTTCGCTGTGACATGTTAGTAGTGACGAGTCACCCCTTAACCTTTGTCGTGTCTACCCATATTGCCTTCGAGAATTGTTTAGCCCTTAACTCCATTGGTGGAGATTTGTGTAACCGCCAAGCTTATGATAGAATACATGCTATGACTGTGCGATTGAGTGATCACCCCGAAATTGACACTTAGAATAGTTGAGAGATTTGAGTGTTTGTTCCCCTTTCGTGAGGTGTTCGGCTTTGTTTTATTCTAGCATAAGGGATTTGTAAACTCATATTTTCTAGGTTTTGGGAGATATCTTTTTAGGAATCTATCTAATAAGGTCTACTTGAGGGCAATTAGAGTTCAAGTGGGGGGATATTTTATAACAACAAATAGTCCTGAATATTAAGTGTCAATTTCCCCCGTTAATGCTCGTTATTTATATCATTTATATGGATTTACGCTTGTTTTCCATTGTTTTACACTTTCAGGTAAATTGCGAGCATTGGAGCTAAAGAGACGCGAAAATGGAAATATTACTAAGGATTTATCATAGTATGCTTATTTTGAAGAGGTTACGGCGTAACTCGTCTCTCACATTACGCCGTAACTATTGCGTGACCCTGAAGTCCAACTCATCAAGAGGTTACGGCGTAACTCCTTCCAAAGATTACGACGTAACTCCATTAGGTCAAAAGAGGTTCCATGCCGCTAATACTTACGCCGTAACTACTGCATCATTTACGACGTAACCAGGTTTATTGAAGACTACGGCGTAACCACTTATAAGGTTACGCCGTAACTAGCAGATCTAGTGCTTTTACGACGGAATAGAAGGTTACGGCGTAACTCATCTATTGGTTACGCCGTAACCCAGACCTGGCCTATAAATACCCCACAAATTCCAGCATTTCTAATCATCCCATTCCACACACAATACTCTGAGAACGTGGGAAAATACTCAAGGAAGGTCTAGGGAAGCATACGGAGCTGTTTCCAAGGGAGAAGTCACACCATTACGATAAGCTTTAGCGTTTATTATTTCTTTTACTTTCGATTCATGTATTTCGTACCTTTGAATATTGAATTGATGTGCATGATTAATATGAGCGGCTAAGCACCCTTTGGTGCTAGCCTAGTTATGATTCCTTAATTGTTATGTTTGCGTTTACCTTTACTTCCGTACAATTATTTCTAAGTGTATGCATGCATAGTTCTTTGGTAGTCACCCCTGGTTCGGTAGTTTTGAATGGCGGTAGAGGCCAATTGCCTAGGAGATATGACCAACTGACCCTAGGTGAGCGGACTGAGACGGGAAGGGTAAGATATTACCAACTGACGACCCTTTCTACTTGTGCGATTTGACCAACTGATCACCTATCGTTTGGATGAACTTAAGAATTGGGGGGTGTAGTGTCTAAGTTCCTAACGGCCGGGCACTCACTATTTAGAATCTAGCATGTAGCGGTACTTAATGACTCGGCTTAGGAGACCAGGAACAACAGGACTTATGACGGTGCGCCTGATTTCTCCTGTGGTGGCATCTTTGCTGATAGGTTAGGGCGAATTGACCAAATGCTGTCCTCTCGAATTTGACCCCACCTGAAGTAATTGGAAGTAGGTAGACGTAGACATAACTAGTTAGGAGGATTAACTAGGTTAGCACCACTATTCCTCTATTGATTTCCTTTATACCATTTAATTGCTTTTATATTCTGCATTCGTAGTTTAATTAATTAAAACCCTATCAAACCATTTATATTCTGTGACAATTAGACTTAGTAATTATCCGACACACATAGCTCTTGGGATGACCTCGACTTTACCATTTACTACACTACACACGACCGGGTACACTGCCCGTTAGTGCATTAGGGTAGACCATAGGTATAGCGAGACACTATAAATATTAAGACCTGGTCAGTAAAACCTGCATCAAGTTTTTGGCGCCGCTGCCGGGGAGATATATTAGGATTAATATTAAGTCTTTCATTTCATATTTAAACTTTTCTCACGATCATATTTCAAGTTTTCAGGTACCATGGAAGTGGTTAACATCGATGACCTCACTCTTGAGGAATACTTGGCGTTGACTAGAGCTGATCAAGGGTCGGGTCTCGTAAGACCGGCAATCGGAGCGGATATTCGTTTCGAGATTAAAGACCAATTTATGAGGGAGCTTCGCGCTAACCCTTTTTCAGGAAACAGGGACGAAGACGCATATGAGCACGTTGAAAATGTCCTATACATCGCTAGCCTTTTCAACATTCCGGGCGTATCTCATGATGCTATTATGCTTAGGGTCTTCCCTATGACTCTAACTGGAGCAGCAAGAAGATGGATCGAAAGATTGCCCGCCGGGGCAGTTAATACTTGGGCGCTACTTAAGAAACACTTTATCTAAAGATATTGCCCACCATCAAAAATTTCTAATCAACTCTTGGAGATCCACAATTTCAAACAAGAAGACGACGAAACTCTGTATCAAGCTTGGGACAGATACAACGATCTTCTTTATAAGTGTCCTACCAATGATCTTAATAACCAGCAGAAGGTCAATACTTTCTACAAAGGAATAAATGTAACTACGAGACAGATGCTGGATTATCAAGGACCTATCCCGAATATGACTCCTACTACGGCAATTGAAGCCATTCAAAAAATGGCGGACCATTCTCAAATATGGCACGACGGCGGAAGTAAAAGAAACCAAGGTGGAAGTTTCGATGGAATTGCTACAATCGCTAGTAAAATTGAAAGCCACAGTCGAGATATGCTGAAATTCAGGGAAACCGTTCATGCCATTCAAGTGGGGTGTGAAAGCTGTGGAGGAGGACATCTTACGAAAAATTGTCCTCATATGGACGAAGAGGAATTCGAAGAAGCTAAGTATGGAGAAAATCGACCATTTTACGGTGACAATCGAAATGGGTATCGTAGTAATTACAACCATGGGCCTTATGGAGAAAGAAAGCCCAGTCTTGAAGAAACAATTAATAAATTTCTGGAAAATTCAGCCCAAAAACAAAAGGAGCAAGATGAATGGTTGAAGGAATTCCAGAAAAACACTGATAGAAACATTTCCAAACAGGACTCAACTCTTAAAAACCTTGAATCCATGGTGATAAAGCTCAGCGAAAAAGTAAGAAGGAATAACGATAAACCTGAAGGGTCTAATGGAATGTAAGGTAATTTTATCGGATAATAACTCGAAGGTTCAGGCCAGTGATACGAGTTTAGGGGACGATTTCGTCAACATATCTGAGTTACGCCGTAACATACCTAATGAGTTACGGCGTAACCTCGTGTTTGACAGCGACAACGGAATTGTGATGAATACTGAGGAATACGACTCTAATGAATTACGCCGTAACCAAGAATCTTAGTTACGGCGTAACTGGGATACATGGGCAGAAAAATTCCTCGACTTGGACGAATCAGAAAAGCTCGAGGAACTCTCCCTTGATAATAAAGAAGAGCCACTTATCACTCACTGGTGTACTCCTATCGCCATTACTGATGAAGAAACCATAAGGGCATGGCCTACATGCAGCCCTTTCCACGAGTATTGCAATGGAGGAGACAATGAAATAATGGAGGAATGGACATGCCCTCATGAGCGTGAAAGACACGGGATAAAATTCGGTAATTTAACCTTTAAAGAGTGGTACGCAATTCAATTTGGGAATGCCAAGATCAATCCAAATCTTCTTATGAAGCTAAAAGTTGATTACGCGAAGCACATTCGAACGGACGAGACTAATAAAGATATACTCTGCACGGAAGAGCATGTAAATGAAACTGACAACATAGAACTACGCAGTCACTGGTGCGAGAAAGTAAAATCCCCTGGGGAAATTTTCTAGGCATCATGCACCCGTATGACGATATGTGTGATGGTGGAAGCAACTCTGGAAGATTAGGAAAAGATGTATTCTTTTGGTCCTCAATCAATGACAAGGAGAGAACAAGTTTACCTTGGATAGACAACCTGGGGTTTGATAGTTGGGTAAAAATTAAGTATGGGCATATGGACGCATTAACAAAAGATGGATGGAATACATGGATCAAGAAAATTCTAACGACAAAAGTAGCGAAAATACGAGTAAAACAAAAATTGACGTGGATATAGAGCGGGTGAGTAATGATAAGGAAGAATTCAAGCGCGTTCTAGTGGAGAATTTGCTCGATGAAGAATGGATCAAGGGTACTGATTCTGATGACGATGATATCAAAGGGATGCTAGATTACCTTGAGTTGCAAGGAAATGAAGAGTTCACTGATCCCGATGACGAAGCTTACGAGCAAAGAAGGTGCAAGCTCATGGGGATACCCTACAAAAGACCACCCCCTATTATGGTTGAAAAATATGAATTCACTCGCTACCACCTAGGTCCGGAGGAGAAATTCTGTAAAGTTCGAAAGATCGAAACCATTGAGTACCTTCGAACTGCCTCTAATGTTGCATGGATGAGGCACAAGTTGATGAAGGATATTGAAGAAGTGGGGCAAGCTCAAAGACCCCCATAGGAACCCAGCGGCTCTGAGTCTAACTTAAAGACTCGTTAATAAAGAAAAGTGCTCTTTCGGGAGACAACCCGAATTATCCCTTTCTTTTGTTTTTATTTCCTTTCTGTTGGGTTTGTGTTTTCTAACCATTTTTGCAGGAGACAATGAAGTAATTACTGCTGCAGTTGCTGATCTGAACATAGTTACGGCGTAACTCATCTTGGTGATTACGCCGTAACCAATATTTTAGCAGCAGAATTCTTGACGCATTACCAATTACGGCGTAATACCATCTCAGTAGTTACGCCGTAACTATTCGCTTCTCAGCTCATACCAGGTTTTGCAAGTTACGGCGTAACTCTCTTATTAGAGTTACGACGTAACTCTCCTCTGCTTTAATTCTGTCATTTTAAAACACAGTAACCTTGTATGTTTTTAAATGAACTTTGCGGGTGTGTTCCCTGTAAACCCTCACGAGACTTTACTCGTCCACTTGGGACACCAAGTGGTTTAAAAGGCTTGTTGTATTCGCTAAATGCAACCGTGATTCCTACGAAAGTGAGTTAGGTTTGTTTTTCATTTTATTTTTCTTTTTAGAATTATGCTTGTCGGTATTGTGATTTCAGGGATTGAAGTTTGCTCATGACGCTTTAACGAAGGCACGATCCTTTCTCGTGGGCCTTCTTCTTTTTGGAGCAAATTTCAAGGAAGTTCTCGCTCTAATTCTACCTTTCTCTTCATCTTTATTTTAATGCCTAGTACAAAAGGGACTTTGTACAATTCAAGTGGGGGGACGGGAGTAGAATTATCTCTTGAACTTTATTTCGCCCTCATTTTTCTAGTTTATTTTGAAAATTATGCCATTTTTTATATTTTGACATGTTTTTCCGAACCTAACTAGATTAGACCTTAGCCGAGCACATACAACCCTTGATATTACATGGTGAGATTAGCCTTATCCGTTTCCTATATTTTACCCCAAATCCACCAAATTATGAGTGTGCCGGTAGCTTGTAAACTTTAGAACTTGGCCTTTGCATCATTTCGAGACCATATACGAGGTATGTTGAGTTAGCTCGATGTATTTGGACTTTTCAGTTTTAGAAGGCAGTATTATAGGATTATCACCCAAACAGCCTACCATTGTGAGTCTATCGATTAGTCACCTCGACTTTTCGACCCCCTTGTGAAACCCTTTTGTTGCACTCACCTTTAGTGCAAGATACCCCTAGATACACCCTTCCGAGCCATTCCTTTCATTTTGTCACCCCAATATATTGTTTCATTACACCCTTACACCTTAGCCTACCCTGTAGTCTTTATTTGTAATTGGGAAGTCATCATTTTCCTGAGTTCAAGGTTCGAGTGGAAAGGTTTAGAAATCACGCTTTCATCGACAACAATTATGAAGATCATTGAAGACCCCCCGAATTCCCTTTGTTCATCTCAACTGGGGGGATGTTATGTTATCAGTTATGATTCAAAAAAAAAATAGTTGATTCAGTTATGCTTTTGTAAAGTGCAATGTTATAAGCACTATAGTATGAGCTTTATTGTTTAGTATCGAGGAGGCCACCTCGGTCACATTTGAAGATTGGAGTTGGAGTAATACCAACTGAAGAAGAAAAGGTAGTGTGCCCATCACGACGTCCTCTAATGACACATCTACCTTGCATTTCATGATCCGGTCTCTAGACTTCTAAGCTTGAACTTTGGGCGGACGGTAAGTGGTGATGACTTAGTTATAGATATAGACTACCTGCTTGTTTTTCATTTTACACCAGTTATACATCCCATGTCTTATCCTACCCTTTAGTCATGAAGCATGTCTAGGTGATGCAGCGAGCAATCTTTGGAGTCTTGGCCATGGATTTGGTCATGTATCATTGATTTTGTCCACTTCGCTGTGACATGTTAGTAGTGACGAGTCACCCCTTAACCTTTGTCGTGTCTACCCATATTGCCTTCGAGAATTGTTTAGCCCTTAACTCCATTGGTGGAGATTTGTGTAACCGCCAAGCTTATGATATAATACATGCTATGACTGTGCGATTGAGTGATCACCCCGAAATTGACACTTAGAATAGTTGAGAGATTTGAGTGTTTGTTCCCCTTTCGTGAGGTGTTCGGCTTTGTTTTATTCTAGCATAAGGGATTTGTAAACTCATATTTTCTAGGTTTTGGGAGATATCTTTTTAGGAATCTATCTAATAAGGTCTACTTGAGGGCAATTAGAGTTCAAGTGGGGGGATATTTTATAACATCAAATAGTCCTGAATATTAAGTGTCAATTTCCCCCGTTAATGCTCGTTATTTATATCATTTATATGGATTTACGCTTGTTTTTCATTGTTTTACACTTTCAGGTAAATTGCGAGCATTGGAGCTAAAGAGACGCGGAAATGGAAATATTACTAAGGATTTATCATAGTATGCTTATTTTGAAGAGGTTACGGCGTAACTCGTCTCTCACATTACGCCGTAACTATTGCGTGACCCTGAAATCCAACTCATCAAGAGGTTACGGCATAACTCCTTCCAAAGATTACGACGTAACTCCATTAGGTCAAAAGAGGTTCCACGCTGCTGATACTTACGCCGTAACTACTGCATCATTTACGACGTAACCAGGTTTATTGAAGACTACGGCGTAACCACTTATAAGGTTACGCCGTAACTAGCAGATCTAGTGCTTTTACGACGGAATAGAAGGTTACGGCGTAACTCATCTATTGGTTACGCCGTAACCCAGACCTGGCCTATAAATACCCCACAAATTCCAGCATTTCTAAACATCCCATTCCACACACAATACTCTGAGAACGTGGGAAAATACTCAAGGAAGGTCTAGGGAAGCATACGGAGCTGTTTCCAAGGGAGAAGTCACACCATTACGATAAGCTTTAGCGTTTATTATTTCTTTTACTTTCGATTCATGTATTTCGTACCTTTGAATATTGAATTGATGTGCATGATTAATATGAGCGGCTAAGCACCCTTTGGTTCTAGCCTAGTTATGATTCCTTAATTGTTATGTTTGCGTTTACCTTTACTTCCGTACAATTATTTCTAAGTGTATGCATGCATAGTTCTTTGGTAGTCACCCCTGGTTCGGTAGTTTTGAATGGCGGTAGAGGCCAATTGCCTAGGAGATATGACCAACTGACCCTAGGTGAGCGGACTGAGACGGGAAGGGTAAGATATTACCAACTGACGACCCTTTCTACTTGTGCGATTTGACCAACTGATCACCTATCGTTTGGATGAACTTAAGAATTGGGGGGTGTAGTGTCTAAGTTCCTAACGGCCGGGCACTCACTATTTAGAATCTAGCATGTAGCGGTACTTAATGACTCGGCTTAGGGGACCAGGAACAACAGGACTTATGACGGTGCGCCTGATTTCTCCTGTGGTGGCATCTTTGCTGATAGGTTAGGGCGAATTGACCAAATGCTGTCCTCTCGAATTTGACCCCACCTGAAGTAATTGGAAGTAGGTAGACGTAGACATAACTAGTTAGGAGGATTAACTAGGTTAGCACCACTATTCCTCTATTGATTTCCTTTTTACCATTTAATTGCTTTTATATTCTGCATTCGTAGTTTAATTAATTAAAACCCTATCAAACCATTTATATTCTGTGACAATTAGACTTAGTAATTATCCGACACACATAGCTCTTGGGACGACCTCGACTTTACCATTTACTACACTACACACGACCGGGTACACTGCCCGTTAGTGCATTAGGGTAGACCATAGGTATAGCGAGACACTATAAATATTAAGGCCTGGTCAGTAAAACCTTAACACTCCTAGACCTTGCCATAAGTGGATAGCATCAGGTAGAATGTTTAAGGATGCTGGACTTAGGTGGATACCTACCAGAAAGCTGTTTTCCAATGGCAAAATCAAGGTTGACAGTGAAGCCCCAAAGGATTTGGATACTAATGTCACTAACCAATATATATGCAATCAAGTTTATAATGTTAGTGCAGGTATTCCTTACTCATTTGCAGATACTTCGATCCTTCACTACATGGACTCACTTAAAGTGTGGATAACAAATGGATTGATATCTCATTACTCACGGGTTCAAGTTACTCAACCTTGATATTCAATCTGCTATGACGTCTGTTCACATCAGTTCAGGCCTCGTACTTCATCATTATGTGCGACAAGACCCGGAACCTTTCGCTAAAGGTAATCGCAGAAGATAAAGGCCTCGTCCCAATCAATTTTGATGTGGGTGACAAACAAACCCTAAACCCTCTCGGTCCCCAAGCGGCTCACTGGTCTAACTACATCGGGGAGGTCGTTAGGAGTGTGCCGTTCAATAATAAGATTGTTGACATTGGAGTATTTGATATATAAGATATATACTATTTCAGACGCTGATCACGCAGGATGCTTAGACTCTCGGAAAAGCACTTCAGGCGCATTGCAATTTCTTGGTGATAAACTGGTGTCATGGCAATCGAAGAAGCAGGATTGTACATCGTTGTCCTCAACCGAAGCAGAATATGTAGCCATGTCGGCGTGTTGTGCTCAAGTCATTTGGATGAGAACACAACTCAAAGACTATGGTTACGTATTTGACAGAATCCCGATGTACTGCGACAATCGGAGTGCTATTGCGATCTCGTGCAACTCTGTTCAACATTCAAAATCAAAGCACATCGATCTTCGATATCATTTCATCAAGGACCACGTGGAACAGAGTACTGTTGAATTATACTTTGTGGGAACAGAATACCAATTGGCAGATCTCCTCACCAAAGCCTTAGCTCCTGCTAGGTTTAATGAGTTGGTCCACCGGATTGGTATGCGGTGTTTGACTCAAGAGGAACTGGATGAATTCTTAAAACATTCTTAACAACCAGTCAAACACCAAAACCTCTTTTGTAAATATTTTTCAAAAACAAAATACAAAATTATAAAATCAGTTAAAACAACAAAAATATTATTCTATCTATATTTCTTTAACATGGCAAGTACAATTCCTCCGTCAACACTCAAATCTTTCAAAATTCAGTATTTTTTCCGATCAAAATTCTATCTATATTTCAAAATTCAGTATTCCTCCGTCAACACTCAAATCTTGCAACAACGTTCAACACTCAAGAGCAAAGCACATCGATATTCGACATCATTTCATCCGGGAACAAGTAGAAAACGGTGTGGTGGAACTCTATTTTGTGAAGTCAGAATACCAGTTAGCAGACATCTTCACCAAAGCTCTTCCAAGAGAACGTTTTGAGTTTATTCTTCCACGACTTGGCTTGAAAAGCCTTCAACCAGAAACACTCAAACGTCTTCAGAAGGAAGACGAGGAGTAAAGGTCTTTCTTCATCCATCTCTTGTGTACATCAAAAAGCAAAATACAAAATTACAAAACCTACAAAAGGCAAATAGAAAAATATAAAATCTTTCATAAAATCCATAAAAATCTGAAAAACTCGAAAAAAAAATATCAAAAAATATTGTCTTTTTGTCATATCTTTCTTGATTCGATTAATATCTACGGTCTTTGTGCTGTCAGTCAAAGAGTGACACGGGTTTTTAGATGTTGGTCGAATGTACATATTCGTTTAAAAAAATCAAAAATTATTTTTGGGAGAAAGTGAAATATATGGTTTATTGTCATTTCAGGCCGTAACCCGCTTTTCAAAGAAAGAACAGAGCCATGCTTTATCTTGCCTTTTCAAATCTCATGCTCTGATTCTATAAACAATTGCTTTCAATCTAACGAAAACTAATTGCTTTGAAAAATAACTCGTACTCTATTTTTGTAAATCATCTGGACTTAACTTTTGTTAAAATATCTATCTCTCAATCAACAACTTATGTCATTAATTGAGGGGGAGAATGATTTCAATTAAATCAAAAGGTTATTTGTCATACAATTGTTTTTCAAAAGAAAATCATGCATGTTTAATCTATGGAGTTTAAAGTCTCAAAATCCGATCCTTATCAGTTAAAACTTTTTTTTTTCATATTATGTCACAATTCTCCTTAAAAGCTTTCAAAATCAATTTAAATCTACAGAGATCACAAATCTCAAATGATTTGATAATTGTGATCGGGGGAGAATTTGTGATTTAAATTGGATTTAAACTGATAATTCGACAAATGGGTTCATAAGTGTTTAGCAAGTTTTCCTCCCCCTCGTGTGACAAACGATTTCAAATTTTCCATACACATGTTGAGGGGGAGCATCTACTTTAAACCTTAAATTATTGAAACGTGATTGGATTGTCTCTAAGTGCAGGTTCCCTCTAATATGTGCAAAACTCTTTCAAACTTCGAGGCACATATTGAGGGGGAACAAACTTTTGAAAACCTCAACCTTCCTCAATATGTTTTATCTACTCAAATTGATTGGGAAGTGATGATGATCATTTTAGAAAATGTTAATCAAAAGATTGGACCTTTCATTCTTAATCTAACGATTTCAAAGATCTCTTGCCTCCATGTGCTAAACAATTTCTGAATTTTATGCATATGTTGGGGGGAGCATTTCTAAAATATCAAAACAATTAAGATACAAAATACTTTGATTTTATATCACAAGTATCTTGATTGATTTTTAAATGGTTTTCAATTGGTTTCAAGGCGGAAAAACTATATCAAAAGACCGACCAACTTTACTTTATGCATGGTGATATAAGGATGATAAGGTTAGGTTGAGGTCCAATGATCCGCCAGAACCGGAGGGATCTACCCAGGGACAAAACCACTTGATAGTGTAGAGTCCTTAGGTATATTGAAAAAAGGAGAAAAATGAGATATGGGAAGAGTGCGGACTGAAACTGAGCTAGTACTGGAATAAACCCAACAAGGTTCTAGTTATGAAGTTTCAGTAAGCACTGAAGGGGTTGAAGAATGAAAAAGAATTGAATGTGAAAAAGGGTGAAAAGAAATAGCCTTCCATTTATTCAACCTTAGGGCAGAAACCGGGTTCAATTCATATGCTACTGATAGTTACCAAGGTAACATCGGTATTGAAGACAAGACGTCATGGACCCAGTGACGCACTGCACTACAACTTCCCAAACCACTCAAGTTCCTCTTAAAAGGACTTGTTTCATTCTCACGGGGAACCGACATTATCTATCGACTTTCTGTTAGAGTTTGTTGATATTGAAGAAGGAGACCCTCTCCTTAGTCTCTGGATTAGGAACCAAATATGCACAATTGAGTCTAGAGCCACGAGATCATCTACAAATCTCATTAGGACACTTTCAATGAAGACTCTCTGTTTCACACAATGTGGAAAGAGAGATTATATCTTATGAGTCCTACGCATTATCCTTGTGGTATTGCCAGAACATCTGAGTGATATGCAAACATATTCACAATGAAGATGGAAAGCCTTCTGGAGTCAACATCAAACAAGCTCCTGGTGGGTGGCATGTGAGATCTACCCAATAGATCAACCATGTGACAACTGAACAGAAACAATGGGGCGATTCAATCTTTTGAATCAATCCTGGTTCAAGTTATGGATTGACGGATACCTTTGAAAACCGGTCGTTGTGTTTAAAAAATCTTTTCTTTAGCACATCGACTATGTACTAATATTTCAAAATAAAAGGTGTTTATGATTGATAATTGATTTTCATCAAAACCTTCGTTGTATTGCAAAAACAATTTCTATTGAGCGGTACACAATTGTTTTCTCAAATCTCTTTTCATCAATCAGTGAATCTCAATTCGCTGGTTCACTCACTCCGTGGTGTCTTCTTTGAGATGTTCCGGTTTGAGAACAGCTAGAGCAGCTGCGAAACCCTGTCAAGGAAATTTTTCAGAATTATACCTGATCACAGGCAGTACTTGTACTGATCAACGGGGAACCATGGGTCGTGTACCTCAATTCAACAAAAGTGATCAAAGACACTCTTGTGCGCTTTATTGCTAACTGTTTTATGCAGGAGCACCCGACGCTTGCAGCTGATCAGAAGGGAGCGGTCAATCCTTAGCCGCATGCTTACACAACACATTCATTTCCAAAGAAATCATGATTAGTGCATCAATGACTATGATATTATCACTTCATGCTTCTGCTACGCTGCTGCCAATATCATGAATCAACGAAAGCTTCCGCTACTCTGATAAGAATATATCATGATCCAGAATGTGAGCATGTCGGTCCAAATGTCACTACATCACATAATACCAACACCACAATGGATGAGTCAGAGGTTTACTATGGCTGATGATCTCAAAGCTGGCTCAAAACTCAGTATCACGTGGATCAGTTAAAGACCTCCACTCAGATTATCCAAACATGCAAAAATAAAGAATCAAAGACTACGAGCTACAGAACAAAGAACATGAACAAGAATCCAAGAACAATTTCAATGTAATATCTGTTTGTATTCTATGTAATTGTAATGTGTGTTTGAGGTGACCTCCCTTAGGGGGAGATTGTTAGGATTTAGAAAATCCAGGTATTAAAGTGTCGGTCACCTCAAGTATATGTATCCGTTAGAAAGCTCGTAGTCGTAGTTATTTAATGTTAAGTAGTATTTAGTTAAGTAACACCGTGGAGGACGGACGGGTCTTTACCCACTGTATGCCTGATCCACAGCCCGTCAGGTGGCGTTTTATTGTAAGACTATAAATACTCTCTACCTCCCAAGGTAGAGAGTTGGAGCTCATAATAAGATTTTTCTTTCTCTCACTAAAGTTCCCAAACCTCTAACTTTCTCTCTCTAAAACTCATCTTGTACGCCCCTTGTGATAGTGATTTGATGTGTATGTGAAATCCAATATGTTACACGTTTTACTACCCTTCTTGGGAGAAGGTCCCGAAGGAGCAGAAGGCGGTGATCATTTCAAATATTGAGGTCAGTTATCATTTTATGTTTATTTCATTATCGTGTTCATTTATTTAATTGTGTATATTTATCTAAATTCGCTTATTTATTTATATCATATAAATAAATAAACAAATTTAAATAAATATATAAATTATATCTCTAACTCTGTTTTCGTTTTGTTGTATATGATTGCAGACCTTGTTTGACCTCAGGCCGCACATGGAATCCTCCCGTTGGACAGAGTTCTACGAAGGCATCAACATGCACTTGCAAAACGCCTACAATAGCAACAAGGCTTCTTTCAAGGCCAAGCATTGGAAGGCAGACCCCACCACCGGGACTTACGATGTGGAGGCGATCAGGCGGGCACGTCCCGAGGAGATTACAGCGGCTGAGTGGGATGAGTACATTAAGTTTTGGAATGATCCCAAGAACCTTGCTCGAGCCGCTCAAAATCGGCTAAACCGGCAAAAGAGCCTGGTCATATCTCGACATGGATCCCGGTCACTGGCTCGCCTTCGAGATGAGATGGTAATAAACATTAAAATTATTTTACATGCATATATACATATATATCTGATTATACGCTTTGGTGTGTTGTGATTTGTCGTTTTTAATTACTTTCATCTTATATGCGTGTGTATGTACAGAGGCAGGCCTCAGACACTCAGGAATACCCTTCACTCATTAACACCTTCTGGCGAACACATACTGTTGATGGGGTATTCCCTAAGGATGAGGACCGCCGCATATATGTAAGTTTTGTTTCAAAACACACTTTAATGAATTATCGAGAAATAATGTAGCAACCCGACTAATATATTTACTATCTTGTGTTTTTGTCACTACATATGAGGAGGTGAAAAGGCTTGAGGCTACGGGTGAGTACACGGAGGATGAGATCAATGCGTTGGAAAGAGGGGGTAAGCTTCGTGGGCATATTCCCGGTGTGGGTCGGGTATTGCCATCACGGGCCACATCCAGGCCAAGTATGCCCGCCCCCGACAAGTCGCTCAAGAGCATGCATAGAAAGGTAGACTTTATGATGAGTCTTTTCAGAAGCGACGCCAAATACTCGAATATGTTTAAGGAGTTTGAGTCGGGTGGTGCTAGCGGGAGTGGCGGGTGTGGTGATGACGAGGAGAGTGGCGATGATGAGGATGACGACGGCGAGAGGTAGTTGTGTTATATATTATTAGTATGCTACATTGGTACTTTAGGTAGTTGTGTTATATATTATTAGGTTCATCTTGGCGACATTTAAACACTTGTTTCCCTATCTATCATGTTGAATATTGACTTTTAAGCCCTGTTTAAGCCATATCTATCATGTTATTATCTTTCGGTTTTGGTAAAAGTTGTGATGTATTTGTATTGCGTTGATCCGTTATATTGTATTTGTATTTTGGTACAAGTTGTGGTGAGTCTATACAGGTTTTGGTACAGGTTTATTTGGTAGATTTTTTCCGAAAAAAATCTGGAAATCGCCTGCTGTGCAGGCTGTATTAAAAAAAATGCATACTTTTCCCCGGCGACTTGTTGTCGGGGATAATACCCACTAAACGTTGACAAGTCAACGAAAAAACATACTTTCCCCAGCGACATGTCGCCGGGGATACTATGCTTATTCATTGACTTGTCAACATATAAGCATAGTTTCCCCAACGACAGGTCGCTGGGGATAGTTGGAAATTAACGTTAGCTTTAATTAGGCGTGCTAATCACTTTAGCTTAACCCAAAGATTCCCCAGCGACATGTCGCTGGGGATAATATGCCACCGTGGCACTACTTCTTTGACTGAAAAATGAGTGGGACCCACGTCGTTCGTCGGGGATTATCGATGGGGATACAATCCCTGACGAGGTTTCCCCAGCGACGATTCCCCAGTGACATGTCGCTGGGGAAACGAATCCCCAGCGACATGTCGCTTGGGAAAGACCCCAAGTGTCGCTGGGGAAACCGGTCGATGTTGTAGTGCGTGTCAAACTCTTAAACTCTAAAGATGTGGTTTCTGGAATGATAACAACGTACTAAACACGAGACATGTGGTTCCTCGTCTATTGCTCGTATTGTATTAAATAGGTCTTTCTCAATCTTGAACAAATGATATATACATATGAACAAAATTGTGAATTGTGAAAATTATCTTGTATTGATAAAGACCAAATAATAAATTAAGTAAAGAAACACAAATCATGTTTTCTTTTTCTAGAAAATATAACATTACTTCTAAGTATTAAAACATAGCAATATATCTATGTAATTCAGCCATGATTTATTTCTTTGTCACTAATTACTTTCAGTAAAAAGTATCATCGATGATCAAGTTTAAAGGTCTAAAAGGTGTACATCAGTTAGAACCAAGATTGTCAATATCAAAATCTAAAAAGGTATTGAACATGATAATAACACAGCTTATAGAGTTTTAGATGAATTCAAAAATGTTTGAAACCGCTAGAAAACCCTAACCTCACGCATCTTTTTCGAGTGCCGATTGGCCCTACCCAAAAACCTAGCCCATTGTGATGCAATGAGCATCTGTTCCAATAATTTTAATCATAAGTTGTGTGAAGTTATATGGAGATGAAAGAGTTGAGAGGAGGAAAAAACAGTTACTAATTTCATTCAGTGGAAAATAACCGATTTACAAAGTATTTAAAGAAGGAAATGTAACACAACAAACCCTACACTATACAGACTTTACAAAATAGTCCATGCACTTCTTTACACTCCCCCTCAAGTTGTGAGTGGGATGGGACAATAGTTTGTGATGTTGCTCCACTGAAACAACTTTTGTGAACACATTAGCAGGCTGCGATTTGGTATTAACATAAGTAGGATTGATCTTTCCAGCTTTCAATTGATCTCTGACATAGTGGCAATCAACTTCAATATGCTTTGTTCGAGCATGGAAAACTGGATTTGTTGCTATGTACAATGATGTTTGGTTGTCACAGTATAAATCTATTGGTTCTAATCCTTTGATTCCAAGCTCCTTTAACAGACTCACAAGCCAAGTGACTTCACAACATGTCAAAGCCATAGATCTATACTCTGCCTATGCTGAAGATCTAGATACTACAACCTGTTTCTTGACTTCCATGACATAGGTGAGTTTCCTAGGAGAATACAGTATCCAGTGGTTGATATTCTTGTCATAGGACAACTAGCCCAGTCAGAGTCACAATAGGCCTTCAATTCTACTTCTGAGTCATTAGCTAACAAAATACCTTGAATTGGAGAGTTAAGCAGATATATAAGAAGATGATTGACTGCTTGCATATGAACTGAGGTAGGAGATTGCATAAATTGGGTCAACAACTGAACTGTATAGCATATGTCTAGTCTTGTGACTGTAAGATGGATAAGTTTGCCAATATACCTTCTGTATACTTCTGGATCCTACAAAGGAGTGCCCACATCTACCTGCAACTTGAGATTAGGATCCATTGGCAACTTGTATGGTTTATTATTGAGAACTCCACCTTCTTTGAGTAGTTCTTTTTTGTATTTGTGTTGGGAAATGAAGATCCCTTGATTGGATTTACACACTTCCAAACCCAAGAAATAGCTTACATCCCCCAAATCCTTCATATGAAAAGTTGAACCAAGGTGAGCTTTAAGATGCAAATATGTGACTCATCATTGCCAGTGATCACAAATCATCTACATACACTAGCACAGCTGTAAAACTACTTCCATCCTTCTTTACAAACAAAGAGTAATCTGTCTTGGACTGTGTTTAACCAAAGCTTATCAAAGCTGTAGACAACTTAGCAAACCATTGTCTAAGTTTATCCTTTAAACCATATAGGGACTTTTTTTAGTTTGCAGACCAAATTTGTATCCAAAACAGACTCACTTGTCACACATTTCCCTGGACCAGTATACCCCAATGGCAGTTTCATGTAGACCTCTTCAAGTAAGTCTCCATGTAGAAAAGCATTAGACACATCCATTTGGTAAGTATGTCGCCCTTTCAAAGTAGCAACTGCAAGTAAGAATCTCACTGTCACTATTTTTGCAACTGTTGCAAAGGTTTCAAGATAATCCACCCTATAATTTTGTCTATTCCCTTGAATTACTAGCCTTGTCGTCTTTCTTTTCTCTGCCCATCAGCTTTGAACTTAGTTTTAAACAACTAATGAGCTCCAATGGCCTTTTTACTAGGGGTAGAAATGAGTCGAGCCGCTCGTGAAAAGCTTGGGATCGGATGGGTTAAAAACTCGAATGAGCCAAGCTTAAACGAGCTTGAGCCCGAGCTTGAGCCTAATATTCAGCTCGTTTATTAATCAAGCTCGAGCCCGAGCTTTACATACAAAGCTCTTTTAGGCTCGCGAGCCTAAACGAGCATAAAGAACAATATGATATTTTTAGTATTAAACATATATATGAGCCGAGCTCGAGGTTATTAACGAGCTCAATAAAGATATATTACGAGCCGAGCTTGAGCCAAGCTTTAACTTTTCTTTTCCAAATCATATAAATGAGCCAAGCTCGAGCTCGAGCCCGACCCTATATAACTACCACGAGCCGAACTCGAGCTTGAAATTTAAGGCTCGAAATGAGCCGAGCTCGAGCTTTTTAAAACTTAAACTAGCGGAGCTCGAGCTCTGGCAGGCTCGAGCTCGGCTCGGTTCGTTTCTACTCCTGCTTTTTACCAATAGCCAATTCAGTCACTTCCCAAGTTTCATTTTCTTCTAAATCTTGTAACTCAAAATCCATAGCCTTACACCATTTTGGATCCTTATCAACTTCTTTGAAATTCACAAGGTCCTTTTGAACTAGTAAGGCACTTACAAATTCTTGAAGGTCAGTCACAAGGGGTGTTTGGGAAACTTGATTAGTTGTGGGTGTGTGAGTAAAAAAAAATCCTTTAGTTTTGTTGGGATAGTAATTGTCCTTGATGACTTTCTTGTTGGTATTGAGGTTTGAATTGGAACAAATGTAGTGTTTTACTGCGAAGTTGGGTGTTTAGAGAGTGTTTGGGAATGGACTGGTGGAACAGATGACTCATAGAAGACACAAAGGATGTTTGAACAGGTGTTTGGACATTAATATCAAACACATCTGTGGTGTTATAAGACTGAAATTGGCATGGTAAGGTGGTTGGAAAAGGGTTTAAAAACTGTGTGATACTATTAGCTGCATAAGGGAGTATGTTTTCATGAAATATTGCATCTCTTACCTAGATTTACCATTTGCTGGAACCTTATATGGACTCCAAATATCAATGTAAATAAGCTCAAATATCTCAGTCTTATAATTTAACAACTCAAATTTTTTACATTAATATTTATTCAAAACATAAACATTTTATCCAAAATCGCATACAATTTTTAACTTTAAATATAACCGTTAGATTATCCCGCACGTAACGAAAACCAACTCTGAATATTTTTCATCACATTAGATAAATTTCTAGTCCACTTATAATCATTATATGTAATTTTAAAATTCAATTTCAATGTTACCAAATAAACCATGTGTTTTACCAGTCTAAACTCGCGTTTTAAGCATTTTTATTTATACGCGAACATAACCTATACATGCACCGCGGTTTCTAAGACATTTAAACACTTTTACATTTTTGGAAAATTCAACTTTTTCCCTCCCCCTTTGATCATAAAATCAATGTAACACCCTCAATTTCGTGAATGCAGCGGAATTCAAACTAAGTGTTCCTCGAAGGTATAACAATTATAACAATAGAAAACGAACTCTAACTGGGTCATTTTAAAAGGATTATCATTCGATTTATTGAAATATCAGAGTTTTACAAAAGATAGGTCCCAATGGTCCATGATTACATAATATTAAGTCTTTGATGTTTTCTGAATGATAAAATAATTTATAGCCTTCCTGATGCATTCATGCCCTTCCGTGCCAGCCTCGATCATTATGAACCTGAGATAAAACATGCTTAAAATGTCAACACAAAGGTTGAGTGAATCCATAGATTTATTGTTAAATGTTGAACACATAATGTTTGTGTGAGTTACGTTGTATTACACCCATAATGTTGAAAACAAAACAGTTATTATTACATTAAATTCATGAAGCCAAAGCATAAACGTGTACCAATAGCAATTGGCATGTTTGTTACAAAGTTTTCCCCTGTAGGTAATTTGCCGATTACCCGGTGTTCTCAAATATAGTTCGCTTGTTTGCCTAATCGGTCAATACAAACGGGATTTGTCAACCCTAATAGGCCTATTCACAATATTCGTGCTCACTACACCTAGTGATTAATGGTTCATGTTGTGGGGACTTAAGCATGGCAATTGTGTTTCTTAGTGACAATAAAACAATCAGATAAGCATATAGTTTCAAATGTTTGTGTGTTCATGTAAAAATAACATGTATCTCCCCCAAGGATTTGTAAAACAATTAAGTAATAGAAAGTGGGGCTATGAACTCACCGTGAGTTAATGATGTTAAGGGTATAACGAAATCGATTGATAAGTCGGGAAACCTCTACGTACATCCTAGAAATATGATATCGTGTCTTAGGTTTTGTAATAACGATGAAAATATAAATGAGTCTATATAAGTTATTATATTTATCATGATGTTGTACATGGTAGTTTGTAGTGATCGTGTATGTCGTTTATAAAAATGGCTTACTAGTTTATAAAACGTTGTTAGTTTAAACATCGTACTACTGTTCGGGCCATCATAATTCAGAGGTCATGTAGTAAACGTATGAGGAGCTAGGATACTTTAAACTGTAAATCCAGCAACTCGTCAATACGTTCACCCCAAAGAGGCCCCTCACATGAAGTTCCCTAGTAACGTAGTACTTAATATGTAAAACGTATATTTTTCTTATTTGATTATATGACATAAGTGTTAAAATGGTCACATGGTTTGTAAAATTAGTTTAGTCATGTTTAGTTAATGGTTATTGGTCGATTTTGATGTTTCACGCAAGTTGTAAAAATTATAATTTATGGTTTATAAGTTATGAATATGGTTTCACATGTGAAAAATCAGTTTTCACATGTGAAAACATTACTCCAAAGGTCAAATAAACTTAGAAAATGTAGGATATTTGATATCATAACACAAGGTCGGATTGTGGTTAGGCCGAATATCTAGAGAGAGAAAGAGAGTGAATGTGAGAGTTCTAGTGAGAGAAAGTGAAGTTGTATGATTAGCTTAAAATGAACATCCAACCCTCTCCCCTGGTAGGAGAGGGCTTATATACATGACATAAAAACGCCCCTACTTGGGCTGTGGAGCGAGCTGACAGTGGATAAAGACCCGACCCGACTCCACGGGCGTTACGCTAACTAATCTAATACTAATAAGCCTACGAGCTAACTTATGCTAGACATAACTTGGGGTGACCGAGTCTTTCATATGCATTTTCGTAATCCTAACAATCTCCCCATAAGGGAGGTCAACCCGTAAATTATAATTTGAATCCTAGCATTCTATTACATGACTTTAATATTCTAGCTCGTGGTATTTGATTCTTCAATGTATGCAAACTTTGTATTTTCAGTAGTGATATTTTGGATGAATGTTCCTTGACTTGGTGATCTTTGAGCTTTCTTCGAGATCATCAGCCAAAGTAAACCTCCAACATGTCCTTTGTAGTATTGACTCCATGTGATGTTGTGACCTTCAGACCGATATGCTCACACCTTTTTGGAACATGACTTTTTGCATCAGATTTTTGGAAGCAGTGTTGTACGTCTTTCAATTATCATGATTTCTTTGATTGTGAGCATGTGGTTATGAATTGACTTCTCAATTGCCATCAGCTACAACCGTTGAGAGTTCCTGCAAAAAACTGTTAGCAATAAAACAAACGAAAGTGTCTTTGTTCATTTTCGTTGAATATGGTTACAAGAACCACGGTTCTACGTTGATCAGTATAAATACTGCCTGTGATCAGGTAGAATTCTGAAGAATCTCCTTGACAGGGTTTCGCAGCTGTACTAGCCGTTCTCAAACCGGAGCATCTCAAAGTAGACAACACGGAGTGAGTGAACCAGCGAATTGAGATTCACTGATTAATGAGAGATTGATTTGAAAAACAGTCGCCTATTGTTGGATAAAGAGTTTATGCAATATGAAGAAAGTTTTATGAGCAACATCAAGTTTCAATCAAAAATACTTTTGTTTGAAAATTTATGCGCAGTTGATGTGCTTAAAAACAATTGTTGAGCACATCGAAGGGTTTTCCAAAAGCATACGTCAATTCCTTTACTGGAACAAGGTTGATTCAAGTATGGATTGCCCCATCGTTGTTTTCCAGTTATCACAAGTTTGATCCATGAAAGATCTCTTATGTCACCCACCAAGAGCTTGTTTCATGTTGGCTCTAGAAGGATTTCCATCTTCATTGTGAATACTTTACTTATCACTCGGATGTTCTGGCAATACCACAAGGATAATGCGTAGGACTCTTAATGTATATTGTTCTTGCTTTTCACAGTGTATGAAACAACAAGCATATTGAAAGTATGTCCTACTGAGATTTATGGATGATCTCTTGGCTCTAGAATTAATAGTGCACTTTGGTTTTTCTATGCGGAGACTAGGGAGAGGGTCTCCTTTTTCAATATCAACCATCTCTAAGAGATAAGTTGATAGATTACACCAGTTCCAAGTGAGAATAAAACAAGTCCTTTTAAGAGAAATTGAGTGGATGAGAAGTTTAATGCATTGCGTCACTAGGTCCATGACGTCTTGTCTTCAATACCGGCGTTACCTTGGTAACCACTAGTAGCATATGAATTGAACCCAGTTTCTGCCCTAAGGTTGAAAATTTAGAGGGTTATTTCTTTTCACCCTTTCTCTTTATGTTTCTTTTTCATTCTTCAACCCCTTCAGTGCTTACCAAGACTTCATCACTAGAACCTTGTTGGGTTTGTTCCAGTACTAGCTCCATCTCAGTTGGCACTCTTCCCTTATTCTCACTTTTCTCCTTTTTTAATTATACATAAGGACTTCTACACTAACTAGTAATTGTCCCTGGGTAGATCCCTCCGGCTCTGGCGGGATCATGAGAACGAATACCTAACCTTACCATCCTTATAACTTCAATGCAATAAATAAAATGGTCGGTCTTTGGTATGTTTCCACAATTTCCATGATAAACCATTTGTAAATCAACCAAGGTACTTATGATGAAATATCAAAGCCTTTGTACCTTGATAGTTTTAAAGATTTTGAAATGCTCCCCCTCAATATGTGCATCGATATACGAAAGAGTTTAGCACATATGGGAGCCTACACTTTGAGTTTGAAAGATAACATTATCAGATTTCATATTTATATCACATTCTCTCCCCCGATCAAAAATTTCAAATCTTTTGAGATTTTGGATCCCAATTGATTTAAATAAGTTAGAAAATTTGGGAGAAAAATGTGGTCTGATTCAATGTATTCTGATTTAAGGAACATTACTATGCCCCCTTCAATTAGTGAGGGAGGTTATTTATCACATCCATACCACTACTTAAAAATTTCAAAGTTTTCAACATATTACAACAACACATCACACAAGAGTTCTAAATATTACAGAGATAGTGTTATCATTCAGTTCTCTGCAAAATTCTGTAGTCACCTTCTCGAACTCTTCCACCTATGAAGCTTTTCAAGTTAAGAAAGATCCTCCTTGTCTTGAGTCTCACTTCGCTCATTTTCCACGTCTTTCGTCGTCCAAAACCTGGTGTTCAACCCTGGCTTCATTCTGATCTTGAACTCTTTCACCCTGCAGTCCAAAGCTTCTACAATTTGACATAGAGTACCATCGTTGAACTTATGTATCTCATTGAACCGCATGATCATCTGCACCCCATACTTGTCTCTGAATGTGACAACTCTTGGAGACTCGAAAATTGAGTAGTCGTGTTTGAACTCAAGTCCTTTGGCTTCCCAAAGAGGCTTAGTGAGGTTGAGCTAAGTCTGGTAGCTCTCAATCCCAATATGAAAGTCACCTACTTGTTGTCTGATAACTAAGCCTCTAATCCATAAGTTGACAGTAAAAGTGAGAGCTTTCTTTTCACGTGGTGGTAGATGGTTCAGGTGACCTTGAAGATTTAACAAGTACAGATCCTCAAAGTCATTATGATGCAAATTCTTGAAGTCATTTTCCGCAATGATGTGTTCTTTAAGATCTACTCTGCGAAGGACTGTCTTCTTCAAGTAATCATACCCATACATGGGGAAGATCTCTACACTGACTACACTTAAGATACGCATGTGTGTTCGAACAACCCTTCGATTAACTTCAGCTCTGTGTCTTTCAATGTAGAATCGTTGTCCGTTGAACCACCAGTGAGAGATCCTATATGAGGCAGCAATGTCGTACTTACATTCCTCTTCAGTCCACATCTGATCAGGAACCATTTGTTCTAAACCAGCATCAGGGTAGTATGTAACTTTCATCTTTGTGATCGATAATGCAGGTCTGCTACCCTTGTTGCCGAACTGTAGATATTCCAGGTCTTTGTTGAAGAAGAAGTCTGATTGTATTGTGACTTGACCTGGTGGACCACATAGTGGAAGGGGCTTGATGATGCCGAATCTGTGAATCTCATCGTCCACATGATCAGTCAGTAGCTTGTGGCATTCCTCCATTTGATATTGTAGATGAATCACATCAGGGTGAAAAGCCTTGACAATTTCATATGCAGGACCCTCCAAATCTTTCGGTGTAAGTGCAGTGAGTCCTTGCTGCTTATAGTACCAGTTAATGAAGGTTCCTATGTCACCGGTTTTAGCAAGTAGTGAATTATCCGGTGGGGACACATGGCTTGCAGCAATAACATCTGCCCAGTTATGATCAGAAATCTGCACGTCCAATGAAGGGATGGACCAGGTTGGTTCTGGAGTTGGCGGTCTGTCTTTCTTACTTTCAGGCTTGCACCACTCCTTCATCATGTCACCTGTAGGGACAAACCGAGTAGAATCTGGTGTTTCAGTTCTGTTTTTTTCCCGCGAATGACTTCCACCAATCTCTATCCAGATTCACCTTTAGAATATGAATATTTGAGATGTCTTCGTCATCAGAATCAATTTCCTGGTCGAGAAATGGTTCTTCATTCATAACAAAATCTTCTGGAATTGAAGCGACTGAAGGCTTGAATCTGGAGTCGGTGGTGGTCCATGCTGTATATTCTGTAGAAGCAACGGTCTTTGATGAGCTTGGAGCAGCAGAGGGTCCTGGTTGACCGGATGATGAAGGAGGAGGAGGCGGTGGATGTGCTTTGGATGATTCAGATGTACCGGAAGATCCTGTAGCTCCAGATGATCCTGTAGCTCCGGGTGGTGGAGGAGGATGTGGCTGTAGAGGAGACCCAGGTGGTGTCTTAGGTGAACCCTGTCTCATTTTTTTTTCTTTCTGGTTTCAGCCATATCCTCCATGAGTTGAACATAGTTATCACAATCAATAGACCTCTAAAGAGCTTCATATAGTTGCTTGTGGTCATCATGCTCTTTGTAGTGGTCTATCTCATACATCCGTTGTAACATAATCTATTTCATATCCAAGGTAGGAAGATCTCTGAAACGTGAACTCAGAGGTGCTTTCATAGCCTAGTTCACTGCCTCTTCAATATATTCGTCAATCGCATTCTTCACCTGATAGTCAATGTTGAGATTCTCTAACTTGGATAGTCGTGAGTCGTGATATTTGACAACGTTTGGTAGATTATGTTATTCCAGAGCTGCAACGCGTTTTAGAGCTTCTTCTAGGTGCAACTCTAAGCTTGTGCTGGTAGATGGGGGTGGTGCAAGTTCGGTTGTAATAATGGTGGTTGTTATTGTGGTTGTTGCTGGTGGTGGAGTTACTGTTGTTGGTGTAGGGATTGCCATTGTTGGTATGGCTGAGGTGTCTTGTTTTATTGAAACTGATACCATTGAGATGCCCTCTTTCTCATCGTTAGTCTTCTCAGTTTCAACATCAGCAGGCTTGTCTGCGAGAAATTGATCTCCAAAGGTGGGGTCATGTTCAAGGTTTTGGAAAGATGACTAGGTGCCCTTTGAGCTGTTGGGTTCCTCCAAGTGAGTATGATCATCAGTACGCAGCTTAAGATTTTCCTGAACACCTGGGTATACTGTTGACACGAACTCATCATTCACGGTTCATGTGGAGGATCTGCAGTGAAAGCACTATCATGCGACATGATCTCCTTTTCAACTTTTCTAGAGTCCGAACCTGCACCGATGTCTGCTTTTGTCTCTGTCTGAGCTTCTGGCTCATTCACCGTTTCAGTTTCATCCTTAGAATGCAGCTTCTCGGATTCGGTGTCACTTGAGTCGAGATTAAGCTCATCACATGGTGAGTGTTCCTCTGTAACTTCAGAAGACTCAGTACCATTAGATGATTCTGGGTTTCGTTTCTTGAGGATGTACCGTGTAGTATTTTTCGTCGCAGGCGAGGAGATATCAAAAAGAGTTTGAGCGACTTGTTCAACTGTATCAATACCTTTCCTTTTACCTTCAACATCGGGCAGTGGTTGATGTCTCACTGAATCTGGGGTTTGGATCATCACACTCTTAACAGTATGCCCCAATGTCCCCTCAAATTCTTTTCTACTCACTTCTAGAGTCTTTTGTAGGATTTCATCGTCTTCATCTCGCAGATTTGGCTCAGTTAGTGCTCTTTTTGACCCTCTTCCTTTTCCTTTGTCACCCTTTCTGGTTCTCTTACCCTGAACAGGAGCATCATCAGTAGTAGACTTCTCCTTATGTTTCTTGGGTAGTGTTGCATATGTTGATTTGGAGGTTTTGGGTTTTGGTTTAGTTTGTTTGGTTGACTTAGTTGGTGTAGGAGCGGGAGGTTCACTTGAGAAAGACTTAGCCACTTTGTCCAAGTAGTCCTGATAAGCTTAATCAAACTAAAATCTTAATTAATGAACAACTTATGATCAAACAAAAACTAAAAACTCACATGATCCATTATCAACCTGAACGACACTAGAATCACAATTAGAACTGCTAACAACTACATCAATTGAATTATCAAAGGAATCTTCTGCCACTGAAACAGGAGGTTGATTCAGATCTAAAAAATCCATCTGCAAAAATTGATGAAGATAATGATCAAAAGGCAGTTGTGAACGGTGGGATGACGTGGACGTGGTAAGGATGAATTGAGGTGGTTACTGTGATTATGGTGGTTGAGAAGGCAGAAAAATTGAGGGAATAACCGCTTTATGGAGGGAAGCGGTTACAGAAAAAAACACACACAAAGTTTGAACAAATGAGTGGAATGAGAAAATTAAAAATAAAATAAAATCGTACATATTAGTGAAAAAATAGGTTTTAGAAGGTTAAATCTTAAATTAATCTCAATCATTAAATCAATTTAAATAAAAGGTGAAATTTTGTTTATTGGTAATCATTAAAATAAAAGTAACCAAATGAAAATTCTCTCTATTTATCTATCATATAAAATCATAAATAGATAATCTCACTCTTTTTATAAACATCCTAAACTTTGAACATGGAATTGCTTTTAGCATTAAAAAAAAAGGTGTTACATATGTTTTTA
The DNA here is from genome assembly GCA_019973895.1 of Chrysanthemum seticuspe. NCBI lineage: Eukaryota > Viridiplantae > Streptophyta > Magnoliopsida > Asterales > Asteraceae > Chrysanthemum > Chrysanthemum seticuspe. The sequence goes on from BPTQ01000005.1 coordinate 84,915,810, forward strand.
AGACGGCACATATATTATTTTATATATGTTTTGTTATATGCATGTGTCGATAATTCATTCGTAGGTTGGTGGATGGAATATTTGTTTGATAGTAATTAGTTTTTGGATAGAAGTTTGGCCAGATTTGGCCTAACTTAACTGAAAGTCAAATTTGCAAACGCATCCAACTTTGACTGCAGCCACTCAATCACATTTAACAAGATATTTAATGTCTAAGACACTTGGTTGAATTATGTTGTATAGTATTAAACTATTAATCTTCGTTGTCATTTTTATTTTCTGGTTACGTAGTTTAAGATCAAAATATAGAAGGTGGGCAACGATTTTAAATTTTTTTATCTTTTTTTTTTTACATGAAATCATTACAACTTTTTATTAGAGGGTATACTCGTGTGCAATAAGCAAGCAACAACTTTCATGATAGTTTTGATTATACTGGCCATACCATATAAAATTAATCTTATCAAATCATAATATTTTGCATGGTTACATCGAAAAATTAGAGAGTAATACTCACTCCAATAATCACAACTCAATCATTATGTTTCTTGATGTATAATTCTATAAGAAGTCATCTTTAGATCTTGTAATTGCTTCTTGATTCGGTAATCACAAGACCTTCTTTTTATTTTATTTTATAAGATTTGATATACAATACTCACGGGGTAATGGTTACGCTAATAATTAAAATAAATATAAAAAGAAACTTGAACTTTATTAAATTAAAAATCACATATATTTAAGGTGATTTGTATTTTTATTTATTATGCATTAAATGCATAATTACTTTAAAAATTAAAAAATTACTACATTAAATGCACTTTACCATTGCCCGGGGGTTTGTATAGCAAATTCCTTATTTTATTTTACACAAAAATAAAAATATGTAAATGAACAAAAGTAGCTCAATAGAGATACTTGCAATTGTATAAAAATCCTTGTACCACAAGATTTATATGGTACAAGATTTATATTACGAGTATCATTCTAACAATAACTATTTTTTTTCTTTTCGAAGAAAAAATAATAATAATAAAAATAACCCTTGAAGTGCTACTTAATCTACAATCATATTTCAAACAAGATTTTAACTTGCACTCAACAAATTAAAAGAAAAAACACTTAACTTACTAATAACAATAGCATTAGGCCAAATGCTAGTTAGTACGTAACGTGTCTCGTCCGATACAATCATTCATAGACATCAAAACTTGTCGTAGATGTTTCTCGACCATTATGCAACTTTGCGTACACAATCCTACGCATAATTGATTTGAGAAATAACTAATACGCCTAAATTTTTTCCTGATAATCTTTTTAATGCAACGTTAACTCAATCCCGTCTTTCAACCGATATTTCTAATGCCATATATCTTTTTTTTACTTGGTGAGAGTTTACCACGCACTCTACTATGTACATATAGTAAAACAAAACGTGATCTCAAAGTAAAATCATAAATCAAACCTCATTTTACCTAGTAGAAAATCCCATAATTTTGGTTTATCTAAAAAAAAAAAAAGATTTTCAAAGATGTAAGACAATGTAGTAGTTAAAAGCCAAGACAAAAACCCTGCCCATACCAACCAACCTC
>BPTQ01000005.1:84936267-85388142 GCA_019973895.1 Chrysanthemum seticuspe
ATCGAAAGAGCTTTTGGTGTCCTCCAGGGACGTTGGCATATCATTGCCCAACCGGCGCGGCAATTTACTGTTGGCAAGTTACGGAGAATCATGTACGCGTGCATCATATTGCATAACATGATTTTGAAAGATGAAAATTTTGCGATATCAGATATTGCTGAAACGTATATTTCTCCAACACCAAATTTACAGCAGACATGGATTGAACGTTGCCAAGTGCAAAGAAAAAAAGCCAAAGAACTACATGATAAACGCACACACGCTAAGCTTCAACGATGTCTCATCGACCATGTTTGGCAACAAGTTCAATGGGCACAATTTCAACAACATAATCCGGATAATTAGTTTCGTTATAATTTCATGTATTTCTTGCGTATGTTTTTTTTTCGTATCTTTTTTTTATGTTTAGTACGTTTTTTATTAAGTTGTGTATTGTATTTTTAATTTGAATGAAATGAATTTATTTAGTTTTTATTTGGAAGTGAAAATTGAATAAAAAAAATAAAGTGTTAGTGGTGGGGCCCAAATGAAGAGGTTGAGGTTTGTTATGAGTGAGGAGGGGGTTTGTTGTGGTTAGTTGTGGGAAAATGAGATGCTGATGTGGCGCTGAGGTGGCGCGACGATGAGGTTGAGGCTTGTTATGATACCTAGCACTCTTACACAATACTCCATTTCTATTCCATTTCACTCAACCATATCTTTTCTCTTTCTAACTTCACTTTGTTTCTTTCTGTTTCTCTCTCATACACTCAAAGACATATATTTTTCTGGATATCCAACCTCCTCTGTTTTGGGTTGGGACATGTTCACAACACAAAGCAAACCAATACAAGAATCTTCAGCTTTTTCTTTATGGTATGTCGGTCAAAACCCTCTTATAATTCTTTGTGTCACAAACTTGATTATTGACTCTTTATCTTTATCTATGTACTTCCTTGTCAATATTATAGACTCCTTAAATCAAAGGCCTTTTGGCCCAGCAGCATGTGTAATTGCGTGACCCATCAATTTAGAGCTTGTGTGTTCAAGTCTCGTTAAAGACACGTGGGATATAATTTGTGAGACAGGTGGTATAAGTTTTAAAATTTGTCGTTCTAAAAAAAATACTGGTATATTATAGACTCTTTCTTTATCTTGGTCGTCCGGATTTTTTTTGTCAACTATTAAAAATAGAAGTTGAAATTGGCTAAGTTTAGCGTATTTCCTTAATTACAATTCTTGTATACAAAGTAAATGAAATTATTAATTAATTGTCAAACGGTAAATCTGTGTTTTGATTGCTTTTGTAGAAACCAAACCAGCAATAAATGTCTATTTCTTAAACAGTTTGTTTTTTTTGTCGGTGGACAATAATTTTAATACAGAAGTATATCCATATACACATGACTTATGATTGTATGTGTGTATAGCAACGACGACAAAAAAGATACGTTTGGTTGATATGTTTCAAGTATGGTGAAATTTCTTATGTGTATATGTTTTGTGCATTTTTTTGGTTAAATTGTGTGTTTTTAGTGAGGGTAAAAGCCATAAAATAACAACGTATTTTCTAAAATTTACCGAGTTGAAACACATACTTTTTTATTAACATATACACCCATGTATTTTCAAATTTTGTTCCGACTTTACTCATATTGTAATAAAATAATATTATTTAATATAATATTATATTAATATAAATCGGTCATATGGGTGAAGTCGGAACAACATTCGAAAGTACGTGGATATATATGTTAATAAAAAAATATGTGTTTCAACTCGGTAAATTTTAGAAAGTACGTTGTTATTTTATGGCTTTTACCCTTTTAGTGACTAATTTTTATGTGTCATTGGTGTTTTACATTATCTTTTTATGTACGTGTAAATATTATGTATCATGATGTAATTATACATGCCCAAAAAAAGAAGTTACTAGCATGTGCATGTGTTAGCTTGTCTCCTGCATGTTTACTTTTATCATGTGTACGGGTTTCCCTCGAATCTTGTGGTAAATTTTACCCTTTTTACTTGAAAGTTATAAATTTCTTCATTCACTTTTTATGTGATTCCTCAATTGTTTGCCACAATTGATTGTTCCTTGGTATATTTTTATTACTACTTATAGTTTACAGATAAGCTGTTTCAGACTACAACACAAATATTTATCCCACACATGTCTCAATTACTAGAATACTTAAGACCACAACAACCTGGTTAATGAGCAAAATGATTAGTACAACTTAAAAGTTCAAAAATAAATAACTAAGGAATATTACTTTACTTAAAGTTGTTATATATATATATTTGCACTCATTTCATCTAGTTTTCAAATGGCAAGAGTTTAAAAAAACTTTATGCAAAAGCTTAGTTTAAGGTTCATGGGTTGTCTTGTCATATCTTGATCCAACAAAACTGACATCACATCTATGGTCATTTATGGAAATATGTAATCTTATTTGTCTCTTTGCAATTTAAGACATAGGTTTGTGTTATTGTGTATATGCACTTTTTTTCATATCTTTTACATTAATTCACACTACATTAACCAACATGTTCATTTCATAGATTTGTAGATATGGAGAAGATGAAAGTAGACACTTATTCTCCCACTTGTGTTCTTGAAGATTACTTTAGAAGCATAGAATCTGAAACATTTTCTTCAAAAGAAAGCACTTCAGGAAGTGAGCATGATCAGCAAAAAGACTCAAAAATATCAAGTTCAAGTTCGAAATGGAATGAGTTAGTTCGTATGATCAGAGTGAAATCTAAGAAATGTTTGCCAACATTTAATCAAATTAGTAATGGTGGCTTGCAGTTAACAAGAAGATTAAGTAGTAGTTTTCGAGAACAAGTAGCTATAATGCCACCTTCCCCAATGGTGGATATGAACTATTTTAAGCCTCATTGGAAGAACTTCACATTTTCGCAGCTGCAAGCTGCCACCAACAACTTCTCAAATGGTATGATTCTTGATTCATTTTTGTTTTGAGTTTTTGGGTTTAGAATATTTGATTCTCATTATTAATTTTAGGTGAAATATTGATATCAGTTATGAGTTGTTGGATGGAGACTATTTGATTCTGAGTATATAATTATTCTATAAAATAATCAGCTTGAGAGTAGCTTATCCATAACACCTTGTGAAAGTGATTATCATAATCAGTTTTTCAAGTGTTAGGTTGTTTTTTTTTTTGTTTTTGTTTGTTTTTTTTTTTTTTTTTTTTTTTTTTTTTTTTATTTTATTTTATGTGATTTGATGTTGTAATAGTCAGTTTTGGTTGTTTTAGGTGAAAAGTCTATGATTCTTGTTGTAATTAGAATAAGAAAAACCATTTTGTTAAAATCAGCTATGGTAAGAAGTTAACGTAAGAAACCATTTTTTGATAATCACCTAAGGTAAGAATTTGATGTATGAAATCTGATTATTTGCCGTAATTTATTCAGAAAATATGATTGGGAAAGGAGGTTATGCAGAGGTATACAAAGGGGTTTTGAAAAATGGGCAGATTGTTGCTGTTAAACAGCTTACACGAGGTCCTATCGATGAAAGAACCGCTAGCTTTTTATCGGAGCTTGGGGTTATGGCTCATGTTAACCATAAAAATACAGCCAAATTGATTGGTTATGGCGTTGAAGGAGGATTACACCTTGTTCTTGAGTTGTCTCCCAATGGTAGTTTAGCTTCATGGCTTCACGGTTAGTTGTTTTATTTGGTCTTATTATGTAGAAGTAGCATTTTTAACCCGGTTACTTAAAACCCGGTCGATTTAAATTATTATTATTATTTTTAACTCCAACAGGTCAAATGGGCCATAAAAAAATAATTGCTAAATATGATATGGGTTGAGTTGGGTCACTCGGGTTGAAAGTCTCCTTGGATGTTACTTGAATTTTCAATTTCTTAAAAATCAACTTATTCAAACAAAACATACTCATTATACACGAATTAGTTTTGAAGTTAAAAAAAGCTGGACAAAAAAGTAGTGGCGGGTCAACCAACCCACACTAGCCAGTTTTTGACCCTTGTTAAAAATTACCCATTTTGACCCCAACCCATATTGACTTGCTAGCCAACCTGACCTTTTTCAATGGCACAACCAACGTTTGCGAAGAGGGTGCAAATTTGAACTTGGTTCTAAATTTTTTGTTAGGGAGAAAATCTCCATCTTGTAAATTTTATATCGAAACTGCTAAAACACTCCAAATTATTACAAAAAAAAGAAGATAACCCCACCTTAATGATGTTATTGCTGCCTTGAATTTAAAGGGTAAAAAAGGTTGGATTTTTACTTGATTTTTACATATTTGTGACAGCTTTGAAGGAGAAATTAGATTGGGATATTAGGTATAAAGTTGCTTTAGGGACAGCTGAAGGTTTGCTTTATCTTCATGAAGGATGTCAAAGGAGAATCATTCATAGAGACATTAAGGCTGCAAATATATTGCTTACTAAAGACTTTGAACCTCAAGTAAGCCTTTAATCAGTTTTAATCTATGGGTGTGTTTAAAGTACGCTTTGAAACTGTTTATCGAATAGATTGACACGTTAAAGAAGCGCACACAAACTAAATTCTAGCATATAATAGAAAATAAACACTTCGAGAAAAAAATAGCAGCTTTTAGTAGGTTTTCAAAAATTCAAAATTATCAAAATGGTAGCAAAAAATTTAGTTTTCTCAAAATCAAAATTTTGAAGTGTAAAGTAGACAACTATGCACCTTTTAAGGCGTGTTTAAAAGCTTTGGACGCAAAAGATAACCTTCTTATTTTCAGATTTGCGATTTCGGGCTAGCAAAATGGTTGCCAGAGCATTGGACTCATCATACGGTTTCAAGATTCGAAGGCACATTCGGGTTCGTATGCTATACTTATCAATGGGTCAGTTTTGGTCACTTGGGTGTAGTTTTATATCGAAGAAGTCAAACGGGTTAAACAAAATAATGTAGCAAAAAGTCAAATGGGCCGGGCCGGGCTCAAAGTCCCCCAAACTCTACTACTTCAGAATTGTAAACTTTCGTTATTGGAATCAGAGAGTTTTTGTGATCATACTTAAGTCACGCAATAAAATATTCAAGGATGATCCCACTTTGATCAATTACCCCAACCAGTCTGACCCTCTATATATTACAGTCCATTTCGATAACTGATAAATGTGGTAAATATTCTCTTTTTGTAGATATTTAGCTCCAGAGTACTTGATGCATGGTATAGTCGATGAAAAGACTGATGTTTTCGCATTTGGTGTACTTTTATTGGAACTTATTAGTGGTCGTAGAGCACTAGATTACTCACAACAAAGTCTTGTTTTATGGGTAAGGATGTTTGTAAATCCGGTTTGAACACTTAAATTTTCCATTGTTAATATGTGCTAATAAAATAAATTTGTTTATTTACTCCAATAGGCGAAACCATTACTCAGGAAGAACAATGTTCGAGAGCTTGTAGATCCTGCAATTGATGACAGCTGTAACAAACGACAATTGCATTTGACAGTTTTGGCTGCATCTTTATGCATACAACGGTCATCCATTCGACGCCCAGATATGAACCAGGCATGTTTAACTATCTTCTTTGATATTCTAAGAATCTTTATAGTGAAAGCAAGATCAATATTTTTGCGTTTTGATTTGTACTAGAAGGTAAAAGTCGAAATATTGTCATATTGTAGTATTTAAAAGAATGAAACGCATGCACTAATAGCACATATTTGCACAACCATATATAAATGTGTTAAACTTTGCCCCTTAATTAGTTCATGTTCTATTGAACAACCTGACTTCATGCAGCCAGTGAATCTACTCAATATTGACCATGATTTACCAATGATGTCAAATTTTGCGCGCAACTTTAGCTGAACCTTGCATAGCCACTGTACCCACAGTTCAATGACAATGAATGATCTTGTATGCAGGTTTTACAGCTTCTAAGAGGTGAACAAGCTGGACTGGAATTCGCTATGAAAAACTGCAAGCGCGGGTCATCATTGAAGAAACGCTATGAAGAAATTTTTAGTGAGGAATTTTATAGTATGGTCGCTTCCCACAAGTCAAAGCAAATGGTTTGATCACTGATATCAGGCTTCGGCTTCAAGTTGTAACCAGACTCAAGTTCCTGTCAACACGTGCTGAAATTTTGAAGTATTTTTTTTTTCTATGTACATATGCATCTTTTTTTTTCGTCGTTTTTACTTTACAAATATTGTAATGTGTATCTTGATCACACCTCATTAAGAATGAAAGAAAAGGTTGTTGATCCATCCCTGTACTCTTCTACGCCGTAGTTCTGTATTTATAGAGTTGTTTGTAAATTGTAAATTTTGTCTGTTATCGGAAAATAAAAGAAAGTTAGTTGTTGTGGTATTTTGATGTTTAGTTTAGACTTGTAATAGTGACGGAAGGAACTAACAGAACGAGGAGGGATAATTTTATTTTGCGTTGATAATTAACTAGATAACTACATACATTTATGTCAGATGTTGATCTTAACAACACATAAAACCAAAATAAGATCTAAGAATTAACATCCATAGTTATCGACTAGTCGTTCCAAAAGTGCACTCTTAGACGTTTTTTGGGTAAAGGGGTTTACCCCGGTAAATATATAACCAAAAAATAATGTTAAGTACAAATGGAATGTGGCTGAAATACCACATTAACCTCAAGCGAAAAGCTTGATAAAACTAGTGTTTATGACATGCCATAAACACAAAAAACCTAGCTATTTAACATCAACAAACTAGGCATAAACAAGTAAAAGACTTGTAGCAAGCGAGCGTCCCGCATCCAGCCACTCCACGAAGGGAGCAAATTAACCCAGGAAGTTTGCCTCCTTAAAAACCCTTTCCAAGAAAAACCCAAAGGGAAAAACCTTGGAGTAGGGAAAAAGAGTACAACCCTTACCCGGCACTCCCTTCGTGTGAAATACATATACTTGGAATCTTCCATTTATCCAGAATCAACCGAGACCGCGAGGTTAGCTTCTTGAACTTGAAAGTAACCAGCTTCAACCGAATCGTAGAGACAATGATGCTAACCACTTCAGCAACAGAAGACTTCTTACGCTTGAATAGCCTAGAATTGCGCTCCATCCAAACGAAGTAAGTAGTAGCAGCAAGCAACAACCGAGAAATGATACTACTAACCGATCGCCCCTTAGATAAGGGAATAAGAACAGTAACCACACTCTCCAAAGAAGGTGGGACCGCATCCATACCAGACAACACCCGTACCTGAAACCAAACCTGCATAGAAAATTGGCACTCAAAAAATAAATGAGAATGAGAATCCGGAACCAATTCACAAAGCGGGCATCTAAGCAAGGCCAAATCAACGTCAGGACCAACATCCCATTGTCGCATCTTATCCTGAGTCTTTAGCTTCTGCTTAATAACGAGCCACAAATGTATAGCGTGCCTTGGAATACAATGAGAGAACCAAGGAACATTACACCATTCAACCAAATCAGCCCTAAGACGCAGAGCTTCCCATGCACCCGAAACTGAAAAACAGCTAAATTTTCCATCCAGGTTGCGCCATAATAATCCATCGTCAGTATCATTTAGAGTAGGAACCGGAAGAGCTGCTAACAATGGAAATCTAGATACCCAGTCCAACGGCCATCGCCAACCATCAGTTGCAATCATATCATAAACCGAGTCAGATAAATTAAACCCCGCTCGGGCAATATCTCTAGCAGTCATTAAATTACGAATCGGGCTTAACTGACACCACATATCAAACCAGACCGAAGTGTCCTTCCCATTATTGATCTTATGCCAAAAAAAAGGACGAACCTTGGGTCTAATGGCAAGAAGCTTACGCCAACCCCAGCTAACATCCCCCAAACAAGGGACATCCCAAAAGCTTCTCCCACGAAGTTTATACGAATGGATCCATTGCACCCATAGCGACTCTTTATGTGTCAAAATACTCCAAATGTGCGTAGTCATGAGAGCAATGTTAAAATCCTCCAAACGACGAATACCAAGGCCACCTTCTTTCTTAGGCTTACAAACAGATTCCCAAGCAACCTTAGCCTTTCCCCTTTTCATTTCTCCTTGACACCAAAGGAAACCCCTCATAAGCTGCTCTAACTCATGGATAATACGAGTAGGAAGGATAAAAACCGAAGCCCAATATAAATGCATCGAAGATAAAACAGACCTCACCAACTGAAGCCTACCCGCAAGAGATAAGAACTTATTACGCCAGTCATTTACACGACCTTCCAATTTTTCAACAAGCACCTTGCAATCCCTATAAAGAAGTCTTGATGAAATAAGTGGGACCCCAAGGTACCTGACAGGGAGAGAAGCCTCTGCAAACGGCATAGACTGAAGAATAGTCACTTTAATAGCATTAGGAACATTACAAAAGAAAGCAGTACTTTTAGGGATACTTGGGACAAGACCCGAAAAGTTCTTGAAATCCTCCAAAGCCTGCATAATGACATTAACAGACTCATGATGGCCTCTAGCAAACAAGAAGAGGTCATCTGCAAAGCAAAGGTTAATAATTCTCTGTTGCTCACACAAGTGATGAAACTGAAAATCTACAGCATTCGAAACCTTTTTCTGCAATATAAGCGTTAGCACTTCCATAACCAGCGTAAACAAATATGGAGATAACGGGTCACCTTGTCTAAGGCCCCGCTTACCTTTAAACCAGCCATGAAGAGCACCATTAACACATATGGAATAAGACGTAGATGAGATACATACCATGATCCAATCAACCATTTTGGAGTGAAAACCAAACCCAATCAGAATAGCCCTAAGAAAAGTCCAATCAACCGTATCATATGCCTTCTGAATATCAACCTTAAACGCACATCTAGGCGGACCTCTCCCTCTATGATAATTCCGCATAAGCTCTTGAGTAAGTAATATATTATCCGATATACGACGACCAGGAACAAAAGCAGATTGGTTAATACTAACCAACTGACCAAGGCCTTCCTTAATACGATTAGCAAGAATTTTGCTAATACATTTATACATGACATTACAGCAAGAAATAGGCCTATAGTCATTAATCTTAGACGGGGTAGACACTTTAGGAATCAAAGATATAATAGTATGATTAATCTCCTTGAGAAGCTTACCATTAATGAAAAAATCACGAACAGCAGTCCTTACCTCAGCACCAACAATATCCCATGCTTTCTTAAAGAAAGCAGCCGTGTAACCATCAGGACCAGGAGCTTTATCATCCCCCATAGAAAATATAGCATCCTTAATCTCCGCATCCGTAACATGACGAACCATCGAGCCAGCCAATTGATGAGGAAGAACATTAGAGAATAAATCATAATCATCAAAGAGAGTACAATTTCCTTCCATACCAAGAAACTGTTCATAGTGAGCAACAAAAGCACCTGCAACCTGATTACCCTCGAACAAGACATTATTTACATCTCTAACCAATTCAATTCGATTACGGGCACATTTGCTTTTAACAATATTGTGAAAGTAGGCCGTATTAGAATCACCAGCATGAAGCCATTGAACTTTTGATTTCTGCTTTAAATACCGTTCCTCATCTAATGTCGCCTCCTTATAAGCAAGAAGATAATGAGCATGTTCCTCTCGTAATTCTGAATTAGACGGATCTGTATCAATAGCCTTTTGGACCTCATCTAATTCCTTCCGAATACTAACCACCCGCTTATGAAGATTACCTTGACTGTGCAAAAGCTTACGAAAAGGAGATTTCAGCCCCTTTAATCGTTGAACCACACGATACATAGCACAACCATGAATATTAATATTCCATCCCGCAGTAACCGTATCGCTAAATCCATCTTTATGAACCAAGAAGTTAGAGAATTTGAACGGTTTAGGCTTAGGCTTAGTTACCTGGGGAATACGCAGAACACACGGAGAATGATCAGAAATACGATAAGGTTGAAATATGGCAAACGAACCTGGAAACAAGTCAGCAAACTTCAGATTGCCCATCACCCGATCAATTTTCTTCAATGTACCAAAGGTGCCTCTTGGTTTCTGATTCCAAGTAAAATGAAGGCCAGTACTATTAATATCCTCAACCTCCATTTTCTGAACACAATCTTTGAATTCACGCATAGCAATGTCAGGAGCATAACTACCACATGAATGATCCTCCAATTTTAGAGCCGTATTAAAATCTCCCAACAAAACCCAAGGCCTAGTTCGCATAAAATCCGCATGGCAAACAAGATTGGACCAAAGGGCACGCCGATGAACATAATAATTATCTGCATATACAAAAGAACAGAAAAAAGTTTTGCTATCCTCCCGAGTATTAACCTGAATATGCATAACCTGGTTAGTTTGAGACATAATCATAACATCAACAATATCATCATTCCAACCAAGAATAATACGGGACCCCTTATCACATAGACTACCATTTGACGTCCACTTCCACCGACGACAAACATTACGACATGTATCATAAACCACCGATGCATCAACATGAGATTCCAAGATAGCACATACACTAAGATTATTATCGTTTACCACCTGTTTAACCTCTTTTTGTTTAGGGGAATGGTTCAAACCCCGTATATTCCAAGAGGCGATACTAAACATCAGGGACATTCAGAACAGGAGTGCTTGCCCCTGATTTGTCAAACAAATTACTAGTTTCATCATAAACATTCTCAACCACATCATCCTCATCTAATTCATTATTATTATCGTCATCAGTAGCCAAAGAACCAAATGGGTTAGATGTAGTCACATTAGCACCTAAAGTTTGGTTACTTGTTTTAGGTGTAGGATAGTTAGTACTAGAAATAGCATTAGGAGCAGATTGGTTATCCTTATTCACCTCAACATCTTTAACAGTAGAAGAAATATTAGAAGGACCTACCGGGTTAGATGTGGTCACTTTTGGATTAGGGGGCTGATCCACACTAGTAGTAGCACTTCCTTGAACAGGTTTGCTAGTAGAAGGTGTGGAGACAGATTTAGGCCTATACTGCATATTTTTTCCAACAGGGACCCCATTAAACACAGTACCGGTTCTATTATCCCTAGCACTCTTTTTAGCTTTACCCTTTTTCCCAACAACTTGAAATCCATCCTGGTTTTCCTCCACAACCGGTGCAGTCACAACTTTCTTAGGACAAGTATCAACAGAATGACCAAATATCAAACAAACATCACATCTAGGAGGTTTCCATTCATATTCCACCCTAATAGTTTCAGAAGAGAAGCCAAGACTATCCATGTATGGGACCCCCACAATAATAGATTCCTTAAGAGGAGCATGAGAATCAATTTCAATTAAACACCGAGCAAAACTACTCCTACCCCAAGAATCAGTACACATAGAGCTAGTATAGGAATCAAGCATAATAGGCTTACCAATGTGTGTCGCAATAATACTAATACCATCCTCAGAGAATACCTGCAATGGAACATCGTGTAGCTTAACCCATACCGGGATACGGGTTAATTCCTCTTTCGTCAAGCTAGTACGCATGGTCCACTTCTTAAGAATAATAGGGCTGTTCTTGATCATCCACGGACCACCTTCTAAAACAGCCTCCAATCCAACCTGCGAGTCAAACTTAAAGAAGAAAAAACCTTGTGCATTCATCATAATCCGTTTAAGGCCATACTTAGCCCAATTATTGCGAATAAAGTACTCAACCACCGGGAATGCAATACGCTTACCAATGAAATATCCATACAAAGTGTTATCAAATTTAGTGCTAATATTTTCTACCACCTTACGCGGAATGGACACATCAACACCATTAAAAACATTATCCACTTTGAGTTCTCGAAAGTTTGACTTACCTTTGACAGGATTAGCTTGTGTACCTTGAGTATAAGACTTTTGAGACCCACTAGCAACTCCCACATATGTCGTTGGTTGGTGAATTTCAGTTGCTTGGACAATAGGGCTCTCATTTGTATTAGATTCATTCGTCACAATACCTTTAAATTTTCCAGCTTGAGTACCCACACTAATTCCATCACCAGGAGGCAAAAAATCCTCCAAAGTAGCAGCCGCACTCTTGTCTTGAGTACCGATCTGGTTACCACTTTTTGCACCATCAAGAACCTCCTCCAACGATGGGAAATCAGATTGAGAACCTTCGTTACCCCAAAACAGCGCATCCTTATTCCCCGCTGGAGCATTAGTGGTACCATAACCATCAATGTTAATCTCACGATAGTTCATACCACTCTCTCCATAACCACGAGCATGTGAAGACATATGATCCAAAGAGCTTTGATTAGTTTCAGCCCCAAACGATTCCATTGCAACATTACCATGCTGATTTGAACCACTAGTCACGTTTGTACCAGACCCATGCATTGTCGATGTACCCTTAGGGTTATTCAAAACCCTAACTGCTTTTCTTTGTTGCGTAACATCAGACATATCATTATCCCTTTTCAACCGAGCCATCCTAGCTTGTAAACCATCAACATCAACCTTATTATAATCAACTTTCTCCATAACAATAAATAAAAAACGAACAAGGGATAGAAACCCTAAAACAGCGAGTGAAACAAAACCTAAAGATCCACGTCTATCTTTAAAACGGATGCCTAAACAAAGTCAAGGCAATATAAAGAAACAAATCAAAAGAACCCTAACCGACTTTCATGATTGATCGGACCAGAAAAAAGGAAAGATCGACTAGCAAGGAAAACAGAAAACGATTACAAAAAACCCTAAACGAACAAAACCCTAACTCAATCAGTAATGAATCCAAATAAAAATAATGTAATAGGACTGAATTAAACACGTTAACCGTCCAATACACAATCGTTATAAGGATTAAAACTAGATAATGAGATTAGAATTCGTTTTTTGGTGGTAGGGTTTCAAGAAATCGCCCATAGTACCAGAGAGAAAGTTTGCTTCACTCTTAGACGTTTATATCTCTACTTTACGAAAACATGATGACAAGATAAAAATGAGAAACCCAACGGCGTTCACGCTAAACAAACTTATGTGTGCCATTACCAACTACTATTCTTCTGCTCAATGAGTTCTAATAAAGCTTTTCCGGTCTTCTTTACGCTTACTTCAGGTTCTTCAAATTTAATGCAAATTCTTGTAATGCTATCTCAACCTTTTGGTCTTTAATAACTTGCTCCGGCACATCAAGGACCACCTTAAGTTCCGTTTCATTTACACTATTGCCTCCTTCATTAGCACGAAATATATCTGAGACGTCATTGATGGGCGTCTTTTTATGGACAAAAGCTCTTTGGAACAAGAACTTTTCATTGGCAATAACGCTAGAAGGAGGCACGATGTATTGAGCCTGTCTCGTGAGCTGTACTTTACATGTTGAGTGTGGTTTGATAATGCCAACGACGGGTCGTGCACAATACATTTTCACATCTGAAACTTTAACCTTAAACGCCATATAACAATTGGATTTGTTGGTAAGTTTCACCGTGCATGATATTTGTGTCTTGGGGTTGAATTCGAATCTAAGTTCCTGAGGTTGAATCTCTCCGAAATTATCAGCATCAACTTTCGATAGCCTCGTGTACAATCTTTTCAACATTCTATACTAGTTAATAACAAAAGAAAACCAATTTAGAATATAATGATATAAATGCTACATTATATATTCCATGAATGTTTGAACTTAAACAATATAGTTTTTCATTGATATGCCATGCACAAAGTATAGTAGTTAACATGATACTTTTTTAAAACTTAAATCCTTAATATATACTACTAGACCACCTTACAACAAATATACTAAACTTTAAAGCAAAAGTATAAGATTAAAATTTACCTTAAAACCGACATCTGAACCTTTAATAGTTTAATGTCAAACCTCAACTTCAATCGAAGTATTTTTAGTGTTTCGATTTCAGGTTCCAAAAGTATGTATTTATAGGTCTCAAATTTGATTCCTTGTTAAAGTAGGACACAACGCCGTTCATATATCTGTAGATTGTTGCAATTTTCGGAGCATTTCAAACGGTTTATTTACTTTACAAACTGGTCCTTAACAGTTTGTAGTTGTAGTTTATTTATTTAATTTTCCACAAAACAAAAATAACAATGAATTTATGTTAGAGCTAAGTTTAGTGGACTCAACACATAGATGAACAAAGGGTTTTAATAGTGGACTCAGTACCTTAAGAGTATTTATTATTGCAAGTGGGCTGGACTATCAATAGGCTCAATATGCTTGTAACCGCTCAAACGACATCTCTTATTTACTATATCCGTCTCAAAATTTATGTCCATTTTGATTTATTCAATCAAACTTTTACTTTAATTATTTTTTTTATTATATAATACTTGATAAAATTTATATCAATGAATATACATTTAAAACCCAATCATTTATATATTTTGCATCAAGTATTATATAATACAAAAAGATATATTTAACGTAAAAATTTGATTGAAAAAGTTAAAATGGACATAAATTTTGGGACGGAGGGAGTAATACGTAAGAAGATACCAAACGGAAAATAAAATTTTCTGTTAACCAAAGAGAACTAAACTTTGAAATTAAAACTTATGATTGACAAATAAAAGTCAAAACTGGCTTCAAGTAAGTCAAATTCATTTAAATTTCATTTAGCAAAACAAATATGTATCAAAACACATGTGTCGACTTTATAAAAAAATACTAAAAAATAAAATAGTTAATAATAAAACTTTAGATGTCAAATTTTAAATAAATTATAAAAACTTAAGTAAATTTCATTTTTTTTTTTAATTTTGTAAACTTAATAAATACCCTCTGAATTTATATATCTTATTAAAAAATATATACGTTGTTGTTATTATTATTATTATTATTATTATTATTATTATTATTATCAATGTATAAGCACGAAATTACAAATATTAAAACGAAAACACGAGTTACTGTAATATGTAAATGAATACACGATATTGTATATGTACGAACACATCATGTTATTCCTTTTTATGAGATTACGTAAGGAGATCTGTAACGTTATTTTTCTTTTACTAATGAAGTTCAACAACGACTCATGTAGTTCCTCTTTATAATTTTAACACGCAAGAACACGGATTTAAAAATACGGCTAAAGTTATTATTAACAAGAATATAAATATCAAAATGAAGGCACGACCCCATGGGTTACCCTGAGATGAAAATAAATACACGAGATTGTACATATAGCAACGAAGCATGTAATTGATCTTTGAATTTTAAATAAGGATATTCGAAAATAATTTTTTTAAGGGTCAAAAATCAACCGCAACACACCATATCAGTTAAACAAAGTTAAACAAAGTTAAATACCTTGTCCAGCAAAAATTTATACAAAATATTAATCTATATTTATACATGAAAAATTTATGTAAAACCACGAGCGTGCATGTGTATCGTAATTATATATGTCTCTTATTTTTTACACAATTTTATAAATAAATAAATTATTTAATACCCCATGTAGCATGAGGTTAAAAACTAGTGGTATATCAACATTTTCTTTTTGAAAGGTGAAAACACACGATCCCTCCACCTAATCCATATTGAATCAATCAAATCCACCTATTGACGACTGTGAGACTTGAACTCACAACTTCGGCCAGAGAGCATGGCTATCGCTGGGCTAAAAGCTTGTTGGCATTGCCATTTACTCAGCTAGCTAGCCAGTATAGTACTATGGTTTATGTTTACGTTACATGAGATGGTGAGTTATTTGGGTCAATTTAATCTCATATCACACCACACCGGGTCAATGTATATGTTTTTAATGAAGAATAAACATTTGATATACTTCAACATGTAAACGTTGCTCTCGAAGAACAATGTGCGTGTTGATCTACTGCCATTACAAAAAAAGATACAATATAACCAAAGTTGACCCATTTTCATATATATAGTTTAGCTAAAAATTTCCTTTCTACTTCAAATTTAGTTGTGACTCGCTGATGATCATATACCATAACCGATGGAGTGAAATTTATGGGAAGTGTTAATACAAATAAACCGTAAAAACGCTTATTTATATTTTAGGATCTTCTAATGTTTTGTCGATAACAAACGTAAAATCATTTTAACGAAACAAATAAAATACGTAAATGGTTTGAGCCAATAGTTTTCTAACACTTACGTTTTCACATAAAAACACTAAAACAAGTATAAGTGATTTTATGATTTAGTAATACATATATACAACAACTAGTGTTTACATATTGGGCAAATCTAACACCCCTTGAAAAGACACGACTAAAAACGTAAATTTTTTTTCGCAAAAGTACACCTGAAAACTGACTCACTGTCACTCTTTTACATTCTGACAAAAATATATAAACATCTGGCCCTTGAGACTATTTTTAAATGAAACTAGACTCAATTACCTTCGAAATGACAGGTGGCACGACTCGTGACGACTTGCGGTTAAAAAGATATGATATTTTGAAAAGTGACAAAATCTGTCGGTTCCAAATTTCGGTTCCAAACCGAAATTTCATTTTGCACACCAAACATGGATACCCCTTTTGTACACTTTTGACCCATTTTCCGGAATACGATTTTTTTATTACTCGTAAAGACACAAAAACTTCCAAAACTTATCAAGACATCACATAGTTAATAAAAACATAAAGTTTCGACAATTACAACACTCAGATACGTGATTTACAAAAATGAGGGAATTACACCATATGACCCATTTTGACCCGTACACTCTTATACCCAGAAATTTCTACATTACACACTAAAACAATACTTAATACAATTTGATATGACATTATCAAAGCATAACAAAACGTTCTTATATAATCTTAACCCATAACATTCCAAAATTGGGTAAAATTGGCTAATTGCCAAACACCCTTATTACCACTTCTATAGCTACATCATTATCATTTACCCAACTTTTAAACTTAACATAAACTTAAACAAAAGACCGAATGTAACAAAATGACCAAATAAACCGAACATATACCAAAAGAGAAAGGACCCTTGAGGGCTTCCAACTTTAGCACGGTTTGGTCCAAAAGATAACGACTTCTAATAAGCTTCCAAAAAGCTATAAAGCTAAGTATAGTCCATCCTACACCTTATCCTTACCTTTACTTGAACCTTCGGTACCTATCAAGAAAACATCACAACTAAACATATAAACGAAGCACTTAGTAAGTACATAGCATAACAAGCTAAACAACACATAATATAAATCTTACCATAACCATAACTAGTCTATTCACTAGTTAAGCTAGCGATATAGGGGCACATGCCTCACGCCAACATTGTCGGCCTAAATGCGATCAACCTACGAGGTTGAACCTCATCCCATAGTTAGCCCAAAGACTAACTAAGCTATGCCTAGAAATGGATCCATAACTAGCTAACGCACCCTATATCCTATCATTCACCATTACCATGTAACAAACATGATAAAACTAACAAAACATAAACCATTATCATACATGAAATATAATAAAGCTAACAAAACATGTTATAACCATATACTTACCTCAATCACCAATTTACTTTCTACTAATATTTGATACTTGCTCCTCACTTGATTCCTACAAGTGTATTAGCCCTAATTAGTGGCTAATTCAACACATCACATGAAATCAACAACTTTTAACCTCTTACCCAATTTCCCTCATAAACCCTAATTACAATTTAGTAGAGAATACTTACTTGTGATGGGATTTGTGATTAAAAACTCTTATTAGCTTGATTCCACTCCCTTTTCTAGATCAATATATATCTAATAAGCAATTAAGCTTTTCCCTCCTCTTTTTCTTCCTGGAAACCGACCCAACAAGGTCTCTGTAATATTCTGGATAAACTTTTTGACTAATTATTGATAATTATCCTTATTTCAAATTTTAATTTTGTCCAATTGGCAAAATTAGTCCCTCAAGCTTTGTTTTTCCTATCTAGGCCACATAACTTGCCATACTTTTGCACTTTTATACTTATAACTTACAACTTAAACATTTTACATACAAAATACATTCTAAACATTATAATACTAGTACTTATATAATATAATAATACCTTAACGCGAATCGGGTGTAACAATTCTCCCACCTTTAAATGGGATTCCGTCCTCGGAATCTATTCATGGAATAGATGAGGATACTCATTTCTCATCTTTTCCTCAGGTTCCCATCTTATACTTGTACCCTTACGATGTTTCCATTGCACTTTTACTAGCGGAATTTCTTTGTTGCGAAGTTGCCTCACCTTTCTTCCCAATATCGCTTCCGGTTCATCCTTTTGTGAAAGCAATTCTGGATCAATCTCAATATCTTCCAACGTGATCACACTAGTCTCAGCCGCACTAGTCTCAGCCGCTAGAAACTTTCTTAAATAAGATACATGAAAGGTATTGTGAATACCATTCATTTCTTCGGGTAGTTCTAAGACATACGCTACTTCTCTAACACGCTTTAATATCTTAAATGGTCCTATAAACCTTGGACCAAGTTTTCCTTTGTTCTTGAACCTAAAAACTCCCTTCCACGGGGAGACTTTTAACATAACAAAGTCACCTACTTTGAATTCGATTGGCCTTCTTCGATTGTCAGCGTAGCTTTTCCACCTGTCTTGCGCCGCTTTAAGTCTTTCCCGAATCATATCAATCTTCTCAGTTGTTGCCAACACGACATCCGTACTCGCCAATTCCCTCCTACCGACTTCTTCCCAACATACCGGCGTCCTACATCTTCTACCATAAAGTATCTCATAGGGTGGCATGTCTATACTAGCGTGATAACTATTGTTGTAGGTGAATTCAACTAGAGGCAAATGATCATCCCAGTTACCTCCGAAGTCAATCATACAAGCTCGTAACATATCTTCCAAAGTTTGAATCGTCCTCTCGCTTTGCCCGTCGGTTTGTGGATGAAAAGCCATGCTCATATGTAGCTTTGTACCTAACTCTTCTTGAAAACTTTGCCAAAAGTTTGAGGTGAAACGCCCGTCTCTATCAGAGACTATATAAATGGGTACTCCATGACGTGCGACTATCTCGTTGACATAAATCTTTGCTAACTTATGAACAGGCATATTCTCCCTGATCGGGATGAAGTGTGCACTCTTAGTTAGGCGATCTACTATAACCCATATTGCATCGTTTTTCTTTTTCGTCCTTGGAAATTTTGTAATGAAGTCCATGGTAATCTTCTCCCACTTCTAGACCGGAATATCTAAAGGTTGGACTTTTCCATACGGCTTTTGGTGTTCAGCTTTCACCTTTAAGCAAGTTAGACACCTTTCCACATACTTCACGCAATCTCTTTTCATACCCGGCCACCAATAGTTCCTTTTCAAATCAAGGTACATTTTCGTAGCTCCTGGATGAATAGAATACTTCAATTTATGCGCTTCTTCCAAGAGTAATTCCTTGATGTTGCTTCGAAAAGGAATATAAACCCTTCCATACCGTGTCTTTATTCCCCGACTATCTTCTTCAAGATGAGGAATGTGGGAGGTGATACGTTCTTTTTCTCGATTCTCTTCTTTCAAAGCTTCCTCTTGAGCTAGCTTAATTTTTTCGAAAAGATCAGATGTGACAATCATCCGTAATGAGTGAATCTGTGTAACTTCACTTTGGCCCTTGCGACTTAACGCATTTGCCACGACGTTTGCCTTCCCGGGGTGGTAACGGATTTCACAATCATAATCCTTTAGCAAGTCTAACCACCTACGTTGCCTCATATTCAGATCCTTCTTCTCAAGAAAGTATTGGAGACTTCTATGATCGGTGTAAATTACGAACTTCACACCATATAAATAATGCCTCCAGATCTTCAAAGCAAAGACTACGGCCGCAAACTCAAGATCATGAGTTGGGTATTTCTCCTCATGCTTCTTCAGTGTTCTTGAAGCGTAAGCAATCACTTTACCCCTTTGCATGAGAACACATCCAAGACCAGAGTAAGATGCGTCACTATAGACTACCATGTCTTCGGTTCCTTCAGGTAACACTAGGATCGGTGCCTCACATAACCTCTTTCGTAGAGTACGAAAGGCTTCTTCCTGTTTCTCACCCCATACAAAAGGAGCATTCTTCCTGGTGAGTTCAGTTAACGAAGACGCAATTTTGGAGAAGTCTTGAATGAACCGTCGATAATATCCCGCGAGTCCAAGAAACCTTCGAATTTCACCAACGTTCCTCGGTGCTTGCCAATTCATCACGGCTTTGACCTTTGACGGGTCAACTTTAATACCATCAGGGTTAATAACGTGACCGAGGAACTGAACTTCTTGTAACCAAAATTCACATTTTGAGAACTTGGCATACAATCTTTCCTTTCTCAATGTGCTAAGAATTTCCCGAAGATGCACTTCATGTTCTTCCTTGCTCTTAGAATAAATAAGGATATCATCAATGAACACTATAACGGATTTATCCAACATCGGTCTACATACCAGGTTCATGAGATCCATGAAAACCGCAGGCGCGTTCGTGAGACCAAAGGGCATTACCGTAAACTCATAATGTCCATAACGGGTCCTAAAAGCCGTCTTAGGAGTGTCTTCTTCTAGAACCTTCAACTGATGATAACCTGAACGGAGATCGATCTTGGAAAACCATTTAGTGCCTTGAAGTTGATCAAAGAGGTCGTCAATTCTTGGCAATGGATACACATTTTTCACCGTGACTTTGTTCAACTCACGGTAATCAATACACATCCGCATACTACCATCCTTATTTTTGAAGAATAAAATTGGAGCTCCCCACGGTGAACTACTAGGGCGAATAAAACCTTTATCTAATAATTCTTGTAGTTGGATCATTAGCTCTTTCATTTCAGACGGAGCTAAACGGTAAGGAGTCTTAGCAATGGGGGTAGCACCCGGAATCAATTCGATACGGAATTCAACTTGCCTTTCGGGTGGAACTCCCGGCAACTCTTCTGGAAAAACATCTTCAAATTCATTAAGTACTGGAAAATTTTCAATCTTTTTCTTTTCGAAACTTGTATCTATCACGTGTGCCAAAAAGGCATGACAACCACGTGACAAATACCTTCTAGCCTTCATTACGGAACATAATACCAACTCTCCTTTCCTCTTTTCCCCATAAATAACAATTTCCCTACCATTAGGATACACAACCCGAATAATCTTTTGACTACATAGAATGGCGGCATTATGTTTGCTGAGCCAATCCATGCCCACAACAATATCAAATTCTCCTAGCATCATTGGAATTAAATCAATCTTAAAAACACTATCATCAATCTCTATATCAACCTCACGATAAACATTGGTTACAGCTACAACCTTACTATTGGCTATTTCGACTTCTTAGGGGTTTGGAAGTTTATTTAGTGGAGTGGATAATTTCTCGCTAAAACCATAGGATACAAATGACACACTTGCACCTGAATCATACAAAACACGAGCAGGTAAAGAATGTACAAAGATTATACCTGTGATGACATCAGGTAGTAACTTTGCTTCTTCTACGGTCATAGGATAAGCACGGGCCTTCGCCTTTAGAACCTCCGCCTTTTCTTCTTTAATTGACTTTAACGGCTTCGCTTGAATAGGCTTGACCTTAGGAAATTCACTTAACTTATGCCCCTCCTCGTTGCACCCATAACATATCACCAAAGGTTTGGTGCAATTCTTGCTAATGTGGTTTGGATCTCCACATTTGAAACATCCCTTCATCCCTGATTTACATTCTCCCATATGGTTCTTACCGCACCTATTACACCGAGGTGGCACCTTCCCCATATTGTCCTTCCTTGTGAAATCAAATTTTCCCTTTTTCCGAATGTTGTTGGTTGCTCTTGCTTCCTCTTTAATTCCCTCCTTTCCTTGCTCTTCATTCTATCCAAATCCGCTTCTCGTGTACGTGCCCTACTTAAAAGATCCTCCATGGTAGTGCATTTGAAGGGTGATACCATAGTACGAATTTCATCTCTGAGCATCCATTGAAATTTGTCAACTTTAAGCTTTTCATTGTCGAGATACTCCGGACAATATTGTACCATATCACAAAACTTTCCCCACAATTCATTCACTGATTCATTGGTTTGAACAAGGTTATGTAATGCTTCCCTTATTTTGTCAACCTCTTCTGCGAGAGCATATTCTTTCGTGAACACTTCCTTGAATTGTTCCCACGAGCATGTTTCTCTCCAAGCACTACCTTTTTCATTTGCTTTACCTTCCCACCATATTTTAGCCCGTTCACGAAGATAGTTAGTAGCAAAGTTTACCTTATCCTCCTCTGCACAATGACTAGTGCGGAAAGCCCCTTCTATATCAGAAATCCACCTAGTACTCCTTAACGGGTCAAGGGATCCTGTGAATATGGGTGGAGTACAAGCGGTGAAGTCACGATAAGTTGATTTTTCCTTCCCAACTCCTTGTCTAGTGTTCAGATCATTCATTAATTCCCCACTCTTCTTGAGCTTCTCTATCTCCTCTTTAAATATCTTTTGTAAGTTCTCGGTTGTTTTATTAACATAATAGGGCATAGCCTTCTCAATGGCCCTCCCCACTCTATCTGTTACCAAGGTATCCAATTCCTTCAACTCCGCCCTTGTAAAACCTCTAGGATTAAGGTTCTCGGGCATTGGCAACGACTTGTCACTATCAGAACCTGAGTCATCTTGTGCACCGCCTTCTTTGCGGGAAGAGGTTGCCTTCGAAACCTCCTTATTTCTAAGAGTTGGCATCTTTTCTCCTATACTGAAAGTTTACAAATTTAACCCCTTAAATACAATTCATAATATAATCAATGCATGAATGACAATATATAATAATATACATATATCCACTTCTTGACTATCCTAAACTTGTCACATATGCATGGTCATGACGATTATGATTTCACATATGCATCATATTTTTATCACCACAGTGGCCAGTCGTAGTCATAAAAATATGCAACATATGTGTCTTCAAAATCCTCAAAACCATGCACTACAACAAGCACTAACACTAACGCATATCAACTAGGCCTAAGTCTAGGAAATCCAATAGTGAAATCCTAAACCTCTTAGACCAAAGCTCTGATACCAAGTTGTAACACCCTTTGAAAAGACACGACTAAAAACGTAAATTTTTTTTCGCAAAAGTACACCTAAAAACTGACCCACTGTCACTCTTTTACATTCTGACAAAAATATATGAACATCTGGCCCTTGAGACTATTTTTAAATGAAACTAGACTCAATTACCTTCGAAATGACGGGTGGCACGACCCGTGACGACTTACGGTTAAAAAAGATATGATTTTTTGAAAAGTGACAAAATCTGTCGGTTCCAAACCGAAATTTTATTTTGCACACCAAACACCCTTTTTCTGGATACCCCTTTTGTACTTGACCCATTTTACGGATTATGATTTTTTATTACTCGTAAAGACACAAAAACTTCCAGAACTTATCAAGACACCACATATTTAATAAAAACATAAAGTTTCGACAATTACAACCCTCGGATACGTGATTTACAAAAATGAGGGAATTACACCATATGACCCATTTTGACCCGTACACTCTTATACCCAGAAATTTTTACATTACACACCAAAACAATACTTTATACAATTTGACATGACATTATCAAAGCATAACAAAACGTTCTTATATAATCTTAACCCATAACATTTCAAAATGGGTAAAATTGGCTAATTGCCAAACACCCTTATTACCACTTCTATAGCTACATCATTATCATTTACCCAATTTTTAAACTTAACATAAACTTAAACAAAAGACCGAATGTAACAAAATGACCAAATAAACCGAACATATACCAAAAGAGAAAGGACGCTTGGGGGCTTCCAACTTTAACACGGTTTGGCCCAAAAGATAACGGTCTTCTAATAAGCTTCCAAAAAGCTATAAAGCTAAGTGTAGTCCATACTACACCTTATCCTTACCTTTACTTGAACCTTCGGTACCTATCAAGAAAACATCACAACTAAACATATAAGCGAAACGCTTAGTAAGTACATGGCATAACAAGCTAAACAACACATAATATAAATCTTACCATAACCATAACTAGTCTATTCACTAGTTAAGCTAGCGATATAGGGGCACATACCTCACGCCAACATTGTCTGCCTAAACGCGATCAACCCACGAGGTTGAACCTCATCCCATAGTTAGCCCAAAGACTAACTAAGCTATGCCTAGAAATGGATCCATAACTAGTAACGCACCCTATATCCTATCATTCACCATTACCATGTAACAAACATGATAAAACTAACAAAACATAAACCATTATCATACATGAAATATGATAAAGCTAACAAAACATGTTATAACCATATACTTACCTCAATCACCAATTTACTTTCTACTAATATTTGATACTTGCTCCTCACTTGATTCCTACAAGTGTATTAGCCCTAATTAGTGGCTAATTCAACACATCACATGAAATTAACAACTTTTAACCTCTTATCCAATTTCCCTCATAAACCCTAATTACAATTTAGTAGAGAATACTTACTTGTGATGGGATTTGTGATTAAAAACTCTTATTAGCTTGATTCCACACCCTTTTCTAGATCAATATATATCCAATAAGCAAGGGTTAATATACAAATAAGTCACTAAACTTTGCGAAAAATTTGTCCTAAGTCACTAATGTTTCATTCCTGTCATCTAAGGTACTAAACTTCACGAGTTGTTTAAACATGTTACTGAACCTTTAAAATGATGACATTGCACATTTTTCATCCGTTTTTCTTACATTTTCGTCCAATTTTCTTACGTTTTCACTTATTTTCTTACGTTTTTTCCTATTTTCTTATGTTTTCAAACATAAAAAAGGGACGAAAACATATGAAACATAGAAAAAAGGGTAAAAACATAAGAAAAACAGATGAAAATGTATGAAAACATAAAAAACAGGCGAAAACGTACGAAAAACGGACGAATATATATATAAATAGACGAAAACGTATAAAAAGTAAAAAAGGGATGAAATCGTATGAAAACATAAAAAAACGAATGAAAACGTAAGAAAACATAAGAAAATAGGCAAAAACGTAAGAAAAATGGACGAAAACGGATAAAAACGTATGAAAACGTATAAAACGGATAAAAACGTATAAAACGGATGAAAACGAATAAAAACTTATAAAACTTGTATAAAACGTATAAGAACGGACAAAAACGTATAATAACGGACGAAAACGTATAAAAATAGATGAAAATGTAAAAAAAACCGGATGAAAACGTATAAAAACGGTTGAAAACGAATAAAAACGTAAAAAGGGGATGAAAACGGACGAAACCGTAAAAAAAAGGACGAAAACATATTTTAAAGGTTCAGTAACATATTTAACAACTCGTGTAGTTGAGTACCTTAGATGACAGAAATGAAACGTTAGTGACTTAGGACAAATTTTTCGCAAAGTTTAGTGACTTGTTTGTATAGGTACCCAATAAGCAATTAAGCTTTTTCCCTCCTCTTTTTCTTCCTGGAAACCGACCCAACAAGGTCTCTGTAATATTCTGGATAAACGTTTTGACTAATTATTGATAATTATCCTTATTTCAGATTTTAATTTTGTCTAATTGGCAAAATTAGTCCCTCAAGCTTTGTTTTTCCTATCTAGGCCACATAACTTGCCATACTTTTGCACTTTTATACTTATAACTTACAACTTAACCATTTTACATACAAAATACATTCTAAACATTATAATACTAGTACTTATATAATATAATAATACCTTAACGGGAATCGGGTGTAACAACAAATATATACATAACTAGTATGTATTATAATGGGTAAAAACTACAACCCATGGAACATATTCATAACCCATGGTATTTACCCATACCTATTTGACTAGATGCATTGCACCCATTAGGTACATTGTACCTAAAGAAATATCTATGGATCAACCCATAACCCATGACCCATGACCCACAACCAAAATACCCATGAGAAAGAGGAGCGTCTCACGGATCCCTAGCATTACACTAGACGGATCCCTTGAGGGTGGGATCCGTGGGATCCGTGGAACAGTAAGTGTTTCTCCTCTATAAATAGTGAGCCATTTCTTCCTTTTGGCTTGCCACTCTAACACATACTTTCCTCAAGTATTGTAACTCTCTAACCACTGATCCTAAGGGATCTTTCTATGTAGTTTGTATTTTGTTTTCGTGTGATCCTCTAGGTTCCTCTTAAAGGCGAGATCACCACTTCTTGAAGTCGAGCAAGCTCAAGTCCATGAGTTGCCATACTTCGTCATCATCAAGACTACTGAGGTTCTCTTGTTGATAGTTCTTTCTTCCTCCATAGAAGTGTTGTGTCGAAGGCATTAGTGAAGGATGCCGAAAGAGTCAAGACGAAAGCATTAGTGAAAGGTGCTTAACGTCCGTGTCAAAAGCATTAGTGAAGAATGCTAAAGGAGTCAAGACGAAGGCATTAGTGAAAGGTGCCAAGCGTTCGTGTCAAGGGCATTGGTGAAAGATGCCTAGGAGTCAAATCAAGTGGCATTAGTGAAGGATGCCAAGGTCGTAATGAGGTGCATCATTATACAAATAGTGATAGCTTGTTTCCAAGGATGTTGATATCCTTGATGGTGTTGTAATAAGGAGTGGGTCTCCTTTGGGATTAGGTGTTGTGTAGTGTTGGGTAGTAGTTCCTCCATTGTAATGGAACTCGGTACTTATCCTAGTACCGGATAAAGGGTAGGCGACGTTGTGTTAGGTGTGGTTCACCTTGGTGAAAGAACCCGGTGGTTAACCTAGTACCGGAAAAAGAGTAGGCGACGTTGTGAAGGCTTCTCTGCCATAAGGAGTTGGTGTCGTGTAGTGATTACGAACTCTCGAGTAGGTGACTCGGGCAGTGAAGTAGGGCAAGGAAGGTGTCCTTGTAGCCGAACCACTATAAATACTCGTGTCGTGGTTATGTGCTTCTTACTCTTTATCTTTCATTACATTATTTATATATCTATCTATCAACGTCCAACATACACATCTAAATAGATTGACATAAGTCGATCTAAATATTTTAAAACGAAGTTTTAATTGGTAAAACTATTCAACCCTCCCCCCCTTCTAGTTTTCCACAGGAAGTTTTATTCATAGCTTGCAGCCACTCGTCCATTTTAGCTGCCTACACTTTTGTGAGGATGCATAATGTTATATGCAGGTTTAACAGCATGTTAGCAGCAGAAATGGGAAGAGTTTCCAGCAGAAATGATTCAACAGAAATGAGTCATTGGAGCCAGTCAACTCTTGGTCAAACGGCTAACTAACTTTCCCTCCAAAATCTATCCCTTTAAATACTTGTTATCTTCTCACATTTCAGTTAGTTGTTAATTGTTTCTCTCTCAAATTCTCTCTCAATTCCATTGTATCATTCCATTCAATCATTGTAACATTTCACCACATAATTCCAATAACAATCATTTGCTTTACAATTTCGAATCAAATTCTTAAGCTTGTTGATTCCAGGTTGTTAGTGAAGGTTTGTTATGCACTCTATGATAATCGGTGTGTAACACAGCACTAGATAGGGGAACACGATGGATTTGAAATCTTTATGACAAAAATGTTGGATTGTGAACACGTTTCACAAACGTATGTCCGGAACTTGCTCGAGCCTATGGGATCACACACGTTACGTTTAAGAGTAAATTTATATAGTTAATATATATAATGTATTATATTAATTATTAAATCACGAAACCACCTTAACGGTGTTAACTAACGGTTTTTAGACGAAAAGTAAAGGGACTTGGATGTAAATCTAGGAAGGGAAGAATCTAGAATTCCCCCTCCCTTAATGTGGCAGGCCCCTTAGGGGGTATTAGGGTGGTATTTGGATAGCTTGTTCCCTAAGTTTACAAAGCCTATATAATAAACCTTTTAGGTTCATTATTAGGCATCCCTTGGAAAACCTAGACAAGATACTCTTCTCTTATCTCTCCCTCTTATTCTTTGATCAACTGAATTACTATGCCCCTCGTAAAGTACCTGAAGTTTAGTACTTCTCATCTGCGCCACTCTACAAACACAAAACAAACAAATTTGCAACGATTTT
This sequence comes from Chrysanthemum seticuspe, assembly GCA_019973895.1. NCBI lineage: Eukaryota > Viridiplantae > Streptophyta > Magnoliopsida > Asterales > Asteraceae > Chrysanthemum > Chrysanthemum seticuspe. The sequence continues at coordinate 84,964,225 of BPTQ01000005.1, forward strand.
CAGTATCCTATATGTTCTTTTGATTATTGACATGTGACCATAATATTCAGATAATTAGTTTGAGTAAAGCAAATACTAAATACATTCAAAATACATGTTTGGTATATCAAAACGCAATCAGTAGGTAAGTAGTTTTGCCTGGAAGCAACCGAATTCGCAACCCCCTCCTTGCACCACCCCCTTCTGAAGGACCAACTATTTATTGTCCAATTGATCAGAACCCCTCTTGTCTGAAAGCAACAAATTTAATATGCAAAAGTATCATCTAACCCGATTATAAAAACGATTTCATTAGTTAAAAACTTTAAAAAGTAAAGCATGAATAAATTTCTTTTTTGCATTTGATGTGTATAATTTATGAAAATCAACGTGAGTACCTGAATGTGTCAAACCTTGCAGATTACCACCAATCCAAAGTTGTAGTAAAACCTTCCGCCATTTGAGTAGGACGCTGCCCTTTTATAGCCACCGAGAAGTGCGCCTTCTTGTTTATTTTCTACCTTCTTGCCTACCATATCCTAAAATCAGAAACACGATTAGATTCCAATAACTTACTATCTTACAACACGAAACTATCAAATATCTTAAGCACGATAATGACGGGACCTTAACTTCAAAATAATAAAAGTTGGAAAAAAACACCTCAAAAGGTTTAGCTGCAAACATCATCAGCAAGGTAACATGCAAAACCAATTAAGAAAAGCCCCAAATTAACAAAAACCTAATTTGAAATAAAGATAAAAATAAAACAACTATCTGAATTAAATCATGAATATACGAAAACTAAACCATAATGAACCTTTTGTCTTCACCCACCATGATTGATTTTTTTACTAATTCATTGTTTATGGGAAGAGGGTTTGAAAGAGGTTATCCGGGTTTTGTTAGTATGATTTGATGATTCAGGAATCTTCTGGATGTGTGATTTTTCTAAATTAAATCATGAATTAACCAAAACTAAATCATAGTGAAGCATAAAGAGTAGAAATAAATTAGATATGACCAAAAGTTTCTGGTGATCTCTTGTTTTATGAAGAAGAAAGGACAATCAAGAAGCTTCTTATACAGAGTTACGGCAGCATAGTAGTGATTTGGTGTACACATGTCGTTTCATAGTACATATGGAAAAAATCCCAGCCACAAAGAAAGAGTTGATTACATTCTTATTAAGTTAAATTTGGAATCGTACAAAGGTTAAGATGTATCACGGGGTAATTACGCTAAACGGAACGTGAACAGTCGATCCCCCACCACACATACACCAATCAAATTTGGCCAACATATAACCCGTTTAACTGTTGGGCCTTGTAACTCGCAACTCATTAAAAATGGACCAATAAGAAGCCTTATTAATGCATAACGGGCTCCGTAATATTTCACTATTGACCCCGTTATATTTTGGCTATTAGTATATATTATAATAATAAAAGACAAAAATAAATTGAAAAAAAATAATAATAAAAAGCTCACAAACAATTTCATAAGATAAGGACATTGGTAGATAAAAAAAAGTTGTGAAGGGAGTGTTTTTGAAAGTATATAATTATGATGCAATAAAAATGAGAATAAAACGTTTGCTCATTACAATTCTGTAAATCGACATTTTGTGCATGAAAATTTTGTTTTTGTATCTAACTTCTTTTTAATTTATGTATCAAAGTTTTATTGAACAAACTATAACACGCTTAAAATTTTATGCATCAAAATTTTTTTTTCCGCATTAAACAAACCGTATAAAAATCGTAATTAAAAAACTTCACTTACAACTTTTCTTATACACGTCCTCTGGTTTAAGAAAAATTTCAATTTTTTCCAAGTATCTTTTATTTTTTCAAATCTGTATTGGCTTTTTATGATAAATATCTTTTTTGTTTGAACTCTTCCTGTTACATATATGAATTTTGTATTCTTTATAGGATGAATTTATATCCCTTCTTTTTATGATTAATTTACATCAAATATAATCAATGAATACGGAATGTACAACGTTTTTAGAACATGTTTAAGTGAATATAAAATTTCAAATTTTAAATAGGTGAAATATGAAATTACCCATTCTTTCTAACACCCATTTTAATTATTTAACTCAATATAATGTGTATTAATTATAAATTTGTCTTCAACTAAATGGTTTAAGGAAGGAGCTCGTGAAAAGCACATTATTAGGTAGACCCAAAGTAGTACGTACTAATTCAACTATTCGAATACAAAAAGTTACATAATAACATGAACAAAATATTATCAAAACATGATTAAATACAAAAACTTACATTATAACATGAACAAAATATTATCAAAGCATGATTAAAAACATGATTAAATATTAAATATTACTACAGTTAAAAATGTGGTTCTAGTATCCACTCTTTCGAAAGAAACATTTTATCTAGTGAAGAACTTCGGTTTCGAGAGATGATACATATTTGTTTCTATACATCATATTCCTTCTATTCTTAGTTGCATGATACATATGTGTTTACCTTTGGAAATAGGATATTCTTCTGTTCCTTGAGTTTGGATATAGTTTTATTGGCCTTCTTTAAGCTTAAAGCAAGTATTTCAATGTCTGAGTACTCCTTCACCTTTGAATCTCCTTCTCCCATTTTCATTTTCATCTCCTTAGTGAAATCAAGGACCACCTTAAGTTTAGTTTCATTTATATATTTGCCACCTTCAGTACTACGAAATATAGATGAGATGTCATTGATAGAAATATCTTTATCGACAAATGCTCTTTGGAATAAAAATTTATCCTTGGTGATGACCACGTTAGAAGGAGGCACGACATCTAGAGCCTGTCTCGTCACTTGTACTTGACATGTTGAGTATGGTTTGACAATACCTACTCTTGGTCGTACACCGTAGATCTTCGGATTTGTTACTTTAACCTTGAATGCCATATAATGATTGGACTTATTAAACCATTTCACATGGCATGATATTTGTGTCTTCGGTTCGAGCATGAACTTAAGTTCTTGTGGTCTAATCTCTCCAAAATCAACATCTTTTGTTGACGGCTCCATGTACAATTCTTTCCACATTCTGTATCAAAAGTAATTATATTTTCTGCATGAAACATATATCAATTATCGATTAGTTGTTGTATAAAATCTAAGGTCAACATTTAATAACAACAGAAAACCCATGCATGCATATAATATAACCTGAATGAGAACCTCGATCGATCTCTTATATATAAAAATGTCGGTATTTGGATTAGCTTAGTTTTCCGGTTTACTGGCTCATATGAATTTGGAGAAGCTCATAAGCTCATTATTGTTCTCTTATAAGCTTGTTATTCCATAAGTCCATAAACTCAAATTGTTGGCTAATAACCAAGAAAAAGTGAAATTATAAGCTAGCTTCTACAAATTTAAACAAGCTGGTAAGCCTAAACACAAAGCTAATCCAAACACACACAAATAATTTTTTTTTTTTTTTTTTTTTTTGAACTTAGGCAAACACACACAAATAATTACTAAAACCATTCTATTAAACATATGTAACTATGTTAAAGGCGTGTTATATGTCCGACCATTATTATTTTCATCATTCTGGTTCTCGTACTTAATTTACTCCCCAAATATTTTTATTTACATATATGTAACGATTAGATATCTAAAATATCGATCGATCTTGTAACACGATAAGTTCAGTAAAAAAAAGGTACTGTTAAATCTATGGGACCGAAAGATTAAATACTACTATACTAGGAAGTATTAAACTATTATGCAAAAATAAAGAGATTGAAATTCTACCTTAAACTGACAGCTGGATGTTGAATGTCGTCGATTGAACCTTAAATTTGATCAATAGATTATTCAAGAATTTTTTTTACTGTTCTGATTTCATGTTCACAAAATATGTATTTATAGGCCTCAAATTGACAAAGTTCAATTTGTTTCCTAAATTTAAGAGTGGCACAATAACGTGTGATCTACGGTTCATTGTATAGGAACACGTCTACGTAATTTACATACATGGTAAAAGCTGAATTCATTTATTGTTTCCTAATTTAAAACAATGTCTCTTATTAAAGACATATTTTTCATTATTATCTTTTTCAATTATTTGGAATATGCAGTCCTTCATCTCCGATTATACGGTTCATTGAATTTCTCTTAGAGTGCCCGTTGTACTTTTCTACTAGTTATAATACCCGTGCATGCACGCAATTTTTACTAAATTTTTTAAATATGTACTATCATCGATTAAAATCAATTAGGACGACGTGTCGTAAATTATTTTACTTGATAGATTATAAATAAAAAGTCTTATGTATATATGTTTTTATTTAGAGAGTGACGACGAGTTTATAGTAAAATTAAAGATAGATCCGTCAGAATATGTTTTTGATCGTCGTATTTAGCTATCAAATAAGCATATGCACAAAGCTTTTGTCAGTTCAGCTACGACATGGCATTTAATGAGACTATTTTTACTGCGAAATCTATACCTTCGTCTGTTTCTTTATGAGAAGTGCATATCCTTTTAAGAGAATTTTAAATTCACCACTGTTCAAATTCATAAAAGTTTTCTTAGGCTTATTATGGTACTTGTTATTAAGTTGTGTAGTTACGGTTTGATCATCTTCCCTTCAATGCAAGTTCATTGAAACACAATATCAAATAATTTTGTATTGACAATTTCAAATGAATGATATATGACAAAGTATTTATGTTTATCATCTTCCTAAATGATAAAGTAAAATAATAAAGTACAGAATGGTTTCATTTCATTATTCATGCGTCTTTGAAGCATTGACACCAAAACTACAATAATACAAAATTAAAATCCAATGTAATAACCGTAAGTCTTGTGCCACAATACTTAAAGGATTAAAGAGACGATCCACAAGTTTACTCGTCTTCCTGGCTGCGCCGCCTGCGAAACCTGGCTAACTTGTTGGTAACAACATCCAGTTGTGTTGCACGCTCAACAATTTAGTTTTTGCGGGTTGACACATTCTGTGCAATCTCGGCACAGTATGTCCTTAAAACAAACTAAGTGTAAAATGTCAATCATTAAAAATATTAAGTTACATAAAGGTAGTGGATCATAGTTACGCAAATGTCTGTTACCAAATTCAAAGATAGTACCACCATTGAGACTTTCAAAGTAGTTCACTAACAAAATTCATAAATTTGTAGTCATAGTTGTGCATGATAACACACAAAGATTTATGAGCGCACAAGTGGCATACAATGTACTTGTTGTGCATAATGAGAACTTCCAACTCGGCATCGTGAACAACAAACTTCTTGAACCCATTTGGCACATAGTGACGGGTCTTCTTGTATTAGGCGTACCTAATGCTGGGCATGAGAGTCATACCCTTAAACTTCCTCCTCACGCAAGAGTCAATACCCTTGGATCTACGCCTGTTCCTGAAACAAAAGGATATATAATAAGTACCCCCATAATCAAGTGAAATAAGTTTGTATAGGTTAAGATCACTTGCACTCAAAATTCATATCATTAGAGCCACTCAGCCAGGGGCTCTAACAGAGTATTACTTAGTAACAAAGTCACTAATTGTGGCATTTAAAAGTTATCTGAATAGACTCCCTTTGAGTATATCTGTCATTACAATTTATGAACATAGTGAAGTTTTGCACTTTTATTATGAATACGTTTGAACTAAAAAGACATACTTAAGAACCATCATGAATTCTTTTGACTAATCCTTCTAATAAAAACTACTTTCATGGGAGCACATACATGATATATATTTGTCCAGAAAACACATTATTATTAAATTAAATAGATGCACCTTGCATTGGATCATCTGGATTCATTGAATATCCTTCTTGAGTTACATCTGAGAACTGTGTTGAGTTTAGTAAGGTGTGGTCTAGGTCAAGAACCAAGCAATGTTTTTTATGGTGTAACAACATCTTCATATCTTTGTCACGCAGTCGAGCAACTTCATGATCAGCAAGTCTCATATTTTGAAATTATATAAGATTCTTTAGTTACCCAGGTTGAGGAACTTTTTGAAAGAGATGATATGTGTGCTTAATGAAAGTATAATAACCTTGTCAATGTACCCAAATGCGACACCAGATTGGTTATCCATTTTCTATCCACACTTGATGCACATTCCTCCTAGAAAACCAGGATGTGCCATCCAACCACCTTCACCAATGCTTCTGAACATTAAAAATTGACACGAGTTAGAAAACTTATAGATGAAATTCTATATATATGATGATACACCAAAAGTAGTGGATATTCACTTTGCTTCTAGATATAAATTTCTTTATTTCTTTTCACAGCTGTAGTTCTTTTGTGTTTAGTACAAACTAATATGTAACAGTGGAAGAGAAGTGTCACCTGCGATTTCGATTTTCTCTATATGAGATGTTAAACCATAACTCATCTTCATCTTCACTGATGTTTCATGGTAAGTACACAAACAAACTAATGTCACCTTTAATATATACTAATACGCTAAATTCTTTGAGAAGGAAAACAATGATTCCTAATAATCTTGTTTGTTTAATTGTTTTAATTTAGTGTTTTGGAGTTTTGTTTCATGACAAGATTCTGCGAAGAAGACACGACTTATGAACATATGAACGTGCACAAAAACTGCTAATCACCAATAAATACAGTTTAATGAAACAAATTGTTAGGCTACTAACGTTATTTTCACTACTATCATAACACAATAATTTCCTCTTTAATACTTAAGAGTACACGTCGCAAAAAAGGCAGATTGAGTAACGCGTCAAAATGGGTAATAACTTATTAGAATTTGGCCGTAGTGAGTTCCCACCAAGGGCAAAATGATCCATAACAGCTCATAATCTACCCCTAACTGGAGAAAATTGTCCCTAAAATGTCCACAGTTATACACAGATCAACAATTGTAAAAGTTGTTTTTTTACCATGAGCAATTGAAACAGCAAGCCGAACAGTTGACATGTGCGTAAGAAACAATAATATATAAAAACATGTATATACCTAGAAATGAAGACTGGCGCTTGATTAACTCAAACTATCCCAACACAACCTCAGGTGCCCGATATAAAAGCATAAAAATCTGCAAACAAACAACATAACATCATAATCAATTTTAATACTCGCCTGATTGATCAACATAACTCAACAGCAAAGTAAAAAATAAAAACCTAACCTCATGGGTAGTATAACACTTAAAAAGAACAGCCTTAAAAATCCATAATGAAGATCATCAAATAACATAATCAATTTTTTTTAACATTTAATACACAGTAAATTTACTAATATAAGTAACTTCACTCATCATCATAGTCAGTAATTTAACATGAACCTAGCCTCAATCAACATAGCAATTAAACACACTTCACAACTAATTGACCTAACATATTTTCTAAAAATAAAAACAATGCAATCCCAAACACCCTATAGAGTTGAAACTAGTACTAAAAGCAACTATCTTTCTCACCCGGTTTTAACCCATGGCCCACTTTTCCGGCCCATTACTGGAATCATCCTAAAAGAACTTCAAATAAGTATATAAAAGTGCTTAATTGGCACCAAAATAAGCATACAAAAACAGCCCGTGTGTCTTTTTTCTTCTTTTCTATTTATTTATTACATACATAGGAGGTGTTTGTTTGTGATTATATAGCCGGCTTATGGCTTATTTATTTTTTGGCTTATATTTATCAAACATATTTAAGCTTAAGGGGGTGTTTGGGAATGCTTAATGAAAAAGTTTATGTGCTTATAGTTTTTTAGACTATTGCATAAGCATTTTTAAGTTGTGTATATTTTACTTATTTGATACCTTTCAAAGAAGATTTTGGGATGCAATCGATAAGCACATTATCACTTGCAATTTTTCTAAGAAGTTCAACATTAGCAATCCCAAACACTCCCTAAATAAAATAAACACTAAAAAAATATTATATCCGGAATGAAACTCAATAATCAGTTTTAATAAACAATCCCAAACATCCACTCAACAAAGCAAATTAAGGATGTAAACTTACACGCGTCTAAGAAACAATGCCTCCTTTATGTTTCATCCTTTATGTTTCATTCACATAAACCTTTATACAGATAGTCACTAATGAGTTGGATTAAAACCAAAAAAGAAGCATGTAATAACCAATATTTGAGGTCAAGGCACACATACAAAATAAAGACATGAAAATAATGAAGTAAATTAGTACAACAAAAACAAACCATGTGACTCTTACAAAAAAGTTGATGGTAGGGTTTTTAGTATACTTAATAACTGTCCTATTAAGGTGAAATTAGTTTTAAAATATGATAAAAGATTTTGTGATCTTACAATTGACATTTAGTAGCCTTTTCAATTTGATGAGAATTGGCTACACATATCAGTGGTTGAAGCTATATCCATCATGCATGTCAACATTATGATCAGAAGCTTGAGAACGGGTGTATCCTTGTAGATTAGAACATCCAAAAGGAATCGACGCTGCATATAGTTTTTCTGTATTAGAAAACTATAATAGTCTGAGATTGTTTCTCAAGGACATTGAGAAAATTGTAATATGCTATGCTCTAATTAATACACTAACACAAACAATACCACTCAATTAAACATATCATCCAAATACTAATAAAACACATGGTTAAATTTTTTGTGCTTACCTTCAATTAAACTATATATGCCTGCTAATAGGAGTCTTAGGTTTTATGGCCTAATTGATAACACATAGTTTTTTTTCCCCACTTTGGGTAAGTAACAGTTTAAACAACCTAGTATTGGGACTAAGAGTGCATATACCTTTTCAACCGTAGCTCAAGAACTGTTACAACAAACTGCATGTTTTACTAACCTTTTCAAACAATTCCGAAATAATAGTTAATGTTGAAACAATTTGTAGCATCATAATTAAGCAATTCACATCTTTATTTTGTATAATTATCTTTGCAAAGCAATGGTTTACTACAACCTTCACAGCCACATATTTTCTCTTGCCATCTATTGCATATTTTCATTAGACTTGTTGATTTTTGTTTTTCCTATGTAACCAACATCAATAAACTTAATTAAACACACTGATATTCATGTATCCAATTGCTAAATACACTGGTATTGATGTATCCAATTGCTAAATAAATTTTATAGCCAATTTATAGCCAATTTAAGTGATTTTGGGTGGTACAATGAGAAGAGCAGTAAACCTTCACCAAAACCCATAAATCATTTTTAAGCAAGTTTTTTATATCGCTTTCCAACAATGGAAGTTGTTATAAGAAGTTCAAGTTCCAAATCCGGCTAAAAGTGCGTACCTATTTCAATAACATATCACCACAATAAACAGCAAAATAAAACTAATACTCATCCAAAAAGAAAGCAATGATCTGTAAAGACTTACAGACGCTCTTTCTCGCTCGCATCCCTATTACCAATCTGCAATTATATTTATATAGATCTACAAAAAATTTCCAAAAATCAAAAACATCTTATTGCCGAAAACATGTTAATCAATATCATAATTTTTCAAAAATCGAAATCTTCTAGTTTACACCTAATGAGTTGACCCGTTACCCAATGTATACATTTTGCAACCTTTTCCCATAATCTAGTTTCTACATAGGACAATTCACTTATTTCCTTTATTTTGCCTACAAAATATATATACAATGAGTTTGGGAATATACACTTCAAATACTCCTTTTCTTCCCGAGTCATCTATAGCACTCCACACTACAACCCAATACATGCATCGTTAATTATGTTTTCCCATACTAAATTCGACTTATTGGTAGCTTGAAGCTATTATGCATGGTTTAAAAGTGCAACTTACCCTCTATTAACTTCATGATTTAGCATCTCGAGAAGATTGTCAAGGCCATTGTATCGCACCCCCGTGACAAGGCCGTCTGGTTTCGATAATGTCACTTGAAGTATGCCATTATCGTTCACCACCCGAATACAGATGATAGTATATAATATATTCCTGCTCACATGTCTATTTTTTATTAATCTTGGCAGGAACCCATTGATGGGAATTAAAAAGCAATATAGACCAGTTTTATTGATCTTATCATGTGAAAGACCCCATAGTGGTTACATAATATAACCAAAACACCACAAGAAAAAAGAAAAGACAAAAAACAATGGAAGTTACATGGTGATCTTGAATCCACAATCGCACACCATTACATGGCATTGGTCCAGGTCGGTCCCTTTTTTTTTTTTTTTTTTTTTTTTTTTTTTTTTTTTTTTTTTAAATTAAAACAACTGTTTTATTATTTTAGACATAAAAGAATATTCTGCTCTGGCCCCATTTTCATTTGATTTTGGACCTAACCCGAACTTTCATGGTGAAGTATTGACTGGGTGATTTCTTCATTCAGCCTACATTCGTAAGACAAAATATCAGCCAACCAACTGAATCACAAAACTTAAAACTAATCAATCATTGTTTCCATATCCACAATCACACAACTTAAAACTAATCAATCATTGGTTTCCATATCTACTTACATATCACCACCTTCACAAATACGGAGATGGAGCTCCAGTATGTTGTCACATAAATTCTTAAAAAGGTGTCATCTTTAACCCACAATATACAAAAACAACTACTTTCGTTTCAACATAGCTTCAAACCAAATACAACAAAACGAAAAACATCTCATGGTACAAGCTTCATAGTATGTTTTGGTTTTCAATATCAAACTTAAACCCTTGATTAAAATTCATTTAGTTGAAACTACAAACCAATTATTATCTTGGAACCAATTATTACTCTCTTGTGTCTAATTGCGTTTTTTACGACATAAGCAAATCCTAATACTAATTCCTTAAGTGCTTACCTATATGTACCTATAAGCAGTAAAAATAAGCAATCCCAAACATCCCCATAATCCTGCAACAATTAATAAGCTGTTTTCATAATTTGCCAAACACCAAGACAATAACAACTTATTAAACCATCACATATTCACAACATAAGCAAAACAACTAATTATCTACTTCTACTTATTAACACAAACAATCCAAAAAGAAACTTATTCAAAAGTTAAAATCCTACATAACTCATCAATAAAAAAAACTCAGATTATAGTATATAACTATAAACAACAATCTAAGAGATAAATTAAATACGATATTAAAATGTAAAAAGAAGAAAAAATCAATTATATTTCACGACCAAAAGCAAGGAGCACATACCTGTATCGTTTCTCCAAAAATATATCGTTTCTTTGATGGGTTTCATAGGGTAGGTTTGTGTAGGATGATTTTGTGGTTATGTCATGTTTTCTTTTTTACTGTGAATGATAACAAAACCATTGGGAGCGTGTGTTTCAAATGTTACAGTTTGATCCAAATGTATCAAAGTATTAAATCCAAGTACTTGTGTATTTTAAGAATGTTTTTGAAAAAATAACATTAATTCAATTATTACCTTGTAAGAATTGATTTTTTTTTAAATGAAAAATTCCCACTAGAAGTTTTGTTTTATTATATAAAAAAGATTTATTTATTTATTTATTTATAATAATTAGGTTTTCGACTCGACATTGCGAGCCTACTAATCTCAAGACGACTACTTTTTTGGATAGCTCGAAGTCGGCGCAGGTAACCTCCATAGCCAATAAGAGATTAATTTTTTTCAGAGGGTTCGAACCAATACCTCTAGACACTTTCGTACACGGACCACGGTACACAGAAAAAACAAGCTAAAACCTATTTTTTTCTCTTAAATTTTTTTTGGAACTTTATTGCTGCGTGGCAATCTGATTTATAACTTTTCACCAAACCAGAAATCTTAATATTTAAAGAAAGATAACAATATATATAATACATAGAAGGATTTAGTCAAAAAATAGCAATATACTTTTTCAAATATACCGATTTAGTATGTGATTTTTTTTTTAAATTTGTAGAAATGTAATAAACTTTCATAAGTGTTCGAGTTTGGTACGTGATGACATGTCATAACTGAAAGTTTGACACGTGGCACAATTAATAACCTTATCCATCATCATCACGTACCAAATTGGAACACATATGAAAGTTCGTTACATTTCTACAACTTAAAAAAAGTTCACATACTAGATCAGTACATTTGAAAACATACATTGTTAATCCCTACATATAAGAGCTCAAGAGTCTGAGAGTCTCGACTCACTCAAGTTGGTGCCCCACTAAGCCAGGAGAGTTGCCCGGAGCTATTCCTTGTGGGGTGGACAATGGCTGGTTGCCAAAAGGCACCCGAGGTGAGAGTATTCCCGCCAATCTACACCTTTTGTGGTGGAGGTACAAAATACGCTCATATGACATTTACAATAAAAAAAATGAACTATATCACATGTGAGAATAAATCTACTAAGAAGAAAAATTAAAATAACAAAAATGAGAAATGTTTTCAGCCACACATTTCAAATGAAAAAGGAGAATTTCATGGAAGATGCATATTTTTTTATAGGTGCATATGAAATGTGCGGCTGTAATTATTTTCATTCTTTTCATTTTACTTTAGTTTCTTATTTGATCCTTACTCTATCACATGTTGGTACGATGTATATCGATCTTAGTTAAAACATTTAGTGACGTTAATTTTTATGATTCTATATAGAGCCGAAATGGCTTGGATGGATCTATGATCCACAATTATAATCTTGTATAAATACACTGTAAAACACACTAAAAGCGTTATGTATCGTTTGGTGCCGTGAGTGGTATGAGAAAAAGTGGTGCCATCTCAGCACTTTTTTCCCATAACACCACTTTTGGTTATGGCACCAAAACCCCTCTTCTTAACATAACACTAGTTTTTGTGATGCCATAGTGCATAATATTTTCCTTTTTTACATTTATTTAAATAAAACAATTTTAACACAACTCAAAGTGTAAACTTAAAAACCGGTTATATTTAACACAACCAAACCTACTATTCGTCTAGCAGCCCAATTTTGGTATCACAATTTAGAAGGGTTTTTTCTTTTTCCTTTTTTGTTATTATTTTTTATATGTCCAACAGCCAATATGATTTAACAAGTTATTTAATAAATTTTGAATATATAATTCATTGTTACAAATATAGTGGTATATTTAATAACTTTTGAATATATACCTCACTGTAATATCAATTACTATTAACGTAGATAAATAAATACATGTACAAAAGCATAAGACTCCGAAGCCGAGTTATAACTGGGCCTGGCCCAATACGCATTATATATTTAGGGTTATAGTAGATGTAAAACCCGGAAAAATCGCGTAATTATATTTGCGTCTAATTTAAAAATTATTAACTCGAGTACTAATTATAAAATTAATCTAAAATATTTAATAAATATTCGAAATAATACTTTTAATTTGGTGACATTTGATAAATTAATAATAAGATTAAATCTAATTAAATAATTACCTAAACTAATTCTATAACTAATTTAAATTACAAAATATAAAAAATCCCTAAAATACTTACCCATAAATTTCAGCCCATCCTTGCCCCCCCCCCCCTCTCTCTCTCTTTTTTTTGACCGACCTAATTAAATTAAATGTACAAATCCCCTATCAAAAATTATGATTTGGTATTTATTAGTTTCCCCTAAAACAAACACGTTTTCCTCCTATAAACCGGTTATCTTTTTTCCCCCTTTCTCCCATTCGACCCACACACTCACACACACACATACATGATTTCGAGGCTGTGGATTCAAGGAGAGGGTTGCCAAGGTCGGGAACAAGTAGTTTCAATTCTTTGTAATTGAATTTTCCTTGAAACCGCAAACTAGGTATTGTTTTCATATTTTATTTTCATTAATTCGGCTTATATAAAATTTTGTGGGTAATTTTTCTATAAACCTAAGATGTGAGACTCCTAAAAACGTATTTGTGATGATCATATGGTGCTCTGTTCGATTTATAAAAATTATTGAAACCTGTTGGTGTGTTGATAGGTCGATTAGGGTTTTCTTGAAAGAAAACATATTTAATTTTGTACTCAGTGGATAAAAATGTGTAAGACCAAATTTGTAACGCCCCGACCCGACAAGGGTAAAGGAATCACAAGTAATGGTGTCATATCAAAGCAAACATAAATATCCAAAAGAAGTCTTAATATAAATACTGAAATAAATCAAGTCAAAAATGACTTCAATACATAGGTCCCAGCGGAAAAATAAACTCCAAATAAAATATCTGAAAGATTAAGTCTTGATAAGTGTCTAAATACTCATCATTTTTGTACTGTTTAGAATGCCAAAAACATCTGAAAATCACTCATAAATGCATCAAAATGATGAAAATATCACAAATAAGTGTTTTATGTGTTTTAAATGCAAAAATATCAAAATCAGATGAAAAACGTATCAAGTTTGCAAAATTGGCAGTTTTAGTTCCCCAAGTTTCAAAAGTTGTCAAAAACAGTCCCTGGTAAATCAAAAATAAAGAAAAATATCATTCAAGGTCCCTGAAATATTCTAAGTTGTCAAAAATGGTCCTTGAATGAATCTTTGATCAAATGGAAGAAAAGGTCCCTCTACTTTGAAAAAATGCCATAAAAGGTCCTTGGGTTTATAAAAATGGAATTTTATGCAAAAGTGGTCCTTGTACTATTTAAGTTTGTCAAGTTTGGTCCTTTTGATAACATTGGAAAAGTTCAGTTTGGTCCCTCAAGTTTGCTAGAATTACAAAATTGGTCCTTGTGTTAATACTAATCCAAACCGGATCCTATATTAAACACAAACCCAAAGCCCAATCTCTGCTGGCCCAAATGCAAACCCAAGCCCAACCATCTTGACCCTTGACCCTTGGACTTAGACCCCTGAGCCAGTTCATAATCCCTTGACCCAGTCATTACCCAATTTTGAACTCCCTCTCGTATTAATAAAACAGAGTCAAAGAAAGTCAAATACCGTGGTTACTGTACATCGTCTCTCACATTTGCCGCCAAAACCAGACACCTATCAAAACCACCATGGTTTCATCCCACTTGTCTTCCCAGTTGTTTACCCACTCCCCTCCACCTTCACAATATCCCAAACTTCATTAATTGATTGAAACCTGCTTAAGACTTTTTTGGCGCCAAATATCCAAATGGACGATTATGATGATTCTGAGAGATCCAATGGCTCAAGAGAGGTGGGAAAGATTCAGATGTCGACACAAAGCTGAAAAAGATCTTTATAGAGAGAGAGGAAGCAATGTGGGAAGATATCTAGAGTAAATTTAGTTTTCTTATGTCGTTTTAGTTAATTTCAAGTTTCCAGTGTATTTTAAAGCTTTTAAGTACCTTTTTAAGTAATCTTAGTGTGTTGTGAATCCTTTTCAATAATAAAATTCAGTGTTCAAGTTCCAATTTCAGTTTATGCATTTTCAAGTAAAAATCTCAATATGATTCGAATGTTGCTTTTAGTTGTTGTTTGGACTGAAATAGCTCATGTAAGCTCCTAGATAGCTTAATAAAGCTATTAGAAACAATAAAAATCAGTTTAGAAGTTAAAAAGCAAAAATACCAAAAATAACAAATAAATAGTTGAAAAATCAAAAATCCATGGTGAAGGTTATCAAGAAGCTGGAGCAGGGTTGATATTGGATGGCCTTGGTATAGAGCTTCTTGGGAAGCTATAGGAAGTGTAATTTGGCTTTTGGTTCTCTGTTTTGTACTTGGACTCAAATTGTAAGTAGTTTTCTCATAATTTGCAATCTTTAATTTAAGTGTTTAAAGTAGGTTAATTTTATTTAATATTGTCTCATTGTAGTTAATGTAAGTTAGTTAATAGCTTTCTTGGCTTAAACATTTGTTTTAATGCTAAACTCTTCATAACAGTTAGTTGAAGGGGTGTTTGGTTTCACTTAGTTAACTGTTTTAGAAAGTGTTTGATTTGTTGCTTGTTATTGCTCTGTGTCACTTAAGTACCTATTAGCTCAGTCAAACCATAAAACATAGTCTTTACTTGTTAAATAGTCAAAATCAGTTTCAATATCACCTTAACAGTTAACTGTTAGGATTTTTGATTACAAATCTCATCAAAGTAGCTTAAAATCTGTTAACCTAGCTTAATTTTATCTTATCATAGCTTATTACAACATATTTAGTAAGTAGTATTGATCACAAGTTCATATAAGTCAACCTTAGTGTTTTTCTTAAAAAGTCAAATTTCAGTTGGGTCGTTTTTGAATAAACTTTAGAATTTTAGTGTGTGTTTAATACCAAGTTTTAGCCTAAAATCTTTTGGGATGTTAAAGTTTAGCTGCTTAACTTAATTAGAAAAATATTATTTCACTTTTAATCAGCTTATTCAGTGCTTATTTTTCAGTTTCTTTTGAGTACCTCTTCAAAATAGTGCTCTGTGCACAGTTGAGGTAGCCACTTTCACAAGCTCCCTCAGAGATTATTAGTTAGCATAAGCTTGTGAATCTTGGTTCTTTGGAAAGCTTACCTAGCCATCTTGAGGTCCCAAGCTTAAAATTCCAATTTGTAGCTTATTTGCTAGGGCTGCATTAAGCTTAAACCTTGTCCCATAACTGTCTTTTAACAATAAGATCATAAGTGCTTATTTGCTTATCAGTAGCTTTTCAGTATGTATTTTTGTGTTTTATAGCTTCATTTGAGTAGCTTGTAGCTTGTTACATCTTATTTCAGCTTTTATTCCAGCTTATAAGCTTGTTTGAACTTAAAAACTCATATTAAGCTCATTAAGCCCACTGTTGAGATTTTTAGTTTCTAAATCAGCTTATTTTTAATTTGTAAAATTTTTGTTTTCATAAAAGTTTCTTATTTTAAGTAGTTAAATAGTTTTCAAAAATAAAAATCACAAAAACATCATTTTTAATATAGTGATAGCGTTTATTTAATTAGAATTAGCTTTTTGATTTTTCTTTTAAGCTTATTATTAAGCAAATCTAGTTTTTATATTTTTTCTTAGTTTTCTGTCACCTTAAGATATTTTTAGAAAAAGTTTCATAATTTTCTCTGTTTATTTAGTATTTATTATAATTTTAAATAGTTAAAAGTATTAAATAATTAGTAATAAATAATTAAAAAGCATAAAAAATATCTTTTCAGTTCTAAAATTAGTTTTATCATATTTTAGATTTTTCTAAGTTAAAATTTTATTTTTCCAGGTTAATTTTATATTTTCTTGTATTTAAGTGTATTTTAAATAGTAATTAATTAGTAATAAATAGATAAAAAGTGTAAAAAAATATATTTTCAATTTTAAAATAAGTTTTATAATATTTTAGATTTTTATAAATCATAATTTTATTTTTCTAGCCTTATTTCATATTCTCTTTTATTTTAGAGTATTATTAAATAGTTAAAAATAGTTTTTAATTAATAATAATTAAATAAATAGTTGTAAAAATAATTTTCCTTTTCTAATAATTTTCTTTTATTTTTAGGATTCCAAAAATGTCATTTTCATATTTTTAGGTCTTTTATTTCTTAGATCTCACTTTTTATTTTGTACGTTTACGTAGTTTATAAACGTACGTATTTACGTTTGTTTTATCTGATTGTTGTGCTTATCAATTCTGTATCCAATTCCATTCCAATCAATCAGTAGTGTAGTTATTCATCAAAATCTTTACTGATCTCTATCCTTAGTGATCATTCTATCAACTGAAAGTTTTGAAACACCATTGAGTCTCCGTGGGACTTAACGACCCGGGAATCCACTATATTCTCCAGATCTTCATTGCATTGGTTTCTGAGCAGTTTTAAGTTTATTACGGTTAGCCATTCACAAGTGGTTAGCTTGTGTGATTAAACTTGACTGTCTGGAGCTCAATCAAATTTTGGCGCCGCTGCCGGGGAGGCTTTAGCGTGTCTTAAACCTTTTTCAGACCCGTACTTGCACATATACCACCTTTTGTAAACAATTTTTTTGTAAAGTTATCATATATCAAAAAGTTCATTAACACTTTTCCTAAAGTGTTAACAACACCAAAAAAAATATATAACAACAAAACAATCGTAACGTTCTCTATCTTGTATTTTCTTTAAGGTGATTCTTAAAGAGATACGATTTGGTTAAACGAGACGATACCAAAAATATTGTCCAAAAGTTTTTAAATCATCAGCACAAATCTATACCTACGTCTTTTCAGTGGTACTTAATATATACATAAAAATCAACCACTGCAAATCAAGGCAGTACACCTACTAACTGGGGGTGTGACCATAATAAGTTCCCGAACAACAGATTTAAAACTTGCCTTTGTGTCCTTGTGATTTGGTGTACCTTTTTCAAAGAAGCCATTTCATTTGTGATTATTGGTTTAAGTTCACTTGTCGTTTTGCCTCGCATTTGTTTTGAAAATTGATTTTTATACTTAGTGCATGCGCACTCGTTCTTCCAGTTCTACAAGTCCACTTTCTGAGCTTGCAAATATTCCTCGTAGACGTAGAGGACGTTCTGCTCCTTCAGCCGTGACTGAGGAACGTCTAGCACAACCACCCCCTGTCGTAATGGCAGAAGACAAGCCTATGAATGAGCTTCTCCAAGCACCCATCGAGGGTTACGGAGATGCCATTGTTGTCCCAGCCATCGTGGCTGATACCTTCGAGCTCAAAACCGGGTTGCTTAATCTTGTAACCCAAAGCCAATTTTATGGTTTTGAGCGGGATGATCCTCATGCACATATTCGATGGTTTAACAAGATTGCATCTACCATCAAATACAAGAATGTCCCACATGAAGCAATTAAGCTTCTTCTGTTCCCATTTTCTCTAGAGGGACAAGCCCGGAATTGGCTTGAGAAACAACCCCCTCGTTCCATTGAGACATGGGAGGATTTAGTCACCAAGTTTGTTAACGAATTCTATCCTCCATCCCGAACTACAAGTCTTAAGAATGAGATAATGAAATTTTCTCAAAGATTTGATGAATCATTCGGGGAGGCATGGGATCGTTACAAAGAGTTGCTCCGCAAGTGTCCGCATCATGGTTTTACCGAGTTAATGCAAATGGATACTTTCTACAATGGTCTGAACCAGACTAATCAAGACTCTTTAAATGCCTCCGCGGGAGGTAATTTCCTGAGCAAGACCACCAAAGAAGCCTTGCAAATCATTGAAAACAAGTCCCAGGTCCGCCCTTTCCGAGCAAAGACATATCAGTCTCAGTCTAATGCTGGACCTTCTACTTCATCTTCTGTGAGTACATCTAGCACCGATGCTAAGATTGACAAACTCACGGATATTGTTCAGGCTTTGGTTCTTGCTAACCAAAAGAAAGTGACCTTCACATAGACACCATCACATGGTGAAGTGAAGAAAGTTGAGGTTTGTGTTACTTGTGGTGGCCCTCATGCATACTACAACTGTACTGCCACCGATGGTAGTCCATTTGAAGCCAATGCTCTAGCCGGTACTTCACATCAGGGAGGTAATCAATACCGTCCTCAAAATGAACCAAACTACCGTGCTAACACTTATCAGGCACCACCCGGTTTTAACCAGAATCCTAACCGGAATCAGAATCAGCCTAGAATGAACCAAGGTTATCAAAACCAAGGTAATTTCTATCCCGGACCAAATCAAGGTTTCCAACATCAAGGAAATCTTAATCAAAACACTTTCAATCGAGGGAATCAATTTCCGGGAAATATGAATCCTAATCAAGGGAATTTTGGCTATAATCAGAACATACGGCCTCAAATTATCCCTCCACCTCCTCCTGTATCCACATCTGATGAGCTTTTAAAGCAATTCATGAAGTCTCAAGAGGAGACAAACAGGTTGTTAGTCAGTCAGATCGCTGAATTAAAGAAGTCTTTAAATGATCAACCCTCGGGCTCAGGAAAACTTCCGAGCAACACGATCGCTAACCCGAGGGGCGATGCTAAGGCGATCACAACCAGAAGTGGTGTTTCATACAATGGGCCCGCTATTCCTACTACCTCTTCTTCTTCTCTTCCGAAGGTAGTGGAAAGTGAACCTGAGGCTACAAAGGACAAGGAACTTCCTACTAATAACGGAGGCACCAATGATGTCCAACCTCAAGTTGTCCCGAAACCCAAATCCAATCCAGGAGTTGTTTTTGAACCTCCAGTAGCTCCCGTTGAAAACCCCAAATCCAAATCTTCTATTCCTTACCCATCACGTTTGAATGAGCAAAAGCTCCGTGAAAAAGCCAGTCATCAAATGGAATTTTTTTTTCAAATTTTCCAAGAACTACATTTTGACATAATCTTTGCGGATGCTATCATGCTGATGCCCAAGTTTGCATCAACTCTCAAACACATGTTAAGCAACAAGGAAAAGCTGTTTGAAATGGCTAAAACTCCTCTTAACGAGAACGGCTCTGCAGTTATCCTGAAGAAGCTTCCAGAAAAGCTTGGAGATCCTGGAAAATTTCTCTTACCTTGTGTATTTCCAGGAATGGTTGAATGCTTTGCCTTAGCCGATCTTGGTGCAAGCATCAACCTGATTCCTTATTCAGTATGGAAGAAACTTTCTCTTCCTGAACTTACTCCTACATGCATGACTCTCGAGCTTGCAGATCGTACAATATCCCGTCCTCTTGGCATTGCCGAGGACGTATTTGTGAAAGTAGGAAAGTTCCATTTTCCGGCTGACTTTGTGGTTGTTGATTTTGATGCCGATCATCGGGTTCCTCTCATTGTTGGACGAGGATTCCTGAGAACGGGCCGTGCTCTCATTGATGTATTTGAGCAAGAAATCACATTACGTGTTGGTAATGAAGCTGTCACCTTTAACCTTGATCAAACTTCGAGGTACTCCGCAAATTATGATTCTGAGTCGGTTAACCGAATAGATATCATTGATGTTGCTTCTGAAGAGTACTCTCAAGAAGTTCTTGGTTATTCTCATAATTCTGTGAGTGGGGATCCCACCACATCTTCTCAACCTATCATAGCCAATTCTACTCCTTCTCTCACTCCGTTTGAGGGAAGCGACTTCATCTTGGAAGAGATTGAAGCATACTTGGCTAGTGATTCTGTTCCATGGGAAATTGATCACGCTCCAATTGACATCGAGGGGGACATACTTCTCATTGAGAAGTTGCTTTATGATGATCCATCATCAACCCCTCACACTAGTGATTCAATTCCAGATGAGGTTAATAACAATGAGATTTAACCCGGAGGGAGATATTCTTCTTCTTGAGAAGTTGTTAAATCAGGACACTTCTCCTCCACTCCCTCCCGTCGAGCTTCATAACAAGGAAGTCAAGTCAGTTGAGAAAACTGAAGAATTTCCTGAAGTCGAACTTAAAGACTTACCACCTCATCTCGAGTATGCATTTCTTGAGGGTGATGATAAATTACCAGTCATTATTGCTCGAGATTTGAGTAAAGATGAAAAGACTGCTCTCATAAAGGTCTTGAAGTCACACAAGCAAGCAATTGCTTGGAAACTCTCCGACATTAAGGGTATCAACCTTGAGTTTTGTACTCACAAAATCTTGATGGAGGATGACTTCAAACCAGCAGTTCAACATCAGAGAAGAGTAAATCCAAAAATCCATGATGTTATCAAACAGGAGGTTATCAAACTTCTTGATGCAGGATTGATTTACCCGATCTCAGATAGTCCTTGGGTTAGCCCAATTCACTGTGTTCCTAAAAAGGGTGGCATAACTGTTGTCACAAATGAAGAAAACGAGTTAATTCCAACTCGATTGGTTACGGGATGGCGTGTGTGCATTGACTATCGTAAGTTGAATGACGCTACCCGTAAAGACCATTTTCCTCTACCCTTCATGGACCAAATGCTTGAGAGATTAGCAGGGAACGAATACTATTGTTTTCTTGATGGTTTCTCAGGGTACTTTCAGATTCCCATTGATCCACAGGATCAAGAGAAGACCACATTCACCTGCCCATACGGAACTTTTGCCTACAGACGTATGCCTTTTGGCTTATGTAACGCTCCTGGCACGTTCCAACGATGTATGATGGCCATTTTCCACGACATGATCGGGGAATCAATGGAGGTGTTTATGGATGACTTCTCGGTCATTGGGGACTCATTTCAAACATGTCTCTCCCATTTAGAAAAAATGATTCAAAGGTGTGAAGACACCAATCTTTGTCTAAATTGGGAGAAGAGCCACTTTATGGTCAAAGAAGGCATTGTCCTTGGCCATAAGATTTCAAAAAATTGGATTGAGGTTGATAGAGAAAAAGTTGATGTTATTGCTAAATTGCCTCATCCTACTACCGTCAAAGGTATTAGGAGTTTTTTAGGTCATGCCGGTTTTTATCGTAGATTCATACAAGATTTTTCTAAAATCGCCCGGCCAATTACCCATCTTCTTGAAAAAGATGCTCCTTTTATCTTCTCACCTGAGTGCATCGAAGCTTTTGAAACATTAAAGAAAAAGCTTACTGAAGCACCCATTCTAGTTGCTCCCGACTGGGACTTGCCTTTTGAGCTCATGTGCGATGCAAGTGATTTTGCTATCGGTGCAGTCCTAGGGCAACGTAGATCTAAGCATTTTCAGCCTATCCACTACGCAAGTAAGACTATGACTGAAGCTCAAACCCATTACACCACCACAGAAAAAGAGCTACTAGCCGTGGTGTATGCGTTTGAGAAGTTTCGGCCATACTTAATATTGACCAAATGCGTGGTGTATACGGATCACTCGGCTCTCAAATATCTCTTTGCAAAACAAGATGCAAAGCCGAGATTGCTCCGTTGGGTTCTCCTCCTCCAGGAATTTGATATCATTATACGTGATAAAAAAGGAGCTGAGAACCTGGCTGCTGATCATCTGTCCCGATTAGAAAACCCTCACCAAGATGTTTTCGAGAAAAAGGAAATAAATGAAACATTTCCTCTCGAAACACTCAATGCTGTTTCTTTTCGTGGAAACTCTACTACCCCATGGTTTGCTGACTTCGCAAATTACTATGCGGGTAACTTCATAGTGAAAGGGATGTCGACCCAACAGAAGAACAAATTCTTCAAGGATGTTAAACATTACTTTTGGGACGACCCCTACTTATTCAAAATCTGTGCGGATCAAGTCATCCGACGGTGTGTTTATGGACAAGAAGCTATTGACATTCTCAAAGCTTGCCATGCTGGACCCACCGGGGGCCATCATAGTCCAAACTACACCGCCAAAAAGGTGTTTGATTCCGGGTTTTATTGGCCCACTATCTACAAGGATGCCCATGAATTTGTCAAAGCCTATGACGCTTGTCAACGTCACGGAAATATCTCTCAAAGAAATGAAATGCCACAAAATGCTATTCAAGTTTGTGAGATCTTTGACATCTGGGGCATTGACTTTATGGGGCCATTTCCATCATCTCGAGGAAACAAATACATACTTGTGGCTGTTGACTATTTGTCAAAATGGGTTGAAGCGAAAGCTTTACCTACTAATGATGCCCGAGTTGTTGTAAAATTCTTAAAATCTCTTTTTGCTAGGTTTGGAACTCCGCGAGCTATAATCAGTGATCGTGGTACACATTTCTGCAATGATCAATTTGATCGTGTCATGCAAAAGTATGGTGTTACCCACCGTCTCTCTACTGCATACCACCCCCAAACAAGTGGGCAAGTGGAAGTCTCCAACCGTGGTATTAAAAGAATTCTAGAAAGGACAGTAGGCGAAAACCGTGCATCCTGGTCGGATAAATTGGATGACGCACTCTGGGCATTCCGTACAGCTTATAAAACACCCATCGGGTGTACTCCATACAAGCTAGTATACGGAAAGGCATGTCATCTTCCGATTGAGCTTGAACACAAAGCATACTGGGCCTTGAAGCATGCAAACTTCGATATTCAGACAGCTGGTGATCACAGAAAAGTTCAAATGAATGAACTAAATGAACTCCGTGATCAAGCATACGAGAACTCTTTGATCTACAAACAAAAGACAAAGAAGATTCATGACTCTAAAATCAAGAACCGCGTTTTCAACGTCGGTGATCGAGTCCTTCTTTTCAATTCAAGATTGAAGATTTTCTCGGGAAAGCTCAAGTCCCGTTGGTCTGGTCCATTTACTATTTCTAAGGTTTATCCTTATGGAACCATTGAGTTATCTCAGCCTGATGGTCCAAATTTTAAAGTGAATGGTCATCGATTAAAGCATTATTTTGGAGAGGACATTCCACCCGTGGTTGTCCCGGATCTACAAACTTTCCCCATGAACCAATGAATGCGGGGATCGAGTCAAGCTAGCGACTCGGGAATCAAAAACAATAGCACACACCATATGGGTTTTCACCCATGTTTCTGTCTTCTTACCCCTTTCTACCACCCTAGTGTGGGGGAGTTGCCCCCCGCTGTTGTATATAAAATCTTCTAAAAAAAAAAAAAAATGTATATTTCAAAAATAAAATAATGGCCGTAGTATTTCCCTTTTACGTTCTTTGTTTCGGCATAACCGCCGGTACTTTGAATATTGAGGGCAATATTCATTTCTAAGTGTGGGGGGGGGGGGGGGGAATTCTCACGAATTTTATCATGTAATTATTCCACCCAATTCCCCCGTTTTTGGCCAAATTTTTTTTTTGGAGTAAGTGTTTTTCACTTACTCAGCAAATGGTAATCAGTCCGCCATGTCTAACCCACAAAAGGATTGGCTAATCCAGGAGCAAACGGCTCTTGGTAAAGATATCTCAAATCCGTTTATGGCTTGCAATTTGCCCAAAATTGTATGGTGTTCAGCTCACCATATCTTTAATTAGTGAAGAGTTGGCTAGCCCGCAAGTTTATGGCTTGTGGTAAAGGCAGTGGAAAAACCATAATTGGTAATCAGCTCACCAAAGATAATACTGATAATTTATCTAAGAGTTGGCTAGTCCAGAAGCAAACGGCTTCTGGTAAAGACAAATCAAATCCGTTTACAGCTTATGATTTGCTCAAAATCATTTGGTTATCATTGTATCAAGGTTCTTACTTGAACTGAAACAATTGGCTACTCCAGAAGTGATGGCTTTTGGTAAAGAGTTCTTTAAAATCCATTAAAGTTTCAAAACATTGCTAGGGACTAGTAATATCTTAGTGTGGGGGATTGATGAATGTCTAAATACTCATCATTTTTGTACTGTTTAGAATGCCAAAAACATCTGAAAACACTCAGAAATGCATCAAAATGATGAAAATATCACAAATAAGTGTTTTATGTGTTTTAAATGCAAAAATATCAAAATCAGATGAAAAACGTATCAAGTTTGCAAAATTGGCAGTTTTAGTTCCCCAAGTTTCAAAAGTTGTCAAAAACAGTCCCTGGTAAATCAAAAATAAAGAAAAATATCATTCAAGGTACCTGAAATATTCTAAGTTGTCAAAAATGGTCCTTGAATGAATCTTTGGTCAAATGGTAGAAAAGGTCCCTCTACTTTGAAAAAATGCCATAAAAGGTCCTTGGTTTTATAAAAATGGAATTTTATGCAAAAGTGGTCCTTGTACTATTTAAGTTTGTCAAGTTTGGTCCTTTTGATAACATTGGAAAAGTTCAGTTTGGTCCCTCAAGTTTGCTAGAATTACAAAATTGGTCCTTGTGTTAATACTAATCCAAACCGGATCCTATATTAAACACAAACCCAAAGCCCAATCTCTGCTGGCCCAAATGCAAACCCAAGCCCAACCATCTTGACCCTTGACCCTTGGACTTAGACCCCTGAGCCAGTTCATAATCCCTTGACCCAGTCATTACCCAATTTTGAACTCCCTCTCGTATTAATAAAACAGAATCAAAGAAAGTCAAATACCGTGGTTACTGTACATCGTCTCTCACATTTGCCGCCAAAACCAGACACCTATCAAAATCACCATGGTTTCATCCCACTTGTCTTCCCAGTTGTTTACCCACTCCCCTCCACCTTCACAATATCCCAAACTTCATTAATTGATTGAAACTGCTTAAGACTTTTTTGGCGCCAAATATCCAAATGGACGATTATGATGATTCTGAGAGATCCAATGGCTCAAGAGAGGTGGGAAAGATTCAGATGTCGACACAAAGCTGAAAAAGATCTTTATAAAGAGAGAGGAAGCAATGTGGGAAGATATCTAGAGTAAATTTAGTTTTCTTATGTCGTTTTAGTTAATTTCAAGTTTCCAGTGTATTTTAAAGCTTTTAAGTACCTTTTTAAGTAATCTCAGTGTGTTGTGAATCCTTTTCAATAATAAAATTCAGTGTTCAAGTTCCAATTTCAGTTTATGCATTTTCAAGTAAAAATCTCAATATGATTCGAATGTTGCTTTTAGTTGTTGTTTGGACTGAAATAGCTCATGTAAGCTCCTAGATAGCTTAATAAAGCTATTAGAAACAATAAAAATCAGTTTAGAAGTTAAAAAGCAAAAATACCAAAAATAACAAATAAATAGTTGAAAAATCAAAAATCCATGGTGAAGGTTATCAAGAAGCTGGAGCAGGGTTGATATTGGATGGCCTTGGTATAGAGCTTCTTGGGAAGCTATAGGAAGTGTAATTTGGCTTTTGGTTCTCTGTTTTGTACTTGGACTCAAATTGTAAGTAGTTTTCTCATAATTTGCAATCTTTAATTTAAGTGTTTAAAGTAGGTTAATTTTAGTTTAATATTGTCTCATTGTAGTTAATGTAAGTTAGTTAATAGCTTTCTTGGCTTAAACATTTGTTTTAATGCTAAACTCTTCATAACAGTTAGTTGAAGGGGTGTTTGGTTTCACTTAGTTAACTATTTTAGAAAGTGTTTGATTTGTTGCTTGTTATTGCTCTGTGTCACTTAAGTACCTATTAGCTCAGTCAAACCATAAAACATAGTCTTTACTTGTTAAATAGTCAAAATCAGTTTCAATATCACCTTAACAGTTAACTGTTAGGATTTTTGATTACAAATCTCATCAAAGTAGCTTAAAATCTGTTAACCTAGCTTAATTTTATCTTATCATAGCTTATTACAACATATTTAGTAAGTAGTATTGATCACAAGTTCATATAAGTCAACCTTAGTGTTTTTCTTAAAAAGTCAAATTTCAGTTGGGTCGTTTTTGAATAAACTTTAGAATTTTAGTGTGTGTTTAATACCAAGTTTTAGCCTAAAATCTTTTGGGATGTTAAAGTTTAGCTGCTTAACTTAATTAGAAAAATATTATTTCACTTTTAATCAGCTTATTCAGTGCTTATTTTTCAGTTTCTTTTGAGTACCTCTTCAAAATAGTGCTCTGTGCACAGTTGAGGTAGCCACTTTCACAAGCTCCCTCAGAGCTTATTAGTTAGCATAAGCTTATGAATATTGGTTCTTTGGAAAGCTGACCTAGCCATCTTGAGGTCCCAAGCTTAAAATTCCAATTTGTAGCTTATTTGCTAGGGCTGCATTAAGCTTAAACCTTGTCCCATAACTGTCTTTTAACAATAAGATCATAAGTGCTTATTTGCTTATCAGTAGCTTTTCAGTATGTATTTTTGTGTTTTATAGCTTCATTTGAGTAGCTTGTAGCTTGTTACATCTTATTTCAGCTTTTATTCCAGCTTATAAGCTTGTTTGAACTTAAAAACTCATATTAAGCTCATTAAGCCCACTGTTGAGATTTTTAGTTTCTAAATCAGCTTATTTTTAATTTGTAAAATTTTTGTTTTCATAAAAGTTTCTTATTTTAAGTAGTTAAATAGTTTTCAAAAATAAAAATCACAAAAACATCATTTTTAATATAGTGATAGCGTTTATTTAATTAGAATTAGCTTTTTGATTTTTCTTTTAAGCTTATTATTAAGCAAATCTAGTTTTTATATTTTTTCTTAGTTTTCTGTCACCTTAAGATATTTTTAGAAAAAGTTTCATAATTTTCTCTGTTTATTTAGTATTTATTATAATTTTAAATAGTTAAAAGTATTAAATAATTAGTAATAAATAATTAAAAAGCATAAAAAATATCTTTTCAGTTCTAAAATTAGTTTTATCATATTTTAGATTTTTCTAAGTTAAAATTTTATTTTTCCAGGTTAATTTTATATTTTCTTGTATTTAAGTGTATTTTAAATAGTAATTAATTAGTAATAAATAGATAAAAAGTGTAAAAAAATATATTTTCAATTTTAAAATAAGTTTTATAATATTTTAGATTTTTATAAATCATAATTTTATTTTTCTAGCCTTATTTCATATTCTCTTTTATTTTAGAGTATTATTAAATAGTTAAAAATAGTTTTTAATTAATAATAATTAAATAAATAGTTGTAAAAATAATTTTCCTTTTCTAATAATTTTCTTTTATTTTTAGGATTCCAAAAATGTCATTTTCATATTTTTAGGTCTTTTATTTCTTAGATCTCACTTTTTATTTTGTACGTTTACGTAGTTTATAAACGTACGTATTTACGTTTGTTTTATCTGATTGTTGTGCTTATCAATTCTGTATCCAATTCCATTCCAATCAATCAGTAGTGTAGTTATTCATCAAAATCTTTACTGATCTCTATCCTTAGTGATCATTCTATCAACTGAAAGTTTTGAAACACCATTGAGTCTCCGTGGGACTTAACGACCCGGGAATCCACTATATTCTCCAGATCTTCATTGCATTGGTTTCTGAGCAGTTTTAAGTTTATTACGGTTAGCCATTCACAAGTGGTTAGCTTGTGTGATTAAACTTGACTGTCTGGAGCTCAATCAAATTTTGGCGCCGCTGCCGGGGAGGCTTTAGCGTGTCTTAAACCTTTTTCAGACCCGTACTTGCACATATACCACCTTTTGTAAACAATTTTTTTGTAAAGTTATCATATATCAAAAAGTTCATTAACACTTTTCCTAAAGTGTTAACAACACCAAAAAAAATATATAACAACAAAACAATCGTAACGTTCTCTATCTTGTATTTTCTTTAAGGTGATTCTTAAAGAGATACGATTTGGTTAAACGAGACGATACCAAAAATATTGTCCAAAAGTTTTTAAATCATCAGCACAAATCTATACCTACGTCTTTTCAGTGGTACTTAATATATACATAAAAATCAACCACTGCAAATCAAGGCAGTACACCTACTAACTGGGGGTGTGACCATAATAAGTTCCCGAATAACAGATTTAAAACGAATACGAAACGAAAACGAATACGAAATAAAGTGAAAGAAAGATAGTAAAATCATAATCATTTCAAAGTATAAATCAGAATAATAGAATAAGTTTTATAGTTAACTACCTCGAGCCCAGACACATATATCAGATCATAATCATATTCATATTCACACAAGGCAACATTTGTAGGGGAGACCTACCAGAGTTATGAAGGACGTGCATGCACGCAGCATCAATCATCAGATAACATATAGCATATAACATATAACATATAACAGATAACAGATCTAGGATGCATCCATACGCCTCACAAACATATATTGGTAATATAATATAACTTGAGCTCATAACAGATAACAGATAAGGGACGTGGCAGAACTTTACTCTACTGCCCTAGAGTCATGTCAGAAGTGCATCACTGACACGGACATGGAACCCCCATGACTAGTTATTATTTTGGCTCGGGTGTCAAACTATCTTAGGTCAAATCAGAATGTCAAAACTGACACAGATCATACTTTATCAGAAGATTAATCATGTTTTCAAAATCAAAGTTTTCATATCATATAGTTCAAAATCAGATGTTTTATAATTCAAAAATCAGAGTTCAGATAAGCAACAGCTCAAACAAACAAAATGGGGTTCATAGCAAAGGCTTAGGAAATCCTAATATAAAAGCTAACGAAAAGAAAACGTTATAAGGAACCTTTACTGAAAAGGTCAGAATATATGTACCTTATTCCAACGCAAATGATCGAAAAGCAGAAACACGGAAAGCAAAGGATTACTCCTTCTTCACAGAACCTATACACATTAACGGTCGTACATGTTATTTATGATTCCATAATCGTCGAAGTGATCTTTTAATATTTGGTGTTTATACTCAATGTATTCAGTGATCTTAATACTTTAGGGTTTTATAATTAAATGAGACTTAAGTGTTTTATAAACAATATCGTAGATTAAGGTTCATTATGTCATTTATTAAAGTTTAGGGTTAAATATGAAAATAGTTTAAACGTCATAACTCACACATGAAATAACGAATTAATATACTTAGCTTCAAACCCTAATCGATTCTCATTTATGTTCTAGAGTTTTCTCATTCTTTTAATATTATATCCACGTGCATTTACTTTATATGTTACGTCATTTAATGACTCATTACTCTTGTTTATTTATTCAACACGTTCATGTCTTAATCATATGTTACTCATATATATGTTATACGTCAACTTTTATATCCATGCACGTTTATGATTTCATGTGACCCCAAAAGTTACTTATTACTCGGATTAGTTACACATCTACGCACACATGATACACGGTTCACAAACCAATTAAGGTTCGGTTCACACATCACTTAGGGTTTAGGTTTCACATGATCTTTACTCGTTTAATACACGTTCAAAAACTCTTATATGGTTCGGCTTGTATATAGGGTTCGGCTAACATGTTTTAAGCAATACCTTAACTCTCTACATACTTTACATATTCACGTTTGCAAATTTATATAAGGTCCGATTATATATATATATGGTTCGGTGTATATATAGCTTGACATACTAATGATCCGATTCACAAAACATATTCAATACATGTTCTCTTTAATAATTATAAGGTTCAAGTCATTATGGTTTGCCTTGTTTGGTTTCGTACGGCTCGACCACAAAAGAAAAACACAAAACTCGAATAAACGAAACATATTACAATATATATACATAAGGTGTAATAAGAGAAGACGAATAAACATGTTATACCTTAGCTTGTTGGAAACAAAGCTCTCGACACCAAGGTTTAGGGTTCGGCCGAATGGAAGAAAAGAAAAGAGAGAGACAACAAAACTAGGGTTTCAATTTCATGTAAATGTAGTGTATATATAGGTAGTACAAAAATGTTTCTAGGCTTTGATGGGTTGGGTTTCGGCTTGGGTCCAACCGAACAAACAAAACAAACGCCCTTTGGGCTCTCGGCTCTTGATCCAAACGAAACAATGCAAACGCGGCCCAACATATTAGCGAAACGTTTAAATCTTTCGTCGTACCAAAATCGATCACGTACACACGTTCGTTAAGTTTTTATTATTCGTAAGTTAAGTTTTAATTTCGTTAAATGATTATAAACGTATTTTACGTATTTTATAATTTTCGATTCCAAGGGTATTTTAGTCTTTAATCATGTTTTAGATTTTCAGGTTTTACAAAATTTGTGATGTTAATAAGACCCTAATACACGTGCATGATGATCGGTAAAACCGTGGGTGTGGTTTTGGTGTCGTTATAAATTTATATGTGTCGGGTTGGAAGTTATGATTTCATGTTAGGCTGTTCCAGAAATTTAGTGTTTTGTAAACTATATAGTAAATTGTTAACGACGCATATTTGGGTGGTTTTTGATACTAGAATTAAGTTTAACCTCTGTAATACTCGTGTGTCGAGTTTCGGGGTCATTGGTGGTTGGGAAGACACCCGTTTGATTTTTAAAGGTTAACATGCCAAAACTGTTTTTCGGGTCGTGAAAGTCAGTCAACTTGTAGGATTTTTCATAAATTAATGGTGAGCTCTGGAAAGCCCTAATTTTTGTATGATGTTAATTAATGTCTTAACTAATTTTTGGAAATTTTGGAATAGTTTAAATAAGGTTTAAAAATGTAAACTTGTAAAGTGTTAAAAGCTGTGAATTCTGGAAGTGTTTGTGAATTGTTTTTTTTATAAAATACTTGGGCATGTCTATAAATTCTGAGGAAATTCACATAAATACTAGAGACATATAGGTAGTTCTGTGTCAAATTGGGGGATGTCTACACATTTTTATAAAATACTTGGGCATGTCTATAAATTCTGAGGAAATTCACAGAATTCGTAAAACTTGTTTAAGTATGTTTTGACCTAAAAAGTTTCTATAAATGGCAGAAACCCTAAAATCCGTAATAACCATAACTATGACATTAATTTGTACGTATAAGTAATATGTTATGATAATCGTATAGATCGGGTGAAGTCGGAATGGTCCTACTCTTTTGGTCATTTCTCTTTGTTGCTTTTGTAAGGTACATATATTCTGACCTTTCTCTTAAGGTTTCTCATGATCTCTTACACATCTTTTGATCTTTAGCTATTTTGATTATGAACCCTAAACTATTTTATGTGAACCTTAGAATTAAGCCTTTACTATGAACCTTTGCTATGAACCTTTGATTATGAACCTTTGATTATACTATTCTGATGACTTAGACATTTGCCAAACTTTGACCTTGCCTTTTGACCCTCCAGTTTAATACCCGAGCCATTTTCCTAGCCATGAAGGTAACATGGCCATGTCATTGATGCACCAATGGCATGACTCCAGGGTGGTCGAGTGATGAACCATCCCGTCCCTTTTTCGTTATATATATTATGAGCTCAAGATTATTATATATGTTTGACCACTAACATCTTTGCAGGGGCGTATGGATGCATCCTAGATTTGTTTCGTATATGATATGATATGACATGATTGATTTATTTCGGTGATTGATGTTGTGTGCAATACACGTCCTTCACATTTTGGGAGTTAGCTACTCCATTGGTTACTTATGTTATGATATGTTTTGTTTCGGGCTCGTGGTAGATTACTGGTATTTTCCTTTCATGATATTTTATCTTTGTTATGCCTCAAGTTATTCCACAATGTACCACATTCTGTATTTCACATTTTAAGTTTTTCGCTGATTACTCTTTCATTCAGTATCCTTATGTGATTCATCTGACTACCATACTATACTCCAGTTCATTTGATTTGTCATACTCTCATTCCATTTTGGTTGACTACCAAGCTTATACTTCAGATTGCCACTTCAACCATTTACCCTGCTTTATGTATGATTAATATGTGACTATTTGTTTACCATGCTATTATGTGACTAATTGATTCACCCGTTTGCCATGCTAGTATGTAATTATTGACTCATCCGTTTACCATGTTATACCTCTTTCAGTTATTTTTGTGGGCTATGATTATCATTTAGTATTCCTATATGCTATTTGTGACTACCATTCCCGTACTTTTGGTTGGTATTTTTCTGTTGCTTACGATATTGGTTTGGCTTAGTAATTGATGTTTACCTGACTTGTTGATCTGCCATGTTTACACTTCTGTTCATGCTACTGGTTGATGAAGGAATATGGTTCAACTTATGTTATCTGTCTAGTTGACTTGTTTAGTTTGCCATGCTATATTCTTGTTTAGTTAATTCATTCAATTATGATGTTCGTTTGGTATTCCAACCTGATACATGTGACTATCATGCTTATACTCCTGTTAGTATTTCCGCTGGTTATCATACTTGTTATGTTTATTAACTGTGGACTATCTGACTTGTGTGATTGCCATGCTTACATTCAATTTAGTTGCTTCCGCCTGCTTATGGAATTCAGCTTAGCTTATATCTATCATGATTATCTGATTTATTTGTTTTGCCATATTTATGTTTAGTTGATCATGTTAATACAAATATCATCATTAAACGTTATTTATACTTTATGATATTTACCTAAGTTTTGTTAATGACAAAAGTAAATTTCATTTTTGTAAAGTATAAAGCTTGTCAAGATTAATAGATATTAAAACAAGCTTTCCTTAAATAAAGTCTTCATCACTCAAGCATTTAAATTTTTAAATAGTCATGTATCAATTAACTTTGATACCCTTTTAAACCATAATGTATGTCAACATTTTTAGATCAAGTATGTTTTAGTCTCTTAAAACATGACATTACATATGTATTTACATATAACATACTATTTCTAAAAATAGAAAACAACTTATGGCATCTGTTAATACAAATAAACCGTAAAAACGTTTATTAATATTTTGCGATCTCTTTGTGTTTTGTTGATAACAAATATAATGTTATCTTAAGTACAATTATAAGGATACATGTTATTTTTGTAAAGCCTTTACATATAGCCATTTAATAAAAAAAATGTTGTAATTAATCATTTGTTGTAATAGTTTATTAGGATGGGTAAAAATCACAACCCATGGATCATATCCTTAACCCATGGTATTGACCCATACCCACAAGACTAGATACATTGTACTCATTAGATACATTGAATCTAAAAGAATACCCATGGACCAACCCATAACCCATGACCCATAACCAAAAAACCCATGGGCAAAGAGGAGCGTCCCACGGATCCCTAAGATTACACTAGACGGATCCCTTGTGGGAGGGATCCGTGGGATCCGGGGAACAGTGGCAGATTTTGCCTATAAATAGAGAGCCATTTCTTCATTCTAACTCACCCCTCTTCTTACTAATTCTCTCATATACTCTCATTCTCTTCTAACAAAAGATCACTTGATCTAGAGAGTACTTCTTTCTTTCTTTCTTTAGTGATTCTCATATAGGTCCTTCTCTAAGGCGAGATCATGAGCATTCTACAAGTCATCCAAGCAAGGGTTCTTTGATTGATTTGTTCCTCAGCAAGATTTCTGTAGAAAAGATCTTGTATTTGATATTTCACATATTTGTTGTGTAATAGTCGTATTTGTTTGGTCCACCGTGTTACGGACTCGGTATTTATCTTTGTACCGGAAAAAGGTGTAAGCAACGTTGTGAAGGCTTCTCCGCCAAGTTGAAGGAGTTTGTTGACATAGTGCTTGAACTCTCGAGTTGGTGACTCGGGGAGTGGAGTACGGCAAGGAAGGTGTCCTTGTAGCCAAACCACTATAAATCGGTTGTGTCATTTCTATCCCTTTGCTTTACTTTATTTACTTGCTTTATCATTAGATCTATACTTTCTATACATCCATACGATCTCACATATTATCGAATCTAAAGTTTTTGAAACTAACTTAAAATCGGAAAAACTATTCAACCCCCCCTTCTAGTTTTCCACAATTGGCATCAAGAGCTAAGTTTATAAAAGTTTTAAAGTAAACCGTATTTTAAAAACTTTTCGATCACTATGGGTTCGGAAAATTACAAAGAAGGGCAATCTATGCAACGACCACCACTACTTGAAACTAATGGTTTTATATATTGGAAAAATAGATTCGAAACGTATGTGAAGTCTAAAGATATTGATCTTTGGTACATTATTGTTGAAGGCGATTTTGAGGCTACCCCAAAAGATGATAAAGGAAATTTAGTTAACATACCTCATGATAAACTAAGTGATGAATTGAAGAAAAAGCTTACTAAAAATAGTGAAGCTAAAATGGTTTTGTATAATGCTTTACCCAAAAAGGAATTCAAAAGAAATTCTATGCTTAAAACCTCTAAAGAAATTTGGAATTCTTTAGTTGTAACTCATCAAGGAGATATCTAAGGGCACTTCCATCCAAGTGGAGATCCAAGGTGACGGCGATCAAAGAGTCAAAAGATTTGACAATCCTCACCCTTGATGAACTCATAGGCAACTTAAACGTCTACGAGCTTGTCCTTGCTAAAGATTCCGAAGCCTCAAAGGTGAAAGAGAAACAGAAATCTCTTGCCCTTAAAGCCAAAAATCCTTCAAGCGATAAAGAGAACTCCTCTTCGGATAGTGACGACGAGGAGTATGCTATGGCGGTAAGGGACTTAAAAAAGTTCTTTAGAAGGAAGGGAAGATACGTCAAACAACCGTATGACGACAAGAAAGGATTCCGAAAAAGTAAAGAGGACGAAAAGCTAAGGGATGATCGTGCTTGCTTTAAATGTGGGGACCCAAACCACTTTATTAGTAAGTGTCTCAAACGGGATGATCAAAAGGCATTCGTGAGCGGCACGTGGGGAATGAGCGACGAGGAGGACGAAGAAATTTGTCTCATGGCAAATGACGAGGTGTGCTTAAAGGTCAACCTAGACCCGGATGAATGGGTCAAGGATAGCGGGTGCACGAGGCACATGACCGGCAATAAAGATCTATTCTCCACATATGAATCCTTCAATGGAGGTAATGTGGTGTTTGGAAATAGCAAAAGTAAAATCATCGGTAAAGGTACGATTTCTAACAAATCGCTAACCATTAACGATGTGTGTCACGTAGAAAACCTAAACTTTAACCTCTTAAGTATAGGACAAATATGTGATAAAAAGTGCAATGTACTTTTTACCGAAACCGGTAGTAAGATATTAAAAAATGGCATAACCATAGGAAGAGGAATAAGGAAACATGGAGTCTATGTCATTAAAATCGGTAATGAACCTAAAGACAAACTATGTCTTACCTCTATGGATG
This sequence comes from Chrysanthemum seticuspe, assembly GCA_019973895.1. Lineage (NCBI taxonomy): Eukaryota > Viridiplantae > Streptophyta > Magnoliopsida > Asterales > Asteraceae > Chrysanthemum > Chrysanthemum seticuspe. The sequence continues at coordinate 85,000,359 of BPTQ01000005.1, forward strand.
ATACTTCGACCTTATAGCATCGAAGATTGGGTCATGCCAATATGCGACTTCTTCAATCGCTATCATCCAAAGATCTAGAAAGAGATCTACCTAAGTTAAAATATGAACATCACTTTTGTGATGCTTGTAATGTAGGAAAACAAGTTCATTCTAGTCATAAAGCTAAAAACATGGTGTCTACAACTAAGTGTCTAGAATTACTACATATGGATTTATTTGGTCCATCCGCTATCCAAAGTTATGGAGGCAACTACTACACTTTGGTCAGAGTGGATGATTATTCTAGGTACACATGGACAAAATTCTTAAAGAACAAAATGGAAACGTTTAATTATTTTGAAATATTAAGCAAGAAAATCCAAAGACAACTAGGAAGTCCTATAGTGTCTATTAGAACGGATCATGGTAGGGAATTCGATAATGAAGTGCAATTTGGAGCTTTTTGTGACGCTAATGGTATTACTCACAACTTCTCGGCTCCGTGCACTCCACAATCGAATGGGATAGTTGAAAGAAAGAATAGAACCTTACAAGAAATGAGTCGCACCATGCTTAATGAGCAATCCATACCTCAAAAGTTTTGGTGCAATGCCGTTGATACTTCAACGTACATACTCAATCGAGTCTTAATTAGACCAATCTTAGGTAAAACTCCATATGAGTTACTCTGAGGCAAAAATCCTACGTTAGATCACTTTAGAGTCTTTGGTAGCAAATGTTTTATTCTTAACACTAAAGATTACCTTACAAAATTTGATCCTAAATCAACCGAAGGTATCTTTCTATGTTACTCTCCAAATAGCAAAGCTTACGTCATATTAAACAAAGAAACAATGAAGGTAGAAGAGTCATTAAATATAAAATTTGATGAAAGTCCACCCAAACCCTCTCCACCTCTTGTCGATGACGAGAGTGTAGAAAGTGAAGCTATAGTTATAAAGAAAAAGATAAATGAAGAAGAAGAACCTTTAAATGATGAAGTCATAAACATTAAAGAGTCCAAAGATCACCCCGTAGATAAGGTCATAGGAAAGCTAAACGAAAGAACATTAAGGTCTCAAGTTCAAAACCAAAGTAGCTTATTTTGTTTTGTTTCAACCATAGAACCTAAGAATACATAAGAAGCCATAAAAGATGAAAGTTGGGTAATGGCTATGCAAGAAGAATTAAATCAATTTGTTTCTAATGATGTTTGGACACTTGTCCCTCCACCTAGTAATCAAACCATAATAGGAACCAAATGGGTTTAGAAAAACAAATTAGATGCAAACGGAGTAGTGTCTAGAAACAAGGCTAGACTCGTTGCCCAAGGGTATAACCAATAAGAAGGAATAGACTTTGATGAGACCTATGCCCCCGTGGCTATATTAGAGTCTATAAGAATACTTCTTGCGTATGTTTGTGCTAATGATCTAAAGCTTTATCAAATGGATGTCAAAAGTACTTTTCTAAATGGTTTTATTAATGAAGAAGTATATGTAGCTCAACCTCCGGGCTTCATTGATTTTGAAAAACCTAAACATGTGTATAAGTTAAAGAAAGCCCTTTACGGTCTTAAACAAGCTCCAAAAGCTTGGTATGATAGACTCAAGTCATTTTTAATTAAACACAACTATACCATGGGGTTAGTTGACAACACACATTTTACTAAGAAAAGAGAGTCACATATAATCATAGTTCAAATATATGTAGATGATATTATATTCGGATCTACTTGTCAAGACATGTGTGATGATTTCTCTAAAATCATGCATGGCGAGTTCGAGATGAGTATGATGGGAGAACTTAGTTTCTTTCTTGGTCTACAAATCAAACAAGTAGAAGATGGTATCTTCTTTAATCAATCTAAATACATAAAAGAGATGTTAAAGAAATTCGGATTAGAAGAGTCAAAACCAATTAGGACACCAATGTCATCTGACACCAAACTTACTAAAGATGAAGACGGAGAATCCGTAGATAATACTAAATATCGTGGCATGATTGGTAGTCTTCTCTACCTCATGGCTAGTAGGCCGGATATCATGTTTAGTGTTTTCTTATGTGCTAGGTTTCAAGAAGACCCTAAAACATCACACCTAGAATCCGTAAAAAGAATATTTAGATATATTAAGGGTACAACACAATTAGGATTATGGTATCCTAAGGGCACGGGAGTAGAAACAATTGTATATGCAGATTCTGACCATGCAGGTGATTATGTTGACTGAAAAAGTACAAGTGGGGTATGTACTTTCATGGGATGTTGTTTAACATCTTGGTTTTCAAAGAAACAAACGGCATTAGCAATATCAACAACCGAAGCCGAATACGTCTCCGCCGGCAAAGCATGCCAACAAGCACTATGGATGAAACAAGCGTTAGTTGACTAAGACATTCATCTAAGTGACATAGCAATTCTATGTGACAACAAGGGTGCCATAGATTTAAGCAAGAATCCGGTATTACATTCTCGCACAAAGCATATAGAGATTCGTCATCACTTCTTAAGAGACAATGTTCAAAAGGGGAACATCTCTATTCAGAAGGTAGCATCCGAAGACAACATAGCCGACGTCCTCACCAAACCGTTGAAGCGGGAACAATTCAACCTACTTTGTCTTGGTCTTGGTCTCATGGAACAAACGTCGTAACTTATTTTTACTCTACAAGGTATGTAAACACTAGCCTTCTTCTTTCTGAGTCTAGGATCTCTATTTCACGCACAACTCACAAACAATACGGGAATTTTCAAAACCCAAGATAAGTTCTTTTTTACTTATAACTCATAGTTTCTCTTATTTTCTTTGAAAGTAAGTACAAGTTGCAAACATATAATTACATACACATCTTCTTTTCAAAGGATAAAACAATTTTTATTCGCAAATGGAAACCTCTTTTTGAATCGTTTTCTAAAAATGATACCTCTTCCCGTATCAATTTCACAAAAGCAATTTCTCACGTCTAGGACAAATCGCTTTTTCATTATTAATACAAAGTAAAAACCCGTTTTCATTGCATCTCATGTCTTTTGAATGCTAAAGGAGATACATAACTAATATGTGTTTTCGGGTACATTCATTTAAGCCATAATGAATTAGGAGCATTGGTAGTACTGAAGTACGTACTCAAGTACTAAATATGTGTTTTCGGGTTATCTCACATAATAGTTTGCTTTTTCACTTCTAGTTTATTTTTCTTTTCTTCTTAGGAGTCGAGATAACCGCAACTCCAAATAGTTTGCATATAGGCACACACTAGGCAAAAATGTTTCCAAAAGGAAAATTTTGTGCTGCCTGGATCACCAGACCCACGGATCCCAGCCTTAATGCTGGATGGATCCCTCAAGGGAAGGATCCGTGGGATCCGTGAGACAGAAGCTGTTTTTATCTTCTATTTTTCTCACTTTGGATGAAAACTCCAACATTTGTTTTATTTTTTGGAGTATGTTCTTTAATGCTTGTGTTCTCATGATCACATGCGTTAAATTCATATCTAATCATTAGATTTTAATCCACATTTTGGGTCAAGCATTCATTACAATGCATTGTTTTTCTATATATAGAACTCTCAAAATGCTTGCATAATTCATCTCATCTTCACAAACAAACAACACCATGTCATTCACAAGCTCTTACAACTTAGATGAATCACCTAGTACAAACAATCCTATTCATGAAACCCAAACTTTTGTACTCCCACCTTCCAAAATACCACAATCAAACTCTAGGATATCCGCACGGATTAGCATCCGATCGTGTTGCTTAACAAAACCATCATCAAATGGCTCATCACCATCAAATAACTCACCACAAGATGCTTCCATTATAGCACCTCCTTCATCACCAACAAGTACACCAACTTCATTACCTAAAGTCACTCTTTTGGAACTCCTTACGACTCCAACAAGATCTCAACAACCAAAACAAAAAGAAATAGCCTTTTATACACCTCCAGCTTCCCCAAACACAATATTCAATGATCTTGAAACATCACCACCCTTAGCTCCCATTAAACTACATGAACATCTAGGTTCTTTTCCACCACCACCTCCAACCATTCCGGACTTTGATCCGTATTTTCCTATTTTTCCAACCTTTCTCTTGGTAGGATTTTTTTTCTTCACTTGATGCCCCAAACTAGGGGGAGCTACCATCAAGGGGGAGTAAGCGATATGTGGACTAATTTTTCCACACTTTTATTTCTTCGATGGGTTAACTTTTTGTTTCGACAAAATAGGGGAAGAAGAAGTAAAACTTAGGAGCTTTCAAAACATACATCTATTCTTAAGTTTTACTCATCATAACATTATGTTTTGTCATCAACAAAAAGGGGGAGATTGTTAATACAAATAAACCGTAAAAACGTTTATTAATATTTTGTGATCTCTTTGTGTTTTGTTGATAAAAAATATAATGTTATCTTAAGTACAATTATAAGGATACATGTTATTTTTGTAAAGCATTTACATATAGCCATTTAATACAAAAATGTTGTAATTAATCATTTGTTGTAATAGTTTATTAGGATGGGTAAAAATCACAACCCATGGATCATATCCTTAACCCATGGTATTGACCCATACCCACAAGACTAGATACATTGTACTCATTAGATACATTGAATCTAAAAGAATACCCATGGACCAACCCATAACCCATGACCCATAACCAAAAAACCCATGGGCAAAGAGGAGCGTCCCACGGATCCCTAGGATTACACTAGACGGATCCCTTGTGGGAGGGATCCATGGGATCCGGGGAACAGTGGCAGATTTTGCCTATAAATAGAGAGCCATTTCTTCATTCTAACTCACCCCTCTTCTAAGTAATTCTCTCATATACTCTCATTCTCTTCTAACAAAAGATCACTTGATCTAGAGAGTACTTCTTTCTTTCTTTCTTTAGTGATTCTCATATAGGTCCTTCTCTAAGGCGAGATCACGAGCATTCTACAAGTCATCAAAGCAAGGGGTCCTTGATTGATTTGTTCCTCCGCAAGATTGATTCGTGCCAAACAGTCAAGTCTAAACAGACTTAAAACAGCTTAAACACAAATGCAATGAAGATCAGAGAATACAGGGGATTCCCGGGTCGTTATGTCCCACGGAGACTCAATGGTGTGTTAAACACAAACTCAGAGGATAGAATGATCACTAAGGATAGTGATCTGTAAAGGTTATGATTAGAAATTACACTACTGATTGATTTGGAATAGAATTGGACACAGAATTGGAAAGCACAACAACCAGAAGAAAGAAACGTAAACGTAAGTTTTAAAAACTACGTAGACGCACAAAATAAAAAGTGAAAACTAAGAAATAAAAGACCTAAAAATATAAAAATGACATTTTTGGAATCCTAAAAATAAAAGAAAATTATTAGAAAAAGAAAATTATTTTTAACACTATTTAATTAATTACTATTAATTAAAAACTATTTTAACTATTTAATTAATACCCTAAAATAAAAGAAAATAGGAAATAAGGCTAGAAAAATAAACTTATGACTTTGAAAAATCTAAAATACTATAAAACTAATTTTAAAACTAAAAATTTATTTTTCACACTTTTTATATAATTATTACTAATTAATAACTATTTAAAATACACTTAATTACTAGAAAATATAAAATAAACTTGGAAAAATAAAATTTTAACTTTGAAAAATCTAAAATATGATAAAACTAATTTTAAAACAGAAAGTATATTTTTTAGACTTTTTAATTATTTATTACTAATTATTTATTATTTATTAACTATTTATAATTATAATAAATACTAAACAGAAAAGGAAAAATATGAAACTTTTTCTAAAAATACTTTATGATAACAGAAAACTAAGAAAAATAGAAAAAACAAGATTTGCTTATTAAAAAGTTGAAAAGAAAAATCAAAAAGCTAAAAAATCTTAAATAAACGCTATCACTATTTTTATATTGATGTTTTTGTGATTTTTATTTTTGAAAACTACTTATATACTAATATTATGAAACTTTAATAAAGACAAAAAATTTATAAAACACAAATAAGCAGTTTTGATGGCTAAAAAGCCCAACAGTGGACAAAATGGCTTATTTTATAGAAATAAGCTCAAACAAGCTTGTTTACTGAAACAAAAGCTAGAATGATATGAAAATAAGCTAAAGCAACTAACTAGAAGCTAATAGACACAAACAATCACACTGGAAAGCTTCTAACAAGCCAATAAGCACTTTGGCTGTGGTGATGAAAAACAGAAACTGGGACAAGCTTTAAGCTCTTAGCAGCCCTAGTTAACAAGCTCAAAAGTGAAAAACAAGACTTGACAATCCAAGAGGACCAGGTTGGCTTTCCAAAGAACCAAAGAACAAGAGATTTGGACAAGTAATAAGCTTAATGCAAGCTTATCAAATTGAGCTTAACCACTGTGCACAGGACAGTTATATGAAACAGGTGCTCTCAATAAGCCAACTAAAAAGCACTTTAAAAGCTGATAAGCAAAGAACTAATATTTTTGTATTTTTCTTTAGCAACTAAACTACAATTCCCCAAGAGCTTATAAACTGAAACTCACTATTGAATACACAATGAAATTCCAAAGTTTATTCAAAAACGACCCATTGAGATTTTGACTTTTTGAGAAAAACCAAAAAGTTGACCAAAGTGACTTTTGATTTGATTCTAAGAACTGACTATGTTATGTTAAGGTATGTTAAGACTGAATATAGCAAGATTAACAACTTTTGAACACAAGATCAAGATCCTTGATCTTAAAAACTCCAACAGTGACTGCACAATTAAGATCAAATGAATTTTTGACTTTTAATGAACAAAGACTTGTTTTTATGACAGAACTTAGGTATTTAGACTTAGTTAGACAGAATTCCAACAAAACCAAAGACCAAAGTACTTGCAAACTCAAAGAACCAAACACCCCTTTATCTTAACTGTTTTGAATGTTTTACAAAGCAACTCTTAAATTTAAAACATGAGCTTAATTTCAGACCTTATAATATCATTAACTAAGACTAAACAAGCCTGAATCCACAGTAATAACAACTTAAAACCAAGAATTTAGACTTAAGCTATTATGACTGCCTAAATAAGATTTTAAAGCAACTATGAATTCCAAAGAATAAGCTATTGATTTTAAGGTTTAAACTAACTTAACTATGACTAATTAACACTAAGAACAAGAAATTACAACAACTAACTAACCACAACAGTGAAATGCAAAATTACTTAAAAAGGCTTACAATTGTGATTCAGCTGAAAACCAAGAACCAAGACCAAGGACTACTCCCTATAGAACCCCCACAGGTTCACTAACCCAAGGCCATCCAAGATACACCTTGCTCCAGCTGTGAACACCTTCTCAAAGTGATTTTTGATTTTATACCTATTTAATTGGTATTTTTGATATTTTTTCTGTTTTGATTCTAAACTGATTTTTAGTGTATCTAATAGCTTATAAAAGCTATATGGGAGCTTATGTGACCTATTCTAGTCTATACAAACAACTAAAAACATCATTTGAAACAACATGAGATTTTTGAATTTGAAACTGCATAAACTGAAGTAAACTTTAAAACTTGGAATTACTTATCAAAAGAGGTTCAAGTACACTTGAGAGACTTAAATAAAGTACTTGAAATTAAAAACATACATTGAAAAGCTTAAATTAAAGAAAACGACTAAGAAAAATAAAATTACACTAGATACATTGATACATTGCATCTCACTTCATCTTTATAGACTTTACATCATTCCCACATGCCTCTGATTGTTTCCCACCAAACTTGAGCCCTTGGATCACTCAAATTAATCAGAACCATACACATGTTATTTTGGCGCCAAAATTCTTCATAGCAGTTTGAAGCTTTAATGAGGTTTGGTTGAGATAATTAAAGGTATTTGGAGTGTAGAGGAGTTGGAGGGGACATGGAATGGGAGGGGGTTGAAAATATGGTGAAAACCATGACTGGTTTTTGAGTTTTCAGTGATTGTGAGAGAAGGGCTACAGTAGCTGGTTTTTTTGAGCGCGTTTCTTGGGTTTGACTTCCTTTGACCGAAGATTAATAACACGGGGGTTCAAAAAGGGTGTGGCTGGGGTCAGAATTAGTTGTGGACTGGAGGTCAAGGTTCAAGGGTCAAAGGCAGTTGGGTTGGGCTAGTATATTGGATTGGATTTGGGCCTTAGTGATATAAGGTGTCCGTTTGGTATAAGTAGTAACAATAAGGACTAAAATTGTAATTCGACCAAACTTCAAGGACTGAAAGTGAACATTTCCAAACTTCTCTCAAAGACCAATTTTGACAAACATTGATAAAACAAGGGCCCTTTTTGCATAAAATCCATTTTCAAAGGTCCAAGGACTAAATTTGCAAATTTCCAAAGTTTGAAGACCTTTCTTGCCAATTGACCAAAAATTCATTCAAGGATCATTTTTAACAACTTAGAATACTTCAGGGACCTTGAATGATGAATTTCCACATTTTTGACTTTCCAGGGACTAGATTTGACAACTTTCAAAACTTGGGGGACTAAAACTGCCAATTTTGCAAACTTGATACATTTTTCATCTGATTTTGATATTTTTGCATTTAAAACACATAAAACACTGATTTGTGATAATTTGATCATTTTGATGTGTTTCTGAGTGTTTTTCAGATGATTTTGCAGTTTAGATTATACAAAAATGATGAGTATTTAGACACTCATCAATCCCCCACACTGAGATATTGCTAGTCCCTAGCAATGATTTGAGAAAACTTTGATGGATTTGAAAAACTCTTTACCAAAAGCCATCACTTCTGGAGTAGCCAATTGTTTTGATTCAAGTAAGAATCTTGGTACAACGATAACCAGATGATTTATTGGCAAATCATAAACCATATAACGGATTTGATGTGTCTTTACCAGAAGCCGTACCCTTCTGGACTAGCCAACTCTTAGATAAATTATCAGAATTATCTTTGGTGAGCTGAATACCAATTATGGATTTTCCACTGCCTTTACCACAAGCCATAACCTTGCGGGCTAGCCAACTCATTATCTTTTGAGGATGATGGGGAGCTGAAGAACCATACAATTTTGGGCAAATTGCAAGCCATATAAACGGATTTGAGAAATCTTTACCAAGAGCCGTTTGCTCCTGGATTAGCCAATCCTTTAGTTTTTCGAACATGGCGGACTGATAACCAATTGAGTAAGTGTAGAACACTTACTCCAAAAAAAATTTTTGGCCAAAAACGGGGGAATTGGGTAGATAATATATGAAATTCGTGAGAATTCCCCCCCACACTTAGAAATGAATATTGCCCTCAATATTCAAAGTACCGGCGGTTATGCCGAAACAAAGAACGTAAAAGGGAAATACTACGGCCATTTATTTAGAAAGAAGATTTTTTTTTTTTTTTTTTTTTTTTTTTTTTTTTTTTTAGAAAGAATGAGAATATACAACAGCGTGGGGAAAACTCCCCCACACTAGGGTGGTAGAAAGGGGGTAAGAAAACAGAATTATGGGTGAAAACCCATATGGTGCATGCTAATGTTTTTGATTACCGAGTCACTAGCTTGACTCGATCCCCGCATTCATTGGTTCATGGGGAAAGTAACGTGGAAAACCAATCTCGATCGGACTTTCATTCACAATGTTAATAAACACATGAACATCAGAAAGTTCCACTCCGACGAGATACAACCGGTATTTTAATAGTAGAAACTATAAAGGATAATACCGGGGTCAAAAATGGTGTCCTCATTCCCGAAAGAGAAAAGGGAAAGAGCAACCACACCATGTGTGAAGAATGGAATAAATATGTGCATTACAATGCATGTCCATTCTTCATTAGAAAGAAGTAAATCACCATTCTTGACATTTTTAAGCTTAAGCTTGAAGCTTGTATGGTGATTATCAAAGGAGTTTCCGGAAGGGAGGATTTGGGACGATTCTTCGTTTAATAAACTGTTAAGAAAAAGGATGTCCCCCTCTGAATCCAAGTAATTATCATCAACCCCTGTTGGGATTGATTCATCACTTAGAAAAGCATCGACTTCTTTCCAAAAATTATCATCTTCCTCATCCGGATTGAGGGAAGGAATGGAAAAGTCGGAAACAATTGGATTAGGGGATGAAATGGATGATGGATCTCCATAAAGCAACTTCTCAATGAGAAGTATGTCCCGCTCGATATCAATTGGAGCGTGATCAATCTCCCAAGGAACAGAATCACTAGCCAAGTATGCATCAATCTCTTCCAAGATTGAGTCACTTCCCTCAAAAGGAGTGATAGAAGGAGTAGAATTGGCTATGATATGTTGATTTTCAAATATGATTGGATCCTTGGAAGAGAATTCAGTTTCATCCACAGAGTTAACAAGCTCAATACGACAAACTGATTCTGGAGGTGGGACAAGTGGTGTGCTCTTAGAGCTAGCAGTTTCCACCACTTCCGATGAAGTCTCCGAATCAAGATCATCATCATCAAGAATACTCATGACATCTTTGGTACAACTTTCAAACCATTTGTTTGAACCAGGGTTGATTTTCATAGCTTTTAGCTCAGCACGTTTTTGGTGAACACTCTTAACCGTGAAATTTGAGAGTGTTGCATCGATTCTTTTGGATTTTTGATCGATTGTGGCAACACTATGTTTGTTCAGAGGTTTGGAGTTCTGGTTGATATTCAACGTGAGTTCTTCGTTATCAACCCGTAAAGTCAACTCTTCAGCGAATACATCGATTAGAGCACGGCTCGTTCTCAAGAAAGCTCTCCCTAAGATGAGGGGAACTCTTGGATCCGCATCAAAGTTTACTACAACAAAGTCAGTGGGGAAATGAAACTTCCCTACCTTTACCACGACATCCTCAGCTATTCCAAGTGGACGAGTTATTGTACAGTCCGCTAGCTCGAGAGTCATACAAGTAGGAGTAAGTTCAGGGAGAGAAAGTTTCTTCCATACTGAGAGTGGCATGAGGTTAATGCTAGCGCCAAGATCGGCCAAGGCGGAGCATTGAACCATCCCCAAGAAATCACATGGGATTAAAAACTTGCCAGGGTCTTCAAGCTTTTCGGGAAGCTTTTTAAGAAGGACCGCTGAGCATTGCTCATTGAGAGGGGTTTTAGCCATTTCAGATAACTTATCTTTGTTGCTTAGTAACCCTTTGAGAGTAGATGCAAATTTGGGCATGAGAACGAGAGCATCAACGAAGCTTATATCAAAGTGCAATTCATTGAAAATTTGGAAAAATTTCTCCATTTGCTCTTTGTTTTTGTCCTTAAGCTTCTCATCATGCATTCTCGATGGGTAAGGAAGAGAAGTTTTGGATTTCTGTTTCTCAATAGGAGCTACAGGAGGTTCAAAAACAACTCCTTGATTAGACTGGGGTTTCTGGACAACTTGAGGTTGGACTATGTCACAATTCTCAAATTCCGGTCATTTCTTAAATTATATATGCATCATATTAGTTCATTCATGACATTTCATTTCACATTAAACGCGTAAATTTTTATATTAAATAAACGTTATCGCGTGAGTTTTTATTTTAAATATTTAATCCGTTACTTTCAAAAATGATCCCGATATATTTTTATACTCACATTAGTTTATAAAAACTATATTTTGAGTTTTCCTAGTGTTTTGAATTTATTTGGTATATTAATCGTTAAAGTTTAATTATTACGTCGTTTTCTTAAAAATTGTACGATAATTATTTTATCACTCAATTTTCACAAGGAAAGTATTTTTACAATTTTTATTATCTCAATACATTCTATTTTGACCTAATAAAAACTTACTTGCACCAAAAATTACCATTTACCTTACAAATGATTAATACTTATATATTTCTTACACTTTTGTCAAAAGTCTTACAAATATATATACAAATAAATGTTTAAAAAAAAATATATATATAAAATATCTCATTCCCCCCCCCCCCTTGGCCGACCAAGGGGGAAGGGGTGCATTAAAATGTGCATGGTTGCTTTGATTGTAATTAATGTGCACTACAAAAAAATTATTTCTCTCTTCCTTTTGGCTTCTTCAAAACTGGTCACTACATCAAGGTGCTAAGGGATCAAAAGTTTTGCTAGATCAAGTGTATTTACAACCTAGTTATACTCTATATATGGTTTTGAAATAAAAACCAAGGGTATTTAAGTTTAATCCTTGTTACTTTCACCTCATCACTTTCACTAGTAAGCTTGTTTTTATCATTTTCATGTTTCCTTGTCATTTTCATATGTTTCTTTTCATTTTTGGAGCTATTATGCATGATATGTGATTTATACCATTTATTTCATGATTGAGTTATATATACATATTGGTCATCCTATAAATATTCCCATGGTATTCTTTGGTCTTGATGGTGATTAGGAACCCATGACACCCTAAGAAGGTGTATGGTAGGATTAGATTAGCTTTGGAGTTGATTTGAAGGGATTAGAATAGGTTTTGTCCGAGAAAAACTATTTTCGATAACTATATAAATAGGTTCTGTCCTTATTTCGAATTTCTGGAAAAACCTACTGTTGGTACGAAACTTTGGCCTTGATATTTAGAAAATATACTTTAAAACGAATCCGTGGCCGCTTGAACGGATGAAAACGGACTTATAACGAAGAAGTTATGGATTTTTAAAGTTTGACGACGAAATAAAATGTTTTCTGAAATTTCAGCTTGCTGTTTTTAGTTTGTTCGGGTCAAAAACGAGCCTTAAGCTTCACAAATTATTTCGACTAGTCAAAAATATATTAGTTTACTTCGATACGAAGCTAAGGACATATTATACGTAGAAAACGGATTTAAAACGACAAAGATATGCACGTTTTCATAAAGTTGCCGTAACTATTATTTTCTGAAAAACTATATTATTTTTACGTTACAAGTATTTTAGTAGCTGTAACGTCCATGTTTGCGGCTGTTTTTAACCATGATGTGAAACTTTTTGAAACAAAATGTCTTCTAGTAAAATCAAGTTCACCGGCCATATTTTTCAAAACAAAAAGCTGTTTGCAAAGCGGAGTTATAGTAAATTATTTACGGATGTTCAAACTTGGCCGAAACTCACTTTTTACACCACAATTAGCCAAAATCACTATCTTTAACCCTTATTATCTCTATGTTCGAGACCTTTTTGACGAAAACTCCTGAACTGAAACTTCTAGATTTCGATAAAAACTTTCCAAAACCGTCGAATTCGTTCTCTAACGTTCGACGTACACCATTTTACGACTAGTTTTCCAAAGCCATTTTTATCACTTTCATGAAATTTCCGACGACATTGTTTTGCGACGAAAAGTGATAATTTCACCATAAATCATTATAAAACCATTGTAGGATGACATTTTGACGTAAATACTTGTAAAGTCATTTTTGAAGGGTCAAGACGTCAAAAGAGTATTTTTCGACGATAAGAATTATTTTCAAAACTCGCAAATGGTATAAATAACATACGAAATGCATGCATAACATTACATTGCAACTCATTACATATCATATCATTGGTAATAGGTCCAGATTATAGCATCATTATACCTCGGTGTACTCACTCTTGTCATCATTCCAGTTTACCGAGTGAGTAATCACAAACCCCCTTTTTCCGTTTTTACTATATTTTGGGGCGAAATGCATGAACCTTTCTTGAGCTAAATTGTTTACTACTTTTATTAACTAGTTTGACTAGAACTTGTGAACTCGAATCAAATCCTTGAACTTAATTACGAACCTATTACTTATTTGAACTTGTTGAACCGTACATGCTATGACCCTAAAAGTCTCGCCTTATTGGTGGAGCGTGCAAAGTCTCCCATGTTCGGAGCATCACTATAAAGTCTCGCCTTATTGGTGGAGCGTCTCAATAAATCTCGCCTAGGTGGTCGAGTGACAAAGGAGTCTCCCTTGTTGGAGCAGTGCAAAGTCTCCCCTGTTCGGAGCATCACTATAAAGTCTCGCCTTATTGGTGGAGCGTCTCAATAATTCTCGCCTAGGTGGCCGAGTGACAAAGGAGTCTCCCTTGTTGGAGCAGTGCAAAGTCTCCCATGTTCGGAGCATCCCTGAATTATTATGTTCGTGGTACTATATTGTGAACTATTATGACCGCTTATACTTGACTATTAGACATACTACTTTTGGCAGTGGGTTGTGAACACACAGGTTGCAAGTTTTGTATGGGCGGAACTTGGAACTGAGTGGATTTACAATGCCTTTGCTTTGCGGACCATTTTCGTCGACCGAAAGCTTTGAATATTTCTTACGAGTTTTCTTATTTTTGCTAAGCGTGTTTACTCACCAACTATTTTCATAGTTGACCCGTTTTTCTCTCATGCATTTCAGGTGATCGTTAGTAAGCTTTTTCTACCAGGTCTTGCATAATGAAGTTTTCACTTGTCACTACAAATCATTATGTAATAGAATTCAATATTTTGGGAACTAAACTTTGTAATATATTTGCCGATGACGGCTAAACTGGTATTGTAATGGTGTATTCCTTATTTTAAATATTAACGTTGGTATGTTCTATTATCTTTTGCTTATGTTCCCTTCCGTTACACCTCGTGTTTCCGCCTCCGGCGAGGGTGTGACAGATTGGTACCAGAGCCAAAGGTTATAGAGAATGCCGATTTTTCAAAAATAAAAATCACAGCTATAACCGGAAAAAATTTTTATTTTATTTTATTAAACATTGAACATCATCCGAGTCAACTAGTCCTATCGTTGCATCGTTACTCATAAATTATACATAGCCTGATCAACTATGTCTAATTTATGAAGAACCATGCAATGATAAGAGTGGTAGTTTTAAATCATGTTTAGTCGAGTCTTTTGAGTCTGGTCACCTGAAGTTGCATTTGTCGGATGGGTATGCATGGCATGTTTTTACGTTCACGTCTACATTACCGTACCTTGTTCATATCTTCTCTTTTCCATCTTTCGACCTGTTAGACATAGCATGTCTCTGTTCCTGTCATGTTTCGATCACTATAACACATTACCACCGTTCTGCACCTCATCTGACTTCGTTCGAATGTCGTTTACTCAACCCGATGTTTTGGTCCTCTGTAGGATCATGGCTGCAAGAAACACACGCTCAGGAGGTAACAACAACGGCAACCCAAATAACAATGACAATCCAGACAACAACGCTACTGGAATAGCGGATCTACTCACTCAAATTATAACACATCTCGATGCCAGAAGAACCAACAACGGAGAAGGTACTTCAAACGCTGGTCAAGGATGCAGCTACAAAACTTTCATGACATGCAAGCCAATGGAATTTCATGGTACTGAGGGTGCCATTGGACTGCTAACCTGGTTCGAGAATGTTGAGTCGAAGCTTAGTATCACGAAATGTGCTGAAGGAAACAAGGTGGAGTTCTCTGCTGGTCTACTACAGGGTCGAGCTTTGACCTGGTGGAACAACCAACTACAGATCAGGGGAAGAGGGGCTGCAAATGCATTATCTTGGGAAGCATTCAAGAAACTACTAACTGATGAGTACTGCAGAAAAGATGAAGTGCAGAAATTGGAAGAAGAATTTTGGAACCACTTGATGGTAGGAGTAGAGATCGACAAGTACACGATCCGGTTCCACGAGTTAACTAGGATGGTTCCTCACATGGTTTCCACTGTGGAGAAGTTAATTGACCGATATATATGGGGATTGATACCAGAAATTAGGAGGGATGTCACTTCGTCGAAACCAACCACTCTGCAAGCCGCTGTGAGTATGGCGTATCGCTTAACAAATGATGTGATCAGGTCTGGAGAACTAACAAAAGCAAACGACAATGGACGAAAGCGACAGGAGGATCACCAGGGAAACCGAGACCAGAATCAACAAAACAAGAGGCAGCGAATAACTCAGAACTATGGGGCGACCACCCAGGAGCGCAAAGGATATGCAGGTCCACATCCTTTATGCACTCGATGTAATTATCATCACTTAGGAGACTGCCCAAGGTGCGGCAAATGTGGACAGACGGGCCACTTCGCGAAAAATTGCTCAAACAGAACTGGAAATCAAGGACAGAGAAAGGCATGTTACGAGTGTGGAAGTCTAGATCACCTTCGCAATACCTGTCCAAAGCTGAAAAGAACTCCCAATCAAGGAGGTAATCGTCCAAACCTGGCGTTGGCAATAGAAGGCCCACAAGATCAGAACATTGAAATTCCTCCCGCACGTGGTCGAGCATTCTATCTGGGTACCGAGGAAGCCCGCAACGCGTAACGGGTACATTCCTTTGAACAACCACTTTATTTCTGTACGACATGATTTTGAGTGCATAACTTCCTTCCAATCTTTACCACGTTCACGACATTGATTAATATGAGACCTATTGATATCGACCTTAGTTGTTATATATTTTGTTGATTTGATTTGATTTGTGTAAGCAAATCCAATATCGAGCGAATCTTTCAAAAGACTTCATTCAAGGATGTTGATTCCTATCTTTCTAACAACTTGTTTCCTAGCTTGATCTAGTGACAGTTCTTGTTTGATGAGTTGCGAAAATCAAGCTAAGAGACAAGTTTACTCAAGTCGGTTTAGTTTAATCTCATGACAGTTCTTGTTTGATGAGTTGTGGGATTAAATTAGAATCGACTACCTAAAGGTCTTTTGAGAGCTACGTTCGATATTGGGCAAGTTTACCCTATCAAATCTAATCACGGGCACGTACTTAGTTGAATGGGGAACCTGTATCCATGGGCATTGATATGATCATTTAGACTGTTCGTATGAGCATGAACTTTTAGAACTCTTGTCGAGGTTCGGACCATAGTATCGTTAATCGAATCACGGGGACGTGATTCCGCTGACATGGGAAGAATGTCACAATTCTCAAATTCCGGTCATTTCTTAAATTATATATGCATCATATTAGTTCATTCATGACATTTCATTTCACATTAAACGCGTAAATTTTTATATTAAATAAACGTTATCGCGTGAGTTTTTATTTTAAATATTTAATCCGTTACTTTCAAAAATGATCCCGATATATTTTTATACTCACATTAGTTTATAAAAACTATATTTTGAGTTTTCCTAGTGTTTTGAATTTATTTGGTATATTAATCGTTAAAGTTTAATTATTACGTCGTTTTCTTAAAAATTGTACGATAATTATTTTATCACTCAATTTTCACAAGGAAAGTATTTTTACAATTTTTATTATCTCAATACATTCTATTTTGACCTAATAAAAACTTACTTGCACCAAAAATTACCATTTACCTTACAAATGATTAATACTTATATATTTCTTACACTTTTGTCAAAAGTCTTACAAATATATATACAAGTAAATGTTTAAAAAAAAATATATATAAAATATCTCATTCCCCCCCCCCTTGGCCGACCAAGGAGGAAGGGGTGCATTAAAATGTGCATGGTTGCTTTGATTGTAATTAATGTGCACTACAAAAAGTCTTATACATTATCACTTCACTCATTTCTTCATCAAAAATTCACATAGTTAAGAAAAATTATTTCTCTCTTCCTTTTGGCTTCTTCAAAACCGGTCACTACATCAAGGTGCTAAGGGATCAAAAGTTTTGCTAGATCAAGTGTATTTACAACCTAGTTATACTCTATATATGGTTTTGAAATAAAAACCAAGGGTATTTAAGTTTAATCCTTGTTACTTTCACCTCATCACTTTCACTAGTAAGCTTGTTTTTATCATTTTCATGTTTCCTTGTCATTTTCATATGTTTCTTTTCATTTTTGGAGCTATTATGCATGATATGTGATTTATACCATTTATTTCATGATTGAGTTATATATACATATTGGTCATCCTATAAATATTCCCATGGTATTCTTTGGTCTTGATGGTGATTAGGAACCCATGACACCCTAAGAAGGTGTATGGTAGGATTAGATTAGCTTTGGAGTTGATTTGAAGGGATTAGAATAGGTTTTGTCCGAGAAAAACTATTTTCGATAACTATATAAATAGGTTCTGTCCTTATTTCGAATTTCTGGAAAAACCTACTGTTGGTACGAAACTTTGGCCTTGATATTTAGAAAATATACTTTAAAACGAATCCGTGGCCGCTTGAACGGATGAAAACGGACTTATAACGAAGAAGTTATGGATTTTTAAAGTTTGACGACGAAATAAAATGTTTTCTGAAATTTCAGCTTGCTGTTTTTAGTTTGTTCGGGTCAAAAAACGTGCCTTAAGCTTCACAAATTATTTCGACTAGTCAAAAATATATTAGTTTACTTCGATACGAAGCTAAGGACATATTATACGTAGAAAACGGATTTAAAACGACAAAGATATGCACGTTTTCATAAAGTTGCCGTAACTATTATTTTCTGAAAAACTATATTATTTTTACGTTACAAGTATTTTAGTAGCTGTAACGTCCATGTTTGCGGCTGTTTTTAACCATGATGTGAAACTTTTTGAAACAAAATGTCTTCTAGTAAAATCAAGTTCACCGGCCATATTTTTCAAAACAAAAAGCTGTTTGCAAAGCGGAGTTATAGTAAATTATTTACGGATGTTCAAACTTGGCCGAAACTCACTTTTTACACCACAATTAGCCAAAATCACTATCTTTAACCCTTATTATCTCTATGTTCGAGACCTTTTTGACGAAAACTCCTGAACTGAAACTTCTAGATTTCGATAAAAACTTTCCAAAACCGTCGAATTCGTTCTCTAACGTTCGACGTACACCATTTTACGACTAGTTTTCCAAAGCCATTTTTATCACTTTCATGAAATTTCCGACGACATTGTTTTGCGACGAAAAGTGATAATTTCACCATAAATCATTATAAAACCATTGTAGGATGACATTTTGACGTAAATACTTGTAAAGTCATTTTTGAAGGGTCAAGACGTCAAAAGAGTATTTTTCGACGATAAGAATTATTTTCAAAACTAGCAAATGGTATAAATAACATACGAAATGCATGCATAACATTACATTGCAACTCATTACATATCATATCATTGGTAATAGGTCCAGATTATAGCATCATTATACCTCGGTGTACTCACTCTTGTCATCATTCCAGTTTACCGAGTGAGTAATCACAAACCCCCTTTTTCCGTTTTTACTATATTTTGGGGCGAAATGCATGAACCTTTCTTGAGCTAAATTGTTTACTACTTTTATTAACTAGTTTGACTAGAACTTGTGAACTCGAATCAAATCCTTGAACTTAATTACGAACCTATTACTTATTTGAACTTGTTGAACCGTACATGCTATGACCCTAAAAGTCTCGCCTTATTGGTGGAGCGTGCAAAGTCTCCCATGTTCGGAGCATCACTATAAAGTCTCGCCTTATTGGTGGAGCGTCTCAATAAATCTCGCCTAGGTGGTCGAGTGACAAAGGAATCTCCCTTGTTGGAGCAGTGCAAAGTCTCCCCTGTTCGGAGCATCACTATAAAGTCTCGCCTTATTGGTGGAGCGTCTCAATAATTCTCGCCTAGGTGGCCGAGTGACAAAGGAGTCTCCCTTGTTGGAGCAGTGCAAAGTCTCCCATGTTCGGAGCATCCCTGAATTATTATGTTCGTGGTACTATATTGTGAACTATTATGACCGCTTATACTTGACTATTAGACATACTACTTTTGGCAGTGGGTTGTGAACACACAGGTTGCAAGTTTTGTATGGGCGGAACTTGGAACTGAGTGGATTTACAATGCCTTTGCTTTGCGGACCATTTTCGTCGACCGAAAGCTTTGAATATTTCTTACGAGTTTTCTTATTTTTGCTAAGCGTGTTTACTCACCAACTATTTTCATAGTTGACCCGTTTTTCTCTCATGCATTTCAGGTGATCGTTAGTAAGCTTTTTCTACCAGGTCTTGCATAATGAAGTTTTCACTTGTCACTACAAATCATTATGTAATAGAATTCAATATTTTGGGAACTAAACTTTGTAATATATTTGCCGATGACGGCTAAACTGGTATTGTAATGGTGTATTCCTTATTTTAAATATTAACGTTGGTATGTTCTATTATCTTTTGCTTATGTTCCCTTCCGTTACACCTCGTGTTTCCGCCTCCGGCGAGGGTGTGACAGACTACCGAAGGTAGGACGTGTGCTGTACTTCGTGGGCTAGAATAATGCACTTTGTCCGTAGTTTCCTTGGTAACTTGACTCATTGGCACTGGTGGAGGTGGCATTGGAGTCGTAGGTCCATTGTGTTTTGGAGGTTCACTGCCCACTACCTTTGGAAGAGAAGAAGAAGAAGAGGTAGTAGGAACAGCAGGTCCAGTGTATGAAACACCACTTCGGGTTGTGATCGCCTTGGCATCGCCCCTCGGGTTAGCGATCGTGTTGCTCGGTAAAGTACCTGAGCCCGAGGGTCGATCATTTAAAGACTTCTTCAGATCAGCAATCTGACTGACCAACAACCTGTTCATTTCATCTTGGGATTTCATAAACTGCTTCAGTAACTCATCAGATGATGGTCCTGGAGGAGTAATGACGGGAGGAGCTGGAGGGATAATTTGAGGTCGTATGTTTTGATTATGACCAAAATTCCCTTGATTAGGATTCATATTCCCATGAAATTGATTCCCTCGATTGAAATTGTTTTGATTGGGGTTTCCTTGATGATGGAAACCTTGATTGGGTCCAGGATAGAAGTTACCTTGGTTTGGATAACCTTGGTTCATTCTTGGTTGGTTCTGATTCCGGTTTTGCATGTTGTGATTTTGATTGAAACCGGGTGGTGCCTGATTAGTGTTAGCACGGTAGTGTGGTTCATTTTGAGGACGGTATTGATTACCTCCTTGCTGTGAACTACCGGCTAGAGCATGTGCTTCAAAAGGACTACCATCGGTGGAAGTACAATTGTAGTAAGCATGAGGACCACCACAAGTGACACAAACTTCAACTTTCTTCACTTCAGCATGTGTTGGAGTCTGAGTGAAGGAGACTTTCTTCTGGTTAGCAAGAACCAAAGCCTGAACAATGTCTGTGAGTTTATCAATCTTAGCATCGGTGCTAGATGTACTCACGGGGGATGAAGAAGAAGAAGGTCCAGCATTAGACTGATATGTCTTAGCTCTGAAAGGACGGACCTGAGATTTGTTCTCAATGATCTGCAAGGCCTCTTTTGTGGTCTTGCTCAGGAAATTACCTCCCGCGGAGGCATTCAAAGAATCTTGATTGGCCTGATTGAGACCATTGTAGAAAGTATCCATTTGCATTAAGTCGGTAAAACCGTGATGCGGACACTTGCGAAGCAAATCTTTGTAACGATCCCATGCCTCCCCGAATGATTCATCAAATCTCTGAGAAAATTTCATTATCTCATTCTTAAGACTTGTGGTTCGGGATGGAGGATAGAACTCGTTAACGAACTTGGTGACAAGATCTTCCCATGTCTCTATAGAACGAGGGGGTTGTTTCTCAAGCCAATTCCGGGCTTGTCCCTCTAGAGAAAATGGGAACAGAAGAAGCTTGATAGCTTCTTGTGGGACATTCTTGTACTTGATGGTAGATGCAATCTTGTTAAACCATCGAATGTGTGCATGAGGATCATCCCGCTCAAAACCATAGAATTGGCTTTGGGTTACTAGATTGAGCAACCCGGTTTTGAGCTCGAAAGTGTCAGCCACGATGGCTGGAACAACAATGGCATCTCCGTAACCCTCGATGGGTGCTTGGAGAAGCTCATTCATGGGTTTGTCTTCTGCCATTTCGACAGGAGGTGGTGGTGGTAGACGTTCCTCAGTCACGGCTGAAGGAGCTGAACGTCCTCTACGTCTACGAGGAATCTTTCCAACTTCAGAAAGTGGACTTGTAGAACTGGAAGAACGAGTGCGCATGCACTATGTATAAAAACCAATTTTCAAAACAAATGAGGCAAAACACAAGTGAACTTAACCAATAATCACAAATGAAATGGCTTATTTGAAAAAGGTACACCAAATCACAAGTGACACAAAGGCAAGTTTTAAATCTGATGTTCGGGAACTTATTAATGGTCGCACCCCCAGTTAGGTAGTGCACTGCCTTGATTTGCGGTGGTTGATTTTTATGTATTCAATTAAGTACCACTGAAAAGACGTAGGTAAGATTTATGCGGATGGGTTTAAAAACTTTTGGACAATATTTTTGTTATCGTCCCGTTTAACCAAATCATATCTCTTCAAGAATCACCTTAAAAGAGAATACAAAATAGAAAACGTTTCGATTGTTTTGTTGTTTTATATTTTTTTGGTGTTTTAACACTTTAGGAAAAGTGCTAATGAACTTTTTGGTTTTCTTATAACTTTACAAAAACTTTTTACAAACGGTGGGTATGTGCAACAATGAATCTGAAAATGGCTAAACACACGCTAAAGCCTCCCCGGCAGCGGCGCCAAAATTTTGATTCGTGCCAAACAGTCAAGTCTAAACAGACTTAAAACAGCTTAAACACAAATGCAATGAAGATCAGAGAATACAGGGGATTCCCGGGTCGTTATGTCCCACGGAGACTCAATGGTGTGTTAAACACAAACTCAGAGGATAGAATGATCACTAAGGATAGTGATCTGTAAAGGTTATGATTAGAAATTACACTACTGATTGATTTGGAATAGAATTGGACACAGAATTGGAAAGCACAACAACCAGAAGAAAGAAACGTAAACGTAAGTTTTAAAAACTACGTAGACGCACAAAATAAAAAGTGAAAACTAAGAAATAAAAGACCTAAAAATATAAAAATGACATTTTTGGAATCCTAAAAATAAAAGAAAATTATTAGAAAAAGAAAATTATTTTTAACACTATTTAATTAATTACTATTAATTAAAAACTATTTTAACTATTTAATTAATACCCTAAAATAAAAGAAAATAGGAAATAAGGCTAGAAAAATAAACTTATGACTTTGAAAAATCTAAAATACTATAAAACTAATTTTAAAACTAAAAATATATTTTTCACACTTTTTATATAATTATTACTAATTAATAACTATTTAAAATACACTTAATTACTAGAAAATATAAAATAAACTTGGAAAAATAAAATTTTAACTTTCAAAAATCTAAAATATGATAAAACTAATTTTAAAACAGAAAGTATATTTTTTAGACTTTTTAATTATTTATTACTAATTATTTATTATTTATTAACTATTTATAATTATAATAAATACTAAACAGAAAAGGAAAAATATGAAACTTTTTCTAAAAATACTTTATGATAACAGAAAACTAAGAAAAATAGAAAAAACAAGATTTGCTTATTAAAAAGTTGAAAAGAAAAATCAAAAAGCTAAAAAATCTTAAATAAACGCTATCACTATTTTTATATTGATGTTTTTGTGATTTTTATTTTTGAAAACTACTTATATACTAATATTATGAAACTTTAATAAAGACAAAAAATTTATAAAACACAAATAAGCAGTTTTGATGGCTAAAAAGCCCAACAGTGGACAAAATGGCTTATTTTATAGAAATAAGCTCAAACAAGCTTGTTTACTGAAACAAAAGCTAGAATGATATGAAAATAAGCTAAAGCAACTAACTAGAAGCTAATAGACACAAACAATCACACTGGAAAGCTTCTAACAAGCCAATAAGCACTTTGGCTGTGGTGATGAAAAACAGAAACTGGGACAAGCTTTAAGCTCTTAGCAGCCCTAGTTAACAAGCTCAAAAGTGAAAAACAAGACTTGACAATCCAAGAGGACCAGGTTGGCTTTCCAAAGAACCAAAGAACAAGAGATTTGGACAAGTAATAAGCTTAATGCAAGCTTATCAAATTGAGCTTAACCACTGTGCACAGGACAGTTATATGAAACAGGTGCTCTCAATAAGCCAACTAAAAAGCACTTTAAAAGCTGATAAGCAAAGAACTAGTATTTTTGTATTTTTCTTTAGCAACTAAACTACAATTCCCCAAGAGCTTATAAACTGAAACTCACTATTGAATACACAATGAAATTCCAAAGTTTATTCAAAAACGACCCATTGAGATTTTGACTTTTTGAGAAAAACCAAAAAGTTGACCAAAGTGACTTTTGATTTGATTCTAAGAACTGACTATGTTATGTTAAGGTGTGTTAAGACTGAATATAGCAAGATTAACAACTTTTGAACACAAGATCAAGATCCTTGATCTTAAAAACTCCAACAGTGACTGCACAATTAAGATCAAATGAATTTTTGACTTTTAATGAACAAAGACTTGTTTTTATGACAGAACTTAGGTATTTAGACTTAGTTAGACAGAATTCCAACAAAACCAAAGACCAAAGTACTTGCAAACTCAAAGAACCAAACACCCCTTTATCTTAACTGTTTTGAATGTTTTACAAAGCAACTCTTAAATTTAAAACATGAGCTTAATTTCAGACCTTATAATATCATTAACTAAGACTAAACAAGCCTGAATCCACAGTAATAACAACTTAAAACCAAGAATTTAGACTTAAGCTATTATGACTGCCTAAATAAGATTTTAAAGCAACTATGAATTCCAAAGAATAAGCTATTGATTTTAAGGTTTAAACTAACTTAACTATGACTAATTAACACTAAGAACAAGAAATTACAACAACTAACTAACCACAACAGTGAAATGCAAAATTACTTAAAAAGGCTTACAATTGTGATTCAGCTGAAAACCAAGAACCAAGACCAAGGACTACTCCCTATAGAACCCCCACAGGTTCACTAACCCAAGGCCATCCAAGATACACCTTGCTCCAGCTGTGAACACCTTCTCAAAGTGATTTTTGATTTTATACCTATTTAATTGGTATTTTTGATATTTTTTCTGTTTTGATTCTAAACTGATTTTTATTGTATCTAATAGCTTATAAAAGCTATATGGGAGCTTATGTGACCTATTCTAGTCTATACAAACAACTAAAAACATCATTTGAAACAACATGAGATTTTTGAATTTGAAACTGCATAAACTGAAGTAAACTTTAAAACTTGGAATTACTTATCAAAAGAGGTTCAAGTACACTTGAGAGACTTAAATAAAGTACTTGAAATTAAAAACATACATTGAAAAGCTTAAATTAAAGAAAACGACTAAGAAAAATAAAATTACACTAGATACATTGATACATTGCATCTCACTTCATCTTTATAGACTTTACA
This sequence comes from Chrysanthemum seticuspe, assembly GCA_019973895.1. Taxonomy (NCBI): domain Eukaryota; kingdom Viridiplantae; phylum Streptophyta; class Magnoliopsida; order Asterales; family Asteraceae; genus Chrysanthemum; species Chrysanthemum seticuspe. The sequence goes on from BPTQ01000005.1 coordinate 85,025,427, forward strand.
TCATTCCCACATGCCTCTGATTGTTTCCCACCAAACTTGAGCCCTTGGATCACTCAAATTAATCAGAACCATACACATGTTATTTTTGCGCCAAAATTCTTCATAGCAGTTTGAAGCTTTAATGAGGTTTGGTTGAGATAATTAAAGGTATTTGGAGTGTAGAGGAGTTGGAGGGGACATGGAATGGGAGGGGGTTGAAAATATGGTGAAAACCATGACTGGTTTTTGAGTTTTCAGTGATTGTGAGAGAAGGGCTACAGTAGCTGGTTTTTTTGAGCGCGTTTCTTGGGTTTGGCTTCCTTTGACCGAAGATTAATAACACGGGGGTTCAAAAAGGGTGTGGCTGGGGTCAGAATTAGTTGTGGACTGGAGGTCAAGGTTCAAGGGTCAAAGGCAGTTGGGTTGGGCTAGTATATTGGATTGGATTTGGGCCTTAGTGATATAAGGTGTCCGTTTGGTATAAGTAGTAACAATAAGGACTAAAATTGTAATTCGACCAAACTTCAAGGACTGAAAGTGAACATTTCCAAACTTCTCTCAAGGACCAATTTTGACAAACATTGATAAAACAAGGGCCCTTTTTGCATAAAATCCATTTTCAAAGGTCCAAGGACTAAATTTGCAAATTTCCAAAGTTTGAGGACCTTTCTTGCCAATTGACCAAAAATTCATTCAAGGATCATTTTTAACAACTTAGAATACTTCAGGGACCTTGAATGATGAATTTCCACATTTTTGACTTTCCAGGGACTAGATTTGACAACTTTCAAAACTTGGGGGACTAAAACTGCCAATTTTGCAAACTTGATACATTTTTCATCTGATTTTGATATTTTTGCATTTAAAACACATAAAACACTGATTTGTGATAATTTGATCATTTTGATGTGTTTCTGAGTGTTTTTCAGATGATTTTGCAGTTTAGATTATACAAAAATGATGAGTATTTAGACACTCATCAAAGATTTCTGTAGCAAAGATCTTGTATTTGATATTTCACATATTTGTTGTGTAATAGTCGTGTTGGTTTGGTCCACCGTGTTACGGACTCGGTATTTAGCTTTGTATCGGAAAAAGGTGTAAGCAACGTTGTGAAGGCTACTCCGCCAAGTTGAAGGAGTTTGTTGACATAGTGCTTGAACTCTCGAGTAGGTGACTCGGTGAGTGGAGTAGGCCAAGGAAGGTGTCCTTGTAGCCGAACCACTATAAATCGGTTGTGTCATTTCTATCCCTTTGCTTTACTTTATTTACTTGCTTTATCATTAGATCTATACTTTCTCTACATCCATACGATCTCACATATTATCGAATCTAAAGTTTTTGAAACTAACTTAAAATCGGCAAAACTATTCAAACCCCCCTTCTAGTTTTCCACAGCATCATAGGTTGCATCATTGAAATCTCTATAGGATTTCATAAGATATTTAGTTTAGATTTGGACTCTACATATCTTACATGATCTTGGTTAGATTTTGTTGACTTTGGTAAGATCTTTGTAATCTTGCTGTCAGACCAGCGACACCAAAATAATACAAGGACGGAACCATTATTTTGGTTCCGTGGTCCGTGGTGACAGCAGATTGTTTGGCTATAAATAGCAAGCCAACCCAAGTTGTTTTCTCATTCCTTTTTAGCATAATCACATACATTCCTTCTCTCTATTATTTCTAACTCAGTTTCATATCATTATAGTGATCATCTTTTGTAGCAAAGAAGATCAAGACATAATCAAGCTTTAACAAATAGTTGGAAGTCTTGTTTGTTTTGTTGTTGTATGATCTAGTCTTGTTCATACATCATTGTTGTACCAAACCATCTTAAACTTCTGAGTGAGAGTGGTTAGTATTTTAGTCCTTAAAATACATAGCGTGTGGGAGTGGTTGTACCCTTGTAAAAGAACTCGACATCTAGCTTTGTGTCGGAAATAGTGTGTAAGCGAAGTGTAAAGGTTTCTCCGCCGGTTAAAGGAGCTTGTTGACTAGTGAAGATAAAATCTCGAGTTGGAAACTCGGGGAGTGGAGTAGGGCAAGGAAAAAGAGTCCTTGTAGACCGAACCACTATAAACAACTTGTCATGGTTTGATTGTTTCTTTCCTTATTTACTCTTTATATATTGCTTACATATTGTTTATTATTCACTAACATATCTTTGATCAATATAAATTGATCTTACAATAAGTTTCAAAACAAAGATTTTAATCGGTAAACTATTCAACCCCCTTCTAGTTTTCCACAGATCCGTTGACTAATATGCTTGTTCACTGTTTGGGTACTTGTTTTGCTTATAATACTGTTTATCAACTCCTATTCGTTTATGTTTGGTTATTTTATATGTGCTTATATATATGTTCACTGATGCGCTGCTTTGCTTTGGTCTCCTTTGATTTCTATGCCTTCTCTATTTCTATTAATATTGCATTCTGCAGGATCCTCATTGACTAATTTCATTCCTTCTCTATGACTTTGTTTCTCAGTTTTCTTTGATTTGTTTATATTTGTTCATTGGGCTTTGTAAGCTCAGCCACATTTTTCTTTTCCCTGCGGCAGGTTTTAGCGGGAGCTGGGATTAGAGTAAAGAGAGTAGGAGTAGAAGACCTACCCTTTAGCGACCCTTTTTTTTGGATTATCTTTTACTCAGTCTTTATTTTCGTTTCAGCTTTGAAATTATTAATTTAGTTGGATTGCATGTTTTGGACCTTTGAGAGTCCGTTGTTTATATGACTTTATTTTCTTTTATTTTATTCAAGACTTCCGCTTGCAATTTAATTATGTTCTGATATGACTCCGTAATGTGACATTCGGACCCTTGTTGGGTTGGGGTGTTACAATTATGGTATCAGAGCTAAGGTTTCGTCTTGTTGACCTTAGGATTGACCTGTGAGGACTTGGGTAGACATTAGGCTTCCATTTGTTTTGATCTTTTCCGATTGTTTTCACTTTTCGTTCAGATTTGATTTCGATACTCTTTTGTCTCCGCTGATTTGATCCTCTTTCCACATTTGATTTTGTCTGTTTTGTCTTTGCGCATTCGCTTGTCGATCATTTAGATGGAGGCTACTCGTAGAGTCAAAGATGGTGGTGCCGACCCCGCGTTGCTGCAACAGTTTCTGAACTGGAGAGGTTGGTGAAGCAGAAGCCGCACCCGATTGTAATGCTACTGGAGACATCAAGATGCTACTGGAGAGAGCTGAACAAAACAACTGGTGGACACTTGGAAGACGTAGGGGCAGAAGAAGTATGACCGACGTACTTTAGACGTGCAGAGAAACTACTACCAAGATTCGGGCATATTGGTGTCGACAGTCCAACCGTTGAGATGCTGAGTAGATTCATCTGCTTCATATGATTGGGCGCGCTTGGATGATGGAGCCCTATGGCTTGATTCTTCGGTGTTACTACAACTTCGCGTTGTGTTTTATATCTCTTTGATAAATCCCGATTTTCATCCATTATGTTTATATGATTTGTATTAGTAAGGTTAGACTTTACGGTACCTTGTCATTCTAGTGAGCCTGAGGCTAGTCTTGATCGTCAGTAATGAGTCACGAGGAACCTTCTCGAGCAAGTCAGCGACCTTTTTTCCTTTGTGGAATGGTAAGTTGATTTGATGTATTATGTGCTACCTGTATGTGAATCTGGTTTGATTTGGTATGTTACTTGCTACCTATATGTGTATATGTTTTGACGTGATGTTGGTTATGTGGTTCGTCATGACCCGAGATAGAATATGATGACAATAAGAACTTGTTATGTGATGCAAGTATTATGACGCCTTATCAACGTGATAATACCGATATCATATAATTTGAACTTATTGGAAACATACGACATCCTGGGAAATGCCTGAGGTTGGTACGTTGGATGGACTAGGATTCATATCCGTTATTTCTCAGTTTTCATATTCGTTTGGAATTCTGTACCTCCTTGCGAGATCCTCAATAACATTTGTTACGTATACGTTTTGTACTCTTTGGACCAGAAATTGTTATGATTTGTGCGAAACTATGGATTGCTACGTCTGCCTTAAACTAGTACGTCTCCGTTTACTTATGCGACTTCAATTTCGCGCACATATTATTTATAGAGGGGAATAGTTGTAAAACCCGGAAAAATAACGTAATTATATTTGCGTCTAACTTAAAATTTATTAACTCGAGGTACTAATTATGAAATTGATCTAAAATATTTAATAAACATCTGAAATAATACTTTTAATTTGGTGACATTTGATAAATTAATAATAAGATTAAATCTAATTAAATAATTACCTAAACTAATTCTATAACTAATTTAACTTACAAAATATAAAAAATCCCTAAAATACTTACCCCTAAATTTCAGCCCATCCTTCCCCCTCCCCCCTTTTTGGACCGACCTTATTAAATTAAATGTACAAATCCCCTATCAAAAATTATGATTTGGTATCTATTAGTTTCCCCTAAAACAAACACGTTTTTCTCCTATAAACCGTTTATCTTTTTTCCCCTTCTCCCATTCGACCCACACACTCACACACACACATACACGATTTGGAGGTTGTGGATTCAAGGAGAGGGTTACAAAGGTCGGGAATAAGTAGTTTCAATTCTTTGTAATTGAATTTTCCTTGAAACCGCAAACTAGGTATTGTTTTCATATTTTATTTTCATTAATTCGGCTTATATAAAATTTTGTGGGTAATTTTTCTATAAACCTAACATGTGAGACTCCTAAAAACGTATTTGGGATGATCATATGGTGCTCGGTTCGATTTATAAAAATTATTGAAACCTGTTGGTGTGTTGATAGGTCAATTAGGGTTTCTTGAAAGAAAACATTTTTAATTTTGGACTCAGTGGATAAAAACATGTATGACAAATTTTGTGATGTTAATAAGACCTTAATACACGTGCATGATGATCTGTAAAACCGTGGGTGTGGTTTTGGTGTCGTTATAAATTTATATGTGTCGGGTTGGAAGTTATGATTTCATGTTAGGTTGTTCCAGAAATTTAGTGTTTTGTAAACTATATAGTAAATTGTTAACGACACATATTTGGGTGGTTTTTGATTCTAGAATTAAGTTTAATCTCTGTAATACTTGTGTGTCGAGTTTTGGGGTCATTGGTGGTCGGGAAGACACCCGTTTGATTTATAAAGGTTAACATGCCAAAACTGTTTTTCGGGTCGTGAAAGTCAGTCAACTTGTGGGATTTTTAATAAAGTAATGGTGAGCTCTGGAAAGCCCTAATTTTTGTATGATGTTAATTAATGTCTTAACTAATTTCTGGAAATTTTGGAATAGTTTAAATAAGGTTTAAAAATGTAAACTTGTAAAGTGTTAAAAGCTGTGAATTCTGGAACTGTTGGTGAAAACAAATTTTTATAAAATACTTGGGCATGTCTATAAATTCTGGGGAAATTCACATAAATACTAGAGACATATAGGTAGTTCTGTGTCGAATTAGGGGACCTGAAATGATGCTTAATTAGCTATTTTATTTAATTGGTAGAAAACAGGTCTGATGTAAAGTAAATAAATTTGAATATGACTTGAATACATGTTTTAATATTTGGTATACATAAGTGTTTGTAAATTAACCCGGGATGCATGTAACCTTATGAACTTGTGTAAATGACTACTAAAACCCTAATTAAGTTTTAATAAGAGTAAAACTCATTTACCTTGTAATTAATCATTTAATTTACTTAAACCCTATATGATTAATTCGTAAAACTTGTTAAAGTATGTTTTGACCTAAAAAGTTTCTATAAATGGCAGAAACCCTAAAATCTGTAATAACCGTAACTATGACATTAATTTGTACGTATAAGTAGTATGTTATGATAATTCGTATAGATCGGGTGAAGTCGGAGTGATCCTACTGTTGCTTTTGAAAGGTACATATATTCTGACATTTCTCTTAAGGTTTCTCATGATCTCTTACACATCTTTTGATCTTTAGCTATTTTGATTATGAACCCTAAACTATTTTATGTGAACCTTTGAATTAAGCCTTTACTATGAACCTTTGCTATGAACCTTTGATTATACTATTCTGATGACTTAGACATTTGCCAAACTTTGACCTTGCCTTTTGACCCTCCAGTTTAATACCCGAGCCATTTTCCTAGCCATGAAGGTAACATGGCCATGTCATTGATGCACCAATGGCATGACTCCAGGGTGGTCGAGTGATGAACCATCCCGTCCCTTTTTTGTTATATATATTATGAGCTCAAGATTATTATATATGTTTGACTACTAACATCTTTGCAGGGGCGTATGGATGCATCCTAGATTTGTTTCGTATATGATATGATATGACATGATTGATTTATTTGGGTGATTGATGTTGTATGCAATACACATCCTTCACATTTCGGGAGTTAGCTACTCCATTGGTTACTTATGTTATGATATGTTTTGTTTCAGGCTCGTGGTAGATTACTGATATTTTCCTTTCATGATATTTTATCTTTGTTATGCCTCATGTTATTCCACAATGCACCATGTTCTGTATTTCTCATTTTTAGTTTTCCGCTGATTACTCTTTCATTCAGTATCCTTATGTGATTCATCCGACTACCATACTATACTCCAGTTCATTTGATTTGTCATACTCTCATTCCATTTTGGTTGACTACCAAGCTTATACTTCAGATTGCCACTTCATCCGTTTACCCTGCTATTATATGATTAATATGTGACTATCTGTTTACCATGCTATTATGTGACTAATTGATTCACCCGTTTGCCATGCTAGTATCTAATTATTGACTCATCGTTTACCATGTTGTACCTCGTTCAGTTATTTTTGTGGGCTATGATTATCATTTAGTATTCCTATCTGCTATTTGTGACTAGCATTCTTGTACTTTTGGTTGGTATTTTTCTGTTGCTTACGATATTGGTTTGGCTTAGTAATTGATGTTTACCTGACTTGTTGATCTGCCATGTTTACACTTCTGTTCATGCTACTGGTTGATGAAGGAATAAGGTTCAACTTATGTTATCTGTCTAGTTGACTTGTTTAGTTTGCCATGCTATATTCTTGTTTAGTTAATTCATTCAATTATGATGTTCGTTTGGTATTCCTACCTGATACATGTGACTATCATGCTTATACTGTTGTTAGTATTTCCGCTGGTTTTGATACTTGTTATGTTTATTAACTGTGGATTATCTGACTTGTGTGATTGCCATGCTTACATTCAATTTAGTTGCTTCCGCCTGCTTATGGAATTAAGCTTAGCTTATATCTATCATGATTATCTGATTTATTTGTTTTGCCATATTTATGTTTAGTTGACCCGTTGACTGATATGCTTGTTCACTGTTTGGTTACTTGTTTTGCTTATAATACTGTTTATCAACTCCTATTCGTTTATGTCCGGTATCTGTATGTTTGGTTATTTTATGTGTGCTTATATATGTTCACTGATGCGCTGCTTTGCTCTGGTCTCCTTTGATTTCTATGCCTTCTCTATTTATGTTAATATTGAATTCTGCAGGCTCCTAATTGACTCATTTCATTCCTTCTCTATGACTTTGTTTCTAAGTGTACTTTGATTTGTTTATATCTGTTCACTGGGCTTTGTAAGCTCAGCCGCATTTTTCTTTTCCCTGCGGCAAGTTTTAGCGGGAGCTGGGATTAGAGTGAAGAGAGTAGGAGTAGAAGACCTACCTTTTAGCGACCCTTTCTTTTAGATTATCTTTTACTCAGTCTTTATTTTTTTTTCAACTTTGAAATTATTATTTTAGTTGGATTGCATGTTTTTGACCTTTGAGAGTCTGTTGTTTATATGACTTTATTTTCCTTTATTTTATTCAAGACTTCCGCTTGCAATTTAATTATGTTCTGATATGACTCCGTAATGTGACATTCAGACCCTTGTTGGGTTGGGGTGTTACTGTAAATCAGAGTCTTCTTTCTCATTTTTTCTATCCCAGCATTGCAACAGACATGTAAGCCATAAAATTAAACACAAAACACACGAATACAACACAAGACACATAAACATATATAAACACACAAATAACCACAAGACACACAAACACTGAGAATAACAATGGAGAAAGAAAATAAATTGGGGGGAAAAATGGTTTGTTGATATGTTAGTTAGAAATGAGAGAGATACAGGGTATTTGTAAAGTTGTTACAACATTTTTTGCTTGTACAATAACAATTCTTCTATTTAAAATATTCACAATATGAGTCCTTGAGTTTATGAGCTTGCACACTCCCCCTTAAGTGGAGAGTAGGAAGGAACTGGCACTCCCAACTTGTTCAATAGCTTGGTATGCTGATCCACTGTAACAACCTTGGTGAACACATCAACAATTTGAGATTTGGTATTGACATAGGAAGGATTGATTTTGCATGCCTTCAATTGATCTCTCACATAGTGGCAATAGCATGAAAGGCAGGGTTTGCTGCAATGTATAAGGATGCCTGATTATCACAAAAACAAGTCAACAGACTGCAGATCTTTGATTTCTAAATCTTTGAACAAATTCACCAACCATGTTACTTCACAACAAGTAAGAGCCATTGCTCTATACTCTACTTCTGCAGAAGATCTGGTCACAATAGCTTGCTTTTTGGATTTCCAAGAAACTGGTGAGTCACCCAACAAGATGTAATCACCCAACCAACCGCCCCAGGATGATCTTTTATTACTACTGCTAAATTAGATTAGTCCCCAACTAAGTGCTAACCAAACAATACAAAAGAAACGAATTGTCTCCAGCACAGATTCAATCCAAGAAATACAATAACTCACACTTATAAACCCAAAAAGACTAAAACCAAACACTATAGATCAAGATGATCTAAACTACAGAAACACTAATCACAAACTACTATCTTGAAGATGAAAATCAATATGATCAGTAGATGAGAATCAAAGTGAAACCCAGAGAGAAACTTTGTTGTATGTTAAAGAACGAATGAGAGAACAATTGAAACCCTAGCTTGGATGAGATATTTTATAGCACTATGTTACAATCAACACCCAACACAATTACAACTTTACAATAAAACCAAAAAGTTAAGTGTTAGAAATAACAGGCTAAAATATTTACACTTTAAACCTTTGAGTTTCATACGTTTACGAAAGATGTTATAAAATTTAACAAAAAAACCCATGCATAATACAATGATGATGAATTAATGCAACCTCTCTTCTAGTATAATTTTTTTATTGATATAATCCGTCACAACCTTATTTATGTTAGATAAGATGAAATTTTTATCAAACTATCACCTCCACGTCAGCATCACATGATCATCTACCACACCTCCAAAACCCATCATCAAACAGGCATAGTGACCATCAAACCAATCACCAAACTCATTTTTTAAACGAAATTAATAAATATTATAATTAAACTTTCATTAACATCTCCTGTAAATTTACACTTTTCTCAACCTAAACTCTCACTTTATATCTATCTTTACCAAGAAATATTAGCTACCACAATCTCTTTATTTCACATCTAATCAGTGCCCAATGATCTATGACTATATTTAAACATAAATTAGACTAAGTTTAAGAAGACTCACTGATAAAGTTATCAACGAGCAACCTCAACAAGGTTCACGTTAGAGACATTGTCAAGGAATCAAAGATAACTTGATTATATAATCGCTAGCTGATGCAGAGTCAACTAGTATGTATAAGAACTAGAAGCTGATGGAAAAAGAATCATTAGGGATCGACAATGCCCTGATGATCCTATCGGCTCATTGGTCCTAAGATCATATACTATGTTAAACCTTTTTAAAGGTTTATAGTTTTATTACGAAATTAATTTATAAATCATTTTGTTTTATAAACATATTCCGCTATGTATAAACCTCACAAAGCTTTAGAAAAGTCATACATAATTCAAATGCCACACAAGCATGAAATGAATGTTCACTATGGTTTACAAGTTTTTAGACCTTTTCATTATTTCATAAACATTTTTGTAAACTACACTATAGTTGATGCCCTAACAGTGTATAACTCAAAATATCTCTTAGATACTTAGGCGAGAGTTATCAAGAAAGCAAATGAGTGGGATAAAGTGTGTCATTGAGAAATTCAAGACAAATATGAGTTGGTGAAAAAAGAGGGACAATTTTCATCTTTATTCTAGAAAATCAAGGTTGTTGTATTTTCAAGAATATAAGCATTTAATGGAATATGTACTTCACCATCAAATGTTTGACAAGTGTCAATAACCCTCTCATGACATCTTCTTTTGTCTCTTAAATAAAGAGAATGTTGGTCGAAGTAAATATATCTCTTCCACATTTCATATCACATTAATGAAGAGCATTTACTCTTTTTAAACTCTTAATTTTCTATGATCCAATCAGAGACTCAGGGTTCACTTGCAACCTATAACACTTGTTTGAGTTTGCTTGATCAGAGAACATAAACTCATTATCATTCAATTAAGTGTTTATCCACAAAACACTTCGAAATTTTTTGATTCATTCTAATAAAAATTATATGTTGAAGAGTCTATCTTTGAATTATTGCTTTAAACCTTTTTATATATTGTTGTCTTAAAATACCATTAGGGAACTACACTAACCTAGTATATTTCTTTCTTCTCTAGGAGTCACAACTGTTTTACCGAACCTGTTCTTCTTTCTCTTTCTCTTGTTATCAACAATCTTTGATTTTCAAGGATGCAAGTTACGTGGGTCTCATCTTAGATATTTCTTTTGGGGCAAAGGGTGAAAATATATTATTATCATACAATTTATTACAATTCAAACCATACAAAGTGAAGTGGACATGCCAACTCAGTTAATCATACTAGCTCATACAACTTTGACATAATGCCTACTATATCTAAAACATCATAATAGAGACAAAAGACATCATCATACAGATTGCTTACTAGCATTCAGCTTCTCAACACTAAAGCAAGAATTCACCCTAAAATGCACCAAGACCATAACCTTATATCTACATTTCCTTATCAATGCGTAGCCAAGAATAGTCAACCCACATCCATACTGAACTAGGCAGGACAGAGTAAGGCTTTAATATGCAGGCTATAGCCACCCATCCTCTCCATAAAGAGGCTATATCAAATACCTACATTTCCAAAAAGGCATCAGTATTTAGGAACACACACCCTAAATGAGATCCATCCTAACCTCCTATGGTAACATATAGCTTGGACCAAGTGGGTTCATGTTTCACTCCCCACTATTCTAAACAACATGTGTTACCCACCAAGCCCATTTACCCAACACAGTAGGGAACCACATTTTAATGAACTTATACCATTCACACTGCCTGCACATTGTCCCATATCAAATACCTAATAAAGGCCTATTGAATGGTAACAAATAGGAGACAGATAGGATAGAAATAAGCAATCAAGGTACTGGCCATCTGCTGCAATGGACTTATTCAACTTATACTTTCCAGAGGTGAAAGATAAGCAAAGGTATTTACCTTTTTATACATGCAGAATCTTGAAAATCACCTTTGCAAATGTTATATTTGCAATATAGCTATCCAGAAAGAATTAAAACTGTACATGAGAAAATCATACTGATATCCTGCACAGTAATACCAAACACACCATGTATTTGGTAACAACCAACAGGAAACTACCTTTTGGAAGAGTCAAACAAACAGTAGAAAGATACTTCTCAATCTCATGTAGTCCAAGCCCTCACAAAAGACATGAGGAATACCTCTAAACTGAGAATTCCACCTCAAATGTATTAGCCATATGTTATACCATCTACCAAACATCCATTTTATACACTGAAAATTATCATTCCATCTTATACCTTCATGCATCTATTCATTTTTCCTTCTCACCTATGTCTTATTCATCTCAATTTCCCAAACAGCAACAATTGCTTTAACCTTGTGAGACTGCTTGACCTTTAAGCTAATAAGTTTTAATCAGATAGATTCCAAAATATCTTTTAATACCTCCTTCCAGCTCCTTTTCTCACTAGAGAATAATCTTTTATTTCTTTCTCTCCAAATGTTATATACACAAGCTGCAATTACCAATATTCTACTAACAGTCAATATTGATTTGTTGAATGGTAGTGCTACCTGAACATTGACGATTTCCTCCCACTTAATGCTCAGACTCTCCTTCATCATAATCTTTTTCATTTCTACCCAAATGTTATTGTAAAAATTACATTCAAAGAACAAATGTTTTACTGAGTCAGGGCAGCTATGGCAAAATAGACATTAGAGATGTTAGTACAAAAAGTGTGACGGGTTGTAATGAGTGTTAGTGTCGCTTGTTGGATTGGGTTAACAAGCTGTAGGTGGGCTGATCTTGTACTAATCCAAGTAAGATTGAATTCCCTGCACAAGAAGAGTAAACCGTTAGCCTTACCGTGGGGACGGACCCCACGATTAGAATCCGACGTGAGAGTAAGTACACATTCTTGTCAGAGAAGTAAGAGTATGTGTGTGTAATTATGAGAGAGAAAGTTGTACCTTGTATGGGGATTAGAGCCTCTTTTATATGTGAGGTTTACCGCTAGGGTTTCCTGGTTACTCGCATATAGTAGTTAGCTGCTGGAGCCGGACCCTTGTCGGGCAAGGTTCCGTGTTAATCGCGGATGCGGACACAGGATACCTTATGCGGCCTGAGGTTCGGTCTGCTAAGTATCCTGCGTGCGTCTTTTAGTCTAGAATACAACCAATTTTGTTATTGAGCATACTGTCGATCCGGTTGTTCGTAGTTATTCTCGTTGTTGGGCCTGGGCCCAGTATGTGTATAGCACGAATTAGGCCCAGTGAGCCTGTTACACGTGCTATACGTCATCAGGAGACATTTACCAGGATACCACTTCATGATCCTATCCTGAGTGGTAATCTATCAATCACAGCAAGCCATAAAATAAAAGCATTTCTTGGTATGCAATGAGAAAACCATATCAGCTTCCACCAAGGTATCTCAGGTAGGTGCTGATTTGTTTATGTTGTTTGCATCTTTCGTATTTTAATATCTATGATAGGTTTTCAAGAACTTAATGGATTTGTTCTTGTTTCAGTTTGTTAAGATCTTAATGGAGTGCTACATCTCTAAAATTAGCTAGAAAAAAGACTCGTGAGCAGAATATATTATTTTCATCATTAGGGTTCGACGCTCGTCGACTTGTACTCTATTCCTAGAGCACTTATGTTACAATTAAATATCTAAGACATCGATCAATCTTATAACATGGTAATTTCAGAAAATAAAACTTAAGCATCGTACCAGACGATATAAAAACCATGGTACCCAAAGATAAAAGAGTATTAAACCATTTTGCAAATTAGAGGTTTATTATAAAACTTTACCTTAAACTAACAGCAAAGCTTAATGTCGAACCTCAACTTCAATTATTCGAGTATTATTGGTGTTTTGAATTAGGGTTCGCATAATATGTATTTACAGGTCTCAGGTTAACAATGTTGAATCTGTCCTAGTCTAAGGATGACACAAACAGGTTTTTGTTATTTACACTCAAGTCCTTTAACAATGTATTTTATTTGGTGTTTTGTTTTGAGGTTCCACAAATATTAACTTACTGGTCTCCCTCCAAATATAACGTTGAATTTGATTTTTAACATGGTTTACATATAACTGATCCATGTTGATTTAGTAAAAGTTTCCTCCCAAATTGATTCAAGGAACTAAGGAAGGAACTGACGAAAAAGAAATACCAGGTGACCGTAGAAGGGACAACTACTAATACGAATTCAGCTAAATCAATATATTCGATTACAAACAACTTACGGTATAACATGAACGAAATAATAGAAGTTATTCGGTACCAATTTTATGGGGGGGAGGGGGGGGGGGGGGGTATTTAGCTATCAATGGCACTCTTATTCCACTCAAATACATGATTGAATATTAATAGAGATCATTAAGTACAATCCACATGGACTTTTATGAATGTTGAGAGCAGTATAGTCGGCAAATGTGATTCTAGTAAGTCCACTCCTTCGGGAGAAATATTTCTGGAGAAGAATTTCGGTTTTGAGATATGACACATATTTGGCTCGATACATCCCTGCTCTTCTTAGCTCTAATCCGACCTTCTGGGGCCTTTACATCATTGTTTTGTTCTGGAGAAAAAGGACACATACAAATTGATTGAAATTGTTACAAGAGCTAATGTTCAAGATGCAAGGATTAGATAGTCGGATAATGTAGTACCTCTTGGCTTTATTTGCAAGCCTAATCCATGTACATTGAGGTTCAAAGCTTGTACTACACGAGATGGAAGGAGAACCGGAGCAAATGCTGCAAATAATCGAATCCAAATGTTATATACCATCGGAACATAGATACTTTGACTTGTGCATTAGTTGTATCTTGAACTTAGGGAAGTTAAGAGTTATGGATTTATCGTTGTAGTAAGAAGTGGCATCCGGTCGTTCAAAACATGTCTGGGTTAAAATGGATCATTTGTTCTAGTATGGGTCACAAGTGGGCCAAGTGGGACTTTTATTGAATTGTTAATTTTAATACAAAAGTAAGGGATTGTATGCAATAAAATTTTGAAAATAGACTATAAACGACTTTCGACTCCTCTCCCTTCTAGCTAATCTTTGTTTAATTAACTCGTTTGGTCCGTTTTAGATAGAACAAGTTAAAAGTCACAATTATAAGTAAACAGATTGAATGGCCACCTCTTGTTCTAGCCCTTTAACATTTTTATTTTGTTCCACACATGATAGAATTCATAGCAAACCGGCACATAAATTTACCTGGTTTTCTTGGTTTTTCTACAACGGTCCCTGCTGTACGGGGAAGGAAAACTCCTGTACCGCAAGATCTTTGGCTAGAATCTAGAAATACGGCTTGCATACCAGGTCCTCCAGCTGCCCAATTTGTGGGATGTTTTGGTTTTTGATCCGCTTTTGAAAAACCCTTCCAATGCTACCAAAACAAAATATAGATATCTTTATATAACATGATTTCATATTAAATCGATATATTTAGCTTATTCATGAGCTTTATTACTATTATGTTTCCGTGTCCAAAATGACATATTTCGTGATTATAGCACCTAAGCCGCTACTATGTATACATCAATTCAAGCTCGTGGCCTGTCCCTTTTCTATAGCACAGACAAACTAATACATTTCAATGAAACGTATAAAACCATATACAAAGATAATGATATGTGAAGATTCCTTGATACCATTCGTTTAAGTTTGTCAACTTCTACGTGATTATGGCACCTAGGCCGCTAATATGTATACGTCAGTTCAAGCTCGTGGCCTGTCCCTTTTCTATAGGACAGACAAACTAACACATTTCAATGAAACTTATAAAACCAAAAACAAAGATAATGATCTGTGAAGATTCCTTGATGCCATTTGTTTAAGTTTGTCAACTTCTTTGTCATAACCTCATTGGAAAGATTCAGAATCTTTTAACTTCTTATAATACGTCATAGCCTCATTGGAAAGATTCAGAATCTTTCATTTTCTATGCCTTAAACTAATTGGAGATTCAGAATCTTTTTTAATCTGGTGATTATATATGTTTAATTTGCCAGTGGCTACTTGATTTGTGCGAATTATAAATCTTATGCTCAACATAATACAATTTATAAAGACGATTGGTATCACCGGCTGAACACTGCAGCACAAGTCCGATTATTTAAAGTGCTTTATGCTAAAACTTCAAAATCAACACATCTTAAAAAAACATGCTAGATAACGAAATGCCGAAAATATTTATGAAAATACAGTGATGGTTGATAACGTGACATTTTGTTGTAAGCTAAAATTAAATTTACTTTAAAAAAAATACAAGGGCATAATTATCATTAAACATGATTTTTTTTTGGGGGAAACATGATATGGTACTTTGGCGATTCATGAAGTATTTTCAGTATTGTGGTGAATTTAAAGAGAAAGTTGATACAGTAAAACCTCTATAAATTAATGATGTTAAGACTGGCAAATTTTATTAATTTAGCGAGATATTATTATATCGATAAATTAATAATTTATTAATTTAAAGAGGTTTTATGTATAACCTTTAAATTTTCAAGTTCAACATACTAGTTACAATGTATATTAGTTAGAGAAGAAACATAAATTAGAAAAAAGAAGTTTCAATTAACATTTTATGGATTCACATTCACAAATTAGTTGAATTTGTTAAGTTCATTGTTTTTGAATAGGTTAAAATTTAGTTTCGTTGGGACAAATTTCAATTATATATGGCCTTAATTGAATTCGTACAAGTTCCAATTATGTATGGACTTTATATATATGAATTTTTTTAATATTATTAATTTATAGTTTCGTTGGGACCAATATATATAAACCGGGGTTTCAAAAAAATTATTATCTTATTATTTTATCGATTGGGGTTCAAATTTGCACTGGTCCCAAGTTGGGACCGGACAAATTATTAATTTTATCGAGTTTATTAATTTATCGGGTATTAATTTATAGAGGTTTTACTGTACTTGGTTCGTATCCAGTGTATTGTCTTTTACATTAGTATTATAGTATATGAATTATTCAAAAAAAAAAAAAAAAAAAACAAAAACACAATAGTCGAATAAAAACATTACTGTGTACAGTATTTTAGCCGGATTTGATATAAACAAAATCAGATATTTATAGTAGTTTCAACAACTATTCATTCCAAAGAAGTTCAATATATTTTCTTTTAAATTCAGTTGAATATTACTGGTTCATATATTTATCAATAATTCATTGAAGATCATTATAAGATACCGAAAAGCCATAATCCAAACTAGAATGCATTCCATGACCTATAATTATATGTAAACGTGAAGCACATACTTAGGAATTAGGATATATATAGATAGATGTATAATACATCAACTAATCAAGTTGACTATTTTTAATAATAGTTGACAACATGACGGCTAATATTCTATGGATTCCTAGTTTATGCTAGATAAATTATGCATAATCTTAAAGTTAGTCTCTAACATTACATGCTTTGTGTGAAAATAATTACCGGTGGTGACGGAAGCAAAGGAGGTTGAGGGGCAGATGGCTGTTTCTGACCAGAAGAAGGAAGCTGATGTCTATGCTTGTTATAACTCCATTGCTGTTATCATCAAAATAATCATATATAAGCCCGAATAACTCATATCCTGCTATTTTTTGCCAAAAGATATATATAGTACCACTTTTTTTTTCTTCCAAAAACTGAATATTGAAAACATAATGGCGGCAAGAACTGTTTCCATACCTTAGAATAAAAATGATGATCGTCTTCTACACATGCTTCAATAACGTCACTAAGAATGCTTGGCTGCAGTTATATATTATCAAAATAATCTTATATAAGTGTGAATCACTAAAGATGTACTACTTTTCGCCAAAAGTTGAACCTATATGCGTTCTAACCAATGTATTTCGAACAAAAATAAATTTTTTGATTATTATTATTTAAAAAAAAACATACATGAGTGCGAATCATTCGAAACAATACTTATGTTCACTAAATCTAAACCTACACTACACGAATATAAATCATACAAACGTTACTAATTCATATTGGTTTAAAAAAGCGGATGCATTGAATACATTTAAGCCAGATACATATCAAAACTATGACTATACTTCATACCATAGAATCATAAACCATGATCATATACAAACACAAATCAATCAAATAATACCAATATTCATACAAGTTATTTTTCTATTGGATCATGATACGCTCAAATAAAAAAGAACTATATGCTCACCTTTGTAAATACATGATTATCATCTTCTAGAGAATCTTCACAAAAAGCTTCTAGCCAAAGCAACTCTTCGACTCCCGGTTCTTGAAAATCAACAACTTGATCGCGTAAACCAGCCATAATCAATAGGTTAATCGAGATAGAAAATGATATTTGGGGAAGAAATGAAATGAAGAGTTAGAGTGAATGTGGATTTCCAACTCTAAACCTGCAATGTAACTACTTATAGTTGTTGCCACCCCACCTTTTATATATGATGAGAAGGAGAGAGGTTTTATATTTGGACACTGTTCCTGTATTTTCTCCGCGAATTGTTGTTTTTTGTAGTTTTCTTTTCCTAGTCCACGTTTCTTAATTTAAAATAAGCTTTCCATTATTGCCCTTCTATTACAAATACAGTAATTTAAGGTTTAATTAGGAGATTTTTTTTAACTTTGTTCTACTTTATGATTTGTAACTTTTTATGTTTGCTCAACATAAGTATTGTTAAAACTGCATGTATGCATATGAGTCAACATAACTTAAAACTACATTAGCGTACTCGCGCGGTACTAATAGTTGCCAGGTGTATTTTATTAAAAATAAAAAAGACTAGTGATACAAATTTTTTGGACATAGATCATTCGAGAAAAATCAAAATTTTGGCAATTTTACGATAACAAGGAAAATTCTATGTGGTTCAGGGATATCCTCATAAACCCTCTCAATCCGCCCTTGAAAAATTATGTGTAACCATTTCTGCTAACTTTTAAGTTTTCACTAAAGGTGCGTAAAATTTTGCATATTTGTTATTCGAACACATTAGATTTACAATCAATGCACAATGCAACTACTTTTTTTCTTTTTACTAAAGCCAAAATTTGAACAACTAGAACAATTAAACTTTCACCTAAGTATTTGTTTAAATTTTAACAACCAAAACAACTAAAATCAATGACATAAAGGGTAAATAGTAATCTAAGAGATAAGGAAGTAAAATAAAAATGAGTGAAGAAGAGGACGTGTGTATAAATGGATAGGTTGGGTTTGGGTTTGGTGAACCTCTTCCACGTACCTTTCTATAATAAAACTTGTTAATTTCACAGTTAAATTCCTCACGTATGGCTGTTTCTCTATTCCAATTACATTTATACCCTTTCCATTATTGTAGCTAACACATAAACATTGAACTACCATTTTAGTTGTAAAGGCATAAAGGTTTTAGAAACATGACAAATTATGTTATACATTTATGTTTAGTAAGTAAACGCATAGCATGTAATTTAGTCATTAAAAATTGCTACTTGTAATTTGTATTCATTGTTGCTTACTAGCTATTTTTGTCTTGTCTTTATTAAAAGATATATCATGGAATGTCAACTCATTCTGAAGAACAGTTAACAAAATCATGTAGTCGAATGTTTTGGCTTTCAGATTAGTTTGGGTTATTAGTTATTACAGAATAAACCGAATATTCCAAACAAACAGTACAGTATATACTCTTTATTACTTATTATGTTCCGTATATATATTTAATTAAGTAGTCACACATATACTTTTACTTGTCGAGAGAGTCCCAATCTTACTCTAACGCAATTTTACCCTACATTCCTACGAACCTCCACAACGACCTAGCAAGATATAAAAGTTGTTATATATACACTTGGCGACTCAAATTAGCATCACTGGCATTGTACGATTTTGACCTTATATTAAGAAATTAACTGAACAGTAATTTGGTTTGATCTCTTTCTAAACTTTTAACTATCATAGTATTGATTTTGACTATAAAGAGGATGTTATGTGTACCGGCAAATTGCGTTTAGTAACTATTTTTTCCAACCTATAAATGCATATTTTCACATAGTTGACATTGCTTAAGTTGTTAATTAGGGACCATAGGTTCAAAACTAAATCTAGTTAGAATGTTAGTTTACAAGTGGTTTAAGAAAAGGACTAAGGAAGGGGCTAACCAACCAAGTTATGTGATGTTATTATTGGTAAACCAATTCTAGGGAACTAGAAGTAATATATGTACTTGATGCAATACATTGTTAAGATCCTATTAACAGCCTACAAGTGTCTATTCATCCGATCTTCTTCACTAGTCACACCCACCACAACAACACCCAACAACATCTTCACAATGTTTGGTTTAGGAAAGTGGAGCCCAAATTATAGATTTATGACATGGACTTGTAAAGTTAGGCTTCCCATTTTCACCTTCCTATTCAATGACAATTACTAAAAATAAAGCTAAGTCACCCACTTTTCTATACTAGATCATCCATAATATAATATGCAACCATACAAGGAGATAAACAAATCCATTGTTGGAATATGGGGACAGTTGGACTCAAGAACCCCACGTATCATAAATTAGTATGGAAATACAAACTAGCTAGGTTATCTAAGAATACAACGACTAAGTTGTATGTTGTCTCCAAGGGATAAAACAAACATGGCCAAAATGAAACATATGAAACGGGTTGAAACTCGATCACGATGTATCATGTATGTGTCGTTTTTTATGCTCTATCGACGCCCCATCTAGGACCATCATGTTCAATTTCTTTGTATTCTACGTATTTAGCTTTAGTTTACTAGGCTCTCAATCTATGTGGATTGTCCTTGCAATCTTCTTCTTCTCATTTCCTTATGGTGATTACGCGAAGAGGCTTGTGTAAACCATTGTCTAAGATGTCATTTGATTTCGACATAACGGAAAGAAGGGTGCTGCTTTTTTCATAAAGTCACCAGAATTTCTATAATTATTCTGTTTTGACGTTTATTCTGGTCCTCTGGATATAAAACAAACAAAATCCTGAGTAGTAATCTGTTTAACCCAACCTGACGCATTCAAATTGATTATTTTTCGGTTGATTTGGTAATTCATATTGATTAGTCACGGAATTATTTTCTGAATCAGGAGTTTGCTAAAGCCCAACTAGCTCGAGCCCAATAACTCTAAACAGTACGTATCTCAATAATTTGGTATGCAAGTTAGAATGGGTATGCACTATGCATGCATGATGCACGCGTAAACTGATCAATGATGATAAAAGCAGTGTTGAAAAAACACCCACCAGGCCGATTAATTGCCGGCCACCAACCTTTTTGATTTATGTAAATCGATTAAATATATTTGTCAATTGTGGTCAATGTTAGTCAAGCTTACAGTAAATACCCAAAACTCGTCGTAAACTTATTTTAATCACTTATAGTAGCCGTTTATATCTATTACAAGTTATTTTCTAAAAATATTATCGAAAATAACCAAACTCGCCGGAAATACCCAAAATGTGCCAGAAATGTCAATCCAATTAATCCGCCTAAACCGATTACAAAATACAAAAAAGTCGACCAATCAAGTACCGATTTACGATTTTTGTAACCTTAATAAAAAGAACGTGTAGTCTCCTTTGATATATTGTTTTACACAAATAACCTTGTTTCAGATAATAGCAAAATTCTAACCAAGATATTTAGGATTAACTGCCACTAAAACACGTGAAATCTAGTAAATCACTAACACTCGTGATTCAAATCACTAAAACTCATGATCCTAGATTATATAGTAATAGCTAAGACATGTGACATAAGGAGTTGCGGGCAGTGGCGGATCCAGGATTTTGGAAACCAGGATTCAAATCACTAAAACTCATGATCCTAGATTATATAAAATTCGTGATGCAGTTTAATAGAAAGGTATTAAAAAAAAATTACAATAAAAACTAATATTTTTTTAGATTAACATAGAGATATAAGGTTTTTAAATTATTTAATCTTAAAGTTGGGGGCAATTTAATTTTGTAATGGGGTGCACTTTAATAAAATGGTCATAATTTTTTTTGTTACACTAAAATTGATATTTTTTGGCGAACCATGAAGGCCCCCCCCCCCCCCCCCCCCCCCAACTACTATGTAGTTCCGCCTCTGGTTGCGGGTTACAAGATTAGAATTCGATCAAAACTTCTACAAAAGGATTTGACTTTTAGTGACAGAGGTTCTAGTGACACAAAACGTCACTAAATTCAACTTTTGTGACGCTAGCTTTTTAAAAATGGCTAATGGCACCGTAATGTATCATATTTGTCACTCACACCTTTTATATATATCGAACAATTTTTTTACTATTCTATGTACTAAACTTGATTTTATTGTATTTTTGTGTACTTTGCCCCTCATTTTTTTTGCTACTATATGTTCATAGTTGTCATAAAGTACACAAAAAATACAATAAAATCAATTTTAATACATAGAAAAGCAAAAAAACCTTGTTTGATACATATAAAAGGTGCAAGTAACAAGTATGATACATTATGATGCCTTTAGTCCTTTTAAAAAGTATGGGCAAAAGGTCAAAATTTTAAGATTTAGTATCACTTTTTTGCAAAAATATTTGTCTTGAGGCAAAAAAATTATCCATATACTTTTTTCTGTCATTATAAATAAACTTTTACCTATAGTTTTAAGTGTGAGAAACACCCAAAAAATTTAGGAGCATCTTTTCTAACTATAACATCCCCAATTTCGGGTCAGCAGCGGAAAGCAACTGATGGTGTTACTTCATAGCACATAGTTCAAGTTATAGAAAACGAACTCTAAATGAGACGTTTTAAAAAGTTACCATTTGATAAATGAAATCAGAGTTACAAAATAGAGGTCCTAAAGTATAAGGTTACATAAACGTGTTTTAAAAATATTATCGAATGGTGAATATAACGCATCCCAGTCTTTAAAACATGTCATGCGACTCAAATGCTCCAAGCCAAAGTTATGTCTTATGGACCTGAGAAACAAGTCAACACAAAGGTTGGTGAATTCATAGGTTTATTGTAAATAAGATAAAAACCTTTTTAAGTAAATCCCCATGACAAGTATATGTCAACCTAATCCTGTTACAAGCTTCGCCCATACAAGACTTGTAATATCTTAGGTCCACATATAAGTTCATGGTGATAAATTTAAATATTATGTGCGGACCACAAGAAATAAGTGTATATGATCATTATAACACATACAGAGTCATATGTAAAAAGTGTTACCATTGTCCTAAGTTCCTGACACCGAAGCCTTAAGTTTTCTGGTTTCTAGTTTCTAGTAGATGTCCACCCCAGTGTACCCAAAGTTCCTCAAATGATTATGTGTCCGCTTGACAAAGGATGTTTAGTTTTACAAAGAAATCAATGTTTATGTGAAGATGTGAAGATGTGAAGAGAGTAACTTTTCCTTTAATAGTTTTTTGTACATGCTTATAAATCATTAGTCTGACCTGCAACAATTTTGGACCAGTTTGATATCTTAAAGCTGTGTTGGTGATGGGAAAATGGGTATGCTCTTTACATCTGTATTTGAACTGCAGACATAGAATAGCTTAATCTTTGTTAGACTAGAATTGGTGTAATTGATTGTATGTAAGAAAACGTTTTATAAGCATGAAATGCAAAATGAAATGGTTCAGTTTGGGACATATAAATAATAAGTATACTAACGGAATTTAGGTATCTTACAAACCAAATTGATACTTTTCTTTTTAGCTAATTCTATGACTTCAACCAGAGCACTTCATAAAGGAGTCATATCCGCCAATTGTGTCATTTCAAAACTTTCTGTGTATGATTTAGACGACAAAGACGTGTAGGAAACACAATTGGTGCATTAATGATAATCATATTAGGCTCTTACAAGCATCACATGGCCATTTTTTACAATTCATTTTTGAGAAACCCATCTTTATGATAAATTATATAGGGCAAAGGTCATTAAAAACTAACGTGCTTGTTAAAATGTACTCAAATTACTAGTGAACTCTAAAAAGGTCCATTAACACTTGTACACATTCAAATTTTAAACAAAATGAATAACTTATTAAATAATTTTACTAAAATACCCTTTTGTTCATTCATTTTCAAACCCGGATTTTGACGAATTGATCTGACTATCATTGCCACATCATCACCTTCACCTTCACTATCACATAATTCAATTAGCATAAACCAATCGATATCATCCAACAGGAAGAAAAAAAGGTGGATTGAGGGTAGGTTATGTGGGAAACGGTGTACACTTTTATTAAAATAATAAATCAGATTACAATAATTAAATAACAGAATGTAAAACAGTAAATAAAAGCAATAAAGAGACTTGTACGAGGCTCGTATTGGATACGATTCCCTTAAAACAGATTCGCCGTCTGTTTCCCAGAGTACAACGTACGTAGCTGTTGTACAGCCGGACTAAACTTACTTGCCTGAAAAATCACCGAAGCCTGCGTGTTTCTGATCGAAGGTTGCTGGAACGAAACAGTAATGGAGTTGCGTTTTTCTGTGTATCAAAACTGAATGAGAAGATTTTATTTTATAGGCAATACCTAGCTTGGTCACCAAGCCAGAATATATGCCTGGAATAAAAATATATGCATATCTGTTATCCAAAACACGATATGCATATTTCTGTTAAGACTTAAGCACAAAGTCTAAATCTATTCCTAAAATAGATTACATAATATTCTGGAAATTATCCATCTACACGGTTTTATTACTTCAGCAGAAATGTGCTTCAGCAGAATCTGTGCATCACATAATTTGCTTCAGCAGATTCCGTGCATCACATAATTCGCTTCAGCAGAATCCCATGTGCTTCAGTAGAATCACTTCACATAATTCTCAGCAAAAAGATACCCGCGTAGGTGAGATTTCGGAGCTGCATTCGTGTCCGCAGGTCGCGTGGGCTCGCATGAGTTCAGAAGCCTCGAACTCATTTTAGCTCGGAAATCCCATTTTCTGCACCCCCCCCCCTGCGCGCGCGCACGTAGGAGTGGGAGCATAACCAAACTAAAGGAATTTGATATTCAATAGTATGATTTCCTTATAAACTAGTCTCCACTTCCTCTTCTAGGCGATGTGGGATAGTTTAGTATTTCCAGATTTTGTGCCTCACTTTGAGACACGATATCTCATTCATTTCTACTCCAATTTGGACATACTTTAGCTCGTTGTGAAGCTCTCATCGAGGAGAACACAAAGCTACCAAGAAATATAAATATATATAACATATACATATATTAAATATTGTCCAAAATTTGCAAAAACTCATTTTGCAATACTCATTTTCCAACAATCCCCCACATGAATGGAAATCGGTCGAAAACACACGAAAGTTTTGGTGAAATTTCTGCGGTTAAGTCTTGCATAGGATAGGTAGGTGTAACCCTTTGAACCTTCCCTTGTGAGATGCACTTAGTCTCCTAGATCTGAGTAGACGCGATGTCCTTGAACTCATCATCCATTTACGTAGACGACATTACACTTCACACAAGACTCTCCCTGACAATGCCAAGTCCTCATAGTCGTGTTCGTTATGGTCATGAACACTAGCCTGGTTCTGCAAGAGCTCTTAGGAATTGCGCCCCCACATTTCCCTTCGAAGCGACCCCACTTCTCTCTCACATAGGTGATTTCATCTTGAATCATTAAAAACATATGTGTTGTGATTTCATCTTGAATCATTATGCTTTATGATTTCATCCTGAATCATTAAAGCCATATGTTTAACCTCTTAACAAGTCACATTTGTTATAGGAATGGACTAGGAAAGTTACAATATTTAGTAACTCCCCCACATTGACGTGACTTCCCCCACATTTCTATGATTAGGTTGTCCTATTGAACCCATATCTTGGGATCTCCAGTCAACTGGGTTAGGTTTTCCTTCATAGAAACTCATTCCTTCAAGGGCTTTAGTCCCATTCCTCTAGAAGACTTACTTACTAACTCTCTGCTTAAGCCTTTCGTAAGCGGATCCGCGATGTTATCTTTTGACTTCACATAGTCAATTGAGATAACTCCTGTTGAGAGTAGTTGTCGTATCGAATTATGTCGACGACGGATATGTCTGGACTTTCCATTATACATTATGCTATGAGCTCTGCCAATTGCCGATTGACTATCACAATGTATACTAATGGCCGTTACCGGTTTAGGCCACCTTGGTATGTCCTCTACGAATTGACGTAGCCATTCCGCCTCTTGTCCGCATTTATCTAACGCGATAAATTCTGATTCCATTGTGGACTTAGCTATAACAGTTTGCTTGGAAGACTTCCAAGATATAGCTGCTCCTCCTAGTGTAAACACATATCCACTAGTCGATCTAGAATCCTTTATGTCAGATATCCAATTTGCATCACTGTATCCTTCGATAACAGCTGGATATCGATCATAATGCAGTCCATAATCGCGACTGTATCTCAAATAGTGAAGTACCCTAGTCATAGCTGCCCAATGTGCATAGCTTGGGTTACTAGTATACCTACTTAGCCTGCTAACAGCATATGCTAAGTCAGGTCGGGTACCTGTCATCAAGTACATTAACATGCCAATAATTCTTGAATACTCTAATTGGGCAACACCTAAGCCTCTATTTTTAGATAGATGCTTACTGGTATCAATTGGAGTTCTAGCTAGGCCGGAATCCCCCGCATTATGAGTATTAAGAATTTTGTCCACATAATGTGCTTGACTTAACACAAGTCCATGTTGAGTTCGTATGATCTTTATTCCAAGGATCACATCAGCCAAACCCATATCCTTCATGTCAAACTTTGATTTCAACATGTCTTTAGTAGATTTGATCATCTTGTCATTACTGCCAACGATAAGCATATCATCAACATATAAACACAAGATTACATATCCACTATTTGTGTCTTTGACATAAACACATTTGTCGCATTCATTAATTTTGAATCCACTCTCTAGCATGGCGTGGTCAAATTTTTGATGCCATTGTTTGGGAGCTTGCTTTAAGCCATATAAAGACTTAACAAGCCTACAAACTTTGTTCTCTTGTCCAGGAGCCATGAAACCCTCAGGTTGGTTCATGTAGATTTCTTCTTCTAAATCGCCGTTTAGAAATGCCGTTTTCACATCCATTTGGTGAACTTCCAAATTTCTTAAAGCGGCAATAGCAAGTATTATCCTAATCGAGGTTATTCGTGTAACGGGCGAATAAGTATCAAAGTAATCAAGACCTTCTCGTTGTCTAAATCCTTTGATTACTAATCTTGCTTTATACTTGTCAATGGTGCCATCTGCTTTCATCTTCTTCTTGAAGATCCATTTATAGCCTAGTGGTTTACAACCAGGAGGTAAATCCACGAGCTCCCAAGTATGGTTTTGTAAAATAGAATCTATTTCACTTTTAATGGCTTCTTTCCATTGAGGCCCTTCTGAGGAAGTAACCGCTTCTCAGTATGAAGTAGGTTCGTTTTCAACCATAAAAGAAACAAAATCAGGTCCAAACGATTTCTCGGTTCTTGCCCTTTTGCTTCTTCTAGGTTCAACCTCTTCTTCCTCAGTTTGATCTTGTCTCTCATCTTGGAGATCATTATCATCTCGTTGTCTCTTCTCTTGGACAACTTCTTCATCTATTCTAGATGAACTTCCAGTTTCCTTAGTTAAACAAGGAAATATAGTTTCAAAGAATGAAGCATTCCTTGATTCCATTAAAGTACCCTTTTGTATATCCGGATTTTTCGAATCATGTACAATGAAGCGATAAGCACTGCTATTCTTAGCATATCCAATGAATATACAATCCACAGATTTAGGTCCAATCTTTTGGGCCTTGGGAGTCGGTATAGCTACCTTTGCTAGACACCCCCACACTCGTAAGTACTGATATGATGGCTTTCTTCCCATCCATAATTCATAAGGGGTCTCTTCTTTTTCCTTACGAGGTATCTTATTTAAAAGATAAGTAGCCGTTAAAATGGCTTCCCCCCACATGTTCTGGCTTAGACCAGAACTTATCAACATGGCATTAACCATTTCTTTCAAGGTACGGTTCTTCCTTTCGGCAATACCGTTCTGCTGAGGTGAATAGGGAGCAGTGAACTCGTGTCTAATTCCATGTTTCGCACATATGTCCGCGAATGGAGACACATATTCACCTCCTCTATCACTTCGGACCACCTTGATTTTCTTACTAAGTTGATTCTCAACTTCGTTTTTGTATAGAACAAACTTGTCTATAGCTTCATCTTTTCTTTTCAATAAGTAAACATAGCAATACTTCGTACAATCATCAATAAACGTGATAAAGTACTTATTGCCACCTTTTGTGGGTAGTGATTTCAGATCACATATGTCAGTGTGTATCATATCAAGTGGTTCGGTTTTCCGTTCAACCGATTTGAAAGATGCTCTTGTAAGTTTGGCTTCAACACAAGTTTCACATTTATATTTTGAGTCAATATGGAAATTAGGTATGCAATTAAATTTAATCAAACGACGCATCGAATTAAAATTTACATGTCCAAGACGGCCATGCCACATACTAGAAGACTCAATCAAGTAAGCAGAAGAATTCATATTATTGATATCTTTCTTAACAACCATTACATTGAGTTTAAACATACCATTCAGGGCATATCCCCTACCAACATAAACTTGATTCTTAGAAAGAACAAACTTATCAGACTCAAAAACAAGACGAAAACCAAACTTGTTCAACAGCCAACCAGAAACAAGATTCTTGCGAATCTCTGGAACATACAAGACATTAGTCAACTTGAGCTCTTTCTCGGATGTCATCTTCAAGATTACATCTCCTTCACCCTTGATTTCAGCAGTTGCAGAGTTGCCCATGTACAGCTTCTCTCCACTATCAACCGCTCTGAAAGAGTGAAACATACTCTTATCAGCACACACATGACGGGTAGCCCCAGTATCCACCCACCATTCCCTGTTGTTAGAACCTACCAGGTTAACTTCAGAGATCATGGCAATGACATCAGACACCATAGCAATCATGTCCACATCTTCATTCACCATATTAGCCTGGCGTGGAGTCACCCGCTTCGGCATCTTACAATTAGCAGCACGGTGACCTGGCTGGTCACAGTTGAAACACACCCCTTGGAACTTCTGTTTCACAATTGCAGCTTTAGGAGCAAGGTACTCAGACTTCCCTTTGCCCTTTTTGTCATTCTTTCCTTTTCCTTTGCCTTTAGCTTTGACATTGGACTTTGAAGATGACGAAACATGCTCAACCATATTTGCCTTTGCAGAATCAGGCGTATACGTGTTTTTCTGAGCCAGCTTGTTGTCCTCTTCAATACGAAGACGAACAACCAAGTCTTCAACACTCATCTCCTTTCGCTTATGCTTCAGGTAGTTCTTGAATTCTACCCAGCTCGGAGGTAATTTTTCAATAATAGCAGCAACTTGAAAAGTTTCACTCAAAGTCAGTCCCTCAGCATGAATGTCGTGTAGCAGAACCTGCAGATCTTGAACCTGACTTATCACATTCTTTGAATCAACCATCTTGTAATCCAAAAAACGAGCTACCGCGAACTTCTTTGTACCAGCATCTTCAGTTTTGTACTTGCGCTCCAATGACTCCCATAATTCTTTGGCAGTCTTGGTCTTGCAGTACACATTGTACAAAGAATCAACCAAACCATTCAGAACATAGTTGTGACACAGAAAGTCTGAATGTTTCCATGCTTCCAAGGCTTGAACAGCCTGTTGATTAGAGGATTGACCTTCTGCAGGAGGTTCCACGTTAGGTGGGTTTTCTTTTAAGAACCGCGCAAGGTTCAAAGTAGTCAGATAGAAAAACATCTTCTGTTGCCACCTCTTGAAATTCTGCCCATTGAATTTCTCTGGTTTCTCAGCATGATTAGCAACTGTGTTGGTAACTGGCGCACCAGGTACGTTCACAAGAGTAGTCACAGGAGGGGTAGTCGTGTTTGTCATCCTGAAAGATTCAACACAAACAATTAAACAAACTGTTTTAAATGGTATCTACTTGTACCAGATCTGAGTCAACAAAACTCTAGCTTGGTTTTGATGGATCGAATAAATCAGCTTAAGAAACTCTATCTTGGTTTCGTTAAAACTGATAATAAACTGCTTACAAAAAACGTTATAGATCTGTTAATCCAAATCTGTATGTAAAAACTGTTTAAAAGAAACTGACTTCCAAAGAAACTCAACAAGGTTTCGACAGAAAGCAATTTAAAAGAAACTGTTAATTAATTAATCCGATTTCTTAACAAAGTGAATAAATTCGGTTAAACAGAATCTGTTTTAAGACTGTGGGAAACGGTGTACACTTTTATTAAAATAATAAATCAGATTACAATAATTAAATAACAGAATGTAAAACAGTAAATAAAAGCAATAAAGAGACTTGTACGAGGCTCGTATTGGATACGATTCCCTTAAAACAGATTCGCCGTCTGTTTCCCAGAGTACAACGTACGTAGCTGTTGTACAGCCGGACTAAACTTACTTGCCTGAAAAATCACCGAAGCCTGCGTGTTTCTGATCGAAGGTTGCTGGAACGAAACAGTAATGGAGTTGCGTTTTTCTGTGTATCAAAACTGAATGAGAAGATTTTATTTTATAGGCAATACCTAGCTTGGTCACCAAGCCAGAATATACGCCTGGAATAAAAATATATGCATATCTGTTATCCAAAACACGATATGCATATTTCTGTTAAGACTTAAGCACAAAGTCTAAATCTATTCCTAAAATAGATTACATAATATTCTGGAAATTATCCATCTACACGGTTTTATTACTTCAGCAGAAATGTGCTTCAGCAGAATCTGTGCATCACATAATTTGCTTCAGCAGATTCCGTGCATCACATAATTCGCTTCAGCAGAATCCCATGTGCTTCAGTAGAATCACTTCACATAATTCTCAGCCGTGCATCACATAATTCGCTTCAGCAGAATCCCATGTGCTTCAGTAGAATCACTTCACATAATTCTCAGCAAAAAGATACCCGCGTAGGTGAGATTTCGGAGCTGCATTCGTGTCCGCAGGTCGCATGAGTTCAGAAGCCTCGAACTCATTTTAGCTCGGAAATCCCATTTTCTGCACCCCCCCTGCGCGCGCGCACGTAGGAGTGGGAGCATAACCAAACTAAAGGAATTTGATATTCAATAGTATGATTTCCTTATAAACTAGTCTCCACTTCCTCTTCTAGGCGATGTGGGATAGTTTAGTATTTCCAGATTTTGTGCCTCACTTTGAGACACGATATCTCATTCATTTCTACTCCAATTTGGACATACTTTAGCTCGTTGTGAAGCTCTCATCGAGGAGAACACAAAGCTACCAAGAAATATAAATATATATAACATATACATATATTAAATATTGTCCAAAATTTGCAAAAACTCATTTTGCAATACTCATTTTCCAACAGGTTATGCTAGGACAGTTACATCGTAAGATTGCGTTCACGATATCGATGACTCCCCGTCTCCAAATCTATATCACTGCATGGGGTTGTTAATGAGGGAAAATGTCAAATTAAGATCGTTTTGGATACGAGAATTACTACTGAAAACTGCAAAAATGAGATTGTTTTCGATAATAGCAAGTGTTGAATCGGTTGTAGTAGAAAAATGCAAAGATGAGATTGTTTCAGATAGTAGGATTATTATTGAATCTAATGTAGTCCAAAAGCACGGAAATGATGTCGTGACCGATCATAGAGTTAGTTCGGATTCGGATGTAGCGGAAGTGGAAGAACATATAAAGGTAGGCGAAGTTGTTGTGAATTCAGAATCAATTAAGAATTATTCGTTAGTCGAAGTTGATGGTTGGTAGCCGGAAAAATTCGCCCGAATCCGGGTTTGAAAATAAAAAAGATGAAAATTGAAGAATAAAAAAGAATTTTAGTCAAATTATTTGTTTTGGGTCAAATAGGAAGATGGTGTAGATTAGTTGGAAAAGTGTTTTGGCGTCCAAGAAAAAGGGTGGTCTTAGTTTATCTAGTTTCTTTGCTCTTAATCGTGTAATGATGTTTAAATGGTTTTGGCATTTCAAGACTCAATCCTCTTTATGGTCTCGTTTAATTAAAGCTATTTATGGTGTTCATGGTGCTTTTAATAACTTCAATCGTATTCATAGGGGCTCTTCATGGCTAGATATCCTTCGTGAGTCTACTTCTTATATAAATAAAGGTATTGATCTCTTTACTCTTATTCGAAAAAAAGGTAGGAAATAGAGAAGACACTCTCTTTCGGGAAGAAACTTGGTTAGGGGAGAAGGAGTTGAGATTTGAATTTCCTAGACTCTATGCCTTGGAATCATGTAAGCAATTATCTGTGGCTTAAAAGATGAGGCATGCTTTTTTATACTCTTCTTTTTGTCATCCTCCAATGGTTGGGGCTGAAGACGAACAATATCTCCTTCTCCATTCTTATCTTGCTGATTTGATGTTTCCTCAAATGAATGATCGTTGGTATTGGTATCAAGATGGTTCGGGTGAGTTCTCAATTAAATCGGTTCATAATCTTATTTATGATACTTCATTATCTATGGAGGATGTGCCTGCTATATAGGTTAAACGTATTTCGATAAAGATAAACATTTTTTCTTGGAGAGTATTCTTGGATAAATTACCTACCCAGTTGAATCTTTGTCTAAGAGGTGTGGATATCTAATATATTATTTGCCCTATATGTAGTGCTTCGGTTGAATCCTCTTCTCATCTTCTCTTCTCGTGTCCCTTAGCTCGTCAAGTGAGAAGTAAGGCGTTGCGTTGGTGAGATCTCGATGACCATGATTTTTGTTCTTATGATGAATGGTTTCTTTGGTTTAATAGCATCCGTATGTCTTCAAGTTTGAAGGTGTTGCTACGTGATGTGGTGGGCTATATGGAGATTTAGAAATCGTCTCCTTTTTTATAAGTCCTCCCCGTAAGGATCTCCTTTTTGATGATATAGTTCAAAGGACTTTTACTTGGTGTTCTAGTCGTTGTAGTTCTTCTTTTAATTGGGTTACTTAGATTCAAAATCCTAACATTATTTGTTTGTAATTCTTCTAGCTCCTTGCTAGTTTTCTAATAATACCCGCCGTTTAAAAAAAAGTGTTAATGGACCTTTTTAAAGTTCACTAAAAATTTCAGTATATTTTGATAAGTACATTAGTTTTTTATGGCCTTTGCCCTAAATTATTTTTTTAATATTTTTTTCCCTAAATTATATTGACCAGAAGCTTTTCGTGAGCTTCGGTCAATTTAGTTAAATGTTGGAACCCTTTTCTTACCTTTGTACTAACTAATGAGTAATATGTTGATTAGAATATACTAAAAAGTTTGGATTTATAAATTACTCATATAGAGTTTTTCATGTTATCCATATTTGGATATTCAGATATATAAAACTGTCATCTGAAATTTCGGATATCCGAATTAAAAAACTTAGCTAAAATAATGTTTCATTTATCTACATAACAATGAAAAGATATAAAACAATGATAGAATGATGTTTGAAGTAGAAGAGATCTTTAACAAAGAAAAAAAACAATCATAATGCAACAATGAATACAACCCGTCTTCTTCTTCTTCTTATGTGCTAATACACCATGAAATCAAAAACCCAACTCCATCAAACTAGCCAATCATAAACCAATCAAACCTAACCCACTTTCAAAATTACCTCAATCACTAAACACTCGTGTAATACTGACAGCTAACTATTTACCAATGATGAGACATCTCGAAGTTACTTTTCCACGAAGCCAATCTCTGTAGATAACACGACATTTGAAACTTGTATGCCTGCGTGTATGTTTAAAAATAAGTAGCTCTAGATTATCAACGTGTCACACAAAACTTCAAGTTATATCTGTCCACATCTTTTCTTCGTTCAACATCTGCCGTAGAATCTGCATTTCTTCTTCTTGTAAGCTGGTTTGAGACGGCTTAAATGCCACAAAGAACACTACAACAAAAGGGGCTTTTTAGGACCTTTTACTGTGACACTTTTTTAAGCAGCGTCCTAAAAACACATCTAATATGACGAGCTAGTTTATGAGTCCTATTATCATGGAACCTAATAGGACATTTCATGTATTGGTCTTATTAGATGAGTTTTATATGACACTTACTCATTTGAGTCTCGTTATGATATATCATAATACGACACTTGCTATTTAGGTCCTATTATCTTAAGTTTTATAGGACTCTAAGATGTAGAGGTCATATTATATATAATCTAATACGACACGGGTATATGCATCCTATTAGATTTGATTTTATAGGACACTTATATGGTTTGGTCGTATAATGAAGAACTTTTATAGGACACTTAGTATACATGTCGTATTAAATATGTTTTATGGGACACTTATTTACTTAGGTCTTATTATGAAAGAGTACTTATATGACACTTAATATTTAGTCTTAATATCATATTTTTTATCGAATACTTGCTCGTTGGTGTCTTATTGTATTTGACCTTATAGAACACCCAATGTATACGAGTTCTAACACATTTGATATATGTTATTATCGTATTTTACAAAACTCGATAATATTATGTAGATTTATACTAACGTCGTGTTACTAGTTTTTACAGTATTCTAAAACCTACACCACTCTTCGAACCAATTAGGTTCAAAGTGTCATTTAACTCCTTGAACTCAACTTCAAGCATGAAAGTGACTGCTCGGTTGAACACAAGTGAAGTTTTGATCATTGAATTTCATAGTCAACTGAAGTTTTGATATTTCAATTCTATAGTCAAATCAAGCTTGACAAGTTCATACTATGTTTAGGGAATACAAACATATAGCGGCTATACAAACTCTTCCAAATGAAATAAGGTTTCTCAGCACTATTTTGCTCCACCGGCGCCGTTTCGCCTGATTCCCTTTCGTACCTGCTCGTACACTTGTCACGATCATCTTCGAACTCTACCAACCTTCTATAAGACCTTTGAGTGTGTGGGAAACCAATCCTCAAATTTGGAGTATTCCAATTCTGCCCGGACCCCATCAATGCGTTCTTTGACGCCAATGGAGATTTCAGAGGTTTGCCGAGGTCTGTCAGAGTGTAGTATCCGATTGAGTTCGCAGGGGAGACCTTCAAACTATTTAGAGGGTACATCATCACATAATATTCATGTTCTCAATCCCAATCCAAATTTCAATCCTAATTTGTTAAATTAGAACTAATATGATGTCGTGGTCATATCAGATGATGATTAAGAGTTGACAACGTCAATTGCTAAACGTTACACGAGACACTTAGCCATAATATTTCAATTATAACTATTTGCCACTACAAAATCACATGGCTATGCACGGGTATACGCTCAGTATTTATGATTCTTTTATAAAATTAATTTTGTGAATGCCCATACATTTTTATCTTTTTTAGAATATATACCAAAATTTGTTTTAGAAATTAAAAAAAAAAATTATGGGCTTTTCATTTTGTGACTAAATTACTTAAAAACAAAAAGTCTAAAAGTTTTAGCCTCCCGCTTAACTTTTCATAGTCTCCCGCCCATATTTTCCTAAAAATCAAAACCCTACACTTCTATATCCCTCTAATTTCTGCCTCCCTTACTTCTCTTTCAGTTACAACCGCACGCACACAACATTGACTCCTCACCATCTAATTTTTTTGCTTCTTCTTCATAACTTATTTCCAAATTTACCTCTAATAAAGTATGGAAACATCAACCTACTGTTCGAAAATTGGGTTTGAGCTTTAATCAGCCATCAAAGGTCATATCAAACTTTGTATTTCTTAATTTTTATGTGATTATGGTGTTATGATGTATCATACTACTCAATACAACATACTTTCAGACACCATAAATCAATATTTTTGTCAAACCCAAAACTAGGCCTAGGTTTTGATTTTCTTAGATCTTGTTTAGTACTTATTTCAAATCATATAAAAATATGGAGTTAACTTTTATGTTTACTTTTTCAAATCTGTGATATTGAGCAGATTCGAGATTGGGGAAGAAGCTACATGGAGTAACATTGATTACCAAGTCCATTTACATGTGAAAAATACTTCTTTATACACGATTGATCTATTTAATTTGTAGGTACATCGAAAGAGGCTTGGGCTTTAAGTGAGATTTATGTGCTCTACTTACAGGTCTCATGATATGGATGAGTAAGCCATTAAAAATCAAATTGATTTGATATTCTATTTACAAAATCATGTTTAGGGATTAAATATATACATAACTTGTAGCATAAAGATACAGTTAAGTTATCTGATTATACTAATATATTTTTGAATTAGATTATATACGTTTTAGCTATCTATGTGTGTATAAGTGTGATCTGATGCAAAATAAATCATGGTTATGTATTTATGAAGGGGAACTATGCTTTATTGGGTTTAATGTGATGTTTTTAAAGTGACCAGCAATGTTATATGTAATACTGTTTACAACTCCTTTTGCAGTATGTTATTTGATTTCAGTGACTGGAGAAAAGGTAAAAAGTCCCCATCAAATGTATCGGACCGTAAGATGCTTGAAATGGCAACGACCAGGTATGTTTACCTCCATTTGTGGTGCTCATCATACTTGGTTTTTGTTCTAACAAAATTTGATATATACTGTAATATGTAAAGTACTAAACTATATGAGAGTTGGAAGTACGATGAAACTTATTAATTCTCTATCAGTGACTTAGTAAAAATACAACTTGCTCTATGTTACTTCTTTTGTGCATCAACATTATCAACATTCAACAACATCATGTGTATAAGTAAATTGATGTCTGTTGCTCTAACATAATGGTGTTTATTTTATGCAGTTGCTTGTGTGTTATTGTGGTGAAGTAAAGATACCAACCAATGTATATCGGGGAATGACACCATAAGCGTCCTCAAGATACGCTGGATTAGCATTCTTTGGAAGTGAAAGAAAGATTTTGAGCAAAGCTAGAGATATACTTATAAATATTTTTTGCAGTTGGTGTAATTTACTCATTAAATAGTTTTTTTTTTTTTTTTTTTTTTTTTTTTTTTTTTTTTTTTTTAATTTGGGTTTGATTGTATTACAATAAAATTAGCAATTTACTGTTATTAGTTTTACAAATGGATTCTTTGTTGCTAAATCAGTTTCTACAATGTATGCAAATTATACCGTTGGAATTTGATTGCAAATCCCTTGCAATATTACGACGGAATTTCTTCCCTTGCAAAACTATTACAAGGTTTTTTTGCCGTTGCTATTCCAAATAAAAAAAAATCCATGGAGCATTTATGTGATGGTAGAAATCCGTTGCAAATGATTATTTCTAACAGATTTACAACGAATTCCTACCGTCACATTAGCCCTATTGTTTTTTAGTGAGTTAATGAAACACACAATTTCGTCCTAAGAAAACACTTTTTAGGACACATGAATGCGTCTCAATACGTGATAGAAGGTTAGCATTTTTTAGAACACTTTAATGTGTCCTATTACCCTTTCTATTAGGACAAAACTTGCGTCGTATAAAATGTTTTATGAGACTATTTTTTTGGTTTCATAATATTGGCACTTATTAGGATGCTTATAAGTGTCCTAATACTTTTTACACTTTATACAACGCCTTTATATGTGACATTTATATCATTGGTCCTATTATGCAAAAGGTCCTATAAAGTAACCTGATAGGACACTATTCGACGTCCTATAAATCCTGATTTGTTGTAGTGCGAATAGCTGCTCGTCTCCGGATGTTTGAAACACGCATTTAGACGAGGTTTTGATGGTTTTATTCTTATTAATATTAATACTTATGGTGAAATATCACTTGATATTTTAAATCTAATAGGAAGGCTAACGGTGCCCCCTAGTGTAACCATACTATTGTAACCTATATTTAGGTCAGGATACAATGATTGTATGTCGACATCTTTTATGGCTAAATTACCCATGTCCCATCTATAATTGGCGAGTAAAAGGTAACCTGCGAAAAAGAACGTGAACACACACTAGAATAGTTGTTATTTTGAAGGCATTGTTTCTTATTCAACCTAGGCAATTATAGGTTCTCGGCAAATCTTTCGCTCACTATGTAAACAGTTTAAAAAAAACTATTAATTTAAATTCAATGGTACTACATTTATATCATTTATTATGCTATATATTGTTAACGGAACGCAGAGAAAGTATAGTGACATGGCGTAATCTATCTACCATACGATCATCACACAAAACAATATGGGCCACATAAATTAAAAGTCATGGCTTAACTAACTTTTCATACGTTTAGAGATAGAGATTCCATATTATGGGATGTTTTTCATTTAACATACGATGGATAAGAACATGTAAAAACTTGAAAAAGAGAATATGTAGCTAATGGAGTGGAAAACAAATAGGTATTGTGGAATGAGTCGAATATGATTAGGTATTGTGGAATGGGTTAAATATGATTAGGTTTGAACAGAAAGGTAAAAAACTATTGCTCCAAGTTCAAATAAACAACAGAAAGAAGTGACTTACAACTACATTTTCAAAGCCGGTTTTGGTCGCGGGAAAAACAGATGCGGGGACGCTAATTTCAAAAGTTGTTTCCACCTTCGGCAGGCAAGAGAAAGATACAAGCGAGAATTATGGATTATACCAATTCTTTTGAAAAAACGTTCATATTTTTTTGAAAAAACGATCGCAAAAAAAATCCAAAGAAATTCCACAAGATCAGGTATGTTGGTGAATAAAAAATTTGTGAAAGAAGTGTTTCTAATTTTAATTTTTTATACGTTTTTTTTAATGCACAAAAAACAAATTTTGATGCGCAAAAAAAACTTTATGCACAAAATTTTTTATTTGTTTTAATTTGATGCGCAATGTTGTTTTGATACAAAAATTCAAAAAAAGTTTTGTACAAAAATGAATTTTTGATGAACAAAAATAGTGGATTGAGGATAGATTATGCTTTACATGGCATGATTGTGTTCAAGATATCGATGATTCACCGTCCCCAAATATGTATCAATGCCTATGGTTGTTAATGAGGAAAAATGCCAAAATGAGGTCGTTTTGGATACGAGAATTACTACTCAAAACCGCGAAAATGAGATTGTTTCCGATACTAGAGTTGTATCAAATCGGCTGTAGTAGAAAAACGAAAAGATGAGATAGTTTAGGATAGTAGGATTAGTACTGAATCTAATGTAGTCGAAAAGCACGGAAAATCGTGACCGATCATAGCGCTAGTTCGGATTCAAATGTAGTGAGAGTGAAAGAACGTATTATGGTAGACGAAGTTGTTGTGAATTCATAAGTTAATTAAGAATTATTTGTTAGTCGGACTTGATGGTTGTTAGCTGGAAAAAGTCGCCGGAATCCGGGTTTGAAAATGAGAAAGATGAAGATTGTGGAATAAAAGGGTATTTTAGTCAAATTATTTGAAAAGTTATTTAATTTTTATAAATACACAAGTAGTGTTAATGGACATTTCTAAATTTCATTAGGCATTTAAGTACATTTTGATAACTAGATTAGTTTTTTATGACATCTGCCCTAAATTAAATGTTGGAACCCTTTTCTTACTTTTGTACTAACTAATAAGTAATATTATTGATCGGAATATATTAAAAGGTTTAGGTTTATAAATTGTCAGTTTTGGAACTCATATAAAAGTTTTTTAAATTATCTATATTTGGATATTCGGATATATAAAATTTTCATCTGGAATTTCGGATATCCGAACTGAAAAACTTAGCTAAAATAATAAATCTACTCATCGCAAATTTCGAATATCCAAATTTGTGAAATAAATAATTATTACAACTTGAGAACAAAACTACAAGTCACGATCAAATGTCGGCTGCGGTGGCGGTGCAGTCGCGTTCTTTGGAGCTCGGAATGGGGCGGTGAGTGGATAAACAACAAAAATTGTAGTGAATCAATCGTCACAAAGACCGAGTTCGACTTTACGAAGATATATACAATTATGGGTACCTTGTAATAAACTACTAGATAATTTTTATTTGACTAAAATTCCCAAGGTTAAAATATCATAGACTAATGTAGTGATATAGACCTACTAAATAAACCAAAATATACAAAGACTCAATCTGATTGTTTTAATGATATTTAATATTCATCCTATTTCAAAATAATTGTCATGTTTTTATTTTTTAAAGTCTTTCTTTTTCAACTTTCACTTTGAGTATTTTTATTTATATTATATAATACTTAATGAAAATTATACAATAAAATAAATTTAATACTTAGTCCATTCATATATAGTTTTATATAGCATAAAAGAGAATAATTGAAGTTAAATTTGAAAAAGTAAAACTTCAAAAAGTTATAATATGATAATTATTTTAAGAGGGAAGAAGTATTTACTACATGTAAGTTGTAATAGATAATAGATTAAATTGCAAATTATGTCTCTAAACTTTGCCATTTTTGCGAGAAATATCTTTTTTTTTGAAAATTTACGAGTTGTGTACGCAACGTTTGGTGTT
Organism: Chrysanthemum seticuspe; assembly: GCA_019973895.1. Classification (NCBI taxonomy): domain Eukaryota; kingdom Viridiplantae; phylum Streptophyta; class Magnoliopsida; order Asterales; family Asteraceae; genus Chrysanthemum; species Chrysanthemum seticuspe. The sequence continues at coordinate 85,065,388 of BPTQ01000005.1, forward strand.
TTTGCGGGAGATGCCCCTTAAGCGTTGCTGCAGTTGCAAAATGCACTTTTTTTGCTAATGCTCGTTACTAAAACCCGTTAGTTAGTCCTCACGTGCATTCCATATGAGGGTATTTTTATCATTTCACTGTTCCCACCCAAAATCCACCTGATAACCACTTGCACACCTACCTTTATATTGAGAGACATTTTTTCCAACCAAGTTTTTCTTTGATCGAAACACATACCAATGCTCACCATTACACTGATTAACTTGTTCCCTCACTCATTCTTTCCCAACCACACCATCACCTACCTTTCTCTCTCACAAGCTACTGTCATTGTTCGTCATCTTCTTCATCTGAAAATGGTTCTTTGTGCCTGTGGTCTTCAAGCTGTTGTACGACGTCATGGACCAACAGAAATCCTGGTAGTAGATTCTACGTATCCCCCACCCATGTAAGTTTTAATCTTGATAAAAACAAAATATTGTTACATTTTACAAGTTGCCTTTGTTTTCTTCATTTAATTTACATTTCTTTCATTTTACAGAACTTGAGTTGTCCGTTCATTGGTTGGGTAGATCCACCCATGTGTGACAGATCTCTTGACATCATCCCTGGTTTACTTAGGACCAGGGATGCTTTGGAATATTTGCTTGCATTAGAGCAAGAGCGGGCAGACTATGAGGAGTACAAAGCAAACGAAGAGGAGACGTGAGCAAATAAGGAGGAGCTTCGGGCAAAAATGGAGGAGCAGCGGGCAAACAAGTTGAAGAAATACCTTATCATCATTGGGTGTTCTTTGTTTCTTATGTTTACTTGCAAAGTTGACTGGTTGGGTTTGGTTAATATGGGTTAGTTTTTTGGGTTTCTGGTATGTGATGGTGTTTATGTTAGGTGTATATGAATAATATCTTTTTTTGATGGTTGGTTATGTATTTTATGTACATTATGGTTTCACAACAATGGTTCAAGTATCTTAATTTTCTACTTTGATTTGTGTTATTTGTTTGTTAAGTAGGATTATGATTGTTTATGAATTATATGATCCAAATTTAAGTGGATTGCTTGAGGTTATGATCCAAATATCTTGCAGAGTATGATTTAGCTTACAGTAAAACGTTAACCACATCCCAAATATATTCATGACATTCTGCAAGTCCATAAATGTGCATTAACCACATCCCAAATATGGATAACTACTTTAAGCAATTACTAATATATATAAATCATGCGACTAAGATTTTAATAATAGTAAAATCAAGAAGTAAATTATTAGCGATCATACCTTTGCTAAATATTCTTTTTAAGAAAAGAAGTATTTAGATGAAATGTTTTGTGATTTCCTTGGAATCTCCAGAATCATGTTGTGAGAAGGACAATACCAAACATTCTTTTTGCGAGAAGAAATATTTAGATAGATTCTTCATGATCTTCTTGGTGACTCAAAATCCAAGTATGGAAAGTGCTTAACAAGAAAATGTTAGAGCATTCTATCATTGTCCAACAATAAACATTATAATGATTTTTAAAATATGACAAAAAAATATCCTTCTTTGTAGTTTTCAAACATACGCGGATCGTATCAATTTTTTAAAGTACAACATACTCTAAGAAACTTGGTAACGAAGATCTGATGCCAATTGTGGAAAATTAGAATGGGGGTTGAATAGTTTTACCAATTTAAAACTTCCTTTAAATATTTAGATCGACTTATGTCAATCTATTTGGTTGTTTATGTTGGACGTTGATAGATAGATATATAAACGTGTAATGAAAGATAAAGAGTAAGAAGCACATCACCACGACACAAGTATTTATAGTGGTTCGGCTACAAGGACACCTTCCTTGCCCTACTCCACTCCCCGAGTCACCTACTCGAGAGTTCGTAAACACTACACCAACTCCTTATGGCGGAGAAGCCTTCACAACGTCGCTTACACCTTTTTCCGCTACAAAGCTAAATACCGAGTTCTTTCACACCAAGGCGAACCACACCTAACACAACGTCGCCTACCCTTTATACGGTGCTAGGCTAACCACCGAGTTCTTTCACACCAAGGAGAACTAATCCTATCACAACGTCGCCTACCCTTTATTAGGTACTAGGCTAAGCACCTAGTTCCATTACTATGGAGGAACTACTAACCTTCACAACACAACACCTAATATCAAGGAGATCCACTCCTTGTTACAACACCATCAAGGATATCACCATCCTTGGAAATAAACAAATACTTATATGTATAACGATGCACCTCATCGATTATACGACCTAGGCATTCTTCCCAAATGCCACTTGATTTGATTCATAGGCATCCTTCACTAATGCCTTTGACACAACGTTTGGCACCTTTCACTAATGCCTTCGTCTTGACACCTTTAGCATTCTTCACTAATGCTTTGACACAGACGATAAGCACCTTTCACTAATTCCTTCGTCTCGACACCTTTAGCATTCTTCACTAATGCTTTGACACGGACGATAAGCACCTTTCACTAATGCCTTCGTCTTGACACTTTCAACATCCTTCACTAATGCCTTTAACCCAACATCTACGGAGGAAGAAAGAACTATCAACAAGAGAACCTTAGTTGTCTTGATGATGACGAAGCATGGCAACTCATGGACTTGAGCTTGCTCGTCTTCAAGAAGTGGTGATCTCGCCTTTAAGAGGAACCTAGAGAATCACACAAAAACAAAAGACAAACTACATAGATCACTTGGATCTGAGGTTAGAGGGATATAATACTTGGGTAAGTATGTGTGTAAAGTGATAAGTAGAAAGGAAGAAATGGCTCTCTATTTATAGAGGAAATTTTCTACTGTTCCCCGGATCCCGCGGATCCCTCCCACAAAGGATCCGGCTAGCACAAAGCTAGGGATCCGTGGGACGCTCCTCTTTGCCCATGGGTATTTTTGGTTATGGGTCATAGGTCATGGGTTATGGGTTGATCCATGGTTTTCTTTCTAGATACAATGTATCTCAAGGTTACAATGAACTTGGTTAAGTGGTATATATAAAACCATGGGTTATGGGTCAATACCATTTGCTAGTTTTTACCCATTTAGTACATACTTGTTTTTACCCATTTTAGTATATACTTGTTTTTACCCATTTTAGTATACTTAGTTTAAGTATATGTTAACCCAATATGTAAACACTAGTTGTTGTACATATGTATCTAAATCATAAAATCACTTATACTTGTTTTATGTGAAAACGTAAGTGTGTTAGGAAACTATTGACTCAAACTATTTACGTATTCTATTTGTTTCGTTAAAATGATTTTACATTTGTTATCGACAAAACATTAGAAGATCGTAAAATATAAATAAACGTTTTTACGGCTTATTTGTATTAACAAAACTTTAGATGAAAAACGATATTATGTCAGTAATAATTGAAGGAATAACTAGCCAATTGAGATAAAAAGATATATAGAGGTAGGGTTTAAGAGTATAGTGCAAGAAAAATTATCTAAGGAAAGTATTTATCTTTAGAGGATAAATATCAAATAGGAAAGTAGATAATTTTCTAGAAGTTACCCTATATATATGGAAAGCAATTTTTTTTTCTACAACGACAATTTAAATTTTGTTACTAACACAACAGTTGTAACGGCTAGAACAACAGTGGTAAAATAACACTGTCAGTGGAAACTGTGAACTAGCAGTGGTAATTTTTCACAAAAATTTCAAAGAGCAGTGGTAAAGAAAAACATATGAAAACTAGAATGCTCTTATCATAGTTTTTAGCAAACTACCAGCTATCAACGGATTTGATATGTCTTTACCATGAGGGGTTTGCTATGGACTAGCCAACTCTTAATCATAGAGAATATGGTGAGTTGATAACCATATAGTTTTTGGTAAACTATCAACCATAAACGGATTTGTCAAGTCTTTACCAGTAGCCGTTTGCTCTGGACTAGTTGATTCTTATGTGGATTAGACATGGTGAATCAATAACCATTTGTTGTGTATCTCAGTTTTACACCTTTTAAGATCAACTCCCATCTATGCTGCATAAAGGTTATGGAACAAGCAAAAACACAAGCACAAAACATATACAAACTTATACAACAATATTAGTACCCAGAATCTTCCACTCAATACCAAAGACATTTTAACACAAAAAGTTTATGGATTGAGCATGCCAATACTTGTTACCAAGTATTAAAATCTACCCACATCAAGTCCTTTTGTTAATAAATCAGCATAGTTGTCATCAGTATGAATTTTGACAACTTGAATTAGTCCCTTTTCATAACAGTCTCTTATGAAATGGTGTTTAATTTCAATATGTTTAGTCTTTGTGTGTTGAACTGGATTTTTAATGATGCAAACGGTACTACTATTGTCAATATAAATGATGGTATTCATGAAATTGTACCCATAGTCCAAAAGTTGATTTTGAAGCCATAGAACTTGAGCACAGCAACTTGCAGCAGCCACATACTCTGCCTCAGTTGATGAATTAGCCACCATAGTTTGTTTCTTACACTGCCATGACACTAATCTGTTGCCAAGAAATTGACATCCACCTGTTGTAGATTTTCTATCCAAACTAGCTCCATCATAGTCACTATCTGAGTAAGTAACCAGATCTAGATGAGAATCTCTGGAGTACCACAATCCCAGAGTAGGAAATGCTTTAAGATATCTGAAAATCTTCTTCACAGCAGTCAAGTGAGAGAACTTGGGAGTGACTTGAAACCTTGCACAGGCACACACTGCAAACATGATGTCTGGTCTAGATGATGTAAGATACATCAAAGAACCAATCATAGACCTGTACATGTGCACATCAACTGCTTCACCACAATTTTCCTTCAAGAGTAGATGTGTAGTCTTGTCTGCAGGGGTGCTGGATGACTTTGCATCAGTGAACTTGAACTTCCTTAGTATCTCAGCCACATATTTATCTTGATTGATGAAAATACCATCTGGCCTTTATTGTACTTGAAGTCCCAAAAAGAATGTGAGTTCACCCATAGAACTCATCTTGAATTCTTCTTTCATTAGCTTCTCAAATTCTTTGCACATCTGTGTCTTTGTAGATCCAAAAATGATGTCATCAACATACACTTGAACCAGCAAGATATCATTCTTGTCTTTCTTGATGAACAAAGTTTGATCCACTCTGCCTCTATGAAACCCATTATCAAGAAGATAAGTAGTGAAGGTTTCATACCATTTCCTTGGTGCCTGATGCAAGCCATACAAAGCTTTAACTACCCTGTATACTTTGTTAGGATATTTAGGGTCTTCAAAGCCTGGAGGTTGTGAGACATAAACCTCCTCATCAATCTGCCCATATAGAAAAGCACTCTTTACATCCATTTGATAGACTTTAAAGCCCATAAAGGATGCATAGGCTAAGAACAGCCTGATTGCTTCAATTCGTGCAACTGGGCAAATACTTCTTCATAGTCAATACCCTCCTCTTGAGTGTATCCTTGAGCCACAAGCCTAGCTTTGTTTCTGATAACAATTCCTCTTTCATCCTTCTTGTTTCTGAACACCCATTTAGTACCTATTACATTCTTTCCAGAAGGCAAATCACAAAGCACCCAAACCTTTTGAAGCTTAAATTGGAGCAACTCTTCTTGCATTGCTTCCACCCAACTTTCATCTTCAAGCGCCTTGTAAACATTCTTTGGCTCCATTTGTGACAGAAAACACATAAAGAGACATTCATTCTTGCCTTCATGAGTCTTAGATTCATATATTTTACTAATAAATCCATGAATATCAGGCAACTTTGTTTTTCTTCTAGTCTTCACAGGTGAGTAGACATCCCCAATCACATTTTCAAGAGGATGTGATTTATGAATAGAAGTGTGGGGAGTCTGAGGAACTGCAATCTCATTTGGCATATTTGAGATTTCAATATCATCGGCTTGAGCTCCCTCTGTAACTGGAGTTGTATTATCCACTTCTAGTGTTGCAGTGGAAACTTCTGGACTAGCAGTGGAGTCAAAATTGCCACTACTTTCAGAGTTTTCAGCATTCAAATTGCTACTTCCTTCCTTTCCAAAATCATTAGAAGGGTGAGCATCTCCAGTTTTTGGTACATCATCATTATCTGCATAGTCCCAAAGTGGTAGACTGAATTCATCTTGATCATCTACATGATCCTTGCTTGGTTCATCATCATCAAGAAACTCTTCTGAACCTGCAAAATCAAAAGAAGATGCACCTGTAGAGATAGGCACATAATTCATAGTATTGGTTAGAGTATCAAGATCAAACAGCCTTTCTGGACCAGTTCCTTTGAGATTTACTTTGTTTTCCAGGAACTCAACATGCAGATTCTCTTCAATCTTTTGAGTTCTTAAGTTGAATACTCTAAAAGCTTTGTTGACCATGGAATACCCAACAAAATACCCTTCATCAGATTTTTCATCAAACTTTCCCAGATAATCTATGGTATTGAGAATAGATACATGACATCCAAATGGTCTCATGAAGTCAAGGATAGGAGGTCTACCCCTAAATAACTCATAAGGTGTCTTGTTCTTTGTTTTTACCACTAAAACCCTGTTTTGCACATAACATGCAGTGTTAACTGCTTCAGCCCAAAAAGTGATTGGCAATTTAGAATCTGCCAACATGGTTCTAGCAGCCTCTATAAGTGTCCTGTTCCTCCTCTCAGCAACACCATTTTGTTGAGGAGTTCTAGCAACACTAAATTCTCTTTTAATACCTTTATCTTTGCAAAAATCATCCATAACTCTATTCTTAAACTCTGTCCCATTGTCACACCTGATAATTTTCACTTTGAAATCATATTGGTTTTCTACTTGTGTGATAAAATTCTTAAGGATGCCAGCTGTTTCATCCTTTGTATTTAGAAAGAAAACCCATGTAAACCTGCTGAAATCATCAGTTACAATAAGATAATATTTTTTAAGATTTAAGCTGCTCACTGATGTAGGACCAAACAAGTCCATATGTAACATTTGAAGTGGGTGAGCAATAGAGTTAACCAGCTTTGATCTGTAAGAAGCTCTGTGTTGTTTGCCCTTGAGACAAGCCACACAGGTTTGATCATTTTCAAATCGCTTCTAAGGTAAGCCTCTCACCAAACCATCTTTGACAATCTTATTAATGGTTTTGAAATTAACATGACCAAGTCTTCTATGCCATAACATGGATTCATCCACTGTGGCCTTTGCAAGCAAGCAAGCAAGCATAATCATCTTTAGCAACAATGTTGTTCATATCAAAGCTATATAGGTTGCCTTTTCTAGGAATTTTAAGAAGAATCTGACTTTCATCAGGCATCTTAAAACCTTAGAGAGAACAAAGCTCATATCTTTGGTAAAAAGAACATTGTTCTTTTTGTCACACATTTGTGACACACTAAAAAGATTATACTTAATCTCTTTTACATAGTACACAGGTTCAAAGTCCAAGTTACCAATTTTGATGACTCATTTACCAGCAACTTTTCCATTAACACCACCTCCAAAACTGACATACTGTCCATCATAATGTTCAAAATCTGAGAGATAGGACTTGTTGCCTGTCATGTGCCTTGAACACCCACTATCTGTATAACCTTGATCTGATCTTTTTGTCCTTGGATGTTCCTGCACATAGAAGTAAAGATTTAGTTTCTTTTGGGGACCCAAGCCATGATTGACTTGGATCTTCCTCGTGTATCAATATAGTTAAATCTATCAAAGGTCATTGATACACCATTGGGATTGGTTGTAGAGGTAGTTCCTTTAGGTTTCCATTCCCAATGTGCTGAAGCTGATATGTGTCTAAAAACACATATATTTTACTTTGTTTAAACCCACAAAAAGGATCAAAAGCACACAAATGACTATATAAATGCTATAAATATCATTGAAATGTGTTTTTATGTGTTACAAGTGCAAAAGGATTGAAAACTGATGAAAAACAACAAAGTTTACATAATTTACAGTTTCAGTCCCTAAACTTTCATAAATTAGCAAAACTAGTCCCTGGTAATTCAAAACTTGTGAAATATCATTAAAGGTCCTTGGGGATTCACAAGTTGTTAAAAATAGTCCTTTGAAGTTAAAATTTCAAAAATGGCAACTTAGGTCCCTGAAGCTTCAAAAATGACACAAAAGGTCCTTGGAAATTTAAAATGGAAAATAATTACATTTATGGTCCTTGGTTTATCATATTTGGCAGGATAGGTCCTTGAAGATACTTTGGAATAATCACATACAAGGTCCCTCAACTTTGCATAGTTTACCATTTTGGTCCTTGTGTATTAATTCCAAATCCAAAACCGGACCCTTTGTGTAATTAACCCAAACCCAAACCCACTACCCAGCTGGCCCAGTCCAAAACCCTTGAGCCAGTCAAAAATTCCACTTGAACCCCCCCCATTTGAACCTACCCCGTATTATTAATACCGGTCAAACAAAGTCAAAACCCAGGCACTGTTCACCCTCTCCCTCACAGTCCCGCCAAAAACCAGAAACCACCATGGTTTCTTACCTGCTTCTACCACCTGTCCACCACCTGTCTCCAGCTCCTTACCCACTCCCCTCCACCTCCACAACCTCCCAAAACCATTTAATTGCAAGAACCTGCTCAATCCAGCTGTAAAGATTTTGGCGCCAAAATGCCACATGTATGGTTTTGATGAATTCAAAACATCCAATGGATGGAAACAAGTGGGAAATGATCAGAGGAGAGAGGGGAAGCTTTTGGATGTCCATAAAAAGGAAAAGAAGCTGAGAGAAGCAAAAGAGTAGAGTAGCTTAGTGTAAACATGTCGACTTAATGTAATTTTAGTTTTCAGTTGTATTTCTTAGTTCAAAAAGGTTGTAACCAGTATTCCTAGTGTAATATGAATCTTATTTAAGTTTAATTTCAAGTGATCTTTGTTATAACTCCGAATTTTCATTTTTACCTTTAAATTCTCATATTAGTTAAAGATTGTTAAAAGTGGTGTTTTATAGTTCTTACAAGCTCATATTAGCTTATCACTAAGTTTTTATAAGCTCAGTACCATTAAAAACTAGTTTTATTCAATAATCAAAAATCACAAAAAATTCTAGAAAATACTTGAAAAATAAAAAATATGTCTAAATCAGTTTCAAAGCTTCATTAAGCTTTATTTCCTGTTTGATTAAGCTTACATAAGCTCAATATAGCTTATTGTGGGTTTTGTTTGGTTACATACTCAGTTCTACATAAAATTTCAAAATCCATAAAAACAGTCAAATTAAGTCAAACATGCAGTGGTGTTTCTGGATTGCTTATTTGGAGTTGAAAATGGGTTGGATATTGTTTTGATTTGGGGTTGAGGTCAGCTGTAGGATAGTGGTGATTTGTTATCTTATTTGGCATGCCATTGTGGCTAGGACTTTTGTAAGTATTTGCTTGCTATCTCAATCCTGTCAATTAGCATAAACTGTTTTAGCTTATATTTTAGTGTAGTATCTGCATTAGTTAACTTCTATACTGTTGTTAGATCATAATACTTAGCTGTCATGGATTAGAATTTAAGCTAGGCTAAAATTAGTTTGCATAACAGTTTTAAAGTAGTGTTTGGTTCAGCTTTCAAACCTGAGCTCAAGGTTAGTTATTAAGCTAAGTACTGTTGATTTAGGCTAGTTTAGGTCTGCTTCATTCAAATCAGTCTTTAAATTGCATCCATAAACTCTTACAGTCAAAATTAATTCAATCAGCTTCCATGTTGCATATCATTTAGGAATTTGAAAATCAAAAGCTTGATTTAGGTGTAGATGTTAGAGTAGTAGCTCATTATAGGTTTATTTCATCTTAGTTCATCATTATCAGTTCAATAATTGGATTCAAATCTCAATTTGGTCAAATTTACAAAACTGTCTCAAAAAGTCAAAAGTTGGAAAATCCGTTTTTCACCAAACTTTCTGGATTTTTTATGGATTCATTTCTGATCCAATTTAATTGAAATTCTGGGATAATTAACTTCAGTTGGTCAAGTTTATAAATCTGATTTTTGTGGAATTTTAGAAGACCTTTATAAGCTCTAAATAAGCTGTCCAAAACAGCTGATTTGCCCTGTTCAAAATCAGCATATACTGAGTCTGAGCAGGCACTTTTGTAGATCTTGCACAGGATTCAAATAAGCTTTTTAGGGGCTGAATTTTGGTCCATGTACTCTTTGGTTGGTAATATAAAAGCTCAAATATCTGTTTCTCACTTTAGCTTATTAGTGAAGCCTGTGCATTAGCTTAAACTTAGGGGATAAGGGCTGTTTGGCACTAGTGCTTAAATAGATTCAAATCATTATAGTTTGCATATTAGAGGTTTAGACTAGTTGAAATAGGTTAGTATTAAGTTTATTTTGCATACTCTAGCTGCTGTGATCATTTGGTGCTCATTTGGTACTTATAGCTTATTTTTAGTGCTTATTTATAAGCACTTTTCACTACAGAACCTAATTCTTGCACACCTGAACCACTTATATTATTTTTCCTATATTTAAAATAATATTTTAGAATTTTTCTGAATTTTTTATAATTTTTCATCACTGTTTGCTATTTGTCTTATTTTAAATCAGTTTTTAAGACTTTTTAAATAGCTTTTAATACAAATAAATCAGAAAAACTTCAAAAAAATAATTTTTCAATTTTAATAGATTAAGATAAATATAAAAAGCAAAAAAATAATTTTTCCAGAATTTTCTTAGCTTAAATAGATTTTCTAGCATTTTAATTAGTTTTAAATAGTTTTAATATCATAATAAATACATAAAAAGCATAAAAAATATCTTTTCAAATTTTAAAATTAATTTTCTAATATTTTAGATTTTTCTAAGTTAAAATTTCATTTTTCTAGGTTAATTTTATATTTTCTTGTATTTAAGTGTATTTTAAATTATTAATAAATAGTAATTAATTCATAATAAATAAATAAAAAGCATAATAAATATATTTTAAGTTTTAAAATAAGTCATAATTTCACTTTTCTAGCTTTTATTTAATATTTTATTATATTTTAGGATATTATTAAATAGTTAAAAATAGTTTTTAATTAATAATAATTAAATAAGTAGTTATAAAACTAATTTTATTTTTCCAATAATTTTCTAGTATAATTAGGATTGTAAAAATGTATTTTCTATATCCGTAGGTATTTTACTTCTTTATTTTTACGTTTTATTTCGTACGTTACGTAGTTTTTAATTTAAACGTACGTTTTAGGTTTTAAACGTTAAACGATTTTAAGAATAGAATTAAAATGACTTCAAAGTCTTTATTAGATTTAATTTCCTTAGTGTAAAATCAATCATAACCTTTCCCTGTTCAATATTCACCCGATCACAGATTCGTTGTATTACAGTTTACACACCTCGTTGGGACTTAACGACCCGGGGATACACTAAAATCTCCTGGACTTAATTGCATTGCGTTCTCAGACTGTTGGACTTTTATTACGGTTGACCATTCACAAGTGGTTGACTTGAGTAATAAAAGATAGACCGTTTGGAGCGAATTAAAAATTTGGCGCCGCTGCCAGGGAGGTGTGCTGCGTACTACGAATTTGAAGCATCAGTGTTGTTGAATATACATACATTGTATATTTACCATCCTTGTTCATATTTTCTTATTATTATTATATAAAAACAAAACGGTTCCCGAAAACATTTTAAAATCAGTTTTCAACAAACACAAAAACCCAAAAAGATTTTCTTTCTTATATTTACAAAATGTTTATCAAATAATCCAAAAATATCCATCTTTACCCTCTCACATCTTTGATTCTTCATCCCAACCCCTCTGTAAACCTTTGATTCTTTCCTATGTCGTATCCACACCATTTTGGTTGTCAATGGTGTGGTGGTCCTCATAATGGTGGGAATTGTCCCGGCTGTAGCATGGTAGAATCAGGAGATGGGTCTGTCTATAACCAAGCTCCCTATCCTTACCATGACACATCTGATTCATTCTACCAGCCACCACATCATGAGATATTGACATATCTGTGTGAGTTTTGTGGAGGTCCTCACCAAGGATTTGAGTGTCAATCCGGAAACGCGTTTGTCTATGAACAGTTTTCTGGTAACACTCAGGACTTTGGAAATTACCAAATTCCATATTATTCACATGTCCAGCCACAAAAATCATTTTGTTGTGAGTACTGTGGAGGTCCACACGTCAGCTCGGATTGTCAAACGGGGAATACATTTCCTTGTGACAATTTTGACACATCATTGCAAGACCAACCTCCACAGTACCAAATGATTCAAGCAACTCCTCATGAAACTACGACAGACCTTCTACTGAAGAGTCTGGAGTTATTAAAAGAACTTAAGGAGGAGTCGGCTATGTCGTTTCAAAACTATCGTGAGGAATCTATGGCATAATTACTTGCAAAAGAACGAGATGCTAGAAACGAAAAGAGTATGGAGGAATTACTTGTCGAAGAACAAGCAGCTAAAACAGGTGCTATATTCTGCAATGCTGCTCTTCTCGATGAAGATGATGATGAAGTTACCCTTGATATTCGTCAATTTTGTACGGGTTCATCAAGTTCATCAGTTGAAATTCCTTCCATGAAAAATCAGGGAGAAAAGACTATGATGGAATTACTAGCAGAAGAACAAATGGAAAGTGTAAAACATATGTATGCTAGTCCTTCTCAACTCCCTCAGTATGTTGTTATCACACCCGAAGCTCCCACTCACTCTCTAAACATGGGGGACGAGCATCTTGACATTGTTCCTGAAAAGGAATCGGACGAATTCATAAAGTCTAGTGTTGAGAACCTTGTCCCAATCCCGAGAGAGTCACAGGGAACTTTTGACCATATGTGTGATATCCCTTCCCCTCTTGAGTTTTCTCTAGATCATTTTGAAATTTTCTCCGATTTTAGCGACGATTGTGCTTCTTATGGAAACATCGAGTATGTTGAGGCATCACTCCCACAGTCTGATCCTCTTCTTGAGGAGTTCACCGATGAACTCACTCACATCAGTCCACTTTCATCAGAAAGTGACGATGGTCTCTTTGATTTCGAAGCCGATCTGGGAGAGATTGAAAGTCTCCCTTATAATGATCGTTCACCCACTTCTTATCCCAACAGTCCAATAGAGAATGTTGATCACTTTGTTCCTGAAGCATTCAAAACAACTCTCACTAATCCTCTATTTGAATTCGACTCTGAATTCACTTTAATTTCTGAGAATCCACTCTTTGATACTCAGATTGAGGATAGTGATGAGTCTACAGTGGAACAAGAATTCACAGATTTACATCTTGTGATTGATTCTCTTCACGAGGAGTTCGCCGGTGAACTCACTCATATCATATCTCCGCCGGAGTATGATAACTTCCACTTTGATCATGACACACCCGAGATTTGTCTTGATCACGTGAGCTTAAATGATGAGATTCATAATACTGAAATTATGGATTCTCCTATGGATGAAGATGAGTTAGTCATGATTTTCATCATGACTTTCTTTCTTTTCTTCACCTATACGGTGACTTCTCCTGTTCTTCACTCCTTCGGGAATGAAGACACTATCTTTGACCTCAGCATTTTCATTTATCATCTATGAGCCGGGTCTGTCTCTCTATATCTCATCGGTGTGGAACTTTCACGTGCTTCAAATGTTTATACAAACATTTTGAATGAAAGTCCGATGGAGATTGTCTCTTTCACTTACTTCCCCATGAACAAATTAATACGGGGTCGAGTCAAGCTAACGACTCGGTAATAAAAAACAGTAGTTAAACATGGGTTTTCACCCGTGTGTACCAACCTAGTGTGGGGGAGTTGCCCCCCGCTGTTGTATATAAGTTTTCATCAAAAAAAAAAGAAAAAAAAAAGAAAAAAAAAAAAAAGAAAAAAAATGAATTAAAATTGTAAATATTAAAAAAGAGAATAATTGTTGTGTTTCTACACTTAGCTAGTAATGTTATCTTTTTACGTTCAAGGATTCGGCATAATAGCCGGGACTTTGAATATTGAGGACAATATTCATTTCTAAGTGTGGGGGGGAAATTCTAGCGAATTTGATCATAAATGTACCCTTTTAGTCCCTTTTTCCCCCAAAATGGCCAAATTAAAAAAAATTTTTTAGTGGAAGTACTATGTACTAAACACAACAAATGGTAATCAGTCCACCATGTCTAACCCACATAAGGACTGGCTAATCCAGGAGCAAACGGCTCTTGGTAAAGATATCTCAAATCCGTTTATGGCTTGCAATTTGCCCAAAATTGTATGGTGTTCAGCTCACCATATCTTTGATTAGTGAAGAGTTGGCTAGCCCGCAAGTTTATGGCTTGTGGTAAAGGCAGTTGGAAAACCATAATTGGTAATCGACTCACCAAAGATAGTATATATTATCTAAGAGTTGGCTAGTCCAGAAGCAAACGACTTCTGGTAAAGACAAATCAAAACCGTTGAAAGCTGGTGATTTGCTCAAAATCATTTGGTTATCATTGTACCAAGGTTCTTACTTGAACTGAAACAATTGGCTACTCCAGAAGTAATGGCTTTTGGTAAAGAGACTTAAATCCATTAAATTTTCATAAAAGATTGCTAGGGACTAGCAATAGTTTAGTGTGGGGGATTTGATATGTGTCTAAAAACACATATATTTTACTTTGTTTAAACCCACAAAAAGGATCAAAAGCACACAAATGACTATATAAATACTATAAATATCATTGAAATGTGTTTTTATGTGTTACAAGTGCAAAAGGATTGAAAACTGATGAAAAACAACAAAGTTTACATAATTTACAGTTTCAGTCCCTAAACTTTTATAAATTGGCAAAACTAGTCCCTGGTAATTCAAAACTTGTAAAAGATCATTAAAGGTCCTTGGGGATTCATAAGTTGTTAAAAGTAGTCCTTTGAAGTTAAAATTGCAAAAATGGCAACTTAGGTCCCTGAAGTTTCAAAAATGATACAAAAGGTCCTTGGAAATTTAAAATGGAAAATAATTACATTTATGGTCCTTGGTTTATCATATTTGGTAGGATAGATCCTTGAAGATACTTTGGAATAATCACATACAAGGTCCCTCAACTTTGCATAATTTACAATTTTGGTCCTTGTGTATTAATTCCAAATCCAAAACCGGACCCTTTGTGTTATTAACCCAAACCCAAACCCACTACCCAGCTGGCCCAGTCCAAAACCCTTGAGCCAGTCAAAAATTCCACTTGAACCCCCCCATTTGAACCTACCCCGTATTATTAATACCGGTCAAACAAAGTCAAAACCCAGGCACTGTTCACCCTCTCCCTCACAGTCCCGCCAAAAACCAGAAACCACCATGGTTTCTTACCTGCTTCTACCACCTATCCACCACCTGTCTCCAGCTCCTTACCTACTCCCCTCCACCTCGACAACCTCCCAAAACCCTTTAATTGCAAGAACCTGCTCAATCCAGCTGTAAAGATTTTGGCGCCAAAATGCCACATGTATGGTTTTGATGAATTCAAAACATCCAATGGATGGAAACAAGTGGGAAATGATCAGAGGAGAGAGGGGAAGCTTTTGGATGTCCATAAAAAGGAAAAGAAGCTGAGAGAAGCAAAAGAGTAGAGTAGCTTAGTGTAAACATGTCGACTTAATGTAATTTTAGTTTTTAGTTGTATTTCTTAGTTCAAAAAGGTTGTAACCAGTATTCCTAGTGTAATATGAATCTTATTTAAGTTTAATTTCAAGTGATCTTTGTTAAAAATCTGAATTTTCATTTTTACCTTTAAATTCTCATATTAGTTAAAGATAGTTAAAAGTGGTGTTTTATAGTTCTTAAAAGCTCATATTAGCTTATCACTAAGTTTTTATAAGCTCAGTACCATTAAAAACTAGTTTTATTAAATAATAAAAAATCACAAAAAATTCTAGAAAATACTTGAAAAATAAAAAATATGTCTAAATCAGTTTCAAAGCTTCATTAAGCTTTATTTCCTATTTGATTAAGCTTACATAAGCTCAATATAGCTTATTGTGGGTTTAGTTTGGTTACATACTCAGTTCTACATAAAATTTCAAAATCCACAAAAACAGTCAAATTAAGTCAAACATGCAGTGGTGTTTCTGGATTGATGATTTGGAGTTGAAAATGGGTTGGATATTGTTTTGATTTGGGGTTGAGGTCAGTTGTAGGATAGTGGTGATTTGTTATCTTATTTGGCATGCCATTGTGGCTAGGACTTTTGTAAGTATTTGCTTGCTATCTCAATCCTGTCAATTAGCATAAACTGTTTTAGCTTATATTTTAGTGTAGTATCTGCATTAGTTAACTTCTATATTGTTGTTAGATCATAATACTTAGCTGTCATGGATTAGAATTTAAGCTAGGCTAAAATTAGTTTGCATAACAGTTTTAAAGTAGTGTTTGGTTCAGCTTTCAAACCTGAGCTCAAGGTTAGTTATTAAGCTAAGTACTGTCGATTTAGGCTAGTTTAGGTCTGCTTCATTCAAATCAGTCTTTAAATTGCATCCATAAACTCTTACAGTCAAAATTAATTCAATCAGCTTCCATGTTGCATATCATTTAGGAATTTGAAAATCAAAAGCTTGATTTAGGTGTAGATGTTAGAGTAGTAGCTCATTATAGGTTTATTTCATCTTAGTTCATCATTATCAGTTCAATAATTGGATTCAAATCTCAATTTGGTCAAATTTACAAAACTGTCTCAAAAAGTCAAAAGTTGGAAAATCCGTTTTTCACCAAACTTTCTGGATTTTTCATGGATTCATTTCTGATCCAATTTAATTGAAATTCTGGGATAATTAACTTCAGTTGGTCAAGTTTATAAATCTGATTTTTGTGGAATTTTAGAATACCTTTATAAGCTCTAAATAAGCTGTCCAAAACAGCTGATTTGCCCTGTTCAAAATAAGCATATACTGAGTGTGAGCAGGCACTTTTGTAGATCTTGCACAGGATTCAAATAAGCTTTTTAGGGGCTGAATTTTGGTCCATGTACTCTTTGGTTGGTAATCTAAAAGCTCAAATATCTGTTTCTCACTTTAGCTTATTAGTGAAGCCTGTGCATTAGCTTAAACTTAGGGGATAAGGGCTGTTTGGCACTAGTGCTTAAATAGATTCAAATCATTATAGTTTGCATATTAGAGGTTTAGACTAGTTGAAATAGGTTAGTATTAAGTTTATTTTGCATACTCTAGCTGCTGTGATCATTTGGTGCTCATTTGGTACTTATAGCTTATTTTTAGTGCTTATTTATAAGCACTTTTCACTACAGAACCTAATTCTTGCACACCTGCATTACTTTTATTATTTTTCCTATATTTAGAATAATATTTTAGAATGTTTCTGAATTTTTTATAATTTTTCATCACTGTTTGCTATTTTTCTTATTTTAAATCAGTTTTTAAGACTTTTTAAATAGCTTTTAATACAAATAAATCAGAAAAACTTCAAAAAAATAATTTTTCAATTTTCATAGATTAAGATAAATATAAAAAGAAAAAAAAATAATTTTTCCAGAATTTTCTTAGCTTAAATAGATTTTCTAGCATTTTAATTAGTTTTAAATAGTTTTAAATTCATAATAAATACATAAAAAGCATAAAAAATATCTTTTCAAATTTTAAAATTAATTTTATAATAATTCAGATTTTTCTAAGTTAAAATTTCATTTTTCTAGGTTAATTTTATATTTTCTTGCATTTAAGTGTATTTTAAATAATTAATAAATAGTAATTAATTCATAATAAATAAATAAAAAGCATAATAATTATATTTTAAGTTTTAAAATAAGTCTTATAATATTTTGGATTTTTAAAAAGTCATAATTTCACTTTTCTAGCTTTATTTAATATTTTATTATATTTTAGGTTATTATTAAATAGTTAAAAATAGTTTTTAATTAATAATAATTAAATAAATAGTTATAAAAATAATTTTCTTTTTCCAATAATTTTCTAGTATAATTAGGATTGTAAAAATGTATTTTATATATCCGTAGGTATTTTACTTCTTTATTTTTACGTTTTATTTCGTACGTTACGTAGTTTTTAAATTAAACGTACGTTTTAGGTTTTAAACGTTAAACGATTTTAAGAATAGAATTAAAATGACTTCAAAGTCTTTATTAGATTTAATTTCCTTAGTGTAAAATCAATCATAACCTTTCCCTGTTCAATATTCACCCGATCACAGATTCGTTGTATTACAGTTTACACACCTCGTTGGGACTTAACGACCCGGGGATACACTAAACTCTCCTGGACTTAATTGCATTGCGTTCTCAGACTGTTGGACTTTTATTACGATTGACCATTCACAAGTGGTTGACTTGAGTAATAAAAGATAGACCGTTTGGAGCGAATCAGAGGCCTTCACAGCATTGCCCATGTCCCCCCTTTTCTTGTTTACAACCTTTGCTGTGGCAACTTTTGAATAAGCAGTGGAAACTGCTGGTTTGATTTTAGGTACCCACTGTTGGTTATAATGAACCTTTTTAGTTTGAAAAGTTCCTTTCCCTGTTTGTGCAGATTTTGCAAAAGTTGTTTTAGTCTTTGCACTTTTAACAGGTGACTTAGGGTGAGCAGTGTTAACAGTTTTTGCAGTGGCAAAGGTTTTGAGGCCACTTCTTAGTTGAACTGTTCTTGGGATTATTTTGCAATGAGGATTAGGGTGTACATTATTTTGAAACCTGTTAGACTCCACCCTTTTATTCCCATGGACTTCCCTTCTCCCAATATGATAGTCACAATAAGCATGTAAATGATCAAAGCTACCACAGATATAGCATGCCTTATTGTACATCACAAAATCACTACCTAATTGTTGAGATTTAACATGATTCCAACTCCTCTGGTTACCCCTAGGAGTTGTAGGCTTGTTCCTCTACATCTCAGCATACCTTACAGTTGATCTAGGTTTATTAACTGGTTTCCTAGGTTCCTCTGTAACAGTATTAACAACTTTTGGGATAGAAGTCTCTTCATTCCTTTTAACATTCTCATCAACAACTGATGAGTCACTAGCACTTTCAAAAACATCATTTTCCTTCTTAATCTCTTCCTCACAATTCACAGTTGTGTCCTTTAAAGGACCGTATTCACGTTCAAGATCCTGAAACTCTTCTAAGCCTGTATGAGCTAAATCTATACCTGGAGGTGAATGAACACCCCTTAGAGGTGGAGGCACTATATTGTAACCTATACCAGACTTAACTTTACTATGAATTTGAGCATTCCAGATTTTATCAATTGACTTAGACTGATAATAACAGGTGTCTACAGTTAAATTGACATTTTCATTTATCTTTTTAAGTTTTTCAAGCTCTTTTGGTATGCCTCATTCACAGCTATTTTATGATCTATTTCTCTTCTAAGAAAAATCATATCATCACTAAATTTTGACTCATTTTCTCTATAGTGATCTATTTGTTTCTCTAATACTGCTATAGCTCTCCTAAGATTTGACACAGTATAATTAGCAGTATACAACTCTTGTATTTCATTAGAATATAGATCGTTAAGCCTTTCAACTTCTCTAGCAGCCCTACATGTTTTAGAACACCTTTCAAAGTTTTGTACCTCAGAGTCAGAGAAAGCCATGAGAGCAATTTTAGTAGTCACAAGAGCAGCATCTGAAGATTCTTCCTCTTGTTCATCAGCCATGAAACTCCAATCATAGCTCACACCATCAATAGCCAACATTGCCTTAGGTTCTTCCACAGTTCGTTCCTTCTTTTTCTTGTACCAAGTAGACCTGTTTTCCTTGGTCTTTGGTCTTCTACATCTCTAGCAAAGTGTCCCAACTTGTGGCAGTTAAAACACTCCACTTTCTTCTTATCAAAGCATGCAGTTTCACTACCATTGATGTGAATAGGCTTGCCAGTCTTCTTGTAGAATTTCCTAGCCCTCATGCTAAGAAGAGCTATCTGCCACTTTATGTCCATCTCTTCCAAGTCATCTTCATCAATTTGCTCTATGTCTTCATGAGTTAGTATAGAGCCATTAACTTGATAGAGATAAAAGCATAAAAGGTAGAATCTCCAATACTAGCAATCTTCTTCTTTGAACCTACAGTGGTAACACTAAAATTACCAGTGGAAACTGTAGAACCTGCAGTGGCAATATCATCATCACTGTCATCTTCAGAATCATCACTGTCAACAGAGGTTGACATCAAAGCCAAGCTGCTTGAGTTTGTACCAAGTTTCCCTGCCTTCTTCAGTCTTTGTTCAATGAGTTTAAATTTGTTGTAAAGATCATTGAGCTTCATTGTTTCAATGTCTGCTTTGTTTTCCCAGACAGTAACATTAGTTTGAAACTCTGAAGGCAAACTTCTTAGAAACTTCAAATTTAGGTCTTCCTTTTCTACCTCAATGCCAAACACAGTCAATTGTGTAACAATCTTCTAAAGTTTGGTGAAGATGCTATCAAGAGAGTCATTGCTTGAAGCAGAGAAGTTTTCATAACTTTGCTTTAACAATGTCTTTTGTGTCTTCTTTGTAGCATCATTACCACCAAACACTGAGCAAATCTCTTCAAAAAGTTCTTTTGCAGTCTTGAACTTGCTGAAAGCTATGATCTGGTCTCTAAGAAGAGTCATCAGCAACAAACTTCTAGCCTTTAGATCATTCTTTTTCAATGCCTTTTCAGTACTAGATTCAGGCACAGAAACAGTCACCACTTCTGTGTCACCAACCTTCTGAGTACTAGTCACAGGCTTGAAAGAATCACCAATTTAGATGATCTCCCATAGAGCATAGTCTTGAATGAGAAAGTATTGCTCAATCAGTATCCTCCACATCTCAAACTCATTAAGTTTGAGCTTAGGTAGCCTTGGTGTAGAAGAGTTGGACTGGTTGTTTTCCATCTCCATTGAATTCAGTGAGTAGGTTAAGCTAATTCCTTGGATCTTCTAAAACAAAATATCAGAACCTGCGCTCTGATACCACTCGATGGATCTGGACACACACCTTGTGTCAATGATATTTTTTATAATATTAATAAGCACGCGGAATTTACTTAGTAATACTTAGAAGACGGATTGTATGATGTATTGTAAGTAAACACAGATTAAACACAAAACTTAAGCTCCAATATTATTAATGAATAATACGAGTGATCTTTGCTTATCACTAGGGTTACACCTTGAAGCCTTCGTGAATAATAAGTACGTAGATAAGTAGGTTTGTACGTACCTAAGACAATGACCTAGGATCTCCTTTTATAGTACAAGGAGTCCTTTACAAGATAAGAATAAACCTATCAATATAGAATATACACACAATCTATTCTATACTTATCATTATACGAATACTAAACAATTATCCAATAGCAGTGGTAATAATTGTACTGGCAGTGGGAATAAGTTTCCACTGCTAGTGTTTTCTTCAGCAGTGTCAACCATAATACTATTTGTGGTAACTGTTAGTATTATTCCCAACAAATAATAAGTATCTTGCTATTAGCCACTCAAATAATGCTAGAAGTGGTGCATTTATCTTTCATAGATTGTGTTTTTATATTCAGAAACGAGTGGGAGCACAACTTGTGTTTAGACTACCATCTAACTTTATGTAAATTTTTACAACAACAACAACAACAATAAATTCTAGTATGTGTGTTTCAGTGGTCGTGGCAAAGATTCTATTTGGAGCTACTGTTTAATTTAGGAAAGAAATAATAGAATTTTCAAGAAAAATTCGCGACCGGTGGATAAAGTATTTGACATAATCTTTTCAACCACAAGGTAGAAACTTATGAATCTCAAGTTTAAAGACTCGTCTTATGTGGCTAGAATGAAGATTGAGTGGAATCTTGATAGAAGTAACTAGTTTTTAGTTATTAGTTTTTTAATCAGGATGTTCTTATGATTCTCATCAGAAGAGGCCATTAGACTCTATAATGGTTATCGAACTTTTATAGTATTGGTTTTTATTAATCTTTTGGTAAATTCACCAGGGTAATCCTTTACCTAAAAAGAGTGTAGATGTATGTTGGTGATCAAGAAAAATTAAGAGGCATGGGTCGTTGGTCTACGTATCAAGGCTGAAGAGGAAGTCGTCATAATAAATAGAATAAAGATAGTTCTCAGGTAGATCATTTTGGGGCGACTGGCATAATTAAAAATTATCAACTTGTAACACTCTAGATAGTGTAGGGAATAGATATGTAAAGTTAAGAAACTACCTCTCATACGAGATGGTTAGATTATTTTTTTTAATGCCAAACACATTGGTTGTAATCAGTATTCGGTCAATAAAAGTCAAGTTACTAATTATCTCTAATTCATACACACTAAATCTCCGATCATGATCCTAGCTTATTAGACAAGAAACGAATATGCAAGTTTTTTTTCCCTTTATAGAACAACATAAAAGTGTGTATTTACGTGGATACTGATTCACCAAAGAATGTGTTACTAGTTCAAATGAAAATACCCGCTCAAATTGCACGTGACTCACACGTGTCATTCAAACCACTTTACTCACCCATTTCCTAACAATTTTCCATTCATTTCGTTTGTATAGTTTTAGATTATAATCTCTCCCATTTCACTATAACAAACTCATTAGTCAATAACAAATCAGTTTATGTTCAATTCTGAATTAACTTTCTTATTGTTTAATTCCAATTGTTAGTTGAAGCATTATCTCCAATCTATTAATAGGATTCAGATAGTGTATTGGTATTAGAGCAACGTCCTGCTACCATTAATGGCTGAATTCTGTTGAGAAATTAGCTATTTAGTTACAAATCCGTTATTCTGTTAAAAATTTGTTTTTCTCTATTTTGCGCCAAAATAACTTCTTTTTCTTTGATCAGCCATCACACAAACATCAATTCCGGTCATTCTAGACCATTTGTCCAATCCATAACACGTTCTTGATTCTTTTTTATCTGTTTCCCAATCCTACACACGTCAGTTAGGGAATGTGTGATAATATACTCTGTTTTGGTGCAACAGATCAGTGAACGGAATAGTTTGAGAGAGAATCTTTGAGTTCAGTTAGTTGTTGAAGTTGTTGTAACAGAAATGGTGAAGACTAGGACCAATTCCGTAGAGGTTCAAGTTGATGCTAATGTTGGGGTTTAGTGTTAGACCCGTTTCTCGGGTGCTGGGACCCCACCCTAGATGAAAATGGACCAAAAGCCTTATGTGATTGGTTAGTCAATGAATGTTATATTGTAGTCAAACTAATAGTCAACAAATGTTGTCTAATAGTTATGGAAAATAGAGGGGCCTAAGTTGTTAAGTTATAAAGTGTTATAAAGTTTAATGTGGCCAAAATGGAAGAAATGGGACTTGAGGGACCATTTATGTCATTTGGGCAAAGTTTACCTCTACATATTTCTGGATAACTCTATCAACTTATTTCATTTTCCAGAAATAAAATGTGTAAGTGTGTGTGTCGAATAAGAGAAATGGAGGGAAAAATATGGGTTGGTCTTGTAGGCCAATTGGTGATGAATTAAGGGTGTTTACCCTAATGTGAAGTCATAGAGAGGATCATTGCAAGGTGAGTAATCATTAATTGTGTTTCATTGTAAATTTGAAAGTTAGGGTTCTTATACCCAAGATTGGGGGTTTTGGGTAATTGTGTTTTTAAACACTAATTATGATGTTAAAGTGTAATTGGGTAAAACCCCTTTGGTTGAATTGAAGGAAGATGGGTAAAATTGGGATATGATCATTATATGATCATGTAAATAATCAAACAGTTATAGTAATGATGGGATGACCTTATTATGGGTTAAAGTTGAGTAGTTTATGTATTATTGTTATAGACATTCGATTATGTACTAAGTGCATGTTATAATTATGTGGTTAAGATGTTAGCTATGGAAAGTAAGGAAGATGGTGAAGGATGATGATGATAGCTTAGCTTGGAGCTAAGGTAAGTAAACCGGTTATAAGCTAGCATTATGTGGATTTCATGTGTTATGTGTTATGTGCTTATAATTGTTAAGCTTATTGTATGATTGATGTGTAAGTGTTATGTGTAAGTATTTGGCCTAGCTAGCGAGAAAGATAGACTAGCTCGGGAGTGGGCTAATAACGAGTAATTGATGTTAAGATGCCTAAGGTATGCGTTAGTGGTTGATAATGCGAAGATTGGATAGTTATGTTGTGTATGATACTTGAATGATATATCATGATAGATTATACCCGCTTTACTTACTAAGCGAAAGCTTATGATTTAGTTGTTTAACCGTTTTGTAGGTTCAATTATGAAGAAGGCAAAGCGATTGGAAAAGGCTTAAGGATTGGAAGAGTGTATGTTAGAAGGTTTGTATGCAAATAGGAGCTTAGGTAGAATACCGAGCTCGAAGTCAAAGTTGTTTCCCGGGAGTTTTAAATGGGTTAAATGTTTGTAATGTCAAGTCTTTGAAATGGTTTAACACTCATTTTATAGGTCCTAAAGCATGTTAAAGGGTTATGTTTAAATGGTGTATGCAAACGGGTAAAAACGGGTGTTTGGCATAACACCCGTTACTTTGTAAAGAATGTTTCTGTGGGTCATTATGACCAAGTTTATGCATATATTTGATGTTTATGATATTTTAATGATTTCTGGAAGTTTTGGTGTTATGTCATGTTATAGAAGTCGTTTTTCGGAAAATAGGTCAAAAGTACATAAAAAGGTTATGCAGAAAAAGGGGTGTTTGGGACAAGGTATATTTTAACCCATTTTGGGTCAAACGGGTCAAGAATGTTTGGAAAAACAATGTATATGTTAAGTGTTTATAAAGTAGTTAAAATAGTTTGGAGAACTAGTTTGGAGAACTAGTTGGGGAACTAGTTTGGAGAACTAGTTGGAGAACTAATTTGGAGAACGAATTTGGAGAACTAAGTTGGAGAACTAGTCGAAGTCAGTTTTCAAAAAAATCATATCTTTTTAACCATAATTCTTCACGGGTCGTGCCACCCGGCATTTCGAAGGTAATTGAGTCTAGTTTCATTTAAAAATAGTTTCAAGGTCCAGATATTTATAGATTTTTGTCAGTGGTCAAAAGAGTAACAGCAGGTCAGTTTCAGGACACGTATTTTCCGCGTAAAAGTCAAAGTGTTTATGTTATCGGACACGGGGCGTAACAACTTGGTATCAGAGCTTCGGTTTAAGTGAATTAGGTTTCCACTATAGGTTGTCTAGTCTTAAACCACTCGTGGAAGCGTTGAACGTAAGTGTTAGTGATGCGGAAAGTAATCGTTAAGTATGAGAGGGATTATGCCTTTTGTGAGATGAGCTTATTGATGATAAGTGATGAATGTGTGTTATAGTGTTGATGTGTATGAGATGTAAGTCCGTGGAAGACTTGAAGTGTTTGAATGATTAGTTAGCCGTGCACCTCGGTTGGTGTCGGTGATTGTGTTGTGTATGATAAGATTAATGAGAGTGTTATAGAATAAACCTATGTAAGGTTTATATGCATAAAAGTTGAG
The DNA here is from genome assembly GCA_019973895.1 of Chrysanthemum seticuspe. Classification (NCBI taxonomy): domain Eukaryota; kingdom Viridiplantae; phylum Streptophyta; class Magnoliopsida; order Asterales; family Asteraceae; genus Chrysanthemum; species Chrysanthemum seticuspe. Next base: position 85,090,759 of record BPTQ01000005.1, read on the forward strand.
AAAACGGTCAACAAGGGGTTTACGGGTAATAGTAATAGTGCGTTGTGAGAACACAAAGAAAATGTGTGGATTGTAAATGGACAAGCACCAAATAGAACTTTTCTAAAATAAAAATGGCTCATAGTGAATGTGTGATTCAACTTGAGGTTGACGGATGATTAGTAGTTTGCATTGTGAGAATGCAAGTATAATAATTGACAAGTATTATATAGAACTTGTCTTGATAAAAGTAGAAGTGGTAGTGGGAGTTGAGATTGCGTGAGCCAATGAGATAGCGGTATGTACTTAATGATAAAAGTACATGAAAGATAAAATGAGTAAAGATGTTAAAGTAAACATAGCTTGGATCCGATGCTCTAGTTTTGGTATCCTTCGGGATAGCCCAGCTTGCCTTTTTTGGCATGTGTTTTGGCATCCTTCAGGATGGCCTAGCTTGCGTTAACGGCATGGTTGTTTAGCTTGCCTTCGTGGCATGGTTGTTAGCTTGCCTTCATGGCATGGTTGTTTTGCTTGCCTTCGCGGCATGGTTGTTAGCTTGCCTTCATGGCATGGTTGTTTAGCTTGCCTTCATGGCATGGTTGTTTAGCTTGCCTTCGCGGCATGGTTGTTAGCTTGCCTTCATGGCATGGTTGTTTAGCTTGCCTTCATGGCATGGTTGTTTAGCTTGCCTTCGCGGCATGGTTGTTAGCTAGCCTTTATGGCATGGTTGTTTAGCTTGCCTTCGCGGCATGGTTGTTAGCTTGCCTTCATGGCATGGTTGTTTAGATTGCTTTGGTGGCATGGTTGTTAGCTTGCCTTCACGGCATGGATGATAGCTTGCCTCTTTTGGCATGTTGTTTAGCTTGCCTTCATGGCATGGATGAAAGTTAGAGAGATTGGATCCAAGGCTAGAAAAGATGAAAAGTAAAGTAAGTACGAGTGTTATGTCGGAAGTGTATAAGTAGGATGATTTGTAATTCCTTTATTTAGATGGATTGGGACGCCTTTTAATTTAAATAAAGAAGTTGTAAATCGCCTAACCATAAGTTTATGATTCCTTACTTACATAGATTGGGACGCCTTTTTATGTAAATAACGAATTGTAAATGAGTGGGTTATGTGTATCCGATATGGCATGAGCACCAGTAGAGAATGGAAAGTGAAATCTAAAACTAGTTAGACATCATAAGAAATGAGATTAAATGTGAATGGAAACTTATAACGACGTTAAGGTTATTTGTGAAACCTTAAAATAGACGCCTAGAAAGAGTTTGTGCATTAAGTTAAGAAGGTAATGGGTAAGAATTCCCGAAATTCAATAAGAAAGTTACTTAAGTAATGCAAAGAAAAGATCTTGAAAGTACCATTTAGATGGTACTTGATATAAAAAAATTGAAATAAGTTATCGTTTTTTTTAGTAGATACGTGTTGGTATTATGTAGAATGCAAAGTTCACCGATATATGACTTTATGTCATGTTAGTAAAATTGTGAATGATGTGGAAATAGTGTTGAAGTTTGACTTATATAAAGTCAAAATAGAAAGTTTTCCATATGACAACTTGTCATTGTTGGGAATGTTTAGATGAGCTTGTGATGAGAGGCGTTATTTAAAGTAGATTAAGGATATGTTTTGTGTTATAGTGTGTTTGGATATTGCAAGATCACTTAGATTGTTGCAATTAAAGAATGAGGAACGGGAAGTGTTGAAAAAGGGAATGTTATGATACTAAGTCTTAGTTGACATTAGACGAGAGATTTCGAGGACAAAATCTAAATAAGGGGGTAGAATTGTTAGACCCGTTTCTCGGGTGCTGGGACCCCACCCTAGATGAAAATGGACCAAAGGCCTTATATGATTGGTTAGTCAATGAATGTTATATTGTAGTCAAACTAATAGTCAACAAATGTTGTCTAATAGTTATGGAAAATAGAGGGGCCTAAGTTGTAAAGTTATAAAGTGTTATAAAGTTTAATGTGGCCAAAATGGAAGCAATGGGAATTGAGGGACCATTTATGTCATTTGGGCAAAGTTGACCTCTACATATTTCTGGATAACTCTATCAACTTATTTCATTTTCCAGAAATAAAATGTGTAAGTGTGTGTGTCGAATAAGAGAAATGGAGGGAAAAATATGGGTTGGTCTTGTAGGCCAATTGGTGATGAATTAAGGGTGTTTACCCTAATGTGAAGTCATAGAGAGGATCATTGCAAGGTGAGTAATCATTAATTGTGTTTCATTGTAAATTTGAAAGTTAGGGTTCTTATACCCAAGATTGGGGGTTTTGGGTAATTGTGTTTTTAAACACTAATTATGATGTTAAAGTGTAATTGGGTAAAACCCCTTTGGTTGAATTGAAGGAAGATGGGTAAAATTGGGATATGATCATTATATGATCATGTAAATAATCAAACAGTTATAGTAATGATGGGATGACCTTATTATGGGTTAAAGTTGAGTAGTTTATGTATTATTGTTATAGACATTCGATTATGTACTAAGTGCATGTTATAATTATGTGGTTAAGATGTTAGCTATGGAAAGTAAGGAAGATGGTGAAGGATGATGATGATAGCTTAGCTTGGAGCTAAGGTAAGTAAACCGGTTATAAGCTAGCATTATGTGGATTTCATGTGTTATGTGTTATGTGCTTATAATTGTTAAGCTTATTGTATGATTGATGTGTAAGTGTTATGTGTAAGTATTTGGCCTAGCTAGCGAGAAAGATAGACTAGCTCGGGAGTGGGCTAATAACGAGTAATTGATGTTAAGATGCCTAAGGTATGCGTTAGTGGTTGATAATGCGAAGATTGGATAGTTATGTTGTGTATGATACTTGAATGATATATCATGATAGATTATACCCGCTTTACTTACTAAGCGAAAGCTTATGATTTAGTTGTTTTACCGTTTTGTAGGTTCAATTATGAAGAAGGCAAAGCGATTGGAAAAGGCTTAAGGATTGGAAGAGTGTATGTTAGAAGGTTTGTATGCAAATAGGAGCTTAGGTAGAATACCGAGCTCGAAGTCAAAGTTGTTTCCCGGGAGTTTTAAATGGGTTAAATGTTTGTAATGTCAAGTCTTTGAAATGGTTTAACACTCATTTTATAGGTCCTAAAGCATGTTAAAGGGTTATGTTTAAATGGTGTATGCAAACGGGTAAAAACGGGTGTTTGGCATAACACCCGTTACTTTGTAAAGCATGTTTCCGTGGGTCATTATGACCAAGTTTATGCATATATTTGATGTTTATGATATTTTAATGATTTCTGGAAGTTTTGGTGTTATGTCATGTTATAGAAGTCGTTTTTCAGAAAATGGGTCAAAAGTACATAAAAAGTTTATGCAGAAAAAGGGGTGTTTGGGACAAGGTCTATTTTAACCCATTTTGGGTCAAACGGGTCAAGAATGTTTGGAAAAACAATGTATATGTTAAGTGTTTATAGAGTGGTTAAAATAGTTTGGAGAACTAGTTTGGAGAACTAATTGGAGAACTTGTTTGGAGAACTAGTTTGGAGAACTAGTTGGAGAACTAGTTTGGAGAACTAGTTGGAGAACTAATTTGGAGAACGAATTTGGAGAACTAATTTGGAGAACTAGTCGAAGTTCGTTTTCGAAAAATCATATCTTTTTAACCGTAATTCTTCACGGGTCGTGCCACCCGGCATTTCGAAGGTAATTGAGTCTAGTTTCATTTAAAATAAGTTTCAAGGTCCAGATGTTTATAGATTTTTGTCAGTGGTCAAAAGAGTAATAGCAGGTCAGTTTCAGGACACTTATTTTCCGCGTAAAAGTCAAAGTTTTTGTGTTATCGGACATGGGGCGTAACATTTAGGTTCCCATATCAGGGTTAAGACAATCAATAGCAGATGTAATACCACTAGGTGGTTACCGGATATCACTTGGAATCATGTAATCACTTTCCAAAGTAAACTATTCGACCCTAATGTCTGGGTTACACGAATATCTACATGGGATAAGACCAAATGTAGTAATAGAATTAGGCACAATTCAATAACCCTTTTGCTTAGAAGTGTTAATCGTTTTCTGTGTGTCTCTCATGCATAATCAGATCTCCTATATATAGGAGATTACTCTTAGCTAGTCAAATGGAATTATGAGAACTAATCAGCCCATTAATCGCCTCATAATTATCCCCATTATAGCCGTTAGTGGTTACATGACCAATTAAACATGGTCATTAAGCAGTTGTAAATGCCACTTGAATAGGTCAAAGCCCGTTACAAGCAGTACTTTAACACTAGCAACACTTTCATACCTCTAGCAGTACTTTCATAACACTAGCAGTGGAAACATAGCACTAGCAGTGGAAACCATGCCTATCCGTGCAAACTGAGTACTAGCAGTGGAAACACTGCCTATCGGTACCAACTTAGCACTAGCAGTGGAAACACTACCTATCAGTACTATCTTAGCACTACCAATACAAACCACTATTTGAGTCAGGGTGTTCAGGGACCCTATGGGTGTACACTCCGTACCTCCTTACCCATTGCCAGGTGTGAACTAATCCCACAAGTGCACTAAATTTTCCAACAATCCTCCCCAAATTTAGTCCACTTCCTTTGCATGAAAACAAACATTAAACAAAACATGTGAATAAACGAAAATATCCTGAGGATTGAATTTCCATCTTAATACATTACACGTTCAAATATTCGAGAATCATGGTGTTCTAAGAATTGAACCCTTCAACCCATTTGAATACCTGAAAATAAAATACACACAAGTTTTCCAACACTTAAAAGCTCCTGACACTATACAAGCCATGTGTCCATATCCAAATTCATAAATGTTGTAAAAGCTAAAAGTCCAAAAGCTTCCTGAAGCGGCAAAACGTCAACATTTACATAGGTGGTTCCTCTTTATTCATGCTCCTGCTAAGCACTTTTTCAAAGAAAATTAACCATTAAAAAGTAAAGACTTCATCCTCCTTTCAACATGTTCTGAGCACAACCTTGGGATGTAAATAAAACATGTGCTCCAGTCCACTGAATGTTCAGCTTTCCACATTGAACTCAACTCCCAAGTTTCCTTAGGAGGGAGTTGGGTGTCCTAGCATTCAGTGACTAAGTTGGACTTAAACCCATCCCTTTAGCAGACTTTATAACCAAGTCTCTAGCCAAACCCTTCGTCAAGTGATCAGCTAAATTTTGTTGAGATCTAACAAATTGTATAGATACCACCGCATTCATGATAAGCTCACGAATCATGCTATGTCTGACACCTAAGTGTCTAGACTTACCATTGTAAATCTGGCTATAAGCCTTAGCCAATGTAGCTGCACTATCACACCGGATAGAAATAGGTGCTATAGGTTTAGGCCACAATGGAATCTGTTGGGTTTTAGGTTCCTTGGATTTGATAAGACAAAATAAATACAAGAATGAAACAAAGGGACTTAAAGTGAAAAAGAAGAAATCTACAAAAAGATGGAAGGACTTGCTTGCAAAAGAGGATTTATTATTTAGTCCTTTGTAGTATTTTGTAAATCCTAATCCTCTAGTATATAAAGAGGACATGGGGTGTAGGTTTTATACTTAAGTCTTCCATAATGTAGTCATTAAATGTGTGTGTGTGTGTAACCTAGACGTGTTCCTATAAACGTCTAGGGTTAGTGTTTGTTTAGTTTAGCCTCAAGGATCTTTGATCCCTGTTACAGATTTAGTGTAACCGTATTATTCTGATCAAATAATATTTGAGGCATGGAGTGATTATTAAATATAAAACCTTGTGTCAATAACTTTGATTTGTTTTATTCCGTTGCATGTACAAGTTTATTATCATCGTTATTGTTAACCCTAGAGGCTCAAAACGATCTCAAGGAGTCTTATCAAACTCCACAATTGGTATCAGAGCTTGGGGAGCTCGTTACCTAGGGATTCACAAGGTTTTATTGGTCGCAGAATGGCGAAAAGAAGAAAAAATTTGAAGCTAAAATTTTTCGTATATGTTTCTGCAGCACTGTTTTGTAACGATCATAACTTTTTCGTTAACCGTTGGATCGTGACGAAATTTTCGGTGGACGTTCTCTATATATTCATCTAACTTTTCACCGAAGGGATTTTCGATCTGAGCTTCCTGTAAAAAATTATTCATTGTCGAAGTTGGCTGCTGAAGGGTTTGCAGAAACTGGTTTAATAATTCGAATTTTTGGGTTTTCATGCATATTCAACTTCTTGAATTTGTGTTACTTGTTCTAATTCTTGATGGAGGTTGTTTATACATTGTGTGGTGTTTATGATTCATGGTTAGAAGCAGCTTTCCTAGTATTTTTACGAAACCACTGATAGTGTATTCTCGAAACCACTGATAGTGTATTCTCGAAACCACTGATAGTGTTTTTCTGAAACCACTTCTAGTGTTTTTCTGAAACCACTTCTAGTGTTTTTCTGAAACCACTTCTAGTGTTTTTCTCGAAACCACTTCTAGTGTTTTTCTGAAACCACTTCTAGTGTTTTTCTCGAAACCACTCCTAGTGTTTTCTCGAAACCACTGCTAGTGTTATCTTAATTCCACTGCTGGTGTTTCTTGCATTATTCTTTTATGCTAATGAGGTTTTGGAATTGAGGGGAAGCTGTACATGTTTTTGGTACTGATATTTTTGGTGACACACACATGGGATTTTGGTTCACACACACAAGGAGTTTGGTTATTTGATCTTAAAGGTTTTAAAAAGGCTCGTATTTGGTTTATTGGACTAGTTGATTACGAAGACGGTTGAATATCACTGATTTGATGTTGTAGTTGAGTTTCACAGGTTTGTGTTCTTATCATATCTCAAAGTGGGTGTTACACTTTGTAGATAACTTGTTCGTGCTTAAAGGATGTTGACGAAGACTTGCAAAATCTAGTTTTCATAGGTCAAAGGGTGGATGGATGAAGACCTAGTTAACTATCACTTAAAGGAGTTACATTGTAGTGCTCAGTGTCTCATTGAAGATGAGGATTTTGTCAAGAGATTGCGGTCTACTTATATGGTGTTAGTATAAATTTGGAGTCACGTGGATAAACAAGACATAAGATACAAGTTTGGGTTATTTTACTTCTTCATCAAATTCGTTATACTTGGTTTTCTTTACTAGTGATCATTACATAGAGCTTACTGATTTGAAGGATAATTTTCATGCATCACTCAAGGGGAAGTTTCTACTGCTTATATTCTCTATTTGTTGATAACAAAAAGGGGAAGAAATATTGGAGTACGATGGCATGGATTAAGGGGAAGACAAAGGAAGACAAGATTTGTTTCATTTAGGGAAATGTTTACATCTCAACTTCTGCTACTTCGTCTAGGGAAGTTCGTACACGACTTTGTTTGTTTTGTCATCATCAAATAGGGGAAGATTGTTGGGTTTTAGGTTCCTTGGATTTGATGAGACAAAATAAATACAAGAATGAAACAAAGGGACTTAAAGTGAAAAAGAAGAAATCTACAAAAAGATGGAAGGACTTGCTTGCAAAAGAGGATTTATTATTTAGTCCTTCGTAGTATTTTGTAAACCCTAATCCTCTAGTATATAAAGAGGACATGGGGTGTAGGTTTTATACATAAGTCTTCCATAATGTAGTCATTAAATGTGTGTGTGTGTAACCTAGACGTGTTCCTATAAACGTCTAGGGTTAGTGTTTGTTTAGTTTAGCCTCAAGGATCTTTGATCCCTGTTACAGATTTAGTGTAACCGTATTATTCTGATCAAATAATATTTGAGGCATGGAGTGATTATTAAATATAAAACCTTGTGTCAATAACTTTGATTTTTTTTATTCCGCTGCATGTACAAGTTTATTATCATCGTTATTGTTAACCCTAGAGGCTCAAAACGATCTCAAGGAGTCTTATCAAACTCCACGGAATCTCAAGAAGCAAAATTTTCAACCATTCAGCTTCTTTACCACCAGATGCTAAAGCCACAAATTCAGATTCCATTGTTGAACTGGTGATGCAAGTTTGCTTCTTGGATGCCCAAGAAATTGCACCTCCACCAAGTAGGAATACCCAGCCACTGGTAGACGAATTGTCTTCAGTGTTACTGATCCAACTTGCATCAGTGTATCCTTCCAACACTGAAGGATAGCCAGTATACGAGAGACTATATTCCACAGTTCTCTTCAAATACTTCAGTACCCTGTGGACAGCTTGCCAGTGATGAGCACTAGGATTACTAGTATACCTGCTCAATTTTCCTACTGCAAAACCGATATCAGGTCTTGTACAAGTCATGGCATACATCAGGCAGCCAATTACCCTAGAGTACTCAAGTTGAGATACAGCCTTGCCATTATTAGGCATCAGCTTCTCACAAGTATCCATAGGTGTACTCACATGAGTACAATCAAAGTAATTGAATTTCCTTAACAACTTCTCAATATAATGAGACTGAGAAATAGAAATTCTTTTACTTTCATGTTTAATCCTTATACCAAGGATAACATCAGCCTCCCCCATGTCCTTCATGGAGAACCTTGATGACAAAAATTCCTTTGTCAGGTCAACTTGATTTTGGTCAGTGCCAAAGATCAACATGTCATCAACATATAGACAAATGATGACTCCTATACCAGATTCATCAAATTTGCTATATACACATTTGTCAGCTTGGTTAAGAACATAACCACTAGACAAAACCACTTCATCAAATTTTTGATGCCATTGCTTAGGTGCCTGTTTCAGTCCATATAGAGACTTAATCAGTTTACACACCTTATTTTCATTGCCAGGCATGATGAAGCCCTGAGGTTGGTTCATGTAAACCTCCTCATCCAATTCACCATTTAAGAAAGCTGTCTTCACATCCATCTGATGAATAATCAGATTGTGAATAGATGCCAAAGCAATCAGCAGTCTTATGGTACTGATACGAGCCATAGGGGCATAAGTATCAAAATAGTCTATCCCTGACTTTTGTTTAAAGCCCTAAATGACTAGTCTAGCCTTGAACTTTTCAATAGTTCCATCTACCTTCATTTTCCTTTTGAAAATCCATTTGCAACCCAGAGGTTTGCAACCAGGAGGTAGATCAACCAACACCCAAGTATTGTTCCCCATGATGGAATCCATCTCATCATTGATTGCTTCTTTCCCGAAAGCAATATCCTGGGACTTCATTGCTTCTTCAAATGTCTTGGGATCATCCTCAACAATGAAGCAATAGGAGTATTGGTCAGAGACCTCATCCCTTGTTCCTTCAACTAAGTATAGTTGAAACTCAGGTCCAAATGACTTTGGAGTTCTGACCCTTTTGCTCTTCCTGAGCACAGGTTCAGGTTGTGGCACCATAACCTCATCAGGGACCACTGATGGTTCATCATCAGGGACCTCTGATACACCAGTGTCATGAGTTCCATTAGGAATCCTCTGACTTGGTCTAGGGACTGATGAGAATCTATTCTCATCAAAGTCTGCATCCCTTGATTCAATTATTGAGTTAACTGAAACATATTCATTAGGTTCAATAACATAGAACCTAAAAGCCTTGGAATGCTCAGCATATCCAACAAAGATGCAGTCAATGCCTCTTTCACCCAAAGTCTTTAACTTTGGATCAGGGAGTCTTACAACAGCCCTACAACCCCAGACCCTGAGATAGTTCAGGTTGGGTTTCCTTTTAGTCCAGAGTTCATAAGGGGTAACCTTGTTCATTTTGTTAGGAACCTTATTTAATAAATAGCAAGCTGTTAATATAGCTTCACCCCAGAACCCTTGACTCAGTCCTGAATAGGACAACATGGAATTAACCATCTCTTTCAGCACCCTGTTTTTCCTTTCAGAAATACCATTTTGCTGAGGAGTATAAGGGGTAGTCGTTTCATGGATAAATCCAACAGACTGAAAATACAGAGTATCCATGTACTCACCTCCCCTATCAGTCCTTAATCTTTTGATCAGGGACCCAAGTTGTAATTCAACTTCAGTTTTAAACACTTTGAATTTATCTAATGCTTTATCCTTGGTATGTAACAGATAGACATAACAAAACCTTGAAGCATCATCAAATCACACAGGTCACGGTGTATAAGCTCCAAGAGCGTAGTCTCACGACTAACACCCTGAAAAGGTTTCTTGGTTATCTTGGTCAACATGCAAGTTTTACACTTTTCAGTGTCCATGTCAAAAGCTGGGAATAACCCATCCTTAGACATATCTTGCATTCTTTTATAGTGTACATGGCCAAGTCTTGCATGCCATAGGGTAGAGTCAGTCAGGTCAGTGGTGGTCACAAATAGTGAATTAACACTATCAGTGACAATATTAAGCCTGAACATTTGATTACACAAATATCCAAAACCAATAAAAACACCATGCTTAGAGAGAACAAATTTATCAGACTCAATAACTTGTTTATATCCATGATTTCAAAATACTACTTGAAACCAAGTTCTTCCTTATATCAGGAACATGAATAACATTAAACAAAGTTACAATCTTTCCAGAACTAAATCTAAGATCTACACAACCATGACCATGCACCAAGGCTGTTGACTCATTTCCCATGTGAAGAATAGAACCATCATTCAGTGACTCATAAGTCTTGAACCAGCTTCTATCTTTGCACACATGAACTGTTGCACCAGAGTCAACACACTACGTAACATCATCATCCTGTACATAATAAGATTCAGATACACATGTAACATAATAAATCAGAAAAGACTTATTAAACATATTCTGACCTTTCAGTGAGTTGGCTGAACCACCACTCCCTGAACCATTAGTACCTGATCCATTGGCTTTACCACCAACTTTAACACCTTTGCAATCCCTTTTAATGTGACTAGTTTTGCCACATTTCCAACAAGTAGGTGTTGCCTTCTTGTTAGGATCTGCTCTTGTGTTGTCATGATATTTGCATTTGCCTTTGTTGTCATTGTACCTGGTGGAGTTGTTATGCTCCACCATATTGACAATAGATGCACCATTAGCATTGTTACTCTTTGGCTTGTCATTATCCTGCACCTTGAGAGATTCCTCAATGCGCTGATGACTGCCCAACTCAACCAGAGTTAACTCCTCCTTTTTATGTTTCAAGGTATGCTTGAAATCTTTCCAAGAAGGGGGAAGTTTATCAATGACACAAGAGACTTGAATAGCCTCATCCATGTGCATATTGTGTTGTGTAAACCTTCTAAGTATACCAAGAAGTTCATTGTATTGTTCCAAAACTGGTTTTGAATCAGTCATTTTGTAATTTGTGAAATTACTTACAAGGAACTTCTTACTTGATGCATCCTCAGCCATATATTTGGCATCGAAGGAATCCCACAGTACTTTGGAAGATTCAAAATTCTGATAAATATCAAACAAAGAATCAGACATACCATTGAGGATTAAACCTCTGCAAATGTAGTCATCATTATCCCATTTGCTCCTCCTCCTGATCTGCTCCACAGTAGCATCATCCCCATCATCAGGAATAGGTATAGTTAGCACATACACCACACTAATGCTTGACAGCAAGAAGTGTATCTTCTTTTGCCATCTCCTGAAGTCCACCCCTTCAAACTTATCAAGCTTGGCAAAGTTTGAATCCTTGTGTTTCATTAAAGCAGCAGCCATTGATTATCACAAAAATAGTTTACTTTGATTGTTGGGGTTTAGGTTCCCACATCAGGGTTAAGATAATCAATAGCAGATGCAATACCACTAGGTGGTTACCGGATATCACTTGGAATCGTGTAATCACTTTCTAAAGTAAAATATTCGACCCTAATGCCTGGGTTACACGAATATCTACTTGGGATAAGACCAAATGTAGTTATAGAATAGGCACAATTCAATAACCCTTTTGCTTAGAAGTGTTAATCATTTTCTGTGTGTCTCTCATGCATAATCAGATCTCCTATATATAGGAGATTACTCTTAGCTAGTCAAATGGAATTATGAGAATTAATCGGCCCATTAATCGCCTCATAATTATCCCCATTATAGCCGTTAGTGGTTACATGACCAATTAAACGTGGTCATTAAGCAGTTGTAACTGCCACTTGAATAGGTCAAAGCCCGTTACAAGCAGTACTTTAACACTAGCAGTACTTTCATACCTCTAGCAGTACTTTCATAATACTAGCAGTAGAAACATAGCACTATCAGTGGAAACCATGCCTATCCGTGCAAACTGAGTACTAGCAGTGGAAACACTGCCTATCAATACCAACTTAGCACTAGCAGTGGAAACACTACCTATCAGTACTATCTTAGCACTACCAATACAAACCACTATTTGAGTCAGGGTGTTCAGGGACCTTATGGGTGGACACTCCGTACCTCCTTACCCATTGCCAGGTGTGAACTAATCCCACAAGTGCACTAAATTTTCCAACAACTGATGTTATAGGTTATGTTGATACTATTATTGGAGGTGTGAATGCCAGAATTGACGCAATGGCCAGAAGTATTGACGAGATCTTGTTATTTCACACTCAATATGCTAGTAGAATGAAGAATGGAGACGGATCGGTAGATTCAGTAGGATGAGTAATAGCATTTGCTATCATAACTTGCAAATGCATGTTAAGGTTTAACATTTGGGTGTTAACCCAAGTTATCCATACCGTCGTCCATGTTATTTGGGTGTTACCCTTCTAACGTGCGTTATTTCATTTTTTTTTCTTTTATTTTTTCATTTCTGCCCCTAAATGAGGGGTTGTTTTTGTAAATTGTTGATGAGTTAAGGTTTAACCTTCGGAATGTTATGATTGCGGGTGTTTTTTTGGTGAGTTAAGGTGAAATGTTAAAGCTGATGTGGCGCAGACATGGCGCTGAGTTATGGCATAACCCAAGTTATGATAGCAAATGCTCTAAGATGGAGTTTCAAAAATTTTATGGTGATGATGTGAAGGGTTGGCTGTTTAGGATTAACCAATTCTTCAATATTGATAATGTGATTAAAGAAGACAAGGTCAAAAGATTCTCCATTCACATGTATGACAGAGCTTTGGCATGACATTTTGTTGGAAAATTTAGTGCACTTGTAGGATTAGTTTACACCTTGTAATGGGTTAGGAGGTACGGAGTGTACACCCATAAGGTCCATGAACACCCTGACTCTTGTAGTGGTTTGTATTGGTAGTGCTAGTGGAAAGTACTGCTTATGGTTTCCACTGAAGTTGTGGTTTCTACTGAAGTAGTGTTTCCACTGAAGCCGTGTTTCCACTGAATCAGTGTTTCCACTTAAGTAGTGTATCCACTGCTAGTGCTATGAAAGTATTGATGAAAGTACTGCTTGTAACGGGCTTTGACCTATTCAAGTGGCAGTTACAACTGCATAATGACCACGTTTAATTGGTCATGTAACCACTAACGGCTATAATGGGGATAATTATGAGGCTATTAATGGGCCGATTAATACTCATAATTCCATTTGACTAGCTAAGAGTAATCTCCTATAAATAGGAGATCTGATTATGCATGATATATACACAGAAAATGATTAACACTTATAAGCGCAAGGGTTATTGAATTGTGCCTAATTCTATAACTACATTTGGTCTTATCCCAAGTAGATATTCATGTAACCCAGGCATCAGGGTCGAATAGTTTACTTTAGAAAGTGATCACACGATTCCAAGTGATATCCGGTAACCACCTAGTGGTATTTGTTTCTGCTGACTTGTTGCTTGTTTCTGCTGAATTGATTATCTAACCCTGTTCTGGGAGTTACACACTAACAATCAAAGTAAACTATTTTGTGATAATCAATGGCTGCTGCTGCAATGAAACATATGGCTTCAAACTTTGCCAAGCTTGATAAGTTTGAAGGGGTGGACTTTAGGAGGTGGCAAAAGAAGATGCATTTCTTGCTGTCAAGGATGAGTGTGGTGTATGCGCTAACTACACCTATTCCTGATGATGGGGATGATGCTACTGTGGAGCAGATCAGGAGGAGGAGCAAATGGGATAATGATGACTACATTTGTAGAGGTTTAATCCTCAATGGTATGTCTGATTCTCTGTTTGATATCTATCAGAACTTTGAATCTTCCAAACAACTATGGGATTCCTTGGATGCCAAATATATGGCTGAGGATGCATCAAGTAAGAAGTTCCTTGTAAGTAATTTCACAAATTACAAAATTACTGATTCAAGACCAGTTATGGAACAATACAATGAACTTCTTGGTATACTTGGAAGGTTTACACAACCCAATATGCACATGGATGAGGCTATTCAAGTCTCTTGTGTCATTGATAAACTTCCCCCTTCTTGGAAAGATTTAAAGCATACCTTGAAACATAAGAAGGAGGAGTTAACTCTGGTTGAGTTGGGCAGTCATCTGCGCATTGAGGAATCTCTCAAGGTGCAGGATAATGACAAGCCAAAGAGTAGCAATGCTACTGGTGCATCTGTTGTCAATATGGTAGAGCATAACAACTCCACTAGGTACAATGAAAACAAAGGCAAACGCAAATATCATGACAACACAAGGGCAGATCCTAACAAGAAGGCAACACCTACTTGTTGGAAATGTGGCAAAACTGGTCACATTAAAAGGGATTGCAAGGGTGTTAAAGTTGGTGGTAAAGCCAATGGATCAGGCACAAATGGTTCAGGGAGTGGTGGTTCAACCAACTCACTGAAAGGATGATGATGTTGCGTGGTGGGTTGACTCTGGAGCAACAGTTCATATGTGCAAAGATAGAAGCTGGTTCAAGACTTATGAGTCACTGAATGATGGTTCTATTCTTCACATGGGAAATGAGTCAACAACCTTGGTGCATGGTCATGGTTGTGTAGATCTTAGATTTAGTTCTGGAAAGATTGTAACTTTATTTAATGTTATTCATGTTCCTGATATAAGGAAGAACTTGGTTTCAAGTAGTATTTTGAATAATCATTGATATAAACAAGTTATTGAGTCTGATAAATTTGTTCTTTCTAATCATGGTGTTTTTATTGGTTTTGGATATTTGTGTAATCAAATGTTCAGGCTTAATATTGTCACTGATAGTGTTAATTCAGCATTTGTGACCACCACTGACCCTGACTCTACCCTATGGCATGCAAGACTTGGCCATGTACACTATAAAAGAATGCAAGATATGTATAAGGATGGGTTAATCCCAGCTTTTGATATGGACACTGAAAAGTGTAAAACTTGCATGTTGACCAAGATAACCAAGAAACCTTTTCAGGGTGTTAGTCGTGAGACTAAGCTCTTGGAGCTTATACACAGTGACCTGTGTGATTTGCATGCCACTCCTTCTTTGGGGAATAAGAAGTACTTTGTGACATTTATTGATGATGCTTCAAGGTTTTGTTATGTCTATCTGTTACATACCAAGGATGAAGCATTAGATAAATTCAATGTTTTAAAACTGAAGTTGAATTACAACTTGGGTCCCTAATCAAAAGATTAAGGACTGATAGGGGAGGTGAGTACAAGGATACTCTGTATTTTCAGTCTGTTGGAATTATCCATGAAACGACTGCCCCTTATACTCCTCAGCAAAATGGTATTTCTGAAAGGAAAAACAGGGTGCTGAAGGAGATAGTTAATTCCATGTTGTCCTATTCAGGACGGATTCAAGGGTTCTGGGGTGAAGCTATGTTAACAGCTTGCTATTTATTAAATAGGGTTCCCAACAAAAGGAACAAGGTTACCCCTTATGAACTCTGGACTAAAAGGAAACCTAACTTGAACTATCTCAAGGTTTGGGGTTGTAGGGCTGTTGTAAGACTCCCTGATCCAAAGATGAAAACTTTGGGTGAAAGAGGCATTGACTGCATCTTTGTTGGATATGCTGAGCATTCCAAGGCTTTTAGGTTCTATGTTATTGAACCTAATGAATATATTTCAATTAACTCAATAATTGAATCAAGGGATGCAGACTTTGATGAGAATAGATTCTCATCAGTCCTTAGACCAAGTCAGAGGATTCCTAATGGACCTCATAACACTGGTGTATCAGAGGTCCCTGATGATGAACCATCAGTGGTCTCTGATGAGGTTGTGGTGCAACAACCTGAACCTGTGCTCAGGAAGAGCAAAAGGGTCAGGACTCCAAAGTCATTTGGACCTGAGTTTCAACTATACTTAGTTGAAGGAACAAGGGATGAGGTCTCTGACCAATACTCCTATTGCTTCATTGTTGAGGATGATTCCAAGACATTTGAAGAAGCAATGAAGTCCCAAGATATTGCTTTCTGGAAAGAAGCAATCAAAGATGAGATGGATTCCATCATGGGCAACAACACTTGGGTGTTGGCTGATCTACCTCCTGGTTGCAAACCTTTGGGTTGCAAATGGATTTTCAAAAGGAAAATGAAGGTAGATGGAACTATTGAAAAGTTCAAGGCTAGACTAGTCATTCAGGGCTTTAAACAAAAGTCAGGGATAGACTATTTTGATACTTATGCCCCTGTGGCTCGTATCAGTACCATAAGACTGCTGATTGCTTTGGCATCTATTCACAATCTGATTATTCATCAGACGGATGTGAAAACAGCTTTCTTGAATGGTGAATTGGATGAGGAGGTTTACATTAACCAAACTCAGGGCTTCATCATGCCTGGCAATGAAAACAAGGTGTGTAAAATGATTAAGTCTCTATATGGACTGAAACAGGCATCTAAGCAATGGCATCAAAAATTTCATGAAGTGGTTTTGTCTAGTGGTTATGTTCTTAACCAAGCTGACAAATGTGTATATAGCAAATTTGATGAATCTGGTAAAGGAGTCATCATTTGTCTATATGTTGATGACATGTTGATCTTTGGCACTGACCAAAATCAGGTTGACTTGACAAAGGAATTTTTGTCATCAAGGTTCTCCATGAAGTACATGGGGGAGGCTGATGTTATCTTTGGTATAAGGATTAAACATGAAAGTAAAAGAATTTCTATCTCTCAGTCTCATTATATTGAGAAGGTGTTGAGGAAATTCAATTACTTTGATTGTACTCCTGTGAGTACACCTATGGATACTTGTGAGAAGCTGATGCCTAATAATGGTAAGGCTGTATCTCAACTTGAGTATTCTAGGGTAATTCGCTGCCTAATGTATGCCATGACTTGTACAAGACCTGATATTGGTTTTGCAGTGGGAAAATTGAGCAGGTATACTAGTAATCCTAATGCTCATTGTGGAAAACTAGAAGGGGGGTTGAATAGTTTTACCAATTAAAACTTCCTTTTAAACTATTTAGATCGACTTATGTCAATCTACTTGGTTGTATGTGTTGGATGTTGATAAACAAGCATATAAAGATATGTAATGAAAAGATAATAGTAAGAAGCACAAAACCACAACGCGAGTATTTATAGTGGTTCGGCTACAAGGACACCTTCCTTGCCTTACTGCACTCCCCGAGTCACCTACTCAAGAGCTCGTAAACACTACACCAATCTCCTTATGGCGGAGAAGCCTTCACAACGTCGCCTACCCTTTTTCCGGTGCTAGGCTAACCACCGGGTTCTTTCACTCCAAGCTGAACCAAACCTACACAACGTCGCCTACCCTTTATAAGGTACTAGGCTAAGTACCTAGTTCTTTCACACCAAGGTGAACTACACCTTCACAACGTCGCCTACCCTTTATTAGGTACTAGGCTAAGTACCTAGTTCCATTGCAATGGAGGAACTACTACCACACTACACCAACAACTAATCCCAAAGGAGATCTACTCCTTTACAACATCATCAAGGACATCAATGTTCTTGGATCTAATGCTAGTCTATCTAGTACATCGAAACACACCATATCGAATGTACATCTATGGCACCTTTCACTAATGCCTTTGACTAGATCTACAAGACACCTTTCACTAATGTCTTGTATCTTCACTTCTAAGCACCTTTCACCAATGCTTCTTGTCTTGACTTCTAAGCACCTTTCACTAATGCTTCTTGTCTTGACTTCTAAGCACCTACCACAAGTGCTTATGCTATAGACGATAGATACCCTTCACTAATATCTTCCTATTGACACTTGAGACATCTTTCACTAATGTCTTCAACACTACACTTCTTTGAAGAAAGAAAGGAATCATCAACAAAAAGACTTCAGTAGCCTTGATGATGAGGAAGCTTGGCAACTCATGGACTTGAGCTTGCTCGACTTCAAAGGTGGTGATCTTGCCTTTAAGAGGAACCTAAAAGATCGCACAAAAACAAAACTACAAACATAGATCTCTTGGATCTAAGGTTAGTGAGATTTAACTCAAGGGAGAAAGTGTGTTAGAAAGGGGTTAGAAATAATGAAGAAATGGCTCACTATTTATAAAGGAAAAATCCTACTTTTCCCCGGATCCCATGGATCTCTTCCACTTGGGATCCGGCTAGCACAAAGCCAGGGATCCGTGGAACGCTCCTCTTTGCCTATGGGTATTTTGGTTATGGGTCATGGGTCATCGGTTGAACCATGGATCTTTGGCTAGATACTATGTATCTTTGAGTGCAATGCACTTAGTCACTTGGGTATGGGTTGATCCATGGGTTATGGATATTATCCATGTATGATATAAGCATGATGTCATGCAAAGGGTTATGGGTCAAGATCCATGGGTTATGGGCTTTGGGTTGTACCCAACTACATTCAATGTATTTGCCCAATGGGTTGTGATACTTAAGTTTCTACCCATTTATATTACCCAATATACTACATACTAGTTATGTGTATATTTTATCCAAATATGTAAACACTAGTTGTTGTACATATGTATTACTTAAATCATAAAATCACTTATACTTGTTTTAGTGTTTTATGTGAAAATGTGAATATGTTAGAAACTATTAGTTCAAACCATTTACGTATTTTATTTGTTTCGTTAATATGATTTTACGTTTGTTATCGACAAAACATTAGAAGATCGTAAAATATAAATAGACGTTTGTACGGCTTATTTGTATTAACAATCTTCCTCTTTTTGTTGAGGACAAAACATAAAATTATTTTAAGGAAAAGCTAAAATTCGTAAAAGTTTTGAATTTGTAGTTTTTACTTTCTTCTCCCCCTTTTTGTCGAAACAAAAAGTGTTCAAAGGAAAGTAACACATCGTTTTTAAGAAAAACATGTGAAAGAAGAAAAAGTAAAAATAAGTAGAGAGCAAGTAACGGGAAAGGATCTCGTCTTTTACTCCCCCTTGACAAGTCCATCCCTATGCAAGGGCGTCAAGTAAGTGATACTCATCTAGTTTGTTTGCAAATAAGTTTGCAAAAGATTTCGTCTAAGAGACGAGTGTGCTCCCCCTTTATGATTGCAATTTTGCAAGGGGATGTCACAAAATGTAAACCTAGTATTGCAAGTAATTTGTAACGTATTGCTTTGACAAAAAGCTCCCCTAGCTTTAGGATGTCAAAGTCTTCATGCGTAAATTGAATAACTACAAAACAAAGGTTAGAAAGCAAGTATAATTCACAATATCCTGCAAATGTGGTCCAAGTTAGTAGAAAATAGCTTTCTGTCTTACGGATCCCGCGGTTCCCTCCTAGTAGGGATCCGTCTAGGCAATTCTGAGGGATCCGTAGTAGCTGATTAATTTTAGCAACGGTGATATAACAAGTAATGTTATCACAAAAATGAGATATGAATATAAGGTAATCATATGCTCAGAAAAATAACAAGTAGCATGTAATTCCATTTAATAAAACTAGAGTTATGATATACATGACTCTAAAAACTAAGAAAGTAAAAGATACATGACTAGGAATTTCTAAACCAACTATCGCTTGATGCTAGGACACCACTAAAATCTTCTAGCTCAAGTTTTGTTTAGGTTTAATCTCGTCGAAACGTTCGAGGAGATTATAGAACATGAAACGTTGGTCTTCTCGTACTTCATGTATCAAACTTTCAACATGTTGACAATGATAGCAATCTTTGTCATGGCTAGGTAGTGGTGGTGGAAGAAATGAAATGGAAACGGCGAAAAGGAAGCCGGAGCAAGTGTTGACTCAACACCTTGATTTTGAACCATTATTCCTCCTAATGAGGAGAATGTTGTCGGCGGAAGCGGATGAGACGGCCTAGGAGGCAAATCCTCTAAATTGTAGAGGTGTGGTGATGACAGTGGGGATGTAAATGAAATAGCTCTAGGAACTAATGGTGATGGTTTAGTGGAGATGATATGGTTTGGCCTAGGAGGTATGGTGGTGTTTTGCATTGGTAGTTTTGTGGGTACTATCCTTTTAGGAATTGGTTTGATTGGATGATGAAGGATCCTATCATTTGTTGGCTTGACCGGAGATGATTCGGTTGAAGAGATTTCGTGTATAACACGCGCCTTTTTCATGGATGGTTCTTTGGTGGATAAGTTACTACTTGGGGTTTTCCTCATGATGAGATGATTTCAAGAGGTTGCAAGAGCTAAAAGTTAGGATGAGAGTGACGACTATGGAGGTTCTAACAAAGTGGTTTATAAACTAAGAGATTTGGCAAGTGCATTTAAGCCTTAAGCCACTAGGATTCATTGGAATGTGATGATTAACATGCACAAGAGTCAACTTCAGAGGTTGTACTGATCTAGGAATTCATTTAAGATGAGATGGAGTGTTTGAGTTAGGAAGATGAGTTGAAATGATTGTTTTAGCAAGATTTGACATAAACTGTCATCCGGATCCCACGGTTCGTTCCTTAGAGGGATCCGTCTAGGCTAATCCTAGGGATCCGGCTCTCAGCAGCAATGAAAGAGTGGAAATGATGTTTCTAAGATCTAAGACCTATAACATCTTGAGTGTTTCAGTCTTCCTAAGTGTATTAAATGAAGGGGTGCTTAAGTACTTGAGGGTAATGAGTGATGTAGCTAATGATTGTCTTTTATGGAAGGATTTGGAACTTTCAAGAGTACCAATGGATGAGCAAGGATGACACTAAAAAAGTGTCAATTGAAGCTAAATGATCCTAGAGATCAGGTTGTGACTTAGGATAGTGTTTTGGAAAATATCCTAGAAGCTTTGAGATGGGAAAAACTAGAGTTTGATCAACTTTGATCAATTTTGAGGTAAGGATGATTTATGATCAATTATGCCATAATCGAAAGATTTCTAAGACTAAATGTGAGGGATTAAGTAAAAAATGAAGTGTGAGTTTGAGAGCGGAAGAGTAATGGATTAAAAATGAAACGGTATATCTACAAGCATCTTAGAGTGTGATCTAGGTGAGTTATGTATGAGTAGGGAAGATCAACCTATCTTGATAAGGACTTAATTTGCCTTAAGACACTATGTTTAGCTTAGTGTGAGGTGTTCTAAGGATATGTTTGAAATATAATGCTTGCAATTGCATTTTCTGTTTGCCGGATCCCACGGTTCCCTAAGTGTAGGGATCCGTCTAGCACAATCTTTGGGATCCGTCCATCTGCTCAGCAGGACCTTTACTAAAGGTATACAATGATCTTGACAATGCATTATATCTCAAGGATAGTCTAAAAATAGTTCTAATACTAGGATATCAAATGTAAGATGTTTTATTTCATGAAAGAAATTGGATTACATTGATAAAGCACGAGTATAAGAGAATTGATCCTATTTTGGAATACTACTAGGTTCCTTGAGTGTTTTCGCTAGGAGAATCGTTATGTGATTGATGAGTGTTGGTGGAATCAAGAATGAAGAAAGTCTTCATGAGAGATATGTTTAGCGGTTCCATCATCTTGTTCACAAGTACGTACAATGGACTTTGAAATTGAGGATGGAAATGCATAACATTATGGTAGAGGCGTGTCAAGAACATTCCATAAGGGATGAGTTTATTCTTGGAGCCTTGAAGATTTGCAATTCGTCTTGCGAAGAAGTAGGCGAGATTGTATGGTTGTTGTGTTAGCAAACAGTACAACATGTGAGCACAACAAGCGGGAAGAATTTCTCGATTTCCCCTAAGACTCCAAACATTTTCACGTAGGATGAGTGCAAGAGGCTTGTACTCTTCTCGGATATCCCTTGTAAAGATAATGTTTGGATCGTAGTAATATGGTCGAGGTTTGCATATTATGCGATTTAAATCTTCCGGAAAGGGTATGTGTGAACAATATGGACTATTTTCTTCACGAAAGTTGAAGAGAGAATTAAGAGACCCATCTTCGGTGAAGGCACATTGTCCATGATTTGGAACCCGGAGGATGTGAGCAAAATGCCCAAGGGTTCGAGTGAACTTTTGGTTTTTGATATAAACCAAAGAGATAGAGAGCGATCCTCGTTACGAACGAGTTTGACTTGACGGAAGAATTCCATTATAAACCTTGGACATATCTTCTCGTTGATTTCAAGAAGACATTCTAGTCCTACGGCTCGGAAGGAGGTATTGATACCTTCTTCGAATTGTAGAGAGGTGTCTACAATACGTCCTTCATGGAAGTGACGGGTTTCGAGATTGTTGAACCCACGGACATGATTGCCAGGTGTGTTGGGCTCAAGATAGATGTTAGGAGTGTAGACGCTAGTGAGTGAAAAATCAAAATCGTATTCATGCGTCATAGTTGAACCTATAGAAGTGATGGGTTAATAGGAGGTGATGTTTATGGTCAACCTATAATTATCTAACGTTTTTTATTAGTTTTTATTAACAATGGTTTTTAAACAAGAAAGATACTTGACTCACTTATGGTTTTGACATTCTAGTGGAGTATTACTTCTAGAAGAAAAAATGTTTTTTTTTTAATTTGCATGAAAAACTGTTCTCCAGTAGGACGGATCCCACGGTTCCTTTTTAAAAGGGATCCGGCTAGTATAACTTCCGGGATCCGTGGATCTGTAGTAACAGAAACAGATAAAAACATAGGTTTTATATTTTTATACCACGAGAAGTGTTTTATCCTACATTTTCTTTTAGAATGCATTCATGACTTCTAATGTATCACGATGGAATATGAAACATATAAATCACAAGAAAATAAATAATAACAAAGATAACAAGATTATTAGTAATATTGCATTTTAATGCTAAGGATGATACAAAGGATTGGGTATATGATCCCAATGTAGATTAACAACACAAAGTAAATGTCTCCATATGTGAACTTCATCATAGGGAACACAAGTGCGATGAGTGTTAAGGCGATGAGCACAAGTGCGATGTAAACCATGTTGATGACGGATCTTCTTGGTTTCGGTTGAGATGGAATGAGGAGGAAGATGAAGTTTTTGATTGAGAGGAAATTTTTGAAATTGGAAGATTTGAAAAAGTGAGGATTTGATAGATAGGTCGATGGTGGGAGTTTTTATAGGGAAGGAGGAATTTTTGAAATTCGTGTTTTTGTTTTATTATTGAATTAAAAGAAAAACAAAACATAAGTTTTATATACCACGACTTTGGACGAGAATTAAAACACGTATGTAAGAAAAAGGCTTCCTAATGAAGCTTCATGTAAAACATGTAATTTGCACAAAAAATAATCATATAAATACCTAAATAGGTATACTTAATTATCAAGCAAAGTAAAAAGAGAATCATACCTTTAGCACACTTAGGAATGTCTTTACAAATGACACAGCAAATGTCACTTAGACTATTCATGTTCCTTTGCGTTTAATATACCTTCTTAAGAAAGGTATTCTTGTTACCAAGCGACTCCTAAAGCTTGGTGGGTATGAGCTTGGACTAATCAACATGACAAGGAAGATTAGTGCAAACAAAAAAATATATATATAAAAAAAAATGTTGTTATCGAATCAACATCCAAACATATAGTTCTAAAAGACATGGTGTTTGTTTTTATAAAAAAAAACTTCTTTGTAGTTTTCAATTAACCATGGATCGTATTAAGTTTTTAAAGTACAATATACTTCAAGAAACTTGGTAACGAAGCTCTGATGCCAATTGTTGAAAACTAGAAGGGGGGGGGGTTGAATAGTTTTACCAATTAAAACTTCCTTTTAAAGTATTTAGATCGACTTATGTCAATCTATTTGGTTGTATGTGTTGGATGTTGATAAACAAGCATATAAAGATATGTAATGAAAAGATAAGAGTAAGAAGCACAAAACCACAACGCGAGTATTTATAGTGGTTCGGCTACAAGGACACCTTCCTTGCCCTACTCCACTCCCCGAGTCACCTACTCGAGAGTTCGTAAACACTACACCAATCTCCTTATGGCGGAGAAGCCTTCACAACATCGCCTACCCTTTTTCCGGTGGTAGGCTAACCACCGGGTTCTTTCACTCCAAGGTGAACCAAATCTACACAACGTCGCCTACCCTTTATAAGGTACTAGGCTAAGTACCTAGTTCTTTCACACCAAGGTGAACTACACCTTCACAACGTCGCCTACCCTTTATTAGGTACTAGGCTAAGTACCTAGTTCCATTGCAATGGAGGAACTGCTACCACACTACACCAACGACTAATCCTAAAGGAGATCTACTCCTTTACAACATCATCAAGGAGATCAATGTCCTTGGATCTAATGCTATTCTATCTAGTACATCGAAACACACCATATCGAATGTACATCTATGGCACCTTTCACTAATGCCTTTGACTAGATCTACAAGACACCTTTCACTAATGTCTTGCGTCTTCACTTCTAAGCACCTTTCACTAATGCTTCAAGTCTTGAATTCTAAGCACCTTTCACTAATGCTTCTTGTCTTGACTTCTAAGCACCTACCACAAGTGCTTATGCTATAGACGATAGATACCCTTCACTAATATCTTCGTCTTGACACTTGAGACATCTTTCACTAATGTCTTCAACACTACACTTCTTTGAAGAAAGAAAGGAATCATCAACAAAAAGACTTCAGTAGCCTTGATGATGAGGAAGCTTGGCAACTCATGGACTTGAGCTTGCTCGACTTCAAAGGTGGTGATCTTGCCTTTAAGAGGAACCTAAAAGATCACACAAAAACAAAACTACAAACATAGATCTCATGGATCTAAGGTTAGTGAGATTTAACTCATGGGAGAAAGTGTGTTAGAAAGGGGTTAGAAATAATGAAGAAATGGCTCACTATTTATAGAGGAAAAATCCTACTGTTCCCCGGATCCCACGGATCCCTTCCACTTAGGATTCGGCTAGCACAAAGCCAGGGATCCGTGGAACGCTCCTCTTTGTCCATGGGTATTTTGGTTATGGGTCATGGGTCATGGGTTGAACCATGGATCTTTGGCTAGATACCATGTATCTTTGAGTGCAATGTACTTAGTCACTTGGGTATGGGTTGATCCATGGGTTATGGATATTATCCATGTATGATATAAGCATGATGTCATGCAAAGGGTTATGGGCTTTGGGTTGTACCCAACTACATTCAATGTATTTGCCCAATGGGTTGTGATACTTAAGTTTCTACCCATTTATATTACCCAATATACTACATACTAGTTATGTGTATATTTTATCCAAATATGTAAACACTAGTTGTTGTACATATGTATTACTTAAATCATAAAATCACTTATACTTGTTTTAGTGTTTTATGTGAAAATGTGAATATGTTAGAAACTATTAGTTCAAACCATTTACGTATTTTATTTGTTTCGTTAATATGATTTTATGTTTGTTATCGACAAAACATTAGAAGATCGTAAAATATAAATAGACGTTTTTACGGCTTATTTGTATTAACACTCATCACTGGCAAGCAGTTCAGAGGGTACTGAAGTATTTGAAGAGAACTATGGATTATAGTCCCTCATATACTGGTTACCCATCAGTGTTGGAATGTTACACTGATGCAAGTTGGATCAGTAACACTGAAGACAATTCGTCTACCAGTGGCTGGGTATTCCTACTTGGTGGAGGTGCAATTTCTTGGGCATCCAAGAAGCAAACTTGTATCACCAGTTCAACAATGGAATCTGAATTTGTTGCTTTGGCAGCTGCTGGTAAAGAAGCTGAATGGTTTAAAAACTTGCTTCTTGAGATTCCATTGTGGCCTAAACCTATAGCACCTATTTCTATCCGTTGTGATAGTACAGCTACATTGGCTAAGGCTTATAGCTAAATGTACAATGGTAAGTCAGGACACTTGGGTATCAGACATAGCATGATTCGTGAGCTTATCCTGAATGGGGTGGTATCTATAGAGTTTGTTAGATCTCAACAGAACTTAGCTGATCACTTGACGAAGGGTTTGTCTAGAGACTTGGTTATAAAGTCTGCTAAAGGGATGGGTTTAAGTCCAACTTAGTCACTGAATGCTAGGACACCCAACTCCCTCCTAAGGAAACTTGGGAGCTGAGTTCAATGTGGAAAGCTGAACATTCAGTGGACTGGAGCACATGTTTTATTTTACATCCCAAGGTTGTGCTCAGAACCTGCTGAAAGGAGGATGAAATCTTTACTTATTAATGGTTAATTTTCTTTGAAAAAGTGATTGACAGGAGCATGAATAAAGAGGAACCACCTATGTAAATGTTGAAGTTTTGCCGCTTCAGGAAGCTTTTGGACTTTTAGCTTTTACAACATTTATGAATTTGGATATGGACACATGGCTTGTATAGTGTCAGGAGCTTTTAAGTGTTTGAAAACTTGTGTTTAGTTATCTTCAGGTATTCAAATGGGTTGAAGGGTTCAATTCTTAGAACACCCTGATTCTCAAATATTTGAACGTGTAATTACTAAGATGAAAATTCAATCCTCAGGACATTTTCGTTTATGCACATGTTTTGCTTGATGTTTGTTTTTCATGCAAAGGAAGTGAACTAAATTTGGGGAGGATTGTTGGAAAATTTAGTGCACTTGTGGGATTAGTTCACACCTTGTATTGGGTTAGGAGGTACGGAGTGTACACCCATAAGGTCCATGAACACCCTGACTCTTGTAGTGGTTTGTATTGGTAGTGCTAGTGGAAAGTACTGCTTGTGGTTTCCACTGAAGTTGTGGTTTCCACTGAAGTAGTGTTTCCACTGAAGTCGTGTTTCCACTGAATCAGTTTTTCCACTGAAGTAGTGTATCCACTGCTAGTGCTATGAAAGTACTGATGAAAGTACTGCTTGTAACGGGCTTTGACCTATTCAAGTGGCAGTTACAACTGCATAATGACCACGTTTAATTGGTCATGTAACCACTAACGGCTATAATGGGGATAATTATGAGGCTATTAATGGGCCGATTAATACTCATAATTCCATTTGACTAGCTAAGAGTAATCTCCTATAAATAGGAGATCTGATTATGCATGATATATACACAGAAAACGATTAACACTTATAAGCACAAGGGTTATTGAATTGTGCCTAATTCTATAACTACATTTGGTCTTATCCCAAGTAGATATTCGTGTAACCCAGGCATTAGGGTCGAATAGTTTACTTTGGAAAGTGATCACACGATTCCAAGTGATATCCGGTAACCACCTAGTGGTATTTGTTTCTGCTGAATTGATTATCTAACCATGTTCTGGGAGTTACACACTAACACATTTGCAGTTTGTTAGAACACATGGGGAGAATGTAGCCTGGACAGTGTATAAAGAAGCAGTTCTTAAGAGATTTGGGGAGGCAAATGAAGATCCTATGGTTGAGTTGAATAATTTGAGATATAAACCACTATGAAGTAGTATCAGAGTGATTTTGAGACTTTGTTGACTAAGGTTAACATCACAGAAGCTCAGTCAATTAGTATGTACATAGCTGGTCTCCCTCATACTATTGAGATGAGCGTAAGGATGTTCAGACCTAGGTCTCTAGCAAATGCTTTCAGTTTGTCCAATCTGCAAGAATCTCCTAAAACAAAGGTCTGTTCCTCTTTTACCTACTCCAAAACCTACTATTACTAATACATATGTGAATAGAAATGTGAATTATCCTGCTAGAAACACCACTACTTTAGCTTTACCATCACCTGTGACTCAAAATGTGGATAAACATAACACTGTAAATGGGGTAAGACCTAGGAGGTAGTTGAGTCAAAAGGATTTTGATGATAAGAGGGCAAAAGGATTGTGTTTCTGTTGTGATAAAAAGTATTTTCCTGGTCACAAATGTAAGGGGCAGATGTTCACTTTGGAAGTCATTGGTTTGGAAAAAGAGGAAGAGGAGTGTTTGGAAGAAGGTGAAGATAGTGGAATAAATGAATATGTGATGCCTGAATAAAAACCACAATCATATTTCTTTTAACGTTTGTCTGGTATTCCTACTCGCAACACTATGAGGGTCAAAGGCCTTGTTTTGAAACAATTGTTGCATATCTTGATGGATTCAAGGAGTACTCATAATTTTTTGGACTTACAAACACCTAAGAAACTAGGTTGCAGAATCAGAAAAACTTGTCCTTTTAATGTGTCTGTGGCTGGTGGAACAAAGTTAATAAGTCACTATATGGTCAAAAAATTTCAATGGAAGATTCAAAGAGTGTTGGTTTCTACTGATGTGATGTTGTTACCCTGGGGTGGTTGTGAGTTAGTTTTGGGAGTCCAATGGCTTTCCACTTTGGGAACTATTCATTGGAACTTTCAAGATTTGGTAATACAGTTTGTGTTCAAAGGGAAGAAACTGAATTTGAGAGTGATAAATTAGTTTGAATTTGGCTTGGATGAGTGGCAAACAGCTTGCAAAGTATGTTACTCATCAGGATAGTTCTTACTTGACCTCTATGAGTTGATGATTAGACAGAGTTAGTGACTAAGGAGTTGCATCCTATGTTAGATGAGTATGAAGATGTGTTTGAGCTGCCTACAACACTTCCTCCATACAGAAGTTGTGACCACAAAATACCTTTGAAAGACACCAATGTATCGGTGAATGTTAGACCATGTAGGTATCCTCCAACCCAAAAGGATGTGATAGAAACTATGGTTAAAGAATTACTGGATTCAGGAGTTATAAGGCCAAGTCATAGTCCTTTTTCTTCCCCTATAGTAATGGTCAAAAAGAAAGATGGGTCATGGAGAATGTGCATTGATTACAGACAGCTTAACAAGTTCACAATGAAAGATAAATTCCCAATACCTGTTATAGAGGAGCTTATTAATGAGTTACAAGGAGCCCAAGTGTTTTCTAAGCTGGATCTGAGATCTGGTTATCATCAGATAAGAATGAATGAGGAAGATGTGTATAAGACTGCCTTAAGTCACATGATGGGCACTATGAATTTGTGGTCATGCCATTTGGTCTCACCAATGCACCTTCCACCTTCCAAGCTCTGATGCATGATGTGTTTAAACCTTTTTGGAGGAAGTTCACCTTAGTGTTTTTTTTATGATATTCTGGTTTATAGTCCTTCCATATCAGAACATGTTGAGCATTTGAGATAAGTGTTGCAAGTTATAAGGGAAAATACTTTGTATGCAAAAAGGAGTAAGTGTGTGTTTGGGACAACAACAGTGGAATACCTTGGTCATGTTATATCTGGTGATGGAGTTGCTACTCACCCAAACAAGATTAAAGCAATGCAACAGTGGCCTGTACCTACCAATGTCAAACAATTAAGGGGTTTCTTGGGGTTGACATGATATTATAGGAGATTCATCAAATGATATGCTACCATTAGTCAACCGTTGGCTGCATTACTAAAAAAGAATGCCTTCTAGTGGTCTGCACAAGCCCAAACAGCCTTTGAGAACTTGCAACAAGTTATGTCAACTCTCCTGTTTTTGCAATTCCAAACTTTAATGATGAATTTGTCATTGAGACAAATGCTTCAGGTCATGGTATAGGGGGTGTCCTACAACAACATAGCCATCCCATAACTTATTTG
This sequence comes from Chrysanthemum seticuspe, assembly GCA_019973895.1. NCBI lineage: Eukaryota > Viridiplantae > Streptophyta > Magnoliopsida > Asterales > Asteraceae > Chrysanthemum > Chrysanthemum seticuspe. The sequence continues at coordinate 85,120,338 of BPTQ01000005.1, forward strand.
AGTAAAACATTGGCAACCAAACACTAGTCCTTGTCTGCATATGAGAAAGAACTATTAGCAGTGGTGTTGGCTTTGAAAAAATGGAAAAGGTACCTTCTAGATAGGCATTTCAAGATCAAAATTAATCATTTTATTTTGAAATATATGATGGACCAGAGAATTACCACTTCTTTTCAGTGTAAGTGGCTTCCAAAGCTTCTTGGTTTTGATTATGAGATTGAGTATAGGAAGGGTAAAGACAATGTTGCAGCTGATGCATTGTCCAGAATTGAAAAGCAACCAGAGTTGTTCAACTTATTATCTGGTGTGACTTCCAATGAGTTAATGGATGCAGTAGTGGACAGTTGGACAAGTGACCCAATTCTGTACAAGGTAGTTGAAGGATTGAAGAAAAAGACTTTGATTTACAATAAGTACACTTGGCAAAATGATCAGCTCAGAAGGAAAGGCAAGTGGGTGGTGGGTCATGATGAAGAATTGAGGAGTAAGTTAGTAGCTCACTTTCATGGGTCTGCTGTAGGAGGTAATTCAGGGGTGCAAGCTACTATTGCAAGACTCACCACTTATTTCTATTGGCAGGGATTAAGGAAGATGGTCAAGCATTGGGTCAAAAAATGTGATATTTTCCAAAGAAACAAGTCAGATCTATCATCATACCCTGCTTTCTTAAGCCTTTACCAATTCCTGATAGAATTTGTCAAGAGATTTCAATGGGTTTCAGAGAAGCTTTACCATTATCACAAGGAAAAAGTGCTTTACTTGTGTTGGTAGACAGACTATTAAAGCAGACTCACTTTTTCCATTGACCCATCCATACACAGCTTCTCAGGTGGCTCAATTGTTCTTAGATAACATTTACAAATGACATGGATTGCCCAAGTCCATTGTAAGTGAGAGAGATAAAATATTCATGAGCTTGTTTTGGAAATCACTGTTTGAGAAGTTGCAAGTTCAGTTAAAGACGTCCTCTGTATGCCATCCTCAAACTGATGGACAGACTGAGATTGTGAACAAATGTTTGGAAGGTTATTTGAGGTGCATGATTGGGGAAAAACCAAAGGATTGGGTCAAGTGGATCCCTTTGGCTGAATACTAGTACAACACAAATTTTCACTCCATTAATACAACTCCTTATGAAGTAGTGTATGGTCAAGTCCATCCTCATATTCCCTATGTGGCCAAAGACTGTGTTGTGGAAGTTGTTGATAGGACAATGCAGGAAAGAGAGCAGACAATCCAATTATTAAAGTTAAACCTCAAGAAGGCTCAAGATAGGATGAAGTCTCATGTAGACAAGAAGAGGTTAGAAAAGGAGTTCACAGTTGGAGCTTGGGTCTATTTGAAATTACAACCTTATAGGCAACTTTCTATCAGACAAGGGAGGTAAAACAAGTTGTCTTCTAAGTTATTTGGGCCTTTTCAGATGATTGCAAGAGTTGGACAAGTTGCCTACAACATGCACTTTCCCTCTCATGCTATGATTCATCCAGTCTTTCATGTATCTCAGCTCAAAGCCTGTCATTCTGATGCTGCTACTATAGGAGACTTTCCATAATGTGATGCAGAAGGTCTGATAGCTGCTACTCCTCGTAAGGGGATTGAAAGGAAGATAGTGAAGCAAGGAAATAGAGATGTGGTGTTTGGATTGATTCAATTGAGCAATGGTAATGAAGATGATACAACCTAGAAAGTGCTTGCTCACATTGTGAAAAGATTTCCAGAGTTCAAGCTAGATCCTTGAGTACAAGGATATTTGCAAGGAGGAAGGATTGTTACTAGTTCAAATGAAAATACCCGCTCAAATGGCGCATGACTCACATGTGTCATTCAAACCAGTTTACCCGCCCATTTCCTAACAACTTTCCCTTCATTTTTCATTTGTATAAATAGCATCATTGTGAGATATTTCCATTCAGTTTCAGATTGTAATCTCTCTCATTTCACTGTAACAAACTCAATAGTTAATAACAAATAATTTCACTTTCGATTTCGAATTAACTTTCTCAGTGTTTAATTCCAATTGTTAGTTGAAGCATTTGTTAGTCTATCTTTCTATGAACAATCGGTTATGAAATATACTAAGTTTTTATTATAATCAATCATTGGCTACAGACTTTGATTTACATGGTATTTATAACGTTCTAAACGACACTATGAACCGACACAACCTTTCAAGTTTAACTGCCATAACCGAAAATAACTGTCATTCGGTTATGGACTTTACTTTTGACACACTAGGACCCTATACTTTACACTTTACATAAACGACTCTAAATACTTGACTTTCATGTTTGACCTTCATGGATTAGATAAATTAGTATCCAATACTCCTCCCTAATTTATTAATCCATGTCTTTGATATCTTCAAGCTCCATCATCTTTATCTTTGAACTTTGGCTTGTTTCCACTTCCTTTGTCTTGATCTTCAACGCTAAATATGTCTTGAAATTTTTTTTTGGTCTGACTTCTTTCTTCCTTGTCTTTAATCTCATCTCGACCATCTTTGTCTCCTTTGTCACTATCTTCCTTTATTTGTATCATTTCATAATCTTGCGTCTCCAATAATCTGTTTCTCGTATCACGATCTTCTGGTTCAACTTTCTTGTTGCATGATTTAATGTCTTTCTCAATATGGCTTTCCTTTGGAACTCTTGTTGGCTTCTCTTGATGCTTCTTGCATTCGCCTTTGTCAACTCTTTCTTCTTCTAGATGTTTCTCATTTGAAACAATTTCATGGTTCTCTTTCTCAAACAATTCTCTTACTGTCTTTAATTCTTTCGTCTCTTTGTTTGTGCAATCTCTCAACTTCTTGAGGTTCTCTAACTCTATCTGCATTTGTTTCTCAAATGCCATTTCTCTATTTCTTATTTTCTTCTCAAACTCTTGTTTTTCAATCTCTAACTCTTGAAGCATTTCAAACTTCCAAAACTCTAATTCACTCTTCAAATCAATTTCTATCTCTGACCGCATATCTTCTAATATTCCTTTTGGAATTTCATCCTTCCCAATGATAATTCCTTTCTTTCTCGGTTCTTCCTTTAAGGATGTTATCTCCTTTTCATCTTTACTAGTAACCATCAATAGTGCTGGTTCGTCATCTTCAAACACTAGGTTTGCTTTTTCTTCTCTACGGTTTGGTTTTGGACAATTTGCAGCAAAGTGTCCAAACTCATGACAATTATAGCACTCTATTTCTCTAAAGTCTCTCCTATGGTAGTTTTGATCTCCATGGTTTCTCTTGTTTCTATCATAACTATCTCCATTCTTACTATCTCTTGTGAATCTTCCTTGGCCTCTTCCTCGTGTCTGATTACTACCTCCTCGTCTATCATTTCCATAGTTGCGTTCATAATTTCTGTTATTCCCTTGACGTGTGAATAACAATTTCTCACTATTATCTTCCTCACTTCCTTTTCTAAACTTAAGCCTTTCTTCATAAGTCTTAAGTTTCCCAATAATCTCCTCTAATTTTGCTTTCTTAAAATCAACAACCATTTCAATGGTTGCTACTACTGGTACAAACTTATCTGGCACTGCATTCAGTAATTTCCGTACTTTTGTTTGTTCATCAAACGTCAATCCACATGTAGCAGCCTTTGTAATAATACTCATCAACCTCCCAGCAAATGAATCTATTGATTCATCTTCTTTCATCACAAGTCTCTCAAATTCTGATTTGAGTTGTTGCGAGTGTGCTTGTTGGACGTCTTCTGTCCCAATATATCTGGACTTTAGAGAGTCCCAAATTTCTTTCGCTGTTTCACATCCCGCAACTTGCATTTGCAAATCTTCTGGTAACCCTTGAAATAGGTATGCTGACGCCGAACTATCCTTTTTTACATCAATCTCTTTTGATGTACTTACTCCTTCTACTAAATCCCATACTCCATTTGCCGTTAATATCTTTTTCATTCTTAGTGCCCATAATGTATAATTTGTGTTGCTTAAAACTGGGCATTGATATGATGGTAACGATGTGGTGAAAACAACTCTGTTTTCGTTTTTATCTCCCGTCATATCTTTCAATTTAATTTTCTTCTACCACCAATATACTTTTAATAATAGTCGAATCTTAAATCCTTCTTTCTAACCACAATAATAACATGCAACTTCTAAAACCAATATAATCTTAATAAACAGTCGAACTTAAATTTCTGCCTAATCATAGTAATTCTCAAATGATTCTAACTTTTTTCTAAGGCAAATTGTAATGGGAGAAATCTATTCTACTAATAGAAAAGACAAGTATTGAAATAAAACCTGTAATTTCTCTTGGGCTTCTAGATATCTTGTGGGCTTTTTAAGTTGCGTACTCTTTTCTGTTCCCAGATAAAACTGCTTCTTTTCCAAACCAATAACAGCGTTCTAAAAAAAACGCCTATCTTCTTTCTTCTACACAAATTAGGGCAACCCCTGTAATGATGATGGTCCTCTTCTTTTATGGTAATCGGTGTTTCAATCTTCTTCTCCGGTAATGATGGTTACTGTGGTATGGTTTCTCTTCTTCTCCGGCGGTAGTTTCGCACAACCGGGTAAGTTTTTCTCTTCTCTTTTCTGATTCGATCTTTACTTGAACAAATCGTGTCTATCACTTGTTTGATTCCTGTGAATCAATTTTTTTTTCTTTTCCTGGAACGATTCCCTGAATCATTCTAAAACGATTCCCTGAATCGTTGGTCTTCTTCTCTGTCTCTGGTTCGAACCTTTGGCTCTGATGCCAATTGTTAGTCTATCTTTCTATGAACAATCGGTTATGAAAGATACTAAGTTTTTATTATAATCAATCATTGGTTACAGACTTTGATTTACATGGTATTTATAACTTTCTAAACGACACTATGAACCGACACAACCTTTCAAGTTTAACTGCCATAACCGAAAATAAATGTTATTCGGTTATGGACTTTACTTTTGACACACTAGGACCCTATACTTTACACTTTACATAAACGACTCTAAATACTTGACTTTCATGTTTGACATTCATGGATTAGATAAATTAGTATCCAATAGCATTATCTCCAATCTATTAATAGGATTGAGATAGTGTGTTACAGACCGCTTCTACATTATTCAAATAAAACAGAGTTTCAAGATTAATAGTTATTATTAGTCTTCTTGACAAGATCAAGGAGGCCCAGTGATGCCCTACCGGTAAAAGGAGTGACCTGATATGATGACGGTGATTCTGTAGAGACAGGAAAGGATTTGGTGGTAAAGTGGAATCAACAAACCAACTCCCATCTTCGACGACGGTGACGGGTGACATATATTAAGGAAACCAAATTTTTAACATCGCACATTAAACATGTTCAGTTTGAACCATACTCATCTTGGCACATAATCAAAAAGTGCGCGACCCTTACGTTTCAGTACCTTCAAATCACAAGCAGGAATTTTGTTTTAAAGAAGAGGCCACTAGCCCACAAGGCCTTAAACTAACTGGGGGGCACATAGATCCTTTTACGTAACAACGTTTTCCATTATATGAAAGCCTATCTTCACAGGTACTAATGTAATTGGTTGACAGAAGGTTCTGCCATGTAAATTTATATGCTGCAATTCGTCTTACTACTAAAAATCAAACAAAACCAGCAGTCCAGTCGGCGTTTCTGATTACATTATTGAACTTGATACATTAGTTCCCAAATTTAGTGTACAAGAACATGTGGATAGCATCAAATCTTGCTGGATATTGGACTATGTTGTTTGGGCTGCTGAAGAAGCTTCATTAATGGCCAAAATATATCCAATCTGTGAAATCCCCTTGGAGCCTGCATACGAAAGTACAGATTCACTTATGTAATTAAGGAAGAAAAAAAAATCGTCATTTTCCTTAAAAGAGGTGGAAAGTTTGACCCGTTTACTTATAGAGGAGTCGATTCGGGTTATGATTTATCTCTAAGAAGCCAATGGATTAAACTCTAAAATAGGTAAAATTAATGTATGGGTTTAAATTCACCGAAAGTGTCATGCATTGGCCAAGAAAAGCTAATTAGTCAAATTCAATCAAATGTGTCTTATAACAACAAATGATAAGAAAACGAATAAATCATAGATATTAAAGATTAAAAAAAGTTCATACCTCCACAATGTAGCGAGCCCATGTATTGCCGGAACGCATCTCCATCGCACCATTTAAAATTGTCAAGTCCAAGCCTTGTATCACCTCGGCAATCTCAAGGAAACGAATGCTCTCATTGCATAGCATCTGTTATGAAAGCCACCACAATCAGTAAGGCTATTTGTGATATATAAAACTTTGTTACATAAGATTCATGTTTGCCATTTGGATTGTTAACGGAATTGTGTTCAAACTTCAAGTCTTGACAAAAAGATTAACTACTAGCATGGTTAAATTCTCCTTATATTAGTCAAATTATTAATATCAATAATCAATGATGATCGAGACAGATAATAATTTCTCCAAATTGTACTCTCCTCCTCTGATAGGACAATTGACATAATACAAGATCTATTGCTTTTTAGAGGCACCCACATCTTCGACCTACTAGGGAGAGGCAGGTTTTCTCAACCAGGCAGAATACGCATACAAAAATATATAAGTTGTTACTACAGAGTCTAATAATAGATGTAATCTGGTTGCTTACAATAATCAGAAAAATATTCATTTGCAAATTCATCGATTTTTCTTTAATAACATACCATCATTCCTCATTTTACTAACTACAATAAATAATGCAATTCTGATGTCCTCTTTGTTCCAATTTGACCATTGGCATCCATATGATATTTAATGGGAATTACAAAAGTACAAAAGATGCTACTATAATGAATGAGAGTACCTTGACCTCCACAATCTACGCAGAACATATATGTACATTCGTAAGTAAGCAAGTTTGAACACACAGACCTCAATTATCATGTGGCCAGGGTATTGAAGATCTTCAACAAGTATAGGGCATACTTTTATGTCACCTCCCAATTCGTATGCCCAACTTGCTCCATTCTGACCACCTTTGTCTTCAGGTGTTCTATCGTTCTTTGGACCCATTCCCATTCCCTGAAGATGATTCAGCCACCAGACGGTAGATTATGAGTCAAATGGCCATTTTATGGGATAATTAGATTTTTTTTTTCCAAAAAAATATAATAATAATAATAAAAATCTAAATTATAGAATAAAATGATTGCGGGGGTTTTAGACGAAAAATACATTTTTGGCTCCTCACAACCGTTTCCTTTTTAGATATTATATTGACTCATTAGAGATTAAAGATAACCCAAATCGACCCATTCATGAGTAAATGGGTCGCAACAACCACCTCTATCGAGATAGTACTCAACTTGTTAGAATAACTCGAAATGCCCATTTCTCCCAATACATATATTAGTAAGAAAATCATGCATACGATTTTGTCCATCGACATAAAATGTTATATAAAGGAGCAAGAAAATATAGATAAAAATATCCGGAAATCACGTGCCTCTGATTCCAAACACTGCCTCAATTTGATAGCACGATCACCGATACTTTCAAAAAACAGCATGTGCTTCACAGTTCGATCCAGCAGACCATCAATGCTACACTGCATTTCAAATTACGATGATACACGTGAGAAATTAAGTTTTTAGCTCAACATAAAATTTTGACGTTGAAGAACCCGAGGGCTAATTTACTAGGACATTATATTTAATGAATCCCACTAGATGATACAACTCAATAAGAATCGCGTTAACTAGCCAAATGGCAGAGCATATGCCAATCATGTGAAACAAAATTTTGCATGGTCCATGTAAACTAGTTGAGGTCTACCACAACCATAACAAATTTTGAAAAGCAGCAAGTATAATAAATCAAAAAAGATATAGAAAATAATATAGATGATTTACTTACGAATGGATCAATTCCAACTATCTTTAGTGGGCGAAACCAACTAAAATTAGCGTAAAACGAAAGGGGCTACACATTAGTCAAAGTATATTTAGTGCATAAAGCCTCCTTTAGGATCAAATTTAGACACCAGATTTAAAAAAAAAAAGATCATTGTTGTAATCCTATTTGACAGAATAACTGTTTACCAAAAATATAGGGTTTTCTGCACAAGAGAGTATCGAACTACTAGTCAATTCCTATTTATGGTGTCATACAACTAAAATGTTCAATAATGGTATCGTACTTTGATTTTTGTGCAATAAAGTTGGATACCTTTTGTTCATAAAAGTTTGGTACATTTTTGTCTATCAAACTTTATAATAGTACCATTGTTGCACAAAAATAAAAGTATGACACCAGTATTGAACATTTTCGTTGTATGATACGTTCAATGAATCGTTCTATAGTTCGATACCCTTTAGCGCAGTTAGTTTAACGTAAAATACATATGAAAAAAAAAAAAAGTGTTTCAGGTCAATCACCAAAAAAACAGAAAACTTGGTGGGTACATCCTTGGGTTGAGACAAAAGTATGCCACTGGTAAAAGGTGTTATATACTCATATATAACAATTATACGAGAATAAAAATTAAAAACAAAAAGTGATGTTCGGAAAGCACTAACTTTTTCTCCGTCTGGAACAAGTTCGCGCAAGTCCTTGAGTCGGTCCTGGATCAATTGCCTGTCTCGAGGTCTGGCCTTCTGTTTAGCACCAGGTTTACCCCTTCTTTTGCTGGCAACGGATGGTTTTGAACCCTCATTATGATGCAAACCATCATACCTATTTTTTCGCTCTTCTTTCACGGCCAATACATCAACTACATCCTCGTCCGAAATAGCTGAAGGTGAAGAACTATCATTAGAACTTTTGGCAGTATTATAATATAACGCAGGTGCTACATGGTTATTGATTAGTGAGCTCTCTCCCTCAAATGCGCTTTTGTCATGTATGTTTTTTCTTTTTGCCATAGAGGAATATTGGCCAAGCGAATTAATAGTTGAGCTCTGACCACTGGTTTGGATAGAAGAATTCTCACCCAAATGTAGACTTGTGACTACATTTCCTAAGGGGTTTCGCACATTCTCCTTGCATGAAAGGTATCCATTTGTTTTCTTAGATAATGAGTCAACAGGATCTTCACTAAAAATATGGCTTGAGGTGGATATATCGTCCCCGAGGAAAAGATGCTTGGAATAATCATCTGTTTTTCCCATGAAAGGAGGGACAAGAGCTTTGTGCAGCTCACACTCTTTAGGGAAGCTTAACAACGCGCCCACGTCACAAACTAATGGTTCTAGACATCCGGAATTGCTGCTTTCTATGACATCTGGATTGATTAAAGTTGTTAATTGATGTAGTGGCTCTGTCGATTCAATAGCACCCATCTGGCCGCCTGCAGAAGGGTTATGCATATCTATTCCTGCTAAAGTAGATGCATACCAGTTATCACAAGTTGGTATTACGATACCATTGGTCAAATGTTTGTGGTTTGACCAGTTAACATTATCAATGGTCGGTACATCATCATATAGGAGCTCATCCAAACTTTTCATCATTGTAGACATGAGTGATGATGGTGATTGAGATGAAAATTGTTGGTTTGTTGCAAAAGCATCAGAATAAGCTATGAGATCTTGATGCGCAGCAAATTCACTTTTAATATAGTTGGCCATTTTTGCATCTTCAGGAACCTGGAATATTAAGGTTAAAATAAATCAATACACAAAATAAAATTCTCAATAAAGTGAAGTTTCCCTTCCAATATACATTAAGGGATACATACAATGTCCAACGAGCCGAGTTGTAGAACTCCATGTGGTATTACAGGAACCAGCAGAATAGTCTGCATGGGAGCAATCAAGAAATTATCAAAATGGTTTCGGGTGAAATAGGTCATTTTCTGTACAGGCCGAGACAAGCTGGGTTGACGCAAACACTATTTTTGTCCTTTTTCTAATCAAGTAATATGTTAACTTTGATAAGAAAAACAATAGGTAATAAAGTAATAATCCAAATTTTTTGATGAAAACAATTTAGAAAGTTCTACACATTACAATTACACAGTGGTCGGCTTTCAACACGTTCTCCTTTTAGCTGCTTTAATTATTTATGCCATATGAGATAAACACAATAACCCAAATCAACCCATTTATAAGTAACTGAGTCGAATTAGCGCCTCTACTTAAAACCGTAGAACCCGTACAGACATACACACAAGCTTTAGAATGAAACCAATATGATAATCTAGTCACGAATCAATACCTTCACACCTGCGGCGAACTGAAATTCCCATTCATCTGCATGCTGCCAATGGAAGAATAATACGACGGTAACTTTTTTGTTTACTCACACAACAAGATAATTTAAGCAGATTTTCTTTTAGGAATTATCACTTGACGATATTTCAAACTAACCTCAGAAATTGATGCAGTGTTTGTTACCCCTGATGTTTTTGAACCTGCAGAAACCCACTGAGAGTTCCCTGTGTATGCCACATCACCGACGGCCCTATAGTGATTGACCAAACAAATTAGCTTTCATCATTAAAACTATTTGATATTTGAGTTGGTACCATAATCTTTCATCTTTTGTGAGGTTTTATAGGAAACTTCAAAGTAAAATTCGCATTTCCTTAATACCAGTTACATGATTTAAAAGTTTTATGACCAATTTATAATCAGGTCTGGCACTAATTGTTAATTTATGACACGGATCACGACACAGCAGACAGTGTTGAAGATATAAACTAAATATAGTATATTATAAAGTTTAAGGATACTTATGTAATAAACTAAAGCCTAAGGGCTAAACATGTATATTAGTTAGTTAATAACCGAATGGCGGTTATAGTTAGTTATAAGTAGTTAAAGGCGGTTATGTATGAACCAGTGTGTTGGTTCATGAAGCGGCATCATACCCTTTCCTGTAGTATAAATAGGACAAACCAACAAACAGAAACCGATTGTATTCATACTTGCAATTTCATAATAAAGTTCATACTTTATATATTATAAAGATTGTGTTATTGTTCATGAATTACTAACAGTGGCATCAGAGCGGTTTATTCGATTCGGGGAGAAAAAGGAAGATCAAAGATCAACAGCGGAGAAGCGGGTTTGATTGTCAATAGTGGTGAAGCGGACAATAGTTGTCATTAGCAGGAAGCGGACGTGACAATTATTTGCTAGGTGGATTTGACTTTCAACAGCGAGGCGGTTTTGATCACATACCCAAGAATCAAAGAAACCAGGATTAGTGGTTTGGAAAAACCCGAGTAGAAAGTAATTTTTTTTTTTCAATCAGATCAAGATTGGAAAAGGAAGGAAGAATAAGAAAATGACAGGCGACAGATCCAATAAAAATAAGAACGAACTTACGAAGGATAGTGGAACATCAATGACGTTCCAATGCCCAGTTCTCAATTCAACGAATTACACGATTTGAGCAGTAAAGATTAAAGCAATATTTAATGTCCATGAAATCTGGGAAGCAGTTGAACCAACAACGGACGCTGAAGTTGATAAAAAGAAAAACAACATGGCAATTGCAATGTTATACCAAGCAATTCCAGAAAATATGGTTTTGCAAATTGCAAGCCTTACTTCGGCAGAAGAAATTTGGGAAGCATTAAAGGTTCGACACGTGGGAATTGAAAGGGTTAAGGAAGCACGCGTTCAGACACTCAAGTCAGAGTTTGAATATTTAAAAATGGGTGCAAATGAACCACTAGATGTCTATGCGGGAAAGATTAGTGAGATTGTTTCACAAGCGAGCAGTCTTGGACATACTTTGGATGAAAAGAGACAGGTTCGAAAACTTCTAGGATCGATGCTAGAAAAGTTTATTCAAATAGTAGCGGCGATTGAGCAATTTGCGGATTTGAATAAAATGTCGTTTCAAGAAGCCGTGGGGAGACTAAAGGCTTTCGAAGAACGCACCAAGAAGAAAACTAACGAGGAAGACATGACTGGTGAACTTCTATTTACCACGGAAGACGCTAAAGAGAAGGGTAAACACCATAATTGTGAGCATTGCGGTTGTGGAAATGCAAGCCAGAAAGACTTTGGACGTGGCCAAGGACGAGGTCGGGGGTCCGGGAGAAGTCAAGGCGATGGTCGAGCACAACGGGACAAGAGCAACGTGAAGTGTTTCAAATGCAACGAACTTGGGCATTTTAGCAATGAATGTCCAAGATGAGGCAAATCTGATTCAGTACGAGGATGACGAGCCAACGTTATTATACACCAGTTGCAAAGATGAAGACGAAGACCTCATTTAAACTATATTTAGTTTAAGGGGGAGTGTTGAAGATATAAACTAAATATAGTATATTATAAAGTTTAAGGATACTTAAGTAATAAACTAAATCCTAAAGGCTAAACATGTATATTAGTTAGTTAATAACCGAATGGCGGTTATAGTTAGTTATAAGTAGTTAATGGCAGTTATGTATGAACCAATGTGTTGGTTCATGAAGCGGCATCATACCCTTTCATGTAGTATAAATAGGACAAACCAACAAACAGAAACCGATTGTATTCATACTTGCAATTTCATGATAAAGTTCATAGTTTATATATTATAAAGATTGTGTTATTGTTCGTGAATTACTAACAGACAGATCTCATGACTCGTGAATCGAACATTCACTTGGTTTTTCTATCCCCGTTTACTGTCTAACCGCATAACAGAAGCATACATAAAAATAAGTCTTGTCTTGTCTCGTTCATTGTTCATAACAATATGAACACAGTGAGCATAGTAATGTAGCTAGAAAATAAGTCTTTAGATAAAAAAAATATATGGGTTATCACACGATTTAGTTATATGACGGTGACTCACGAGTCACGATGTGAAGTTACTTTAGACATTTTTTTTCTTTTGGATGTGGAATTTAAATTGCTTTCCTAATAAGCTCGTTATGTCTATCAACATACTGTTTTCATTAATTTTGTGTACATAAAAGGTAACGAAAGAGTAAAGTATCACCAGGAAACAACATGAAGAAGGGCAGAAGAAAGGCTTTACCCATCACCCAATGCATACTGAAAGTTTGACATATAAGCCACAGCTAGTTCAACCGCCTCTCCTCCCGAAGTTCCACGATATGTGTTACATGAGGATGTTTCTTCTAAGCCTCGGAAGCTAGCCTCAGCAAACATGTTTTCAGTGGAATCTTGAGCTTTGATGGTGCCAAAGCATCCATCTTCCCATGTCAAAATCCTAAATACCAGATGAACGTGTATATTAATGTAAGAAAAGAGTATGCAGTCACATAATCTGAAAAACATAATGGTAGACATAGAACATTATTATTCATATTATTTATAGATAATTTTTTAATTAAGAAATAAACCAAAGCACGAGTCTAGACAAAGCATAGAATCTATCAATGATCACATCCCATAAAAAGAACTCTAAAATTAGAAGTATGATTAACAAGTAGATTGATAAGTTAGAACTTTATCTGGCATATTCAAGAATGCAGCTCAATATCTTAAGAAAGGTAAAAACAGGTCAGGTCAGTTTAGGTTCACCCGTCAAGACTTATTTTTTCTTGTACAGTTTTATAAATAATTACAGTAATATTTTTATATGTTTACCTAAATATCATTATGATAGCTAGTGATCTAACTCTCAGAATACAGCACAAGTTGTTAACAATGAGTGTCGTGTGGGTGACTGACCCGTTTCCTTTTTAGCTAACTGAAGAAATCATCTATGGAACAGTAGATTATTATCCTCACGTATCAAGAAACTTAATGTCAGTTGAGGAGGTTTTTTTTATTGTCTCATACAAACCTCACATACCAATAAATGAAGATATAAATGTCTTATTGAAGGTCAAAGTTTTTTATTATCCACATAAAAGAACTAAAAACTTAAAAACAAAAAGCCTATGTCTCTATATTCCACTCTTCCTTTCTCTCTTACAACTCCCTCTTCCAGCTAGCATGTGTGTGTAACTGTGTATGTTGGAGGCTGGTTATGTATTTATATGTGTTATGTGTTTGGATTAGTATCCTAAAAATATTATTTTTTGTTATTATCAAAGAAACAATTATAGTACGTATAGGAGTAAGAAAAAGGGTGAAAGGGGTTTAAGATCCTCTCAAGTTACTTGTGCATTTCCTCTCATAACATAACATAACATGATCAATCATGTTTGACTCAACTTAAGAGGATCTTGATCCGGGTGACAGGAGATGGCAAGATAAATTGTTTTAGAGAAGGGAGGAAGGGATGACAGAGTTGACTTCTATTATTTATAATTTACTAATATACCCTTTTCCAATTATCAAGTGATGGAAGCTTAAACGGACACCAAAATGCAGGTCATGATCAACTACTCCGGGACCACTTCTGTAATTTACTTGATAATATAATCACATCTCCACCGCCCGACAAATCACATAATTTATAGAATCTAAAAAGTCAACGAGATTTCGCTTCTTGGGCAGGTTCATGGGTAGTTGTCTTATGATAATAAAAAAAAAAGAAGAATACTATATCAGAAACAACCTATAATTGAACACGGAACTTTACACATATATCCTATCATAAACAAAGAAGGGTTCATGAATCATTATAGCTACAGCCAAAAAAACATATGATTCCATACACAACTCTACTGGATGGAGTGAACGCTCAATTGACTTGGCATCCAAAGGCACAATAAAACGATTGATTAACCTTATATTGACTGATAAATGTTAATAACTGATAGTATATAGACATCTTAAACTTGTCAACACAAATAGCATTCGCACATAAAGAAATTGCCTGTTTTCTAGAAAGCAAAATTCTAGACGTATATAAATCGTTGGCTATGAAAGACGAAAAGCAATACATACATTTGGTTTTGTTGCTGAAGCTTCCAAAAAACAGCATAATTCCAGCAAGAATTCTCGCACAGACTCTGTAGGAAACTCCTTAACGGAGTTCTAGTTCCCATCTTACTTTTTCTATATAAAAACTTACCCAGTACAGCAAAGATTAACTTGGATCAAATAATCCAAAATCAACAAATACAGCTAACTACCCCTGTATGAGCTACGTCCTGCTTGTTTAATCCGCAAACCTGAACGTTTTTTTATTGGAGGTCCTGATGAAACCATTAAGACACAACGCATATCTAATAAAGGCACTTTGCTCTACTTGAGACTAATAAACGCACTTTGGGACGAACTTTATGGATTAAAAATGAACAGCAAACCTGCATCCACAAAAATATAAGCAGTTATTTGGTGGGCTTATTTATTCCAGTTTATAACCTACTTTTTTTTGATCCATTTATCATAAGCAGCTAATCCAAACACTCTACATGAGTTTATGAGCATATTGTTAAAAATTCTTAAACCCATAATATAAGCTAAAAAAAAAAAAAAAAAAAAAAAAGGCAATCACTTCAAATATTAAAGAGACGTTTAGTTAGAGGAAAACGTTTATGTTTTCCACAAAACAAAGAAAACAAGATTGCATTCAAATCACTTTTTTTCCAAAAAATTCTCTTCAGAACCCAAATCCCATATTTCCTAACTTAACAAGAAAATTTACAAAACAAATTTTGTTGTTTCCTTGTTTTCTTTTGTAACGCAAGACACTCCCTTCCCTTCTTCAAAACAGAAAATATAAACATAAACTAAACGTGTTTTCTATATTTCCAGGTTTTTTAAGATAATTTTCCCTTCCAAATATCTACGAAATTGGAGATAGAAAACAAGAGAATTCTTTTTCTCCAACTAAACACACCCTGACCTTTTCTGAACACTTTCCTTGGACACCACAAAGCTGTTTAACTACTGAGGTTAGAACATGAGCGCTCTTGGTGGTGGTTAAACACTTCAAATATTATTTTTAAAAAGTATGGAGAATCAGAAATAGTAGGTAGGTTCATTGGCGTAAACACTTTCTTATAATTTTTTTACATAGGCTAGAAACAAGGACATTTTGATTCAACTGAACGTAACTAGTATAGAATGAGAAAATTGTTGCAAGCATGTACTTACTATAGTTTAACTTAATACATATATGTCTTACTGATGCAAGAAGGCAACAAATTAAATAACGTACCTCAAGTAGATTTGAAGTGTTCGAGTTCATTAGACTCCATATCCTCTTCGTTGGTATGATTTAAAGACAAGAAAAAACATGAACATATATGTAAATCGTTTCTGAAAGGAAGAGCACCGGGAAGATATATATCAAATGTTTGTTTTGGGTTTTAGGTGAGGAAAGTGTTATTATATATGACGTGGGGCGGCCACAATAATGCTCGTTAGTTTATTCTTCGAATTTTGTCAAACAACTACACTTCTTTTTCCCAAATGGTTATTAATTCATCCAAATATTCAACTTATGTGATTATAAGAGCATGTATCATGTCGTGTGTCGTGTATATAATATTAGTGTAGGATCAAATACATCGTGAATTGGGTTTTATTGTGTATTTAATGTGTGTCACATAAGCCGATGATTGATGCAAACGAGTACATAGGCGCCTGTCGCTTGTGGCTAGGGGTGGCCAAAAGCCGGTTTTTGTAAAAACCGGTTCCTGATCATGGTCAAAGGTTAACGAACCGGTTCGGTTTTTTCGAGTCCAAAGTGTAAAAAAAAGAACCAGTTTAACCGGTTCCGGTTCGGTTCCCAAACCGGTTCCAATGTAAAACCGGTTCCCAAGAACCGGTCGTTAATGTTAACAGTGGCTGTGCCACATTTCTCGAATCCGTTTTTTTTTTCGCGTTTTCAACACAATAAACTTGATAAACTTCGACTTTTATTAAATAAACTCATAAACGTCACATCTTATCGATAAGATATTCCACCACGCTAAGGTTCAAACATGGGTTCATTGCGGCGGCATAAGTAATTACCGATGGAATTTCTTCAAAAAATTTGGTAAGTTTTTCTTTCATCCGCATAACCATATTCGAAAAAAGTGGACTATCATATTCATATGATCCTAATTTTCTACACATCATAAAAAGTTGGTTGGGGACCAAATGACTCGTGGGATAATAAACACCCGATAACATAGTTGTTGCGGTATTAAAAACTTTGAGTAATTCGGTTACTTTTTTAATAGTAGCCCAATTTTCAACCGAAAATGGTACCATATCCCGACTTCTAGATTTAGAGCAAAGTTCATCATGAAAATGTTGTAATGTTAATTTTTGGCGTAAACCACAAACAAACATGTCATAAGTCGAATTCCATCTTGTAGGAACTAGGGGTGTTCAAAAAACCTGAGAAACCGACGAACCGAGCCGATCCGGTCAATCCGAAACCGCTAAAAACCGATAACCGAAGAAACTGAAACCGAGAAAACCCGAAACCGAAAAACCCGCTTATCACGGTTCGGTTTCGGTTTTTACTTTTAGTTATCCGTGGTTACCCGAACCGAACCGCGTATAATATACATGTAAGTTTTAACATACCATTCATAAAAATGTACAAGTATTAACTATATTATTGCACTACTTTTATCATATAATGCATTTTTATTTATCTAATTTGATCATTTACTAACGTCCATGGATTACATATGATTAATGTGATCGTAATATATAAACGTCAAATAATTAGTATTAGTTATTTTGTTAGATATGGTAATTTGAATGTTGCTACTGCGACACAACAACATTACTATTATTTTAATATCTTTAATGTTATTTAATTTTACTAAAATGACATATTACGTTCTAATTTATGTTATTGTTCGCCCGATTCGATTCGATTAATTTTTTTGAATGGTTAACCGTGACCCGAACCGCGGGTAACCGCTCATTTCGGATACCCGCATGTCCGGTTACCCGCCTAGTACGGTTCGGTTTTGGATAGTAAAATGAACTACCCGCCCCGTGATGGATAGTTAAAATCTCTAACCGAACCGAGCCGAACCGCCCCGTGAACACCCCTAGTAGGAACGTCCCAATTTGGGGATAAAAAAAAGGGAATTCGAATCATGACACAATTTTATACAATCCACGTATCTTTTGTTTTCTGTTAGAAAAATATCTTGTAACATTTTTCTAAAAGCTTCTCTTAAATTATTCATTTGCTCGTACGCTAGTTCGCTTTGCATAACCAAGTTAACGATGTGTGCAACACATCGACTATGATAAAAAATGCCATCAAGAGGTGGTCGGTATTTTAGTATTAGCTTTTTAACCGCATTTGTATGATTGGAAGCGTTATCAAATGATATTGAAAAAACTTTTTTTTCTATTTTAAACGTTTTCATAATATATCGCAACATCATACTTAAATTTTCATCCGTATGCGGATATTCAAAGTTTTCAAAAGCAATAGTACGTTTCATCATTTGCCAAGTAACGGGATCAACCCAATATGCGGTAACACAAAGGTACGAACCGGGCAAACCATGACCCGCCGACCAAACATCGGTGTTAAGTTTACACTAGTTATTAAAGCATCAAAACCAAGTATTAGTTCTTTTTTAACCTTTACCAAAGATTTAATGCAATCACGTTTAAGAGTTTGACGACTTACATGATTATATCATGGTTGAAGGCGCGTTTGAATCAACCTCGTTAACCTCTCGTTGTCGAAGTGGTTGAACGGCAAACCCTCTTGAATCACAAAGTGTGCAAAATCTTGACGAACCGCCCTCTCGTCATATACAAAAATATTCCCATCTCGTCCCATAGTAGTTTGTTGCGATTCCGTACCTCCTTTTGTTGCTTTACAATGTAGAGTCGTGTGCTTCTTCAACGTAGAGTTCCCATCGGATTTGATAAAAGTGTCACAACCTTTACATCTAGCCTTTTTTTATCCATTCGAGAACTTAACCAAATCAAAATGACACCAAATATATTGGTTTCGGGATGTTGGTTCAACTCCAACTTCATACGGTTCATTTGTAGAGCCTTGAGCGGTGGTATTTGATGATGCGTTTTGAGAAGCTCGGTTTCTAGACATCGTGAGCTTTTTTGATCAAGTTTGTGAGCGTTTTTAGAGTGGTTTTAGAGTGTTTGATTGTTGTGATTGAACCAAATACAACCTTAGTATTTATAATAAAGTTTAGTAGGATAAAATGTTGGTATTTATTGTTTATCACCGTTGCAAAACATGCCCCCAACTAGGGGTGTTATCGGGTCGGGTTATCGGGATTATCGGGTTTGTCGGGTCGGGTTGAGTCGGGTTGCGGATTTTTAAAAAGTCACCCGCAACCCGACCCGATAAGTAATCGGGTTATCGGGTTCGGGTGTTATCGGGTCGGGTTGAGTCGGGTTGGCGGGTTAAAACATCAATCACAGTAGCAGACCCGTAATAGCAAATTGCAGCAGCAGACCTGAACTATAATACCAAATAGAAATGTTTTTATTGATCAGACAACCACATAGAAATGTTTTTGTATCCTAGTATATTGATACTGAATTGTTTAAAATATGTCAAGTGAGCGGATGAAAAAGGTCAATTTGTTTTCCAATACAAGATAATGAATCTCATTTATAAAATTTTGTCACACTGATAAGAGAAATGTTACATCTCTATACGCCCGTTGACAAAGGTTTTCAACTGGCTCATCCTTTTAAGATCACCACAAACAATATTGCCACTCCGAAAACAAGAGCAAAAACAGTTGCTAATGTAACTTAAAAAATCATCATATCAAAAGAATTTTATGATACTGGGATAACCAAACGATTATGTAAGTTACATAGACAGTGGGCCTATAAAAACCATTAAATAAAAATTCAAAAATTGATTATCGGGTCTAATCGGGTTGACCCGATAACATTATTTTTTTTAACCCTAACCCGACCCGACAAGATTTTTGACCCGATTTGACCCGACCCGATAAGGCCTTATCGGGTTCGGGTTCGGGTTCGGGTCGAGTCAACCCCGACCCTACTGACACCCTTACCCCCAACGGTCAAAAAAAGTTCCCTGCTGCTCTTTTGATGCTTACTGTGAACAGAAACCAGTTTCTCCAAACCGGTTTACGAACTGGTTTGGAGAAACCGATTTCTAGCCTAAATATCACGAACCGGTTAGGAACCGGCGGTTTCTCCAAGAACCGAACCGGTTCCTAGAAAAACCTTTGTTGAACGGCTCCGGCTTCAGCTTTTTTTTCGGTTTCGGTTCCGGAACCGGTTTGGATGGCCACCTCTACTTGTGGCGAGGCTTATTTGGTCTTAATGTGTGCGTTTTTTTTTTGCAGCAAAATTTTGGTTTTGTAAATTATTTTAAGATATTAGTTTAGGCAAAAATTTAATATAGATCTCAAATACCATAGATCTAATGAACTAATCATAGTCATTCATTTTTCTAATCAAAACAAAAAAATTAAACTTTCACATTTTTTAAAAAAATTAAATATCTCGCAAACCTTTAATCGTTACGTGAAAAAAATCATACCATCTCGATGAGAATTAAATTATCTTTCTATAGATATGCACTTCTATATATTTTTAACAATTTTTTTTCAAAGTTTCGGCCTAGAAAAATCATATGTGATTTGTGAAAATCACATGTGATTCGATTTTTATAAATCACATGATTAAAATCATATGTAATCATATGTGATTTATAAAAATCGAATCACATGTGATTTTTGAAAATCATATATGATTTTACAAATCATATGTGATTTTTCTGGACGGAATTTTTGAAAAAAAAGTTTGTCAAAAATATAGAGAAGTGCATATCTATAGAAAGATAAATTAATTCTCGTCGCGATGGTATATTTTTTATAGTTTGAAGATTTACCGTTTGCAAGATATGTTGTTTTAAAAAAAATGAAAAATGGTTTTTTTTTATTTATTAATTTTGACAAAAAAAAATGAATGACTAAGATTGATTTATTGAATCTATGGTAAATATAAAATGGGAAAACGATTGAAAAAAGTATAATACTTGCCACCATTTGCTTTTGTGGGTAGCGAATAAATTTTTACTTTTGTGGGTACTTTTCTTTCAAATTATCCTTTTTAGGGTACTATGTGACATTTTTGCCCATTCGGGAAAAATAATTTTCTATTAGCTAAGAGGGGCAAAAATGTTCAAAAAGTTCGCAAATTACCCTAAAAGGGATGAATTTAAAAGAAAAGTATATACAAAAGCAAAAAAAATTGTTTGCTACCCACAAAAGCAAATGATGACAAGTATAATACTTTTTTCAATAATTTACCCATATAAAATCTATGTTGATCTCAACTCGTTTACTTTTATTGTCAGCAAGGCAACAACTAAATTTTTCTCTATTGATTTTGCATATTCAGCTTATTTTTCCGTATTTTTGGTTTTGGTTTTGTGTAACATGTTACGTCATTTTTTTTTTTTGGTTACATCTTTATTATGTAAACGTCCTTTTTTTGGGCTTAAATAGAAAATGTTCTACTAAGGTTTTTAGATATATTTTTTTAATTGCGTGGGTGTTTTTCCGTTGTGATGTATGCGTTTTTTTGTTGACGAAATTTCATGTAAAGATACTTTCATACAATACAATAAGCAACAGTAGTGCATATGCATGAATATTATTGTTTTATCTAATTGTCATGTTGACAAATACAAAAATCAATGTAGGTTCCATAAAGGTAGTGGTTACTGACATCGCATGAGTGCAAAACTTGATCCCAAACACCTATATCGGTTTTAATATTTGCTTACTCGTCTTCTACCAGTTCCCTGAGTTTTGCCATACAGTTTAATGTTGATTAGTGTATTAATATACTTTCAAATAGTTGTTCTTTATACTTGAGTTTCATAAGAAAATTAAGTTGCCTGATTCGATATTTACTAATAGTTATGAATTAGCTTATAATATGCAATAAGATTATAAAATATGACAATGATGATGATAATGCTAAATATATTTTAATTTTGAAAAAGAAAATAACTTCATTCTTTGATAAGAGTTTATATTCAGATTGATAAAAAGCTAAGATCGATAATAAAATAAACTTATAGAATGAGAAATGGGAAACAAGACAGGACGTGGCAAAAGAAATTGCACCAAATTTATTTATACGACATCTTCTTTTGGTTCCTTGTTTAAGCTAATTAACTTTATCAATGGTATTAGTTGTGTATCGATCTGAACGGTAAACGCTTAAAAATATGTGCGTAACATTTTTCTTTTCAAAAAAGAAATACATCTAGTACTATGATCATCGGTGTCACATTTTGCAATTCCAATCCGGTACCCTGTTAGCATAATTTGTGATCGAAGTAGTCAATTTGCATACTCTAGTAGAAGAACTAACAACAAAATATGTATAAAAGTCATTAAAAGAAGTTTACTTATTTTTTAATGAATATAATTTATGTGAAACCAAATTACTATCGACATGTCTTTCAGTGAAATTATATCGCTACTTTATTAGCACACAATATGACACTAATATTTAGTAAAAATTCATTTTCATCCGGTTTTTTTGTTATGCCTGTTAATTACTTGGTTTTAATTGCCGTATAGGAATATCAATGGATATTATACACACTTTTGTTATTAGTTCTTCTATCCAAGGATGCAAATCGACTAATTCTGCTATAAGTTATGTTAATGTAATCAAAAAAATATTGTCAACATGTTTTGGGCAAGCGGAATTGCAGAATGTAATGAGTAGCAAATTTTATGAAAATGTATAGACAGTGTACCTTGGTTTTCTATGTATGCAAACGAAACACGCATAATCTTCATTGCGAATGTTTATTCATTCTATAAAGTCATCTCGGAGGCTTCTATAGAATCAATTATCCCTATTTAGTACAGCCTTTTTTCGAAAGCTGCTATTTAATAGGAACAACTGATCCTATAGGAACTTAGAGATGAAACAATATAGGATCAGCTGAGGTTTCTAGCAAACAGATTGATATCTTTGTATGAACCGATATTGACTCACCAGATAGAAAGTTGATAAAATATCTATGAACGCCTCAGAAAGATATAGCCACAAAATAAAATGACAGCCCATAACGCGAAAATTGTCGTTTTTAAGAGGTATTAACATTATGTATAACAACTAAATAGACAAATGAAACAATAAGGCTCAGGTAGGTAAGTAATCCATAAAATAAGACACGCCCGATGTGGTTAGAAACATAGTATGTTGCCCTACCAACATGTATCATATCTCAATAGTATCGTATCGAAACTAACTCTGATTCATCACAGCCTATGATAATCGATACCACCATGTGGTATTCTAGGTTAAATTGTGAGTGGGAAAAAGATGTTGGTTATAGAAAACACTTCATAGAAAGTCAAAACGACAGGCTATGGCCATTGATCAAGAACAGAGCGCGATGAAAATGACAATTTTCTTCTAAACCACGCTGGTTTTTGAAGCAGCTATTAGTACTATGTATAACAAGTAGATAAATGTAACAATCAGGCACAGATAGGGAACTCATTGAGAAAAAGAGGATACACCCGCCATGGCTGCAAACCTAATTGGTTGCCCTGCTAAGCTGCGGATAATCTTACCTTTAATCAAACCCATTGAGACTCATCATAGCCTTTTTAACATTCTAAAAGACCTGTCAAAAGGCAAGTGGTGAAGTACGCGTACATGTCGTCTTCGTTTGTGACGTTCAGTGTTCAGTACAAAAAGAAATACAAGAGGCATTCAGTAGCAGATGATGTTTAAATTTAGAGTGTATTTTGTTTTTCAGCTAAACACCAAACCTCACAATACGATAACAACTAAATGTTAGATACACCATGTGTAAGTAATGCACTGCAGAAATACCGTCCATGTTTTTTTAAACATAGAAACAAAAGCACAAAATATTTATGGACGACAATTACAAACGTAGAAACAACTACTTTTAAAGCATGTAGTCATCGTTAAACATTCAATTCTCAACTAATATGTAGATATCGTCGACATTCATAACAAAGTAAAATGCTCAACGTAGATAAAAGTGAGTCCACGCATACAAAAAGTACGGGGTTTGGCAACATACATACCAAATGAATCCGAGGAAATCGAAGCAAACAAGAAAGGAAGCTTCCAGAAAGGGTTAGAAAAACTTATCAAGCCAAACTTAAACACATCCACTTTCTTAGGCCGTTAATGGCCTGGTCGAAACGAGAACGTTTAAAACGCGTCATAATATATATGTATAATTGGTTGTTGCATGCTCATTAGTAAAACAGCTACCATTAATCATATAACAAATGTAACCATGAGGCTCAGATAAGGAGCTCATTGAGAAAAAGAGGATACACCCGCCATGGCTGCAAACCTAATTGGTTGCCCTGCCAAGATGCAAATAATCTCACCTTTAATCGAACCCATTCAGACTCATAATAGCCTCTTTAACATTCTAAATTACGGGGTTTAGCAACATACATACCAAATGAATCCGAGGAAATCCTAGCAAAGAAGAAAGGAGGCCTCCAAAAAGGGTTAGAAACTATGATATGCAAGTGACCAATGGGATCCCCATTTCTTATATTTCTTTGTTAAGAAAAAAAAAGAAAAAGAAAAGAGGGCTAAAAACTTATCGGGCCAAACTTAAACACATCCACTTTCTTAGGCCATTAATGGGATGATCAAAACAACAACGTTTAAAATGAATCATAATATATCTAATGTATAATTGGCTGATGCATGCACCTTAGTACAACGGCTACCATTAACCAGATAACAAATGTAACTGTCATGCTTAGATAAAATAGGATGCACCCACCATGTAACACCCCGGAAAATCGAGATTTAGCGGAAGCATACAAGTTTTGGGTGCTACTAATCGGTATCACAACACAAGCATAGAATAACGATTTCTTTTATGAAAGCTCATTTGTTCAATGAAATCAAAGTTTACAATAAAATTTAATGCGGAAATAGGCCCATAATAAAGAAGTGGTCCCCAAATACAAATACCAGAGTCGTCTATGACCATGCCATGCCATTGCCCAAGCGCCTCCAAAAGTATACTATCATTTCAACACCTGAGAAAAACATGCTAAAAGGTCAGCATAAAGCTGGTGAGTTCATAGGTTTAAGTTCAAATTCAGTAGTGGACCTGTAAGAGTTTATTTGCTATGCGAGACTAAGATAGATGCACAAAACATGTAATCACGTATCAAATCACAAGTGGGATCCCAAGCGACTCTAGCCAGCACGGTTGTAGCATGGTCAAACTACCCTGGTCTAGATCGGAATAATAACCATTCACTGCTAGGTATCACGTTATAGCATCAAAATGCTACCCCAGTATCATGTAACAACTGCCACACATCTATCTAAACCAGTCACGCATAAACAAACCAAGAAAATTTAAAAGGTCCAAAAGAGTAGCACGTTTTCTCACCCCAATTTAGTAAAACAGAGATAAAAATGGGGCTATGAAACTCACCTCGATACGAGCAATGCAAGGATCACAACTAACAAGACTGGAATCTAGGAGCAAGCACAACCAAAACACGAAGAAAGGCACATCGATATCCAAAGAGTACAAGTACAACGGTACTACATCGTCACGACCTAATAGTATACGTATTATCTCAAAATACGTCTCAAAGAGTAAAATAATATAATATCCGAAAGAAAACGTGTCTTAGTTTTCGTGGAATACTCGAATCATTAATTTCAAAAGTCCAATGTCGATATCTCAAAAGTTTAGATTTAACGTTTCGTGTGGTGGTAAGAAATCATGACTCGACATACAACTCACGCCAAGAGTATACCAAAATGTAACTCACACCAAAGATGTAGTTCACTCTAAAGCATAATGTATATCCCAATACATTATAAGGAATAGTCAAGTAATATTGACCAAGACTCAACTCGAGTAGAAAGCGATAAGAAAGAAGTCGAGGAAATAGCGACACATAACTATGATAAGCAAGTAAGTCAATTGGTAAGTTTCGGTGTTTACCCATAATCCCAAATATCTTGCATAAACCGACTATGTTTTATAATAATGATAAGTTTGAATTTACAATTCAAACAATAAAGGTTTCACTAGTTTAAAAGAACACTTTTTTAGATTCTTGTCGGGTTTTGTGACAACAAAAGGGATTTGAATTTAAAAGTTTAAGTTTAGAATATTTTTGTAAATTTTGGCATGATGCGCATAAAACATTCCCAAGTCGTCATGACTTTAGTAAAATAAATTTCTCAAAGTAATATTTCCCAACAATTTAATAGAAAACCAGTAATGAATATTCATTGGTTATTAGACAATTTTTCTTTATTGATCGTTGCGAATTAAATATTCTAAATTCATAGTGAGTCTAATATATTGTATTCGTTTTGTCCAATAAGTCCAACGTTCAATAAATATCCATGTCCAGTAGTTGACCCAGTCCAAATCACACTTGAATCAATTAATTCCGAATCCAATGTAACAAGTCCAAAATATATCATTCGTTAAGTTTTATTCAAGTGTTTAATCCAAATCAATCCCATAGCTCCAAATATCAAGTCACAATTCCAAATTGTATCCGAAATGTACCAATCTCACGATGTCAAAACCATTTAGATCACATTTAGTCCGATATGTTAACTAACTCAAACAATATAAACATAAGTTTTAAAGCTTATACCAACACCTTAATAGTTTAGACCCACAACTCGAGGCCAACGAGGGGATCAAACAAACACCATTTAACACAGATTCTCACCAAATGAAAACAATTGAGTATTCTAGTTTTATAACCTGAATTAACCAAACACCCTCGAAAAGCATTCTTACCACACGAGACAAATCAAACCGTCGTTGCTAAATGTTTTTCACCACACGAAACAACCGTAACAGTTTTTATATGAGTTTTCAACCATGAAATACACCCCTTTGAAATCTATACCATAAGACAAGTTAGCAAAAACATTTTAAAACTATTTTCAGATTCCATGAAACTGATATCAAAGATTTATAACCGGTTTACAGCCACACGAAACCCATAATACTTTTATATCCACACGTTTTATTAAATGGTTACCACACGAATTTGTAAGTCAAAACTGTTTTTATCAAATGATTCCACGAAAACCTATATAACCGATTCATATTCGGTTTTTGACATAAAGAGAAGATATAAAATAAAAATAATAATCGTCGTGGCCAACTTACCCTCGGTCAAGAAAAGACAGAAGATAAAGAGGTGGGAAGGGGATGGTGGCAGTAGTGGCGGCGTGGCCGGAGATTGGCCGGACAGGCGGTAGGGGCGCCGGAAAATAGAGGAAAGGAATGGGGTGGGTTATAAAACCCTAGAAACCCGAATCTTAAACTCAAGATCTAGGGAGCGTCGCTACGATTTGTAGCACGTATGCTACAGAAATGGAGTCACGAAGACCCGATCTATCACTTTGGAAGGGTGGTGATATTTGGTGGTGGTGACAGCGGCGGTGGTGGCGCGTGGGTGGTGTTGTGGTGGGAGCCGAGGGCTCAAAATCTCCAGAAATGATGGGGATAAACCGATTTAGTGATTCGGCTAAGAAAGGAGTTCACCGGAAAATTTTCCGGCGACGGTGGTGGCCGGACGGCGGCGGTGGTTTCCGGAGAAGAAGGTGTTGCCGGTGAGGGTAGAGAGAAGAGAGGGAGTGTGTGTTTTTATGTGTGTAAATGAATAAAATAAGAGAAAAATGGGTTTATATATGGAGGGAGGGACTAAAGGTGTATAGAAATGAAATGTTTAAGGTTTAAAATGAAAATAAAGGGAGGGACTAAAAGGGACAACTAGTAATACTTCTCGTCAAAGGGGTTCGGGACTTATTTGGCGTAGCAAACGGACTCGAAAAATTACGAAACTTGCGCCATTGTTCACGAAATCATTTTTCCAATAAAAATGAGTATTTATTCAACTATTTTCTCGCAAATAGATATAATAATTAATTCGAATGGTTTAACGAGGTTACGGTCGTGCCTGTACGCGTTGTGTCTAGTTTCTACGTTTCGAGGGATAACTTTCTCACTTTCACGTCAAATGCACTTAGGAAAGTTCGTAAATGAAAAATAGACGAATTTTCTCAAAAGACGAATATCTGGAAAAGTGCGGGTTGTCACATACTTCTCTCCTTAACGGAATCGCGTCCTCGCGATTCAATTTGAGTTATTCGTTAGATGTGAAAAGAGTTAAGGATATTTTCTCAAGATTTCGTTTTCACGTTCCCACGTGAATTTAGGACATTTCTTAAAGTTTCATTGATCAGTAAAGATAGGAAAATGACTCTGCTCAAGTCGTTTGACTTCGCGAGTCACGATTTCGATATGTTCCTCAGTACAACTTAGGCGTTCGTCAATATGGGTATCTTCCGGCAAGGACAACAATTGTTTTCAACAGCGAGGCATTACCTCCGATTACGTACATGAAATGTCATGAACAACTAAGTTTTGGCGGTAGCTCAAGTCTCTAAGCTACCAGTTCAGCTCTAGCAAGAATTTTGAAAGGAATAATGCAGCGAAGGTTAAGCTTTCCACGTTCACTAAACGTATTACACAATTCCATGGTGAGACTTTAAGCATAGCTTTGTCTCCAATCATGGAATCTCAAAGATTTAAACCCGTTGTCCATCATGTCCAATGATTGCAGCAGTTTGCACTCTGCTCTTGATCTGAACAATCACTCGGTAGTTTCATAAACAAATTCAGGATAGCAAGTTGGGTATCCCCCACTTCAATCCAACAATTGTTGAGCGTCATTTTCAACCATAAAGTGCTTCGTGCAACGTGGCTATGGTTATAGGAGAATCCGGCCAATGGGAGGTGTATATCCCAACCATTGCCGAAACGATCACGTAGACACGCACGTGTCCTTTAACGCTTGAATGGTTCTTTCACTCTAGCCAATAGTTTGTGGATGATACACAAAACTCATACCAAAACCTGTTCTTATGACTTTTGGAGTGATTACCAGAAACTTGATGTGAAGCGACCTTCACGATCAGAGATGGTAGAAGTCGGCACTCCATGATGTGCAACGATCTCCTTCACGTATAGACGAGCAAGGTTGTCCATAGTGTTCATTTCTTCGATTAGTAGAAACTGCGTAGGTTTGGTGACGACCAACAACTACCCAGATAGAGGCGCGGAGTTCCTTCCGAAGTTCAGTTTATAATATAATAGCAGGGCGGCGAATCGATTTCCAAAATAATTATGAAACGGCTTGTGAAACAGCTGAGGGGATAACAAGAAAAAATTTATTGTGTACAAATTAACGACAAGGTCAGAATCTCATATTAGTAAAACATTTCGTAGAATGACCGCAGAAGGGTCAGTCAAAAAGTTGAAAACGGTTTGAAAGACAATAGCGGTACGGCTCAATATCTCATAAGGAGGTAGCAAGGAATATTGATATTCTCAGGAGACGAATGAAGGATTAGGCGTCAGCCCCCAAGGATCGCGGTTCAAGTTACTCCTTAAAGTCTTAAGGATTCTATCGGGGCCAATAGAATTTACATCGAAAAGAGAGTTAAGCAGATTCAGAGTACGACTCTGAAGGAGAGTATAAATTACTACTAGTAATCAATAGATTGTCTCAGTAGTGCACTTAATACCTAACGCCGAAGGGTGCAACTTTCGAATCCAAAGTCAAAATTCTCAAAAAAATTTGACTACCAATTGATATCAAATCAAATTCCAAACACGAGTGAACATCGACGGTTTCAAAAAAATTATGCTAAAAGCATACATGTCGATAGACGTAAGGCAGACATCAAAGGAATGACATCGATGTAATAACATCGATCAAAGATAAGGCTTGGGGAGCGGCGTCTGAAACAAGGCCAAAACAAAACAAGGCTACAGGAATAAGCGAATTCAATTTCACGACGAGACCGAAAGTCGCAAAATCTAACAAGCCAAATTCCAATGCGGTCGAGACCAATTCCAAACATTCCAATAATCCAGATGAGTTTATTTCAACTTCACGCAACCCGAATGCAAGCTTGTGACAAATCAGGTCTAACCTGACCCGATGCGAAACGAGGTCGTACGATTCCAATGATTCCAAAAATAACCCGAATTCATATAATGACTAGACGGCAGTGAAAAGCGATTAATAACAAGGGAAGAATATCATGATAAACAAGAATTTGTGATGCCAGTGTGTTGTGTGAAGGAAAACTTTTTAAAAATTTCATGCTCGTATATACTCACCAAAACTTTTCTATTTCCCGAAATCAAACCAAAAACCAACTGGATATAATTCTATTATAACTACTTCAAGTATCGCAAAATTCATCTCTGAGTCGGACATAGGTGATCAGGCTATGTCCCACTTTCCCTGGTTGAATATAGGTGATTAGTCTATATTCACCCGAGGTTCAATGAATTTTGATATACTTGACTTAGTTACTCTAGCCTCATGTCTTTGACTTTCCAAAATTCATTTTCAAAAGATTAAAACAAGTGTCCACACGCGAGGACAAGTGATGAGATTGTGCAAGGAAAGAGGCGCAACGCTACAATAGATACTATGCGTAAACATAAGTATGTCGAAGATACTTATAACAGATAGTGAAAAAAATAAATGGATATACTCATCCAATATTAAAGCACACATCTCATCAAATATATTAGTAGTCGAAGTCATAAGTGAGGCTTCAGCTTGGCAGGCAGGCAAGTGTCGGTCATAGGGTCAAATTTTCGTAAAAGTGGCTATATTCTAGGTTTTGAAAATTACCCAGTTCCCTATAACCTAGGCTCTGATACCAACTGTAACACCCCAGAAAATCGAGTTTTAGCGGAAGCATACAAGTTTTGGGTGCTACTAATCGGTATCACAACACAAGCATAGAATAACAATTTCTTTTATGAAAGCTCATTTGTTCAATGAAATCAAAGTTTACAATAAAATTTAATGTGGAAATAGGCCCATAATAAAGAATTGTTCCCCAAATACAAATATAGAGTCGTCTATGACCATGCCATGCCATTGCCCAAGCGCCTCCAAAAGTATACTATCGTTTCAACACCTGAGAACAAACATGCGAAAAGGTCAGCATAAAGCTGGTGAGTTCATAGGTTTGAGTTCAAATGCAGTAGTGGACCTGTAAGAGTTTATTTGCAATGCGAGACTAAAATAGATGCACAAAACATGTAATCACATATCAAATCACAAGTGGGATCCCAAACGACTCTAGCCAGCACGGTTGTAGCATGGTCAAACTACCCTGGTCTAGATCGGAATAATAACCATTCACTGCTAGGTATCACGTTATCGCATCAAAATGCTACCCTAGTATCATGTAACAACTGCCACACATCTATCTAAACCAGTCATGCATAAACAAACCAAGAAAATTTAAAAGGTCCAAAAGAGTAGCACGTTTTCTCACCCCAATTTAGTAAAACAGAGATAAAAATAGGGCTATGAAACTCACCTCGATACGAGCAATGCAAGGATCACAACTAACAAGACTGGCATCTAGGAGCAAGCACAACCAAAACACGAAGAAAGGCACATCGATATCCAAAGAGTACAAGTACAACGGTACTACATCGTCACGACCTAATAGTGTACGTATTATCTCAAAATACGTCTCAAAGAGTAATATAATATAATATCTGAAAGACAACGTGTCTTAGTTTTCGTGGAATACTCGAATCATTAATTTCAAAAGTCCAATGTCGATATCTCAAAATTTTAGATTTAACGTTTCGTGTGGTGGTAAGAAATCATGACTCGACATACAACTCACGCCAAGAGTATACCAAAATGTAGCTCACACCAAAGATGTAGTTCACACTAAAGCATAATGTATATCCCAATACATTATAAGGAATAGTTAAGTAATATTGACCATGACTCAACTCGAGTAGAAAGCGATAAGAAAAAAGTCGAGGAAATAGCGACACATAACTATAACAAGCAAGTAAGCCAATTGGTAAGTTCGGTGTTTACCCATAATCCCAAATAGCTTGCATAAACAAACTATGTTTTATAATAATGATAAGTTTGAATTTACAATTCAAACAATAAAGGTTTCGCTAGTTTAAAAGAACACTTGTTTAGATTCTTGTCGGGTTTTGTGACAACAAAAGGGATTTGAATTTAAAAGTTTAAGTTAAGAATATTTTTGTAAATTTTGGCATGATGCACATAAAACATTCCCAAGTCGTCAAGACTTTAGTAAAATAAATTTCTCAAAGTAATATTTCCCAACAATTTAATAGAAAACCAGTAATGAATATTCATTGGTTATTAGACAATTTTTCTTTATTGATCATTGCGAATTAAATATATTGAATTTATAATGAGTCTAATATATTGTATTCGTTTTGTCCAATAAGTCCAATTTGTCCAACGTTCAATAAATATCCATGTCCAATAGTTGACCCAGTCCAAATCACACTTGAATCAATTAATTCCGAATCCAATGTAACAAGTCCAAAATATATCATTCGTTAAGTTTTATTCAAGTGTATAATCCAAATCAATCCCATAGCTCCAAATATCAAGTCACAATTCCAAATTGTATCCGAAATGTACCAATC
The DNA here is from genome assembly GCA_019973895.1 of Chrysanthemum seticuspe. Taxonomy (NCBI): domain Eukaryota; kingdom Viridiplantae; phylum Streptophyta; class Magnoliopsida; order Asterales; family Asteraceae; genus Chrysanthemum; species Chrysanthemum seticuspe. The sequence goes on from BPTQ01000005.1 coordinate 85,152,652, forward strand.
TCACGATGTCTAAACCATTTAGATCACATTTAGTCCGATATGTTAACTAACTCAAACAATATAAACATAAGTTTTAAAGCTTATACCAACACCTTAATAGTTTAAACCCACGACTCGAGGCCAACGAGGGGATCAAACAAACACCATTTAACACAGATTCTCACCAAATGAAAACAACTGAGTATTCCAGTTTTATAACCTGAATTAACCAAACACCCTCGAAAAGCATTCTTACCACACGATACAAATCAAACCGTCGTTTCTAAATGTTTTTCACCACACGATACAACCGTAACAGTTTTTATATGAGTTTTCAACCATGAAATACACCCCTTTGAAATCTATACCATACGACAAGTTAGCAAAAACATTTTAAAACTATTTCAGATTCCATGAAACTGATATCAAAGATTTGTAACCGGTTTACAGCCACATGAAACCCATAATACTTTTATATCCACACGTTTTATTAAATGGTTACCACACGAATTTGTAAGTCAAAACTATTTTTATCAAATGATTCCACGAAAACCTATATAACCGATTCATATTCGGTTTTTGACATAAAGAGAAGATATAAAATAAAAAAATTAATCGTCGTGGACAACTTACCCTCGGTCAAGAAAAGACAGAAGATAAAGAGGTGAGGAGGGGGATGGCGGCGTGGCTAGAGATTGGCCGGACAGGCGGTAGGGGCGCCGGAAAATAGAGGAGAGGAAGAGGGTGGGTTATAAAACCCTAGAAACCCGAATCTTAAACTCAATATCTAGAGAGCGTCGCTACGATTTGTAGCGCGTATGCTATAGAAATAGAGTCACGAAGACCAGATCTATCACTTTGGAAGGGTGGTGATATTTGGTGTTGGTGACAGCGGCGGTGGTGGCGCGTGGGTGGTGTTGTGGTGGGAGCCGAGGGCTCAAAATCTCTAGAAATGATTGGGATAAACCGATTTAGTGATTCGGCTAAAAAGGGGTTCACCGGAAAATTTTCCTGTGACGGTGGTGGCCGGACGGCGGTGGTGGTTGCCGGAGAAGAAGGTGTCGCGGGTGAGGGTAGAGAGAAGAGAGGGAGTGTGTGTTTTTATGTGTGTAAATGAATAAAATAAGAGAAAAATGGGTTTATATATGGAGGGAGGGAGTAAAGGTGTATAGAAATGAAATGTTTAAGGTTTAAAATGAAAATAAAGGGAGGGACTAAAAGGAAAAACTAGTAATACTTCTCGTCTAAGGGGTTCGAGACTTATTTGGCGTAGCAAACAGACTCGAAAAATTACGAAACTTGCGCCATTGTTCACGAAATCACTTTTCCAATAAAAATGAGTATTTATTCAACTATTTTCTCGCAAATAGATATAATAATTAATTCGAATGGTTTAACAAGGTTACGGTGGAGCCGGTACGCGTTGTGTCTAGTTTCTACGTTTCGAGGGATAACTTTCTCGCTTTCACGTCAAATGCACTTAGGAAAGTTCGTAAATGAAAAATAGATGAATTTTCTCAAAAGACGAAAATCTGGAAAAGTGCGGGTTGTCACACACCATGGCTGCAAACCTAATAAGTTGTCCTGCCAAGTTGTAGATAATCTCACATTTAATCGGACCCATTGAGACTCATCATAGCCTCTTTAACATTCTAAAAGACATGCCAAAAGGCAAGTGGTAAAGTACGCATACATGTCGTCTTCATTTGTGACGTTCAATGTTCAACAGAAAAAGAAATACAACTGTCATTTAGTAGCAGATGATGTTTCAATTTAAAGTGTATTTTGTTTTTGAGCTGAACACCAAACATCACAATATGATAACAACTAAATGGTAGATATGTTATACCATGTGTAACTAATGCACTGCAAAAAATATTGTCCACTTAAAAAAAATGGTTGTTGCATGTGCGTTAGTACAACGGCTACCATTAATCAGATAACAAATATAATTGTCAGGATTAGATATTGAATTCATTAAGCAAAAGAGGATACACCCGCCATGGCTGCAAACCTACTAGGTTGCTTTCCCAAGTTGCAAATAATGTCATCTTTAATCGAGCCAATTCAAACTCATCGTAGCCGCTTTAACATTCTAAAAGACATCTACATTATGCACCGGTTAATGTGCTTATCAAAATGACATGGTTTAAAACACAAAACTTATATGTATATATACCAGTAAGCAGTTGTTCCATGTTGTTAATGCACTGCAGAAATATACACAAAACTTATATGTATAAATACCAACTCTTCAGGATCAGATAGAGAACCCATCGAAAAAAGAGGATACACCAACCATGGCTGCAAATATAATAGGTTGCCCTGCCAAGATGCAGACAATTTCAAATCTAACCAAACTCGTACACACTCATCACAACCTCTTTAACATTGATTGGATAACATCAAAGGTGCAGTGCAAGAATATCAAAGGCAATGAATGAAACCCAAAAATAAATTTTATATGAGCGCCCGATAGGTAAAACATAAAAAAAGAGGGTCTGTCTGCCATGGCTGCAAATCTAGTAACCTGCTATGTCAAGAAGCGGAAAGCTGTAGGTTTAATCTGCCCCACCATTACAGTCATGATTTCTTCTTATAATCAGTATGACCATTCATTTACCATTTCATATGACATCATTTTTGTGTTTGTCATGGCTAAAAATGTATTAACTTGCCATGCCAAGGCGTACATGTATATATTATGGCACGTTTTAAACGTTGTAGTTTCAATAATTGACAGTGTAACAAACCATGTTTAACCCCTAGACACCATCGTGTTGTAGTATATTTGGTACATCAAAACTAAAAACTACTCAAAACAACGCAAAACAGGTTGGCATACCATGTTTAACCCCTAGACACGGTTGTTAGCACCCCAAAATACACAAAATCAGGCATCAAATAATATAATAACCTAGGATTTCAGTAAAACAATATCAAGGAATAAAAAACTGATATTTTACACATAGAACAAATGCATAGGACTATATAATTATCCATTTATCTAGTAAAAATAAAAAAACCTAATGTAGATACAATGAAATATCAGATACTTACAAAACCTATGAATCTAACAATTATTACCACCAACAAAATATACGAAGAAAGCTTAAACCTAAAGAAAGGAAAGGTAAATACATATGACACGTTGCTTAGACCACCTGATATGCCACTCATGTCAGATGTGACTGATTACACCATATATGATTTCTTACACCATATATGACTGACACATCAGCTAGCCTAACAAACATTTCATGGACCCATCATTTAGTTACTACATTTACTAACAATGTGCCACCAAACAACAAAACAGACTTTGCATAAACTAAAAGTGAGCTACAAACAATATGTACGCGTAGATAAACACCATAACATAAGTATATAGTTACAAAAATAAATAATCTGGATCATATATAATAAATGCAAAATTATAATGATATACTATCAAGAAACTTTATGTCATCCTAAATCACACAAATTATTTACCCAAAAATTTATGTTTTTAAAAAAAGGGTGAAATTTCCCAATCTAAATTGAGATTCAGTCTCTCCAATTTTTCATAGAAAACGGAATAATTATTTTGATCAAGAATCATTCAAGATGAAGATAATAATCTTGTAGCACCTTTGAACCTGCTGCCATATTTTTGGTTTGTGTAGGATATAGGATTTCATAAAACACATCATATCATAAACAAGTAGGCGTACAAGATTAGTTTTAGAGAGAGAAAGTAGGATATTCTAGAAAGAGAAACTCATGGAAGGTTAGAATCCAAATGAACATCCAACCCTCTACCTTGGGAGGTAGAGGGTATTTATAGGTTACAAACTAAACGACCTCCTGACAGCCTGTGGATCAGGGATACAGTGGGTAAAGACCCATCCTTCCTCCACGGTGTTACACTAAACTATTCTATGCAAAAAAACTAACTACTATATAATGTAACAGACGATATGTGATCAGGTATAATTCCGAAGAATTTCCTTGACAGGGTTTCGCAGCTGTTCTAGTTGTTCTCAAACCGGAACGTCTCAAAGAAGACAACACAGAGTGAGTGAACCAGCGAATTAAGATTCACTGATTGATAAGAAGAGATTTGAAAAACAATCGTGTATCGCTCAATAGAAATTGTTTTTGCAATACAACGAAGGTTTTAAAAAAAATCAATTATCAATCATAAACACCTTTTATTTTGAAATATTATTACACAGTCGATGTGCTAAGGAAAAGAATTTTTAAGCACATCGACCGATTTTTCAAAGGTATCCGTCAATCCATAACCTGAACCAGGATTGATTCAATAGATTGAATTGCCCCATTGTTTCTGTTCAGTTGTCACATGGTTGATCTATTGGATAGATCTCACATGCCACCCACCAGGAGCTTGTTAGATGTTGGCTCCAGAAGGCTTTCCATCTTCATTGTGAATATGTTTGCGTATCACTCAGATGTTCTGGCAATACCACAAGGATAATGCATAGGACTCACGAGATATAATATCTCTTTCGATATTGTATGAAACAGAGAGTCTTCATTGACAGTGTCCTAATGAGATTTATTTGATGATCTCGTGGCTCTAGACTCAATTGTGCACATTTGGTTCCTATGCCGGAGACTAGGGAGAGGGTCTCCTTCTTCAATATCAACAAACTCTAAGAGAAAGTCGATAGATAATGTCGGTTTCTCGTGAGAATGAAACAAGTCCTTTCAAGAGGAACTTGAGTAGCTTGGGAAGTTGTAGTGCAGTGTGTCACTGGGTCCATGATGTCTTGTCTTCAATACCGATGTTACCTTGGTAACCACCAGTAGCATATGAATTGAACCTGGTTTCTGCCCTAAGGTTGAATTATTGGAGGGCTATTTCTTTTCACCCTTTTCTCATTCAATTCTTTTTCATTCTTCAACCCCTTCAGTGCTTACCGAGACTTCATAACCAGAACCTTGTTGGGTTATTTCAGTACTAGCTCTGTCTCAGTCCGCACTCTTCCCATTTCTCACTTTTCTCCTTTTTTCATCATACCTGAGGACTTCTACACTATCTAGTGGATTGTCCCTGGGTAGATCCCTCCGGCTCTGGCGGATCATGGGAACAAATACCTAACCTAACCATCCTTATAACACCATGCATAAAGTAAATTGGTCGGTCTTTTGGTATTGTTCATTTCTTCTCGAAACCAATTGAAAAATCATTTGGAAAAACAATCAAGGTACTTGTGATACGAGATCAAAGCATTTTGTACCTTAATAGTTTTGATCATTTAGAAAACCTCCCCCTCAACCTGTGCATATGATTTGGAAATTGTTTAGCACATGGAGGCAAGAGGACTTTGAAATATTTTCTTTGATCACAATTTTCATAGAAAAAGCCATTTGATTTTCTTGGTAAATTCTCCCCCTCAATATGTGCGTAGAATATTTGAAATCATTTTATCACATAGAGGAAAGAGTTCTTTGAAGTACTACCACGATTACCAAACATTTAGAAACCATTTAACACACAATCAATGTACCTTATATAAAAACATGGAAATCTTTGTACCTTGAAGATTTGAATTTGTTTTGAAATGCTCCCCCTTAATATATGCTTCGAGATTCGAAAATAGTTTAGCACATATTAGAGAGCAGTATGCACTTTGAGACAAAAATGGTCATCTTTTATCATCTTTCATATTTATATCACATTTTCTCCCCCGATCAAAAATTTCAAATCCTTTGAGATTTTGGATCTCAAGTGATTTAAATATGTATGAAATAAAACATTTGTTGGAGAAAAATGTGTCCAGTTTTATATGATCTGAAGTGGACAATACTGAAGTTCCCTTTTTAGACCCAAAGGGAAACCACAATACATAACCTAACACTATTTCATGCATTATAGTTGTTCATAGTTTGTACACCACATTTTACACATTAAAAAATACAAAACAGAAACTACTTCCGGAAGATGTCTTCATTAAGTTCTTTGAAGCAGTTTGTAATGACCTTCACGAAGTCTACCACCAACAAAACTTTCAAGGCTGCCAAAGATCATTCGAGTCTTAAGTCTTCGCCTGATTGCAGCAATGAAATCTTCACACCTCTTCAAGTCCTCATCAGTCCAGAATTTTGTTTTGTACCACGGCTTCAGATCAACTTTGATTTCATTCACTCTAGAGTTTAATTCTTCTTCGACCATTTTGAGAGTACCATCACAGAATTTGTAGAGCTCGCACAGTCTCATTAGCATGCGAGTCCCGTATCTGTCGGTGAAGATGACGGCTCTAGGGGTGTCAAGAACTCTATATTCGTGACGAAATTCATGTCCTGAGGCGTTCCATTGTGGACTTGTAAGGTTGACGCGAGTCTGGTAGCTTTCCATTCCTAGCTGAAAATCCTCAACTCTTTTTCGAATTACCAAGCCTCTGATCCAGAGATTGACGGCAGCAGAGAGAGCTTTCTTCTCACGAACAGGTAGGTGATTAAGATGTCCTTGAAGGTTTAAAAGATAGAGATCTTCAAAGTCATTTGGCAGTAGATGTTTGAAGTCATTTTCTTCTATCACGTAATCTTTCATGTCTGCTCTTCGAAGAACAATCTTCTTCAGATAATCATAGCCATAGATTGGGAAGATTTCTATATTGACAACAATTAGAATCCTCAGCTTGGATCTAACAGCTTTGCGTCTTTTATCAGCTCCATGTCTTTCAATGTAGAATTTCTTCTTTTTGAACCACCAATGAGAAATGCCATATGAAGCCTCAATGTCATACACATGTTCTTTGTCAGACCAGAATTGATCAGGTACCATCTGCTCAAGACCCGGATCTGTGTTGGTAGTAGCTTTCATCTTTGAAATTGATAAAGCTGGTCTTCTTTCAGATGAGCGAGCACATAGATATTATAGGTCATGGTTGAAGAAGAACTCAGACTGAATGGTCATTTGTCCAGGTTCACCACCGAGAGGAAGAGGCATGTTCACATTGAAACGGCTGATCTGCTCACTGACTTGATCACTCAGCATCTTATAACATTCTTCCATCTAGTATTGAAGCTGATTAGCATCTGAGTGAAAGACTTTGACAATTTCAAATGCTTGTCTTTCAAGATCCTTTGGAGTGATGGACGAGATTCCCTTCTATTCACAAAACCACTTCATAAAGCTGCCCATATCTCTTGTGATGTGAAGAAGTGAGTCCTTAGCTGAGGCTTCATAGTTGGTAGTGATTGTTGAGGCCCAGTTGTTGTCAGGAGTCATAGTGTCAGATTCTGGGATGAACCATGAAGGTTCTGGAGTTTGAGGTCTTTCTTCAGTGAGCCAGATTTGAGTCATGTCTTTAGAGGGTGCAACTCTCATGGTTTTAGAACGTTCACTCGAAACGTATGCATCAAACCAATCATCTTCAGATGGCTTGGGGATATGCTTGGTGGATGCATCATCGTCATCGGATTCTGACTCTGCCATGACATACGATTCTTCATGAAACACTTGATCTTCAGGAATAGAAGAGTATGTGGGTGTGAACCTTGAATTGACCGTGGTCCAACTGCAGATTTCTTATGAGTTCCCTGATCTTCGGAAGGACTAGATTGATTGGAAGGTTTTGGTGGTGATGATGGTGGTTGTGGTGGAGGTGTAGAGGTTGTATAAGAGGATCCTCCTGCCCCAGAAGTTTCGGCTCCTCTAGTTGGAGGTGGTGGTGGTGGCTTGGGACCTCCAGACTTATCAGTTGTTTTCTCTGGAACAGTCTTTCTTTTCTTCTTATCTTCCCTTTCTCGTATATCCTCCACAAACTGCTGATAATTATCAAGTCTCATCGATTCCTCGAGTGCCTCGTATAATTTCTTATGCGTATCGTCCAAATGCTCTCCTGCTTCATACATTCTTTCTGAGAGAGCTGATCTCATGTCAGAGATAGGCAAGTCTTTGAATCGCTGAAGTAATGGAGCCTTCATTGCCCATTCAACTGCATCTTTAATATCAGCATCTATTGCCTTTGTTACAATCTCGTTGAGGTTAATATTCTCCAGCTTTTTGACACGACTATCAAGATTATTGACAGCGATAGGAAAATGCTTCTCAATAGTTGTAATACGTGTCATAGCCTCTTCGAACAATTGCTCAGTAGTTTTTACTGGAGGAGGTGAAGCAGGGGGTGGTGAAGCAGGAGGAGTGATGGTTTCACTGATGGTGACAACATTTGATGGATCATTAGCGGGTTTGGGTGGTGGAGGTACGGTTGTATGAGACGGTGCTGACATAGGAGGGATGGTTGAAGTGTCTTGTTGAATATCAACCGTATACATAGACTCAGCTTCCTCTTTCTCATTATTTTTCTTAAACGGCTCATTATCAGAGGGTTTGTCATTTAAGAACTGATCACCAAATGAGAGATCTGTATCAAGGTTCTTCAATGAGGATAGAGAACCAGTAGACAAGTTAAGTTCTTCCAAGTGCATGTGTTCATCAGACCTTGTCTCAAGGTTCTCTTGTGAGTCTTTCAGCAATTCGTCTTCATCATTTTGATCAGACTGGGTATCACTTGATGCAGGAGTTTCTTCTTGTGCTTCAGATACGTCCTTTTCCAATCCAGATTGTTCTTGAGCTGAAGATGATTCAACACTTCTTTTCTTCAGCTCAAATTGAGTGGTAGTTCTTGATGGTGAAGAGGAGATGGTCAGAATCATGTGAGCGGCTTGTTCGTCATCTACACCAGCAATCCCATTCCCTTTGTCTTGTGTGATTGGAGTTGTATGGCGTGGCTCAGGTTCAGGTTCTCTTAACACGACACCTCCAACAGGTGCTCTCACATTCTGACTTTCTAGGCTTTGCTTGATACCCAGTTTCAGAGCAGCATCATCTTCATCAATCAAACTTGTATTACCCCTCGAGACCCCAGTTTCCTCAACGTTTCCTTTTACCACTTCCTTCTTCTTTCTTTTCTGCTTCTGGGTTGTGGTGTCAGTAGGTTGTGACCTTTCACGTCTCCTTTTTGGAAGGGCAGCATATGTAGTCTTTGAAGTCTTTGAGACAGAAGCAGACTTAGCCGTTTTGGGTTGTGGTGGAGTGGGAGAGACATCAACATTAACACTAGATCTGGAAGCCCTTTTCTTGTACAGTTTGAAGTGATCCGTCTTCTTAATATCATCAGTGAGAAGAATATCAGGAATTGGCACTCCAAAGATCTCTTTATCAACACCTCTAGAAATATATTTGAGGTTGCCGAGAACAACTTCATCCTTAGCATTATGTAGGGCAGATTCACTCCTAGGGTTGAAGTTGTGAGTCTGTTGCAAGAACTGGATGACAAGCTTCGAAAATCTGACGCTAGGAATCACAAGTTTGTTTACTTTCTTTCAACTCTGAGCTTTATTCTAAAAGTTCGTTCTATCAGAGATAAATGTGTTCATTGACAACGAGAATTCTTCCCAGATACGTTCTGAGACATTAACATTCACCCCATTGATGATACCCCATAGGATTTGCAAGATGGGAATCCTCACTTTATCGAAGCCTGATGTTTTGCCGGATAAGCATAAGTTGAGAACTGTTGTCATTGCTCTCCAGGGTTGATACATGTGTCCGGTGATGATGTCAGAAGCCCTTGATATGCCAACTTGATAGCCCAAACCAATCAGAAAGACTATTAGCTCTTCCGCACTAGGTGGAGGTTCAGATCGTATGGTGGGGTTGCAGGGTGTGATTGAGAATGTCTGAATTGATCACAAATTCCTTATCATCCAGCTTGCAGGTATATTGAGCCGTGATTTTGTCCCATTCAATGGTGTTCCAAAATTGTTGTAGGTAAATGGTGGGAATTGTGCATTGTTTGGTTAGAGCACTGAAGAAGTTTGTGTTTTTAAGGATATCAATTGACACTCTGAGGATTGGATTTTGTTGCAACTTTTCCATATCTACATAACAGTTACTTTTTCATATCTCAACCCATCTATCTTCAGGAAATATTTCGTTGTCTGAAAGAACTTTAGGTGGAGCAGAAGATGTAAGGTTCTCAGATGAGGTTGTTTTTGCCATTGAAGATCTAAAGATACACACATACAACAACAATGATTGATAGCATGTTAGTTTAGTTATGGTTAGTTAAGCAACATTGAATGCAACCTTATGATATAGACACAACAAGTAGCAAATTTGACTGAGTTCCCATAAGCAGATTGAAATAGATTGAGAGGCATTTAGAAAGTTTTCAAGGTAACAGCTCCTTTTGACACAGTTTTTGAGAGACAAGTTGTTTTTGAATCAAATTATTTAAAACCACTGATGCTATGAAATAATTTCATAAGACAAGATACTATTATGTAAATGTTATAACAGGTTGTTAAAACAAGTTTTCATATCAAGTTGCTGCAAGAGAAACCAGATACAAATTGCTTAAACAAAAAAAAATGTTATAGCAAGTTGCTAAGAGTAAATTGTCAATACAAGTCGCTACAGGAAATCCTGAACCAAGTCGCTAGCATGAGATTATTATAGCAAGTCGCCTTAAATAATTTAATAAAACAAGTCACCACTTGAAAATTGAACCAACAAGTCGCTAACTTGTAGAGACAAGTCGATATCAAAAATGACAATGCCAAGTCGCTACCTTCAAAGTTACTAAGTTGCTAACTTGTAAAGACAAGTCGCTATCAAAAATAACAAGGCCAAGTCGCTATGTGAAAAGTTACTAAGTCGCTAACTTGTAAAGACAAGTCGCTACCAACAGTAACAATGCTAAGTTGCTATAAATCAATTCACTAAGTTGCTAACTTGAATGTTTTCAGAAATAGCAACTCGCCATGATGAATCTATGCACCAACTCGCTACCAAGAACACTTATCATAGCAGGTAAGTCGTTACCAAGAACACAAGCATATCATACGTATATCATCTCAATCCATTCAACACAATCAAACCGCTACTAAGAACACGTACAGTTAATCCATAAACATAAACAATCTCAGAAACACAACCCAAATCGAACCTCATACAAGACGTTCACAAATTCATAAATACATATAATTATGAAAAATTACATCAACCCTAGTGCATCCAAACAACCCTTAATCCATTAACACATATATATCAATTGTTCCATTAAAAAAAATCCATTAACAAACCTAGACGAGGAAAGCAAGTGACGAGGATCAAGATCAGTGGAATATGTTAAGGAAAATGAGTTAGGGGATGCATATAATCTTCATATTTAGAGACAAGAAACAGATTAAGATAACCTTACCACACACAAGTTGCTACGATGAATTGTACGCTCGAGAGAGAAAGAAAGAAAAGATTGTTTTTAAGTTTTTGAAAATAATGAAAAAAATGGCAAGTCGCTAGGGTAAAGGGACAGATTTATTCAAGAACACCAAGTCGCCACTTTAAGTCCCTGTAGTTTTGTGAGAGCTTAGAACTCGCTAGCAAAGTGTATTAACAAGTCGCTAAGACTTTACATAACAAGTCGCTAACCCAAATTTAACATGCTAAGTTGCTAACTCTGTTAAAGGTAACACTTTCAGTCCATGAACTTATCAGATTGCAAACTAACACATATAGCATAATAAGATAATCATAATAAGATAAGCAAACTAACACAATGGACACCATGAAACATATAAGCAATCAACACAGAAGACACCACGAAAACAAGACAAGACAAAGAAATGCATCTGGGCACAATACATGTCCAGCAATGGTGCAGAGACAAACGAGATAACTTGAAAAATTCTCCCCCTCAATCAATGTCACCAATGAACATTGATTGAATTTAACCCACCCATTATGAAACAAGAGTATATCTTTTGTTCGAACTTCATCTATCAGCCCGTGTCATTATTGAATGACATTTCTAGGACCGTAGATGTTATCGATAACAAGAGATATATCTTTTATTAGATTGTGGGAAATGATTTAAATTATGAATTAAAAAAGAATGATTTGAAAGAAAGATTAGTAAATATAATGATTTGTAATTTTTTTAAATTGATTTGTACACAGATTAATAAGAGCGAGTCCTGATTCAAGTCGAATAGGAGTCAAAGTACGAGGTACATCAATTCTGGCAAGCTGTAACTCCTGAGTGAGCAATATTCATTTCTGATGGAAACCAAGTCATGATGTTCCTGATTGAATTGAGCATTGTACCTGAAAAAGACTGAGGACACATTGCACTAGAAGCACATGTAGAATTGCAAATGGATTAGTTAGTGACATGAGTAATCTCACTATTGGATGTTTCACAGTTTGATCTAGGCGTGTCATTAATAGAGATCCCTTTAGGTTCAATATTCTTGAAGAGTTTTCATGTGGGCATCCACTTAAGGCAAGATCTAGGTATGTAAGTCCGTTTGGATCCTTTAAACTTAAATAATCTGCCAGTGGGAATCCATTTGAAGCAGCTTCTAGTAGATTTGTATGTGTGCACTTCCCTGTTTTGACTATTGGTCCTTCTGTAATTAGTTTGTTTCTTAGGGGATTGATCAGCCATTTGATGCTTCTTATGAGAACTAGATGACCTCCTAGAATTCATGATCTTAGGACTTTGTGCATTAAGCTGGGGGTTTATTATTCATCTTATTGGAATGAAATAGTGAAGTGACAGGTTTTGACAAAACAATATTCACATCAATTTGGGAGGCAAGCTTAGATTTTGATGATTTAGATCTTTCAGTTCTAAAAGCATTTGGCTGCCTAACTACAGTGTGTTTAGAGTTGTTCTGAACAATTGGCTTTCCCAAGGTTGATGGTTTTGCAAACTCAGTGTTCACCCTATTTCCAATAGATTTCCTAAGCTCATTTTTAGTGCAACAATAGTAAAGCTCTTATCCTGAATTTGGGCTTTGAGGGTATCAATGTCTGTCAACAAGGCGTTAGTTTGATCAATCAACTTGGAATTGGTCTCCTCTAAGTTCTTACTTAAGGACTCATTTTCCCTTAATAGGTTGGACACACATAGAGCCAGTTCAGCATTCCTAGATTTAAGCGTATCCCTCATCTCATGATAATCACTCTTATGCACATATGAGAGTTGTAATTTCATATTACATATGGTTGAATCTTTGTCCTGAATCTGTGTTTTTAAGTGGTTAATTTCAAAAAATTCTCGAAATTCTGGGAATTGCGGATTTATGCTGGTATTTGTAGTAAGAAAACTTTCTTCTCTTTGTTGTATTGCAATTTCCAAGGAAATGCAATGTTTTTCAAGAATTGAGTATTTGTTTGAAAGTTCATCATAAACCCCTTTTTCAACCATGTCATTTGTTTTGAAGATTTTAGATTCAGGCTCAACCAAGAAACATTTATCAATATCGTGATCAGAGTTAGGATAAAAATGATCAGGCACATTAGTGGATGCATTATGTTGATCAGTTAAGGGTACCTCATTACATAACCCCGGATCATTTGCTGGGATGGCATCAGTAGTCTCCTCATGCATACCAGGAGGTACTGAAATGCAATCTGATTCAAGCTTTTCTGACTCTGACTCTGAGCCTTTGTATTCAGTACAGTCGGTTTCATCATCCTTTGTTGTATCTGATATACCGCATTCAGCATCATCCATTCTTTCAACTGGTCCATTACCCGATTTAGCACAACTTACATTAGATTTTATCTGACACCCATTCAACACCTTCAACTGAACATTCTCTTGAGCAACTTCCCTAATGTACATTTCCACATTATCCATAAGTTGAATAAATGTGTTGATGTACTCATGAATTTCCATTCCAGTATGTTTCTTGAATGAAACTCCAGTCACATGTTGATCAAAGTCTGCGGAATATTCCCCATTGATAAATGGCTGAAATTGGTTGTAGATTACTTGAAGTGCAGCATTCAAGTCTTCCATTAATACCTTCTTTTTGGTAATTTGAAGCTTCAGTTGTTCTAAGTTCAGCAACACAGTTCTTGTCAATGTGGATAAGTCTTGACGAAAGAGAGCACTGCATGTTCGATGCCTAGTTGTGGATAACAGATGTGTGAGGTGCTGATGAAGTAGTTGAAAGGACTCAATGTTGCATTCCATTAGCCTTGCATCATTTGTCAATACCAAGTGTGACTCATTAAATTTAGACTCAGATTGTGAAGTGTGTTGATCATAACTTGCTGAATCAATCAAGGTAGAACATTCAGAATAGCAACCTGTTTCATTGTTCTATGAGGTATCATAAAGTTCAAGTACTTTGGAGATTAAAGGGTCAGTGATGTAAGACATTGTGTTGATGGATATTAGATAAGAGTAACTTGCATCAATTTACCAAATTGCAATATAGACAAGTCGCTAACAAGACAACTCGCCAAGAATCATAACACCAAATCGCTACGAATTAGAAGACAAGTCTTTAAGCACCAAGTCGCTAAGAATTATGACAACAAGTCGCTAAGCACCAAGTCGCTAGACATAGTAAAGTTGCTAAAGAACAACTCGCTAAGATCCAAGTCGCTAGTATCAAGTCGCTAACAATTTACACTACAACTCGCTAACAATTTCTGAAGCAAGTCGCTAACCACGCTAAGTCGCTAGCCGTAGTGGAGAATCCACTAACTTGTACTATTTGTCGGCTTTTCTCAATAGACAAGTTGCTAGGACCAAGTCGCTAACACTTAACACTACAACTCGCTACCTTTTACTGAAGCAAGTCACTATGATGAAAAACACAATGAGAACTAAGTCGCTAGCTAGAAAAACTTCAAAAAACACACTTTTCAATCCAAAACAAGTCCAACCACAGTGATTCAAGCTTTCCAAATCAACACCCAAGCACTTACAATGATTCTAAACACAAAAGTAAACCCAAAATTCAAACTTAAACACAAGAAGTGATCCAAATGATGCAAAAACCACTAAACTTTCTCAAAAAACCATCTAAAACCACTAGAAATCCAAGGATATGTAAGAGAGGTGATCAAACCATGGCTCTTGATACCATTTGTAGGATATAGGATTTCATAAAACACATCATATCATGAACAAGTAGGCGTACAAGTTTAGTTTTAGAGAGAGAAAGTGGGATATTCTAGAAAGAGAAACTCATGGAAGGTTAGATTCCAAATGAACATCCAACCCTCTACCTTGGGAGGTAGAGGGTATTTATAGGTTACAAAATAAACGACCTCCTGATGGCCTGTGGATCAGGGATACAGTGGGTAAAGACCCGTCCCTCCTCCACGGTGTTACACTAAACTATTCTACGCAACAAACTAACTACTATATAACGTAACAGACGATATGTCTACGAGCTAATTATGCTAGATAATATTTGGGGTGACCGACTCTTCACATAATGGGATTTCTGATTCCTAACAGTTTGGGTTGGGAAACTGAAGGTAAGTAGATATGTGGAAGGTAGGAGAAGATAGACAGATCTAGGGTTTGAAAGGAGGCTTTCAGAGATCTCTATTTCTTATACTTCTTTTTTAAGGAAAAAAAAGTAAAGAGGAAAAGATGAACTATAAGTTATCGGGCCTAAAAGCACCCACTTTTTGAGCCTGTTATTGGAACAACGAAAACAACACCCTTTAAAATGCGCCATAATATATATGTATAATGAAGTGATTATTAAAAAACAAATAAATATCCACTATTCATAGTGATAAGGCGAAAAATATAAAAATGACAAAAATAATACTTATACTACTCTCTCCTCTCAAATTATAAACATATAGCCTATGTTTTTATTTTTTGTTGTCCCAAAATACATGTCCACTTTTATATTTCAACCAATCAAAAAAATAGTGAAGAGATAAGATATTTGATTGATGAATGAAGTAGTTAGTTTGAATTTCTTAAACTTTTTGAAAATTGAAAGTGGATTTATAATTTGGCACGGAGGAGTATTGATTAATTTTATTATTTATTTTCTAACAATTACCTCCTAAGTAATCTATAAACTTAATCTATTTTCGTAACTTTTTTCGGGAATCTTTTTGGCTTTTTGTAGTTGAAATAAATAATCTTCATCTTCCTCGTTGACTTTCAGTGTGTAGTATTCTTTCCAATGCCTTGTTGTCTTACACAATCTCCAATATCTTTTAATGAGTTAGGATCAAATAAGAAATAAAATTAAAATGAGAAGAGTGAGAAGAAACTACAAACGCACATTTTAGATGCACCTACAAAAATAGATGCATCTCCCCATACATTTTTCACCCTCATTTGAAATGTGTGGCTAAAATTTCTTCTCATTCTTCTCATTTCAATTTCTCTTCTCACTAGATCTCTTATCATCTTTTAATATCCAAAGCACTATTAAGAACTCTCGTTTTTTAAGGAAGAAGACCTTTTTCCAAACCAAACTTATCTTTGTGTTTTTGTATAAGCAAATCGAATAATATCAACATGATTGTTCCATCTGAATATTTCTTCACTTCAATGAATCTCATAAACTTCTTCTCTTTCCTTTCTTTCGGATACATAAGTCAAAATTCAGGAATTGTATGAAGTGAATATAAATGATGTTTCATGATTCCCTTTAAAGACCGGTTTGGTCGAGAGAGGTTAATATTTTCTTGATAACTTTCAATACCTAGCTGAAAATCATGAGTTCGAGCATAATGTTTAAAGCGTCTTAGGTAACAACTAACACTCTAGTAGGCTGTTCCTTCGTCCTCGGTCATTGATTTATCATTTTGATTTCAATCTCTAAAGTGATTGTACAAGACCATAACATAACTATATCATACCTTAGTCAAATTACATTTAGCTAACTATAACAAGCATTAGATCCAAGCTACTATAACAAGCTCTAATTTATACTATAACATATCATATATCAAAACTATAAGTATGATAACTATAACAAGTATTAACCATGTAACTTACCTCAGCTAAGTCTAGTTTCAAGCCAAATATTTATCTTTTGATTCCTATATAATAAATCACTCGAACAGTATGTGCTAACTCAATATTTAAACAACTTTTGTAAAAGTGTTGAATGCTGATTTTTAGACAGTCTGCTGTAAATTGTCGATTTGACCAACCTAATCTTTGAATTAGGATCTGAAACCAATTGCATCAGAAAGTAAACTCAGAGGACTAAAATTTTGGTTATGACCTCATCTTAATCTGACGTACGGTTGATTTTCTACGATTTTCCAAAAATGACCCATTTTTCTGCACAACATGTTATTTTCTAGATAGTCTGTTGTAAATTACTGATTTCACCCACTTAGGATTTGAATTGGGATTTAAGACCAATTTCACATAAAGTAGACTCAGAGAACTTCAATTTTGGTTCTGACATCAACTTAATCCAACGAACGGTTGATTTTCTACAATTTTTCAAAGTTGACCAAACATTCGGCACAACATGCTATCCAATTTCTATATATGCCCAAAATTGCCAAAAATCATCATGAACCAATTCTACTCACTTGCAAACTTATACCTCAGCTTATTATCATAAAAGAGATCATCTACAATAAGATTAACACTAGTATCATGCCTCAATTTGCTTCAAAAGCTTATAACCAAACACCCATTTACTAAACATAATCATTCATAACTTCTAAACAATAACGTGAATTCTTATACTGTTCTTTTTACCATAACTCAACCACATGATTCGTGACATAGTTATAACATAACAAAGCTTCTAACATCATGTTTCATCATAATCCAAAGCTAGGTTTAAATAAAACCTCAATTAGCATGATAACATCAAATAGTCCTGAATATTAAGTGTCAATTTCCCCCGATAATGATTGTAATTTATATCATTTATATGGATTTACGCTTGTTTTCCACTTTCAGGTAAATTAAGAGCATTGGAGCTAAAGAGACGCGGAACTGGAGAAATATCTAAAGATTTATCACAGTATGCTACTTTGAAGAAGTTACGGCGTAACTCGTCTCTCACATTACGCCGTAACTATTGCGTGACTCAGAAAACCAACTCATCAGAAGGTTACGGCGTAACTCTTTCCAAAAGCTATGACGTAACTATATTAGGTCAAATGAGGTTCCACGTCACTGATACTTACGCCGTAATTATTATCCATTACGGCGTAACCAAGTTTATTGAAGACTACGGCGTAACCACTTATTAGGTTACGCCGTAACCAGCAAATCTAGTGCAAAATACGATGAAATAGAAGGTTACGACGTAACTCTTATATTAGTTACGCCGTAACCCATATCTGGCCTATAAATACCCCATGAATTCCAGCATTTCTAATCATCCCATTCCACACACAACAACCAGAGAATGTGGGAAAAAGCTCAAGGCAGGTCTAGAGGAGCATACGGAGCTGTCTCCAAGGGAGAAATCACTCCCCCACGATAAGCATTAGCATTTTATATTTTCTTTACTTTCAATTCATGTATTTCGTACCTTTGAATATTGAATTGGTTTTTATGATTAATACGAGCGGCTAAGTACCTCTTGGTGCTGGCCTAGTTATGATTCCTTAATTGTTTTGTTTGCGTTTACTTTACTTCCATACAATTATTTCTAAGTGTATGCATGCATAGTTTATTGGTAGCCACCCTTGGTTCGGTAGTTTTGAATGGAGGTAGAGGCCAATTGCCTAGGAGATATGACCAACTGACCCTAGGTGAGCGGACTGAGATGGGAAGGGTAAGATATGACCAACTGGCGACCATTTCTACTTGTGCGATTTGACCAACTGATCACCTATCGTTTGGATGAACTTAAGAATTAGGGGGTGAGTGTCTAAGTTCCTAACGCCCGGGCACTCACTATTATAAATCTAGCATGTAGCGGTACTTAATGACTTGGCTTAGGAGACCAGGAACAACAGGAATTATGAGGGGACACCTGACTTCTCCTGTGGTGGCATCTTTGCTGATAGGTTAGGGCGAATTGGCCAAATGTTGTCCTCTCGACTTTAACCCCACCTGAAGTAATTGGAAGTAAGTAGACGTAAACATAACTAGCTAGGAGGATTAACTACGTTAGCACCACTCTGTTCTATTGATTTCCCTTTACCATTTATCTGCTTTTATTTTATTCTGTTTTAGTAGTTTAATTAATTAAATCCCTATCGAAACCATTATTAATCTGTGACACCTAGACTTAGTAATAATCCAACACACATAGCTCTTGGGACGACCTCGGCTTTACCGATTACTACACTACACACGTCCGGGTACACTGCCCGTTAGTGCATTAGGGTAGACCATAGGTATAACGAGTAACTATAAATATTTTAACCAGGTCAGTAAAACCTGCATCAAGTTTTTGGCGCCGCTACCGGAGAGTTATATTAGGATTAATATTAAGTCTTTCATTTCGTTTTAAACTTTTCTCACGATCATATTTCAAGTTTTCATGTACCATGGAAGTTGTTAACATCGATGACCTCACTCTTGAGGAATAATTGGCGTTGACAAGGGAAGAACAAGGACCAGGGATTGTTAGGCCGCATATCGCAGAAGATGCTCAATTCGAAATCAAACCTCAGTTCATGAGGGAATTACGTGCAAATCCTTTCTCTGGAAGCATCACCGATGATGCCCATGAACATATAGACAACGTCGAGTACATTGTCAGCCTATTCAAAATTCCCAGAGTCTCACACGATGCTATCATGTTACGAGTATTCCCTGTTTCTCTTACAGGAGCTGCGAAAAGATGTGTTGATCGATTACCTGTTGGGACTGTCAACACTTGGCCTATCTTAAAATAGTGTTTCATTCAGAGATACTGTCCTCCATCAAAGACGGCTAAGCAATTAGAAGAAATCCATAACTTCAAGCAAGAGGGTGATGAAACGTTATACCAAGCTTGTTAAAGATATAACGAGTTGTTATACAAATGCCCTACTCATGATCTCAACAGCCAACAAACGGTGAACGTCTTCTACAAGAGTCTGAACATCTCCTCAAGACAAATGATTGATTCTCAAGGGCCGATTCCTGGTATGACACCCACTTTGGCTTTAGAAACTATTCAAAAGATGGCAGACCATTCTCACAAATGGCACAATAGAGGGAGCAACCGAAGTAAGAATGGAGATATGGAAGGCCTTGTAGCAATAAACAACAAATTAGAAAGCCTTGGAAGAGAAATGAAGAAGCTCAAGGAAAACGTGCATTCCATTCAAGTAGAGCGAAACGAGACTCCACCTACTAAAGAATGATCCTCCAACGAGGAAGTTAAAAGGATCGGAGAAGTTAAATATGGAAGAGAATCCCTTTTCAACAACTACAATAACGGGCCCAGATATCGAGAAAAATCCCCAGGATTCTACACAAGAATCAACAACAATCCTCCCAAACCTAGCCTTGAAGAAATAATGCACATGCATATCGAAGAATCTACGAAAAAGGGAAATAAACTCAAGGAATGGATGGTCAAAGTGAAGGAGGACACCAATATGAACCTACGTAACCAAGATGCTACGATTAAAAACCTCGAAACATAAATTGGGCAATTGGCTAAAAACCTTAAAACGAGTAATGCTAAAGCCATTGCCTGCAAAGCCATATTTGCGCAAGATAAAGCAAAGAAAGAGCAGTGCACATCCTCTATCACTAATGATCTTTCCGGGATTAACTACCTAAGAGAGGATGATGTTAATACAAATATCGTCATTAAATGTTATTTATATTTTTGATCTTTACTTAAGTTTTGTTAACAACAAAAGTAAATTTAATTTGTATAAAAGCTTAAAGCTTGTCAAGTTTAATAGATATTAAAACAAGCTTTTTCAAACAATATATTCATCATTCAAGCATTTACATTTATGATTAGTGACATCTTGATATGACTCTAATCATTATGTATGATAGTAGTGTTTAGAATGTGTTAGGTTCTTAAAACCAAACACTACTTAAGTACTTGCATATTTCTAAAAATAGAAATACAACATATGACATCATGTGATGCATCATGGAAATCATTGGAAGATTTTATTAGATATTTTGTGTGGATTTGTACTCTTCATATCTTGCACAATCTCACTTAAATAGAGTTGACTTTGGCAAGATTTGATATCTTGGCTGTCAGACCCGGCGGTACCAAATTGGTACACGGACGGAACCCTTTAAAGGGTTCCGCGGTCCGTGGACGCTCCTGTCCATTTTGGCTATAAATAGCAATGCCAAGCCAAGTATTTTTTCATCCCTTTCCATTATACTCTCATGCATATCTTCTCTCTAACCTTTCTGACTCAGTTTCATATCATAGTAGTGATCTCTTTTGTAGCAAAGAAGATCAAGTCACATTCAAGCTTCAAACGAGAAGTTGGAAGTCTTGTTTGTTTAGTGTTGTATGATCTAGTGTTGATTCATACTTCATTGTTGTATTAAACCATCATAATCTTGTGAGTGTGAGTGGTTAGTATTTTAGTCCTCAAAATACATTGTGCGGGAGTAGTTGTACCCTTGGAAAGAACTCGACATCTAGCTTAGTGTCGGAAATTGTGTAAGCGAAGTGTAAAGGTTTTCTCCGCCGGTGAAAGGAGCTTGTTGACTAGTGAAGTTAAACTCTCGAGTGTGAGACTCAGGGAGTGGAGTAGGGCAAGGAAATAGAGTCCTTGTAGACCGAACCACTATAAACAACTTGTTGTGGTTTGATCATTTCTTTCCTTATTTACTCTTTACATATTACTTGCATATTTCATCAACATATCCAAAGATCAATATCAATTGATCTTTCAATAAGTTTCAAAACAAAGTTTTTAATTGGTAAACTATTCAACCCCCCTTCTAGTTTTCTACAATTGGTACCAGAGCCTCGTTGCTCAAGAATTTCTAAAATAACTTGTATTTTATAAACTTGAAACGATCCATGGATTCTGAAAACTTTAAAGAAGGGCAATCTATGCAAAGACCACCACTCTTTGAAACCAATGGATTTATCTATTGGAAAAACCGTTTTGAAACATATGTAAAATCAAAAGATATAGATCTTTGGTTTATTATTGTTAAAGGGGATTTTAGTTCTACAACAAAGGATATTTCTGTTGATGAACAAAAGAAATTAGTTGCTAAAAATAATGAAGCTAAAATGATGCTTTATAATGATTTACCTAGAAAAGAATATGAAAGAATTTTTATGTGTGAAACCGCCAAAGATATTTGAGAATCTTTGATTATTACACATCAAGGTAATTCACAAGTCAAGGATAAAAAAATTGATCTTCTTGTTCAACAATATGAACAATTTGTTATCCCTGAAGATGAAACCATTGATTGTGGATTTGCTCGCTTTAACACTATTATTACATCACTTAAAGCACTTGATGAATCTTTTCGTAGTAAGAACTTGGTCAGGAAATTTCTTAGAGCACTCCATCCCAAATGGAGAGATAAAGTGACCGCTATTGAAGAATCAAAAGATCTTTCAAAAATGTCACTAGACGAGCTAATCGGTAACCTCAAAGTACATGAAATGGTGATGGAGAAAGATTCGGAGATCATCAAATGAAAAAGGGAGAAGATCAAATCCGTTGCTCTAAAAGCAAAGGCGGAATCAAGGGATGATGTCGAATCTTGCTCCGGTAGTGAAGATGAGGAATATGCCATGGCCGTTAGAGATTTTAAGAAGTTCTTTAGAAGAAGAGGAAAGTTCGTAAGACAACCTCGAGAAGAAAAGAAGCCATTCCGAAGAGATCGGGATGACAAAAAAGGTAAAGGTGAAAGAAAGTGTTTTAGATGTGGTGATGCAAATCATCTCATAGGAGAATGTCCCAAGCCTCCTAAAAGCAAAACTCAACGAGCTTTTGTAAGTGGTGCTTGGAGTGATAGTGAAGACGATGAAGAGTCAAGCAAGGAAGAGATCGCTCTAATGGCACATGAGTCAAATGAGGTACTTTCCGACTCTTCTTACTCTTCTATTGATGATGACACCTTGCAAAAACAATATAATCAATTGTGTGAGCTAAGTCTAAAAATCGTAACTAAAAATAAATTTTTAAAAACCAAAGAGGAATTTTTGGAAAATGAAGTTTATGAGTTAAAAGAAAAAGCAAAACGACTTGAAAAAGGAAAAGAAAATGACGATGATTGTAAATCATGTCAAGAGCTTAAACTTGAAATAGAAAAACTAAAACTCACACAAGATGTTTTAATTGAAAATAATTCTAAATTTAAAAGGTTTAACAAAAACATCGCTCTTGCCGATGAAATAGTTAAAATCCATAAAACACCAGGAGACATGAATGGGCTAGGATTTAATGAAGTATTAATTCCAAAGAGTCAAAACAAAATGGCCGAAAAAGAAGAACAATCTGTCAAAACTGCTGCAGTACAGCACGGACCAGACAGAACCAAAATAAGGGTTCCGTCCGTGGAAACAAATGGTGCTGTGGGTACTTCAGCAGGACAAAATGTTCGTAATACGGACCGTACTGAATTTGTCAAAGTAACAAAGAAAACCAAGGATAGTGTTAAACTAAAACCAGTTGTTACATCATGAGTAGGACTTGCTAAAAATGAATTTAGATCAAAAACTACTCAACAACGATATAAAGCACCTTTTGCCAAACGCCCCTTTCCTAAGAGCAACCACAACGTACAACCCAACTACCAACACAATGGTTGGAATCAAAACTTCCCTAGACCATATCAAACTCCAGATTACATGTCATGGAACTCTTTCCCATCATTTCCATACATGAATCAAATTAATGGTATGTTTAACCCAAACGGACCCATGAGATATTGGGGACCAAATGCTTGAGTTATTTACTTCTTAGGTATGCTTGAAAGTTGGATTGGAACCTGATGAATGGATAAAAGATAGTGGATGCTCACGACACATGACGGGCAACAAAAGTCTCTTCTCATCATACCAAGAGTATGACGGAGGTAATGTCACTTTTGGTAGCAATCTCAAAAGCAAAATCATTGGCAAAGGTACGATCGCTCATAACTCCCTAACTATTGAAAATGTTGCTCATGTGGATAGGTTAGGATTTAATCTACTTAGTATTAGCCAATTTTGTGATAAAAAGTATAAAGTACTATTTGATGAAAATGGTAGTAAAATACTAAAAGATGGTATCACCATAGCTAAAGGAGTTAGGAAAAATAACATATACGTCATGAAGATAGATAAAACATATAACAACAAACTTTGTCTAACAACATTAGATGATAGCTCATCTCTTTGGCATAGACGCTTAGGTCACGCTAATATGAGACTTATACAAAACCTATCTTCAAAAGAGCTAGTTAGGAATTTACCAAAACTAAAATATGACCAACACTTTTGCGACGCTTGCAAAATTGGTAAACAAACCCATAGTAGTCACAAATCTAAAAATATGGTGTCCACATCTAAGTGTCTAGAATTATTACATATGGACTTGTTTGGACCATCCGCTATAAGAAGCTACGGAGGCAACCTATACACTTTGGTCATAGTAGATGATTACTCAAGGTTTACTTGGATGTTGTTTTTAAAAACCAAAAATGAAGCTTTTGATAAATTTGAAATTCTTAGCAAGAAAATTCAAAATCTACTAGGTGTTAAAATTGTGTCGATCCGAACGGATCATGGTCGTGAATTTGACAACGAAACTCAATTTGGAAACTTTTGTAATACAAATGGTATAACACATAACTTTTCCGCTCCAAGAACACCTCAATCAAATGGAGTAGTAGAACGTAAAAATAGAACAATTCAAGAAATGAGTAGAACAATGCTTAATGAACAAAACATTCCTCAAAAGTTTTGGTGCAACGCCGTTGACACTTCTACATATATTTTGAATAGAATCTTAATACGTCCTTTCCTAAACAAAACACCATATGAGCTTTACAAAGGTAAAAAGCCACCTTTAGGATATTTTAGAGTCTTTGGTTGTAAATGCTTCATTCTTAATACTAAAGACTATCTCACCAAGTTTGACCCAAAGTCTTATGAAGGTGTATTTCTGGGTTATTCTCAAACTAGCAAAGCTTATATTGTCCTTAACAAAGAAACAATGATAGTCGAGAAATCGTTGAACATAACGTTTGATGAAAGTCCACCTCCCTCTAAGACATCACCTTTGGTAGATGATGACTTAGTTGAAAGTCAAATAATAGAAAGTCAAATTAATGATAACAAGGAAGATGAACCATTAAATAAGGAAATTATAAACATCAAAGAATCTAAAAGTCATCCTTTAGAAAAGGTCATAGGACAACTTAATCAAAGAACCTTAAGGTCACAAGCCCAAAAGCAAAGTAATCATTTTTGTTTTGTATCCACCATAGAACCGAAAAACATAAATGAAGCAATAAAAGATGAATCATGGGTAATTGCCATGCAAGAAGAATTAAACCAATTCGTTAGAAATGATGTTTGGAAATTAGTTCCAAAACCTAAAGATCAAACCATAATTGGAACGAAATGGGTTTTTCGAAATAAAATGGATGAAAATGGTATAGTATCTAGAAACAAAGCTAGGCTTGTTGCACAAGGCTATAATCAACAAGAAGGTATTGATTATGATGAAACTTATGCTCCGGTAGCTAGACTCGAATCTATTAGAATATTACTTGCTTATGCATGTGCTTATGACTTTAAATTATTTCAAATGGATGTTAAAAGTACCTTCCTTAATGGGTTTATTAACGAAGAAGTGTATGTTGCTCAACCTCCCGGTTTTACCGACTTTGAGAAACCACATCATGTCTTCAAACTCAAGAAAGCATTATATGGTCTTAAGCAAGCACCAAAAGCTTGGTACGACCAACTTAAGACTTTTCTTATTGATAACAAATACTCTATGGGATTAGTAGATAACACTCTTTTTACCAAGAAAAAGGAATCACATATTATCATTGTTCAAATATACGTTGATGACATTATATTCAGATCAACTTGTCAAGAACTATGTGATGATTTCTCTAAAATCATGCACGACGAGTTTGAAATGAGTATGATGGGTGAGTTAAATTTCTTTCTAGGACTTCAAATTAAACAACTAGAAGATGGCATATTTTTTAACCAATCTAAATATATAAAAGACATGCTTAAGAAATTTGGGCTTGAAGATTCCAAACCAACTAAAACACCCATGTCCCCGGACACCAAACTCACCAAGGACGAAGAAGGTGAATCCGTAGATAACACTAAATATAGAGGAATGATTGGTAGCCTACTCTATCTTACGGCTAGTAGACCCGACATTATGTTTAGTGTTTGTCTATGTGCTCGCTTTCAAGTAAACCCAAAGGCATCACACTTAGAAGCCTTAAAAAGGATTTTTAGATACATTAAGGGAACAACATGTTTAGGATTATGGTATCCCAAAGGAACGGATGTAGAAACCATAGTGTATGCCGACTCGGATCATGCCGGTAACTATGTCGATAGAAAAAGTACAAGTGGTATTTGCACTTTTGTTGGACACTGTCTCACCTCATGGTTTGCAAAGAAGCAAACGGCCTTAGCCATCTCAACTACTGAAGCCGAGTACGTCTCAGCCGAAAAGGCATGTCAACAAGCTCTTTGGATGAAGCAAGCTCTCGTAGATTACGGAATTCATCTCAATGACATTGTGATACTTTGCGACAACAAAGGAGCCATCGATCTCAGCAAGAATCCCGTTCAACATGCTCGTACAAAGCATATTGAAATCCGTCATCACTTTCTTCGCGATAATGTTCAAAAAGGGAACATTTCAATTGAGAAAGTATCCTCCGAAGACAACATTGCCGACATCTTAACTACGCCTCTTAAACAAGAACCTTTTAATCTTCTTAGACTTGGTTTAGGGTTAATGGAACCAAACATGTAGGATAAACATAGCCTAAAACATTAGAATAGCCAAACCAAACAATTTTGTTTTATATCTGCTACTGTAGCCACGGTACCAAACGACAACAAGGACGGAACCAAAATTTTGGTACCGTCTGGTCCGTGGTGTCTACAGAAGCAAAAATACTACCTACAAAACATCTTCTTCCTCAAAACCCACTTTACCAAAACGTGTAAAACTTAAACCAAGCTCATTATTGACACCTTCCCTCTCACTAATCACAGAAGATAACATCATTGTAAGTATCCTAACTACATTTTATCTCTCAATTATGAGTCTAGGATTCTTATTTATGCACAAAACTATCAAAAATCATTACATGGGGTTTTATGTATGCTTTTATGCTAAATATGAATTCAATTGGCAAATTGCATAACTAGTCATTGAAATTAGGTACTACATTATCATATTGCATAAACAAATCATGTTTCCCACTAATTAATAGATAATGAATATAAGGCCTTATTCAAATAACTAAACACCCCATGTCAAAAATTTTGAAAAGCTTCTCACTTGTAGGAAAACACTTTTTCATTGTTAAATACAAATAGAAACGTTAGACTTCATCACTTGCATGCTCTTGAATACTAAAGGTATTGCATAACTAATATGCATTCCTGGGTATATTCAAATGAAGCCACATTGAATTAGGAGCATTCGGGTTATCTCATGGTATTTGCCAAACACCCCACTAAAACCATTTTTATGCATAAAATGAGTCGAGATAACCGCAACTCCAAATTGTTTTCATATAGGCACACACTAGAACCAAAACGTTAAAATTTATTCTCATTTTTAACATATTAATTCTTGTCCTTAGGAATAACCATGGTAGCCGCAAGATTCTATGATCACAAAGACACCCTTAACTACATTCCCAAACACCACAAAACCAAAGGACTTACTAAGGAACAAGTGGAAATATTTAAGAGTCTAGAATCAAGGTATTTCCATGAGGGTAGAACCATTCACTCATCCTTCCTTGAAAATACCAATCTTCGTGAAGAACTAGCCGCCATTCAATTCGATTGTCTTCTTGACATCGATGAACCAATTTGTCCTAGGTTTGTGTTAGAATTCTATGCTAGTGTGACCGGCTTTAGTGATGAAGACGATGATGAATATTGTCTTAGGTTTAGAATCAATCAAAACGACTACACCATCACCTTAGGCGACTTTGCTCAAGTGTTGGGAATTCCCAACCGAGGAACTTGTATCTACACGGACAAGTGGTCACTCACGGTGCTTGATGCAATCAATGACCGCTCTCTTCCCTACCAAACCCGTTTGGCCGATAAGGATGCCATCCGTGAATACCTTTTTAACCCAAAAAGTGATACAACCCGAGTTACCCGAAAGGGAAAGGAGGTAAGCCGAGATCCATATGGAATGGAGCTAAATGGACTTAAACCGGAATTTAAGAAATGGGAGGAGCTACTTAGAGCCAACGTCATTAGCACCATAGGAAATAGGGATCACATAAACGCTTGCCTTTGTCACATGCTCTACAACTTGTCCACCCGACAACCATTCAACTTAGCCTACTACATAGCTAGGAGAATGATTGATATTCCAACTCAAGGATCGGTTGCTCTTCCATACGGGATGCTTCTCACCCGTCTCTATAGAAACTTTGCACCAATTCCACCAACCCCAAAAGGGATGCACCTTCACTATGAACTCATCCCTCACATCTTTGTACCTTTTAGTGATGAACGAGTTGCTAAGACAAAAGGCAAGAGAGCAAAACCTCCAACTCCATCATCATCATCATCAAATAGCTCCGAGGATGATCTTCCAAGCTCTCGTCTCCCACCTCACGAGTATTATGCGTCTCTTCCCGAGATTGAAAATGAATCAGCGGAATTCAAGCAAACTAAGGGAATGTTCAAGTGCCTTGGTAGGATGATGAACAAGATTTACAAGAAGTTGGACAAATGAGGGTACTTTAAGGAGTGTTTGGAACAATACATTATCATTAATGTTTGATACTATTTAGTTGTTTTTATCTTGTAGGATGATAATATGACTTCTAAAACTGATGTATTGATAAGGTTTTAAAAGGTACCATTTTGAGGGGTCGTTTAAGCCCTTATTTGATCACTTTTGTATCCGTTATTGCTTAATATCGTTCCTTTTCACTTTTTAGGTCTCTTGAAGGCAAAATGCTGGAATGGCACTTATTTGGACGAAAAGGCGCGGATATATAAAGAAAATGGCCAAAGTCAGAATCGAGACACTCAAAGCTGCTGAAAATAGAAGGCAACGGCGTCAGGTGTTAATTGCGACGCCGTCGGAGGATTTTTGTAACGATACAGAAGCCAAAAACCCTATTTTCAGGTGACGACGTCGGCCTTTAAAAGAGTAGGCCGTTGCTACTCAGACGGCCTAGATGCGACCCAGACGACGTCAGAAGCTGAAGAGGACGGCGTCACAGACATAAGGTGACGCCGTCGCAAGGTTAACGTGGCCAAGACGAAACCCTAATGACGGCGACACGACGGCGTCACAAAACATAAGGTGACGCCATCGCATATGTAATATTATATATAGAATCCGAATTTTTCAGTTTTAGGGGAGTCTTTTGTGGAGTAAAAACCTAAAACCAAACCAAGGGTGTCTTGTACAGTATTTCAGGGTTCCAAACCCTATCTTACATCAAGATAAGTATTTACTTCATCAATTCAATTATGTCTTTGATTATTTGTGTGTATGCTTGCATGTTCTCCATGTCCGGCTAATTTATTTGTGTGTTTGCTTAGGGAATATGAAACTTAATTATTAAATATTGATTGGTTGTTTCTTATCTTAGTTGATTAATGATCTAGTAATGCGATAGGTCATTCGTTGTGTACTTAATGCTTGATTCATCTTTGTGAACCTTAGAATATAATTACCTGAGTAGTTGTAAGCTAAACCATCCAAAGAGTGCCTTAGAGTAAGAGTTTATTATCCCTAGTGGGTTTTGTAGACGAGACCCTTTGGTAAGTTCAAAGAGTTAGGGAGAAACGCATACCCTACAACTTTAGACACACAACGCAACTAAGAATAAGACGTGACAACTCAACCATCAATAGGAGATAATTAAGGAGTAGTAAAACCTAAGTAAACACATCTTTAAACTATCATACGAGCACAAATTAATTAGACATAGACTACCACCACCTTAGTTTAGATAATTAGATAATAGTAGAGTAATCGGTAGAAATACCAACCCCCCAAATCCAATACCTGAGATTCGTACCTTTCAATTGCCTAAAAAAACATAAAAAAGATAAAAATAATCTTCCTCAACCTTAACCTTAGCGTAGTAACTTCTCACTAGCATTCTTATTCCCCTAGAGAACGATATCAATACCCGTGGCTTACCCTAATACTAGACTACAATGATTAGGTTCACTGCCTAGGGTGTTGAAAAACTTGCTCGACGAAAAGGAAGTTCCTTTGACCCCGAACGCGCTGCGTAAGCGTATCAAGTTTTTGGCGCCGCTGCCGGGGAATAGAATAGCTAGTTAGTAGTCCACCTCGTTTAGGTTCTTTGCTTGATTCCTATCAAGTAAATTTTTTCTCATTTTTAGCTTTCTCTTAGTCTATCCCCCTTCTTCGTGACCTTTGTTCGTAACACCCATCACTTTTCATCATGGAAGATGATAACCAACCACCACTCATCAACCCACCACCAAATGACCTGCCAAGAGCCCGTACTCTTGGTGAATACTCAAGACCAAGCCACCTAGGCTATAGGAACACCATTGAGCTTCCCGACCAAGCCCAAACTACGGCCCTGCGATCCGACACCATCCGGTTGGTGCAAAACGGATGTGCATTCCATGGACTTCGTTCCGAAGATCCAAATCAGCATCTGAGGGATTTCCTCAAAATTGTCGATTCCATCGACCTTGATGCTACTACTCGGGAGACCACGCGCCTGCGTCTCTTCCAATTCTCTCTACGGGACCAAGCTAGTAATTGGCTTGAGCGACTTCCTGCCGGCTCCATCTCAAATTGGGATGATCTTACCTCTCGCTTCCTTGCTCAATTTTTCCCACCGGGGAGAACCACCAAACTTAGGCGAGACATCTTGACGTTTCAGCAACTCCAAGATGAGTCTCTCTACAAAGCATGGACTCGATTCAAGGAACTACTCCGTAGACTCCCCCACCATGGCATTGATCTTTGGCTTCAAATCCAAATCTTCTATGATCATACCGATTTCATCACTCGACGATCCATTGATCGAGCCGCCGGTGGAAGGCTCAGCGACTTTAACGCAGAAAAATCTTGGGATATTATAGAGGAGCTGGCCGATCAAAGCTACGAAGATTGGAATGAATCTCCTGAAACTCCGATTAACGTGGTTAATGCCATATCAACTCCTTATGAATCCTCCGATACCCTCGAGGAGCAATTGAGTGCCATTGAGAGAGGAATTGATTATCTTATGGAAAGGCAGAAAAGAACCTCCGTACAAATTCCTCGAGAAGCTGTCAAATCCGCCAACTCCACCAACCGCCCCACACCTTCTTCGGAGTCCCCAAGTCGTGAGCAAAACCCAAGTTCCGAAAGGCGCTTCCGTTCTACTTCACCAATACCACTTTCACCAAGCTTCAAGGATCAAATGAGGGAGTACATGGCAGCTCATACGGAGAGATTAGCCAGATTTGAAGAGGAGTTTTATAGGCAGAGAGAGGAAATGCAAACAAAAATGACAGAAATGATGAATTTGGTAATTGAATTTACCAAAACAAAGGTTCCCGAAAAAGTGCTCGTAAGAAGCAACGATTGCCCTCCCACTTCATTTGTTAACGCCGTTTCCATTATACCCGAGAATGCAAGGGTTGAGATGTGGAAAACTAAGGAAAGCAAGAAGGAGGAGTCTGTGCCTAATAATGAACCTGAGACCATTGAGTACTACCTTAAGCACGAAATCAACAAGAAAACCATTGCAAACCAGGTAAACAACTTTAGGTACAATGAAGTTCTTAGGGAAGCTCTTGAAGGAAAAATGACGGAAGAAGAATATGACGCCTTACCTATGGAACCTCTGTATGAGTTGGTTATAAAAAAACCGTTAACAAGAAAACGAGACACCACAGGGAATTTCGTGATACCAGTTAGCGTCGGTGACATTGATAATATAAATGCCTTGGCCGATCAAGGGACCGATGTGAACATAATGCCACTGTCAATCTATAATAAGTTAACTAAGGAGAAACCAGCCAAGACCGACCTTAGACTTTCCTTAGCTAATCATACTTATGTCCACCCCGTAGGAATCGCTGTAGATGTTCTAATTGAGGTGGCTAACATCGTTTATCCGGTGGATTTCGTGATCATTGATGTTGAGGAAGATAAAAACGTACCCCTCATTCTTGGGACACCGTTCCTGGCCACCGCCAAGGCAACCATCAAATGCGGAGAAGGCATCATGATACTCAAAAGCGGGAAGGGGTACGCTAGGATACCCATCATCCCAAGATACCCTCTTAAGATCATGGAAATGATTACGGGTGGAAATCGAAAAGCCCCGGGCAACAATGTTAAGAAGAAGATGAATGACTGGGAAAAAGGGCTTAGAGACTTTATGATTCAAGGATTGTATGCGACGTTGTGGAAACCCGATAAAAAGTTAGGAAGCAATCCCACCTCAATACCTAAGGTACAAAAGGACCCTAAGGAATTTCTAAAGGGAGAAAAAGTGCTCTTGTATAGATCTCGGATAAGGGCATTACTAGGAAGAAACAAACCAAGATGGTTTGGGCCATTCACAGTTAAGGAGACCAATTTAAAAGATAAAACCGTCGCCATAATTGACAGCGTTGGCAAGGAATCCACGGTGAGCATACAGCGTCTACACCCTTTCGATGAAGGGAAAACAAAGGGTCAAGAGGGCGGTAATGAGAAAACGTAGGAGTACGACTACGAGTCTAGCCACAAGACTCTTAAATAAAGAAAAGCGCTTCGTGGGAGGCAACCCGTGCTTAATTGTTTGCTTGTTAGTGTCATATATCTTTTATTAATTGTTTATCCTCATGTTTAAATTTGTAAAAATGCTTTATTTTGTTTTTAATCTCGTCTTAATTGCATATAAAGGTATTTTACATAAGGGATAAGTGTAGGGAGGATTACACACGTTTTCAAAAGAAACGTAAACATGAGAATAACAATTAAATAAAAGATATATATGTTTGTTTGTTCGAGTCAAATGCTTGTATCGAGTCATAATGGATGTTTTTTTGCAGAAATTTTTCTAGATTCTAAAGATGTAAATTTTCCAGAATTTTTTCAGAAAATCGCAGAACAGTTTTTGTCAGGATAACCTGACGGCGTCAGGATTGCAACCTGACGGCGTCAGGAAGGAGTAAAAACATAAGATCACTTTTTCTCGTTTTCTGAGCTACTTATAAATTTTTGGAATTTTCCAGGTCTTAATTTTCTTAGAAATTCTGTAAACATCCATTCCACAAGCATTATATCCTAGTTTAAATCGAGTCTTATATATATTATTACCGCCGATTTTACGCGAAGGTTTCGTTTGTTTTTTTCAAGTGTGCAGGTTTAGTTTGTCAAGAAGAAGTTACACAAGATTGGAGGAGCTTTTCACGCAATAATTCTTCTTGGAAAGGATTTAACCACCACTTTACACGGATCCTACCGAGCTAATCAGGGGAGTATTAGTTTCTTTCGTTTTTGATTACCTTCTTTTATCATAACTTTGATACTTTCGGGGAACATTGGGGACAATGTTCAGTTTAAGTGTAGGGAGGGAAAATAAAACGGGAACTTTGAAACTATGCTTATCCTTGATTATTTGCTTTGTTCAATTGTGATTGTGTAATAAACCATGAGAAAATGTCGGTTAGGGTAATTTTGGCACCAAATTTAAAATTTTTCATGACATATAGGAGTGGGCCATTAGTCTTAACAAAAGCGTCTCACGGATAGGAAGTTATATGACTAGCACAAAACCCTTTACCACCCAAATTCCACCAAAAATGTGAGGATCGCCCTTAGATTAGTAGGAATTAAAAGCATTCATCTTTAATGCTTAGAGTGTGAAACGGTAGTATATTAGATTCTAGAACTTGTTTTGTGATGCATTCCGAGATCGCTAGTAAGACTACACTTGTGTAGTTAGGAATAACTAAATGATAAGAGGCATTAGGATAACCCTTGTTTGATACCCGTAATATAATTACTTCTTTCACATCGGTTGAGTAATTCCCCCACACCCTTTGCGTTGTACTCATCTTTAGTACACGATACCCCTAGTTAACCCCTCAGAGCCTATCCTTTTCACGGTTCTCGTGATGTTTAGGTTTTTCCGGAATATCAATGAAGAGCATTGTTTACACCCCACCCCCAAATATACACCCAAATCGCCTTAGCCTACCTCTTATGCACTCACTTTTAGTGCAAATGATTGTTATCACCCTAAACCCTTAGTTCAATTATCTGGTTGCTTGCATGAGTTGCTAAGTCGAGTCATATCCTTTGTATACAGTTTTGGGACGATTGGGATTCATGGGAAAAGTTAAAGTTTATGAAATGACGGGAAGGGAACGTTAAATTCAAATTCCCTTTGTTTGCGTAATAATGTACCCCAATTGTTTTGATCTTTTCAATTCGGGTCAAATTAGTGTTAGAGTAATAAAAACTCAAGTGTAGGGATGTGCCTATAAATCCCTATCATTTTGATGTTACCGTAGAGGATGGTAGAGTAAAAGTGTAAAAACAAAAAAAAAAAAAAAAAAAAAAAAAAAAAGGGCTATCATCCTACATCTATCCTTTAAATTTATGTTTGTTTATTTCCGTTACCTAGAGTTTTAGAGTGTCGAGTCTTGGCTTAGCAACGCCATTCTTCGTATGCATTTAACATAGAGATTTTTGACTTACCACCACTAAATAGCCTATCCCACCAAACCCTTGTTTCCCTACCGTAAGCCTAACATTACAACCCTTTAAAAGACCTCTTTGATAGTCTTTCCTAGGTGCTTACGCCAAAGCGATGGAGGTTTGATCTATTCTCAAGCCTATGGTAATCTGTGTACTAGGACCGGTTAATGAGTGTTTATCTTCCATTTCCTATTTGTTATATTTCATATATACACCCGAGAGAGATGTGAGTATCCAAACACCCCATGTGAGGTGCTAGTATGTAATTTTCATGCTTGTTATGACTTTTGCGGGGCTTATATGTGTTGTGGACCGTTTTAAATCAATGCTTCATGACCCCTAACTTATAAATTAATTGGCTAAAAGCACATTTGCTTGAGGACAAGCAAATAACAAGTGTAGGGATATTTGATAAGGTTTTAAAAGGTACCATTTTGAGGGGTCGTTTAAGCCCTTATTTGATCACTTTTGTATCCGTTATTGCTTAATATCGTTCCTTTTCACTTTTTAGGTCTCTTGAAGGCAAAATGCTGAAATGGCACTTATTTGGATGAAAAGGCGCGGATATATGAAGAAAATGGCCAAAGTCAGAATCGAGACACTCAAAGCTGCTGAAAACAGAAGGCGACGGCGTCAGGTGTTAATTGCGACGCCGTCGGAGGATTTTTGTGACGATACAGAAGCCAAAAACCCTATTTTCAAGTGACGACGTCGGCCTTTAAAAGAGTAGGCCGTTGCTACTCAGACGGCCTAGATGCGACCCAGACGACGTCAGAAGCTGAAGAGGACGGCGTCACAGACATAAGGTGACGCCGTCGCAAGGTTAAAGTGGCCAAGACGAAACCCTAATGACGGCGACACGACGGCGTTACAAAACATAAGGTGACGCCGTCGCATATGTAATATTATATATAGAATCCGAATTTTTCAGTTTTAGGGGAGTCTTTTGTGGAGTAAAAACCTAAAACCGAACCAAGGGTGTCTTGTACAGTATTTTAGGGTTCCAAACCCTATCTTACATCAAGATAAGTATTTACTTCATCAATTCAATTATGTCTTTGATTATTTGTGTGTATGCTTGCATGTTCTCCATGTCCGGCTAATTTTTTTGTGTGTTTGCTTAGGGAATATGAAACTTAATTATTAAATATTGATTGGTTGTTTCTTATCTTAGTTGATTAATGATCTAGTAATGCGATAGGTCATTCGTTGTGTACTTAATGCTTGATTCATCTTTGTGAACCTTAGAATATAATTACCTGAGTAGTTGTAAGCTAAACCATCCAAAGAGTGCCTTAGAGTAAGAGTTTATTATCCCTAGTGGGTTTTGTAGACAAGACCCTTTGGTAAGTTCAAAGAGTTAGGGAGAAACGCATACCCTACAACTTTAGACACACAACGCAACTAAGAATAAGACGTGACAACTCAACCATCAATAGGAGATAATTAAGGAGTAGTAAAACCTAAGTAAACACATCTTTAAACTATCATACGAGCACAAATTAATTAGACATAGACTACCACCACCTTAGTTTAGATAATTAGATAATAGTAGAGTAATCGGTAGAAATACCAACCCCCCAAATCCAATACCCGAGATTCGTACCTTTCAATTTCCTAAAAAAACATAAAAAAGATAAAAATAATCTTCCTCAACCTTAACCTTAGCGTAGTAACTTCTCACTAGCATTCTTATTCCCCTAGAGAATGATATCAATACCCGTGGCTTACCCTAATACTACACTACAACGATTAGGTTCACTGCCTAGGGTGTTGAAAAACTTGCTCGACGAAAAGGAAGTTTCTTTTACCCCGAACGCGCTGCGTAAGCGTATCATGTATGCTAACAATCTTATGCAGGGGGATAGCACAAGTATGCTATCAAATTTTACCCATTTTCACTATAATGTGAAAATCAATAAGCCTTGCTCAAAATCTATGCTCCACCATGTTTATACATGTGTTATTTACTTTTCCTAAATAGAAATGTTTAGTATAACACCTTTTGAGAAAAATTTCAGGTTTCGGAAAAATGCCCGACACCTAAAAACATACTCTGTCTTGTTTTCTGCACTCCACGGGCCAGACGGCACCAACGATTTGGTACCGTCCGTTATGTAAAATGGTACCGCCGTGCCTGTACAGGCGGACCAGACGACACCCTTTTTAGGGTTCCGGCCGTGTATGATTTTGGTGCCGTGGATCCTCCAGGTAATTTTCTGAATTTCGACTCTTTCGTGATTCCAAATTACCATCCATTACTTATAAATCAATCTTAACTATTTTATACTCTTATTAGAACTAGTATACTTCACTTAGGTATATAAGAAATCCATTTCCCACCAAAATTCAAAAATTTGAAAAATCTACCCAAGGAGCCCTTTGGCATAAAGGAAGGAACCAAATTTTTGGTACCTTCAAATCCGTGGGTGATCTGATTGAAAGGAAATTCCACTCATTAGAACACATTTATTGCAAATCTTTTCTTCTTCACTCCATCTCTTTTGAATGGATTGACTTGGGTGATATGACTAGCATTCAACCCACTTCCAAATCATTAGGAACCTCATCTCTTCAATGGTTTAACATCAAATCAAACACATTTCTCCATATTTTTTCACTTCTATAAATTAAGAGGTTTTACCATGATCATCCTCACACCTTCTTCATTCTTACTATCATCTAGCAAAGAAAAACCAAAGTCAAAAATGACAAAATCATCTCCAAAACCTTGCAAGAAGACCGCTAGAATTAGTGTGAGGCCTTGTTGCTTTGTTAACCTTAGCTCCTCATCCGAGTCTTCTCCACTCACAATCTCATCTCCCATCCGAGATGATACAAGTCTTACCTTAGCTACACCAAATCAATCACACATTGTGATCACCACTCCACCACCTACAGAAACACCAACTTCACCTCCACCGGCACCTATCCAAACATCCAAAACACCCTCACCACCTTCTCCACCAAAGTCTCCTACTCTCATGCCTATGGAGTTATTCTCCACTCCACCAACTTCACCACATCCTTTCTTGGAGGACTTGGATGACTTGCCTCCTAGGCCAAATCATCCACCACCATTGCCATCCTTTGGCACAATTGAGCAAATAGCTCATGAATCACCAAGGTCATCTTTTGACCCAAACGCCCCACTAGGGCCAAAACCTCTTCTCTTCCACCCCATTTACAAAGACATTAATGGTCCTTTGTATGGGGATCATCCACTCCCAACATCAATGTCCCCTCATCTTGAGGACATTGAGGAGTGCATGTGGGATGCCAATCCCACTAGAGATGAGATTCAAGCGGAACTCCACAACCTCCACCAATTCAAAGGCATGGTGGATTCTCACTTAAGTGAGACTATGTAAATGCAAAATGCTTTGCTTTCCTCCATCATGACCACCCCAAACATTCCCAACACCACCAACACATCTACCATACCACCACCACAACCTTCCCAAACATTCTACCCTCCTAGGCATGGTTGCTCAACTTGTGAGCAAACGGCCCAAACCGTGGAAAGGACCCGGGTTATGGTCCATGACTTCCAAGAGGAAATGAGGTTCATCCTCAATCATATCCTTGAGCGCCTCAACGCTCTTTCTCATCCACCATCAACTTAGGATGGTCATAGATTAGCATTTCTTTCTAGTTCTTCTTTTCTTAGGATTAGTTTCTTTTTCTTGTACTAAAACACATCATTGTGTTCCCATTTCATGATCTTTATTCATGAAAATTTTAGCTAATGAATGGTGTTTTTATTATAGTGTTGGTGCTTTTACATAGTGTTTGGAAATGCGTGTGAATGATCATTATTACTAACATTTTTTTTTGTAGCTTTATTTTCACAATCCATGTATCTTCCCATTAAGTACCCAATTTAGGGGGAGCTTTGATCAAGGGGGAGATAATGGCTCGGGCTCATTACATTCCGTATCGCCTCTTCTTTTTGTTGAGACAAAAAGGGGGAGTTAATATAGAACTTGATTATATTTTGACTTTTCTGAAAAAGTCAAACTGACATTGACTTTCTGAAAAAGTCAAACAGGATACATCATTGATAATACTTGACTTTTCTTAAAAAGTCAACTGCATACTTTGACTTTAAGAAAAAGTCAACATCATGCATCAACTAGTGAATACTTTGACTTTCAGAAAAAGTCAAACATCATACACTTGCATTATCATTCTCTTTTCAAGTTCTAAAACTAATATTTTTATAACTCTTGCACAAACTTTGTATCTTTTATAAAAATAAAATTTATTTTTTGTCCTCAACAAAAAGGGGGAGATTGTTAATACAAATATCGTCATTAAACGTTATTTATATTTTTGATCTTTACCTAAGTTTTGTTAACGACAAAAGTAAATTTAATTTGTATAAAAGCTTAAAGCTTGTCAAGTTTAATAGATATTAAAACAAGCTTTTTCAAACAATATATTCATCATTCAAGTATTTACATTTATGATTAGTGAGATCTTGATATGACTCTAATCATTATGTAAGATAGTAGTGCTTAGAATGTGTTAGGTTCTTAAAACCAAACACTACTTAAGTACTTGCATATTTCTAAAAATAGAAATACAACATATGACATCATGTGATGCATCATGGAAATCATTGGAAGATTTTATTAGATATTTTGTGTGGATTTGTACTCTTAATATCTTGCACAATCTCACTTAGATAGAGTTGACTTTGGCAAGATTTGATATCTTGGCTGTCAGACCCGGCGGTACCAAATTGGTACACGGGCGGAACCCTTTAAAGGGTTCCGCGGTCCGTGGACGCTCCTGTCCATTTTGGCTATAAATAGCAATGCCAAGCCAAGTAGTTTTTCATCCCTTTCCATTATAATCTCATACATATCTTCTCTCTGACCTTTCTAACTCAGTTTCATATCATAGTAGTGATCTCTTTTGTAGCAAAGAAGATCAAGTCACATTCAAGCTTCAAACGAGAAGTTGGAAGTCTTGTTTGTTTAGTGTTGTATGATCTAGTGTTGA
Organism: Chrysanthemum seticuspe; assembly: GCA_019973895.1. Lineage (NCBI taxonomy): Eukaryota > Viridiplantae > Streptophyta > Magnoliopsida > Asterales > Asteraceae > Chrysanthemum > Chrysanthemum seticuspe. Next base: position 85,192,241 of record BPTQ01000005.1, read on the forward strand.
TTCATACTTCATTGTTGTATTAAACCATCATAATCTTGTGAGTGTGAGTGGTTAGTATTTTAGTCCTCAAAATACATTGTGCGGGAGTAGTTGTACCCTTGGAAAGAACTCGACATCTAGCTTAGTGTCAGAAATTGTGTAAGCGAAGTGTAAAGGTTTTCTCCGCCGGTGAAAGGAGCTTGTTGACTAGTGAAGTTAAACTCTCGAGTGTGAGACTCGGGGAGTGGAGTAGGGCAAGGAAATAAAGTCCTTGTAGACCAAACCACTATAAACAACTTGTTGTGGTTTGATCATTTCTTTCCTTATTTACTCTTTACATATTACTTGCATATTTCATCAACATATCCAAAGATCAATATCAATTGATCTTTCAATAAGTTTCAAAACAAAGTTTTTAATTGGTAAACTATTCAACCCCCTTTTAGTTTTCTACAGATGATAAATCAGAAGACGACGAGGTCTTGCCAACTCAACTTCCTGAGAAACAGCAATACCAGGAAAGTTTTCTTCTTCCTTGCACTATTGGTAATATTAAGATTCCCGCATTAGCCGATTTGGGGGCCGGGGTAAACCTTATCTCTACCACTTTATTTGAAAAAATAAAACTTACCAATTTAAAAGAAACAACTATTATGATAGAAATGGCTAATTCCTCTAAAGCTGTACCGAGGGGAATTGTGAATAATGTGCTTTTAAAAATTGGAAAATTCTTTTTCCCAACTGATTTTGTGGTTATTGACATGGGAAAGTGGGAGGCTTACAACTTAATTGTCGGAAGACCTTTTCTGGCCACTTGTAGGGCTCAAATTAAGGTTTTTGAAAAACAAATTTCTTTGGGAACTGAAAATGAACGAATAACTTTTAGTATGAAAGAGCATATAAAACCAAAAGTTGAAATTTCAAATAATGTTGATGTTGTTAATGTTCAATCACTAGATCCCGCTCTACACTTTAATCCTATTACTAATGATAGTAGAGAGAATGTTGATAATTGTAAGCAGAAACAGGAAGAAATTGTCCAAGGCATTGAGGAAACTCCGGTTCCAAACAAACATTTTAGCAACTCGATGTCAACCAAGGATATCGAATCAGTGACAGCATGGACACCGTTTACTCGTCCTCAAAAATGTGAAAGAAAAGCGAATGAATGGATATACCCTCACAAGGGAGAGAGACATGATATTGAATTAGCATTAGACGATTGGTACAAAATAAGATTTGGGAACTCAAAAATCCATAAGGGACTAGTTAAGCAGTATAAGTACAATCATCTCACTGACACAATAAACGGTGCAAGATCTAGCATAAGTATTACTAGTAGTCTTATTGCTGAAGATGATGACCGGGGAAAATCACGTGATGAATGGCTTTCACATGAATTTGGAACAGATGGCATCTGCAACACTACGAGGAAAAAGTTGTTTGACAAATGGATGAATGAGTGCCAGCGAGTGGTGGAAGTTGGCCAAGTCCAAAGGCCCCCATAGAAGCCCCGCGACTCTGAGTCTAACTTAAAGACTCGTAAATAAAGAAAAATGCTCTTTCGGGAGACAACCCGAATTATCCATTTCTTTTGTTTTATTTCCATTTCTGTAGGATTTTGTGTTTTCTAACCATTTTTGCAGGAAACGAAGAAGTTATTGCTGCTGCAGTTTGCTGATCTGACCAGAGTTACGGCGTAACTCATCAATGTGATTACGCCGTAACCAACCTTTTAGCAACATAATTCTTGACGCATTAATCATTACGGCGTAATACCATCTCTGTGGTTACGCCGTAACCACTCGCTTTGCAGCTTATGTCAGGTTTTGCCAGTTACGGTGTAACTCCCTCATAAGAGTTACGACGTAACCTTCCTCTGCTTTAATTCTTTCATTTTAAAACGCAATAACCTTGTATTAGTTTTTTTAAATGAACTTTGTGGGTGTGTTCCTTTTAAACCCTCACGAGACTTTACTCGTCCACTTGGGACACCAAGTGGTTTAAAAGGCTTGTTGCATATGCTAAATGCAACCGTGATTCCTACGAAAGTGAGTTAGGTTTGTTTTTCATTTTTCATTTTTTCCTTTTAGAATTATGCTTGTCGGTATTGTGATTTCAGGGATTGAAGTTTGCTCATGATGCTTATACGAAGGCACGTCTCTTGTTCGTGGGCCTTCTTTCTTTATGGAGCAAATTTCAGGGAAGTTCTCGCTCTAATTCTACTTTTCTCTTCACCTTTATTTAATGCTTAGTACAAAAGGGACTTTGTACAATTCAAGTGGGGGGACGGGAGTAGAATTATCTCTTGACCATTATTTTTCCCTCGTTTTTCTAGTTTATTTTGAAAAATTATGCCATTTTTAAAATTTTGACATGTTTTTCTTAACCTAACTAGAGTAGACCTTAGCCGAGCACATACAACCCTTGATATTATATGGTGAGATTAGCCTTATCCGTTTCCAATATTTTACCTCAAATCCACCAATTATGAGTGTGCCGGTAACTTGTAAACTTTAGAACTTGGCCTTTGCATCATTTCGAGACCATAGACGAGGTATGTTGAGTTAGCTCGATGTATTTGGACTTTTCAGTTTTAGAAGGCAATATTATAGGATTATCACCCAAACAGCCTACCATTATGTGTCTATCGATTAGTCACCTCGACTTCTCGACCCCCATGTGAAACCCTTTTGTTGCACTCGCCTTTAGTGCAAGATACCCCTAGATACACCCATCTGAGCCATTCCTTTCATTTTGTTAACCCGATATATTGTTTCGATACACCTATACACCTTAGCCTACCCTGTAGTCTTTATTTGTGATTGGGAAGTCATCATTTGCCTAAGTTCAAGGTTCGAGTGGAAAGGTTCGAAAATCACGCTTTCATCGACAACATTCCTGAAGATCATTGAAGACCCCCCGAAATCCCATTGTTCATCTCAAGTGGGAGGATATTATGTTTAGTATTTATTGTTATCTTGAAAAAAAAAGAAAAAAAAATGATTCGGAAAAAAAAAAAAAGTAGTTGTTATGATTTAGTTATTGTAAAGTGCAATGTTATAAGCACTATATTATGAGCTTTATAGATTTAGTAACGAGGAGGCCACCTCGGTCACATTTGAAGATTGGAGTTGGTAGTTATGCCAGCAGTTGGAGAAAAGGTAGTGTGCCCATCACGACGTCCTCTAATGATACATCTACCTTATATTTCATGATCCGGTTTCTTGACTTCAAAGCTTGAACTTTGGGCGGACGGTAAGTGGTGATGACTTGGTTATAGATTTAGACTACCTGCTTGTTTTTATTTTACACCATTTATATATCCCATGTCTTATCCTACCCTTTAGTCATGAAGCGTTTCTAGGTGATGCAGCGAGCAATCTTTGGTGTCTTGGCCATGGATTTGGTCATGTATCATTGATTTTTTCCACTTCGCTGTGACATGTTAGTAATGACGAGTCACCCCTTAACCTTTGTCGTGTCTACCCATATTGCCTTCGAGAATTGTTTAGCCCTTAACTCTAGTGGTGGAGATTTGTGTAACCGCCAAGCTTATGATAGAATACATGCTATGATTGTGCGATTGAGTGATCATCCGGAAATTGACACTTAGAATAGTTGAGAGATTTGAGTGTTTTGTTCCCCTTTCGTGAGATGTTCGGCTTTGTTTTATTCTAGCATAAGGGATTTGTAAACTTATATTTTCCAGGTTATGGGAGATATCCTTTTAGGAATCTTTCAAATAAGGTCTACTTGAGGTCAAGTAGAGTTCAAATGGGGGGATATTTGATAACATCAAATAGTCCTGAATATTAAGTGTCAATTTCCCCCGATAATGCTTGTAATTTATATCATTTATATGGATTTACGCTTGTTTTCCATTGTTTTCCACTTTCAGGTAAATTACGAGCATTGGAGCTAAAGAGACGCGAAACTGGAGAAATATCTAAATATTTATCACAGTATGCTACTTTGAAGAATTTACGGCGTAACTCGTCTCTCACATTACGCCGTAACTATTGCGTGACTCAGAAAACCAACTCATCAAAAGGTTACGGCGTAACTCTTCCCAAAGGCTACGACGTAACTATATTAGGTCAAATGAGGTTCCACGCCGCTGATACTTACGCAGTAACTATTATCCATTACGGCGTAACCAAGTTTATTGAAGACTAAGGCGTAACCACTTATTAGGTTACGCCGTAACCAACATATCTAGTGCAAAATACGATGAAATAGAAGGTTACGGCGTAACTCTTATATTAGTTACGCCGTAACCCAGATCTGGCCTACAAATACCCCACGAATTCCAGCATTTCTAATCATCCCACTCCATACACAACAACCAGAGAACGTGGGAAAAACCTCAAAGCATGTCTGGAGGAGCATACGGAGCTGTCTCCAAGGGAGAAATCACTCCCCCACGATAAGAATTAGCATTTTATATTTTCTTTACTTTCAATTCGTGTATTTCGTACCTTTGAATATTGAATTGGTTTTTATGATTAATATGAGCGGCTAAGCACCTCTTGGTGCTGGCCTAGTTATGATTCCATAATTGTTTTGTTTGCGTTTACTTTACTTTCGTACAATTATTTCTAAGTGTATGCATGCATAGTTTATTGGTAGCCACCCTTGGTTCGGTAGTTTTGAATGGAGGTAGAGGCCAATTTCCTAGGAGATATGACCAACTAACCCTAGGTGAGCGGACTGAGATGGGAAGGGTAAGATATGACCAATTGACGACCCTTTCTACTTGTGCGATTTGACCAACTGATCACCTATCGTTTGGATGAACTTAAGAATTAAGGGGTGAGTGTCTAAGTTCCTAACGGTCGGGCACTCACTATTATAAATCTAGCATGTAGCGGTAATTAATGACTTGGCTTAGGGGACCAGGAACAACAAGACTTATGAGGGGACACCTGACTTCTCCTGTGGTGGCATATTTGCTGATAGGTTAGGGCGAATTGACTAAATGTTGTCCTCTCGACTTTGACCCCACCTGAAGTAATTGGAAGTAAGTAGACGTAGACATAACTAGCTAGGAGGATTAACTAGGTTAGCACCACTCTCCTCTATTGATTTCCATTTACCATTTATCTGCTTTTATTTTATTCTGTTTTAGTTGTTTAGTTAATTAAATCCCTATCGAAACCATTATTAATCTGTGACACCTAGACTTAGTAATAATCCAACACACAAAGCTCTTGGGACGACCTCGGCTTTACCGATTACTACACTACACACGACCGGGTACACTGCCTGTTAGTGCATTAGGGTAGACCATAGGTATAACGAGTAACTATAAATATTAAAACCTGGTCAGTAAAACCTGCATCATAGCATAAACCCCTAAAATTATATTAACAAGAATTTTAATATGGATTTCCCTTGAATGGAGAATAATCAAGAGCTATAGACTTCTTAAGATTACTCCAGAGCATAAATAACACCTTATTTGATTTCTTTTATTATTCACGAAACTCTTGGAACTTGATTTAAACCTTTTTTTAGCAATTATCCTTAATACTAGTGTTGATTTTCTCCCTCTTTTTCTTTTGTTGATGTCGAACCAAATGCACACCCATCCAAGTTTAAGGAATTTTTTTATTGTCAACTAAGTCAAGAAGTTCTAAGTTATCAAAATCCTGAAATTAGTTTGAGGTTGTGTCATACATGGTCCCTCAAGTCCTATTTTTCATAATTTTGCCACACTAACTTCCTACACTTAACACTTTATCATTTAACTTTTGAATTAACTCCTTTTTATTCTTAAATGATAAACCAAACACAATATTATTCTCATATTTGATAAATGGTAAACTTTAAATATAGTACTTTATTATATAAAAGTACCTTATCGGGTTTCGAGGTGTAACATTTGTCAAATAGTGAGTCACGTTTATGATTTATATTCTTATGTATCCTTAGACTTTTGATATATAGCACATTTGTAATACATGGCGAGTTATGCTTTAATTCGTCACCAAAATCCTGGTAACTTGGGATCATACATGGGTCTTTTGGGTATGAAGAATTATGTATTATATAGTGGATATAGGCAAAAGGATTTTTTTTCATCTTTTAAGAGCATGATACTACTATAGGCGACTCGATTAATTGACTAATATTTACACGTCCGTGACCAAAGTGGAAGTTGAACTGTTGTTAAAACTTACTTTAGTAATATCATTAATTCTAGATCAAGAAACATATGTTAGCGATTTGAGATGGCTTATTGCATGTCTCAGATTAACATGTATAAGAAACAAAAAGAATAAGAATATAGCTTAATTCATAAAGTTATTAACCGTTAATGATAGTTGTTTGGTTATATGAATGGATGGAAAGTTGTTTATTTTTAGGGGCTAGGCAGAATAATGTTGCTAGATGGCTATATGTCGTTATTAATTAATAGAAGTTCTATACATGCCCAAGTGGATTTGTAGGATTATGTTCATAAATATAGCATAATTAATACTAACATTAATATATGATTTCATGGGGTCACACACATATAATGCGAGACTTCAGTTTTATATATTTACTCTGAATCTCGGTTGAGACTAACAACACACAAACACACACATGTGTTTGATTCTAACAATACACAAACACACACCTGTGTTTGATTCTAGCAATTGGCGTATATTGTACCTGTGGAGTTCAAGAAGATCAAGCACTAACATCCTATTGAAGTTTCCTGAACGTTAGTGTGTATAAATGTGAGAAGATCTTGCCTCTTTGTGTCTGTGTTTATCTCTTACCTAAGCAAGGTATACAATCATTGTTATTCTTAATTCTGATTAGCCATAATGCATGCATAGGTATCACTAGTATGTAAAAGCTTTTAAATGCTTTAAGTCTTCCGCTATTGTATGATTGTTTGTTTAATTGTCAAAATAAAATTATACCCTATGTTTTCAATCAATATGTTAGCTCGAATTTAGATAGTTATCTATATTGCTTATAATGTATTTGAGTTGTTTATAAATGTTGGGTCCATTCATTACCCAATATCCTAAAACTAGGATCTGAATAGAAAATACCCTAAGTTTTATATAACCGCAAACGTCATTCAAGTCACTGAGCAAACAGTCACTCAGTGAGTCATCTTCAGGAAGCTCAGGACAAGTCTAGAAGAAATCCTTTCCATTTAGTGAGGCAGGACTCAGTGAATGATACCTGGGCCAAAGAAGAAGTTGATGGGTTCAGGGAGTGATGACAATAACTCAGTGAACCCCATGTCTCCTCAATAATAAAGAAGACTGAATACTTAGTGTAGAATCCAAGATCCGGACTCATCTAGGATATGAGTGACATTGATTGATTGAAACATCGCGGAATAATAAGAACACAATCAACATCACTAATAAGGTTTTCTTTATTAATAATATAAATAAACTACTATTACTATTACTACTACTACTACACGCTCTATGCGTTTTTTAGACTCTCATTGGAGAAGTCTACTATGAATGGATGCCTCATAACCTAGACTCCAAAATCTTTATATAATAGAGGGAGGTTACAAGAGAAAACCCTAGCTTACTAATAAAGCTATCTAAATATTACATATTAGGTCCTCATTGTTTCTTCTTTCTTCATTTCAGCTTGTGGGTTTTGTAATCATCAAATCTGTAATTCCCAACAATCTTCCCCTATTTGATATTAAAAAACAATCTGCATGAAGAAACAATGCTAAAACATGTCATCACAATAATAAGCTGCACATCATGAATCTTCTTCCCCTTTTTGTAATCATCTAATAGGGGTCTTGTGCAACTCGAAGACGCTTCCCCTCAAGTGATGCATGTAGATGGTAAGTATTAAAACAATAAGCTTCCCCTTAAAAGTACACTAACCATCTCTAGAATAACCAGCAGGAACCAGCAATTTTTTTTTCTTTTTTTTTTCACTAAGCGTAACAGCAGAAAAATCAACTCAGCAGCAAAATAGTGTACCAGTTCAAACGGAGAACTAGTAGGAACACCAGCGCATGGCGAACACATGATAATAACTAGTGAGCATAACGAATTTGAGGAACAAGTTGAATTTCCCAAACTTGCGTCTTATATCTCGTACTATCCACGTGTCTCCAAAAACTTGATAAACCCTCAACTAATATGAGACACTGAGCACTACAATGTAACTCCTTAAAGTGATAGCAAATGTGAGCATTAAGCACCTTCAATCTGTAGATCACACCCCTTCACTAACACTGAGCACTACAATGTAACTCCTTAAAGTGATAGAAAATGTGCGCATTAAGCACCTACAGTTTGTAGATCTCACCCCTTCGCTAAATTCATCAAGTCTTTGTTACATCATGGACACACAAACAAGTTATCTCCAAAGTGCCTCCACTCACTTTGAGATATGATAAGAAAACACACCTGTGAAACTCAACCACAACACCAAATAAACGATATTCAACCTTCTTTGTAATCACGTCTTCAAATAATGAACAAAATCCAAGGGCATCAATGGACCAGGAGGAACCAACCAGTAGAAACTGACCAAGAGGAACCAACCAGAACAACCAGTAGGAACTCCAGAACAACCAGGAGGAACTCCAGATCAACCAGTAGGAACTCCAGATCAACCAGTAGGAATATAAGTACCACCAGGAGGAACACCAGAAGTACCACCAGGAGGAACAACCAGTACGAACAACAGCAGTATCACCAGGAGGAACAGTAGAAGTACCATCACCAACTGATATCATACTATCAATCCAACCTTTTAATGCCTCAAAATACCCTCCATGAAGAACACCAAAAAGCTTACAAAAAATGAAATTAAGGCAATAAAAACCTGAACCAACAGTAGCAATATCAACGAGCAGTGGTAAAACTCTTATTCCATCATCGTTGGGGATCAAAAACATGTGTGTCGCCAAGCCAAAAACATGATAATTACTAGGGTTCATCGTTGAATAGAAATTCAACTCACCAAGACTAGTATAAACTTTAGAAGATTAGAATTAACTTGAACAACAACCGGCACTAACTGTTAAGACCAGAATTAACATATACAACAACCGATCATGAACAGTATTAACAAGTCTTTGCCCACCAGCATGATCAAAACTCGAACAGAACAGTACCAACAGATAATATAGATTGGCAAATGTAGACGTCTAGTTATCACTGACCAAATATTGTGTTTCATTACAAACGCTTTCCACAAGATTCAAGCATTGATCAGAACAACCCACGTGATCTAGTAAGCCCTACCATATCAGTACTATCCATGGCTTGATAGTCCTACTCGAGTGGACCAATCAATATAAAAAACAAACGAGTGGGGACAAGCAGTATTATTTATTATATCAATTCAATTCGAATAGTATGATCAGTAGGAATTAAACAAGGGACCCACTGACCATCAAATTGTAACCAATTAAAACCACGTGATCATCAAACTTGAATCCAACGTGACCCCACCGATAGTCAAAATACGAGAACCAATGAAATATAAGATCAACATCCACGTACAATCAAACCCATGTGCTACTGTGTAATAAAAAATATAGATTGCAGTCCCAACCAATCAGTAGCAACTCGTAGGTCCAATCATGATCATGTGATAGATTCAACATTTGAATAGATGGCATGGAATAAAATAATGGGACCAATCAAAGACATATATGCGCCGCAATTTCTGATCTAAAACAAATATTTAACCTCGTTTGAAGATATTAAACCGGATCTGACCCCATTATAGTACGAGGTTAAAATATTAAGCCATAATCATCTAATCAAACAAGAATAGTCAATCATAATTCGAGAATATACGATCAGAAAAATAAAGATTTAATGATCGACCAATAGTTAGCACCGATTACCTCATAAAACTGCTTTTGGCCAATAAAACCCCTTTTTGCCTGCTGCCTCTTTTCTTTTTGCATCTGCTGCTATACAGGAAAACCTTATAAACCCTAGATTGAGAGCTACGAGGATCTGATACCAATTGAAGAATCCAAGATCCGGACTCAACTAGTGTATGAGCAACATTGATTGATTGAAACATCGCGGAATAATAAGAACACAATCAACATCACTAATAAGGTTTTCTTTATTAATAATATAAATAAACTACTATTACTATTACTACTACTACTACACGCTCTATGCGTTTTCTAGACTCTCATTGGAGAAGTCTACTATGAATGGATGCCTCATAATCTAGACGCTACCCTCTTTATATAATAGAGGGAGGTTACAAGAGAAAACCCTAGCTTACTAATAAAGCTATCTAAATATTACATATTAGGTCCTCATTATTTCTTCTTTCTTCATTTTAGCTTGTAGGTTTTGTAATCATCAAATCTGTCTTCATTATAACGGCTGTCCAAATACTTATATATAAATTGGATCATAAGTTGGAGTAAAAGGTTGGCAAGTTTGTGCATTAAATGCTTAGACATTCACAAACACTTTTACTCCTCCAAAGACAACTAAAGTCCCTGAAGTTAGCTTAGTTGGTTAGCATAGTTGTACTTAAGCTTAACTTAAGTTTAGAGAGGAGACTACACCATAATTGTCATTCAATCCCAAGTAGGGCTGTAAACGAACTGAACGTTCAGTGAACATTTCATGAACGGTTCGGTAAAAAGTTCGTTTATGTTCGTTTATTTATTAAATGAACGAACATGAACAATATTTTATGATCGTTTAGTTAAATGAACGAGCATGAACAAAAGTAACTTCCATTTATTTATGTTCGTCAACGTCTGATTATGCATTCGTTAACGTTCGTTTATGTTCATTTATTTATTTATGTTCGTATATCATATCTTTTAATTGTATAATTTTTAAATTAGTTTGTTTAAACAAAATGACACTTATAAAACAATGTTAGGTGAATAATTTAATAAAGTTTATGATTGTTTGTCTATGTTCATTTATGTTCGTTTAGTGTCTTAATGAACGAACATAAACGAACATGAACAACTCATATTCTTAATAAACGAACATGAACAAGAAATTTCGTCCGTTTAAGCGTTCGTGTTCGTTTATTTGTCCGGTTAAAATTAAATGAACGAACATGAACAAGGCTCCGTTCGTGTTTGTCCGGTTCGTTTACAGCCCTAATCCCAAGTGTTATTTCGCAAACACTTGGGTATAAATTCTTTGAATTAATTCAAATAAGGATTTAAACGTTGAAAAACTTGTGTTATTAGCCTTCTTTACATTTTAAACAAGTTTTTCACTACATCATTGAAACATGAAACATGGATAGATTAACTCTGTAGTTAAGCTAGTCGTGTAAAGGGAACAACAATTAGATACAACTCCGACCCATCGAAACCCACGAAACACAATAACACTAAGGCAAACACTTAGTAGAAAATATGGCATGGGTTGAAAATCAACCACGCCTCAACTCTCACATTGGTTGAAAATTATTCTAATGCATGTATATACAAGTAAGAAATATATAGCCCTTATTAGAAAGAGGAAAATGTGATGTCACCGTATGCACACCCCAAGCTTCTCTAGCTTTGGCTCATGTTATGCTAGTAGATTTTCCATTATGCAAACATTACTATTTTTTTTGTTCGGCCAACAAAATCCCCTAATAGAACTAATTAATTGCGTAAGTCACGCTAATATTTCCTTTGATGATTACAAATCACTGTCCCACATCCTCATGCCTGCCAACTATCATATCCGATCGTCAATTACATGAAAACGAAATTCCAACCTTCGATCATTATTATTAGAAAATGACTTAGACTCTAAGGGTAGTTTGGTAACTTTGGTAATTTCTTTGACGTGTTCATCATGTTATGGTATTTGAGTTTGTTTATAATTAGGATACTATTTTAGGTTTTAGCTTATCATAAATAAGGACCATTAGTATTAGAAGTTTTTGTACGTTGAAATTAGAATTTGATATCTTTGTATCGTTTGAATTTGTTTGGAATTTTGAATAAAGTTTCTTCTTCGTTTGTAGATTTTGTTTATATGTGTCGTCTTTTCATTACGAACAATTTTTGTGAAAGAAATGTCCGTTTAACCATGAAGAAGAAGAAACTTTGTATTGTTTGATGTTATATTTCTTTTTGTTTGATTGATCGATTATTTCATTTGGAATAATTAATCAATATTTTGGAGTGAACTACTCATAATATAATCGACCGTGTATTTGGATTTGTTAGTTGGACAATATAACATAATGCGAATTTGATATTGGGCTTTTAGTTTGATTTGGGCCAAAATTTGAAATTTTGACTTTGTTAGTTTTGTGTCAATGTTCTTTGGGTTGTTTTGTATTTGTGACATCTAGACATTGAATTATGAGTTCCACAGGTTTGTTAGTTATTTGGATTTTATATCCATTTGAATTTGACTTATTTGTTAGCCTTGGTTTAAAGGATCATTTTATTTGTTTATATTCGATCTGTAATCCATATCATTGGGTTGTTAGCATTATCCATATCATATTTTGGGCGTTTAGATTATATGGCCCATTCGTCAAGTTATTTATTAATTTAACTTTGTTTGATACTTGGATAATAAGTTTAGCATTGGACAGCAATACTTGTAAATCGATTTGGTGTTTGAAGACTTGGTTATAATTAGGTCGTTTGGATTTTGTTCGTTGTTGGAAATTTGTTAGTTTGGAAAAATATGGACCTTTTATTGTCCGGCCTTTAAAGTTGGTTGCGCGAGTTTGATTGCTTTTGTTGAAGATCGTTTGGACCGATTTATTTGGTTGGTTAGCCTTTTTGAATTTATCGGTTAACGTTTGATTTTTCGGTTTGAAGTCATTGACGTTTTTCTTGGATCGATTTTGTTTGGATTGTTTTTGGGAATCAATTGTTTGTTTGAATCAGGCTAGTATTTCTAATGTTTGGAATTTGATTTTGAACAAAAGAGGGGGGGGGGGGTTTCAGGTCATAATAGAGATTGTTAGAAACTAACTTAAACTATAAAGATTGTTTAGTAACTTTGATAATTTGTTGGACGTGTCCTAGACACTTTGGTATTTGAGTTTGTTTAGAATAAGAAAACTATATTTGGGTTGCTTTCTTCAAAATAAGGATCATTATTGATAAGGATTCAAAACGTACACTTTTAAGGGGTCATTTAAGCCCTTAATCGCCCACTTTTATATCTGTTACTGCTTAATTTCGTTCCTTTTCACTTTTTAGGTCTCTTAGAAGCAAAATGCTGGAATGAAGCATTTTTGCACGAAAAGGAGTGAATATGTGAAGAAATGGGCTAAGTCAAGATCACGACACTAAAGTTGTTGGAATTACACCTGACGGCGTCCCAAACAGAGGGCGACGTCGTCCCTCTCTACGTAATTAATTTTGTGACGACTCGGCAGCGTTTTTGCTAATTTACACCTGATGGCATCAGGCTTTGAAGAGTAAGGGCATCACGAAGACATTTCTTCTCAGACGGCCTAGACCCAGATTCAGACGACGTCACTACTGAAGACTGACGGTGTCACAACCACAACGATTTCATTATTTCTTCGATTTCATTATTTCTTCATCGATTTCATCAAGATAAGTAATTTACCCTATTTTACATCAAGATAAGTAATTTACTTCATCGATTTCATTATTTCTTCGATTGTATGTGTGTATGCTTGCACGTTTAACATGTCCGGCTAAATTTCTTGTGTGTTTGCTTAGATCTATAAAACCTAGTTATTAATTATTGATTGGTTGTCTCTTATCTTAATTGTAATTGGTTTAGGATTGCACTAGGCTATCATTGTGTTTTTAATGCTTGAGTAATCTTTGTGAACCTTAGTTTATACTCACTTAGCGGAATTGTAGACTAAACATCCAAAGATAACCTTAGAGTTAGTTTATGAATCCTAGAGATTTCGTAGGCAATATCCTTAAGGTAGTCTTAAAGAGTTAGGAATAAACGCATACCCTACGACGTTAGAAAACACAACGCGTTAAGAATAAGGACGTGACAATTCAACCACCAATAAAAGATAACTAGGGAGTAATAGTATCTAGGTAGACACATTTTTAATCATCCTACGAGCACACATCAATAGACATAAGACTACCCATTAGTTTAGATAATTAGATAAGTAGAGTAATCGGTAGAAGTACCAAACCCCCAAATCCAAACCCCGAGATTTTACCCTTAGCTTTATAAAAAAATATAAAAAAGATAAAAAATAATCTTCCTCAACCTCAAACCTTAGCGTAGTACATCTCTCACTACTATTCCTATTCCCCTAGAGAACGATATCAATACCCGAGGTTTACCTAATACTACACTACAACGATTAGGTTCACTGCCTAGGGTGTTGAAAACTTGCTCTACGAAAAGGAAATTTCCTTTGACCCCGAACGCGTTATACACGCATCAAGTTTTTGGCGCCGCTGCCGGGGAATAGAATAGATAGTTATATTTTTATCCCGTTTAGGTTTCCTTGCTTGATTCCTATCAAGTAAGACTTTTTTTTTCTCATTTTTAACTTCTTCGTAGTCTATCCCCCTTCTTCGTGAAATTGTTCGTAAACCCCACCACTCACCATGATTCGCATCTTTCACCGTAGAAACTTTGCACTACCCGCTCTCAATCCCTTCCTAATCCTGAAATAGAAAACGTAATCCCACAAAACCTTTCACCCATTCACCACTTTGGAAATCACCTAGGGCATAATGAAATAAATTGGCAACAACATAGTCCTTTCTATGACTCGGATTCCGATGAAGAATTTGACTATGGTGAGGCACTTGATAACGAGGAGGTCATCGATGAAGTTAATTTTGAAATGGAGGAAGACCCCTCCCAATGCTTTGACGCTAGGTGTAGAATTGAGGTTGATGGCCCCTTTAACATGCAGTTCCCTTGTAAGATAGGATTTGAAAGTTTTGATGCTAACTTGCACTCATTCTTACCTTTAAAATTAATCTCAAGAAATCTATATAATAAAATTAAGGTGAATGAATTAGCCTATCAAGGGGACAATGTTGTTGATGCGGTCACTTACTTAGATGTGTTTGTTGGAAATTTTGCCTATGTGGTTGAGTTCATGGTCTTAGAAGATTTAGAAGAATTCATTGATGGAAGTCTCACTCAAGTAATATTTGGAACAAACTTTAAGAAAATGACTAGGTTGAATGACAGGATGATTGATGGTTTAATTACATTCTCCGATGGAGTTGAGGATTTTGTCTATCAAATGCCTCGTACGCATCCTAGGTTTAAGCACAAAGATATAGAGGCATGCAATCGGATGGCTCACATTCCGATACTTAGTGAAAGAGATAAACAACAGGGACTTAGGCATACTTATGAAAAAAATGAAATGTACTATAAAAAATGCCTAGAGTTAGGAGATGAATACAAGAAAAGTGGGAGAACATTGGAATGGCTTAGATATGGGCACGTAAGCGTGCACGAGACCACGTAGGAGCACGACTTCGAGTTTAGCTACAAGACTCATAAATAAAGAAAAGCGCTTCATGGGAGGCAACTCATGCTTAATTGTTTGCTTGTTTGTGTGTCATATATCTTTTCGTTATTGTATGTTCTCATGTTTAAATTTGTGAAAATGCATTATTTTGTCTTTAACCTCGTGTTAATTACATATAAAGGTATTTTATAAAAAGGATAAGTGTAGGGAGGATTACACACGTTTTTAAAAGAACGTGAACATCAGAACTATGATTATTGAAAATGATATATATGTGTGTTTGTTAGAGTCAAATGCTTGTATCGAGTCATAATGGATGTTTTGCAGGAATTTTTTTTCCAGATTTTAAAGGTAGAATTTTTCCAGAAAAACGCAGCAGACCAGTTTTTGTCAGGATAACCTGACGGCGTCAGGATTATAACCTGACGACGTCAGGAGGAACAAAAACAGCTTATTACTTTCTCTTGTTTTATGTGCTAATTATAAATTTTTGGAAATTCTCATGTCTTAATTTTCTAGAAAATCTGCAAGCATCCATTCCACAAGCATTATATCTTAGTTTAGTAGAATCATATATAGTTTTATTGCCGATTTTACACGAAGGTTTCGTCTATTTTCTTAAAGTGTGCAGGTTTTATTTATCAAGAAGAAGAAACATAATATTGGATGGAGCTTATCACGCATACATTCTTCTTGGAAAGAATTTAACCACTACTTCACACGGATCCTACCGAGCTAATCAGAGGAGTATTAGTTTCTTTCTCTTTTAATTACCTTCCATTATCATAACTTTGATACTTTCGGGGAACATTGGGGACAATGTTCAGTTTAAGTGTAGGGAGGGAGAATAAAACGGGAACTTTGAAACAATGCTTATCCTTGATCATTTGTCTTGTCCTATTTCATTTGTGTAATAAACCATGAGAGATATTTGTTAGGGCAATTTTAGCGCAAAATTTAAAATTTTTCATGACATGTATGGGGTGGGACTTTAGTCTTAATAAAGCATCTCATGGATAGGAGTTATATGACTAGCACAAAAACCATTTACCACTCAAATTCCACCCCAAAAATGTGAGGTTCGCCCTAGATCTATAGGAATTAAAGCATTTACCTTTAATGCTTCGAGAGTCTACCGGTAGTATAATAGATTCTAGAACTTGTTTTGTGATGCATTCCGAGATCGCTAGTGAGACTACACTTGTATAGTTAGGAAGGACTAAATGATAAGAGGCATTAGGATAACCCTTGTTTGATACCCGTATTATAACTACTTCTTCCACATCGGTTGAGTAATTCCCCCACACCCTTGCGATGTACTCATCTTTAGTACACGATACCCTAGTTAACCCCTCAGAGCCTATCCTTTTCGCGATTCTCGTGATGTTTCGGTTTTCCGGAATAGCAATGAAGAGCATTGTTTACAATCCACCCCCAAATGTACACCCAAATTGCCTTAGCCTACCTTGTATGCACTCATCTTTAGTGCATTATTGTTATCATACTAAACTCTTAGTTCAATTATCTAGTTACTTGCATGGTTGCTAAGTCGAGTCATATCTTTTGTATACAGTTTTGGGACGATTGGGACTCATGGGTAAAGTTAAATTTTATGGAGTGACGGGAAAGAACGTTAAATTCAAATTCCTTTTATTTACGTAATAAGGTACTCCAAGTGTTTTGATCTTTTCAATTAGGGTCAAATTAGTGTTAGAGTAATAAAAACTCAAGTGTAGGGATGCTCCTATAAATCCTTTATATTTTGATGTTATCGTAGAGGATGGTAGAGTAAAAGTGTACGTAAAAAAAATCGAAAAAAAAGAGTGTTAAAAAAATGAAAAAATGAAAAAAAAAAAAACATACGGGCTACCATCCTACATCTATCTTTATATTTATGTTTGTTTGTTTCAGTTATCTAGAGTTTAGTGAGTCGAGTCTTGGCTTAGCAACGCCATTCTTTTCATGCTTGTAACATAAGATCTTTGACTTGCCACCTCTAAATCGCCTATCCAACCAAACCCTTTGTTTCCATAACCTTAAGCCTAATGTTACGACCCTTTAAAATACCTCTTAGATAGTTGTTCCTAAGTGCTTACGCCAAAGCGGTGGAGGTTTGATCTAGTCTCAAGACTATGGTAATCTATGTACTATGACCGGTTAATGAGTGTTTATCTTCCATTTCCATTTACTATATTTCATATACACCCGAGAGATGAGAGAATCCAAACACCACTTGTGAGGTGCTAGTATATAATTTCCGTGCTTGTTATGACTATTGCGGTGATTTTACTTGTTGTGAATTATGTTAAACCAATGCTTTATGCCCCCTAACTTATAAATAGATTGGCCAAAAGTACATTTGCTTGAGGACAAGCAAATACCAAGTGTAGGGATATTTGATAATGATTTAAAACGTACACTTTTAATGGGTCATTTAAGCCCTTAATCGCCCACTTTTATATCCGTTACTGCTTAATTTCGTTCCTTTTCACTTTTTAGGTCTCTTGAAAGCAAAATGCTGGAATGAAGCATTTTTGGACGAAAAGGAGTGAATATGTGAAGAAAATGGCTAAGTCAAGATCAAGACACTCAAGCTGCTGGAATTACACTTGACGACGTCCCAAACAGAGGGCAACACCGTCCCTCTCTACGTAATTAATTTTGTGATGACTCAGTAGCGTTTTTGCTAATTTACATCTGACGGCATCAGGCTTGGAAGAGTAAGGGCGTCACGAAGACTTTTCTTCTCAGACGGCCTAGATCCAGATTCAGACGACGCCACTACTGAAGACTGACGGTGTCACAACCACAGTGACGTCGTCCCAATGATGACTTGGCCAAGACGAAACCCTAATGAAGGCGATCTGACGGCGTCCCAAATATAAGATGACGCCGTCGCGAATGTAAAATTATATATAGAAATCTAATTTTCAGAATTTTAAGGAGGTAGACTTGTGGAGTAAAAACCTAAAATGATTTTGGTCCAGTTTGGATAGTATCTTAGGGTTCTCATACCCTATTTTACATCAAGATAAGTAATTTACTTCATTGATTTCATTATGTCTTCGATTGTATGTATGTATGCTTGCATGTTTAACATGTCCGGCTAAATTTCTTGTGTGTTTGCTTAGATCTATGAAACCTAGTTATTAATTATTGATTGGTTGTCTCTTATCTTAATTGTAATTGGCTTAGGATTGCACTAGGCTATCGTTGTATTTTTAATGCTTGAGTAATCTTTGTGAACCTTAGTTTATACTCACTTAGCGGAATTGTAGACTAAACATCTAAAGATAACCTTAGAGTTAGCTTATGAATCCTAGAGATTTCGTAGGCAATAAACTTAAGGTAGTCTCAAAGAGTTAGGGATAAACGCATACCCTACGACCTTAGAAAACACAACGCGTTAAGAATAAGGACGTGACAATTCAACCACCAATAAAAGATAACTAGGGAGTAATAGCATCTAGGTAGACACATTTTTAATTATCATATGAGAACACATCATTAGACATAAGACTACCTAGTAGTTTAGATAATTAGATAAGTAGAGTATAATCGGTAGAAGTACCAAACCCTCAAATCCAAACCCCGAGATTTTACCCTTAGCTTTTTAAAAAAAATATAAAAAGGATAAAAAATAATCTTCCTCAACCTCAAACCTTAGCGTAGTACATCTCTCACTAGCATTTCTATTCCCCTAGAGAACGATATCAATACCCGAGGCTTACCTAATACTACACTACAACGATTAGGTTCACTGCCTAGGGTGTTGAAAAACTTGATCGACGAAAAGGAAGTTTCCTTTGACCTCGAACACGTTATACGTGCATCAATTATCCTTAGAATTTTTTGTAGTTTAGAATTAGAATATGATAAATTTTTATCGTTTATATTTGTTTGGCAATTTGAGTAAACTTTCTATTCCGTTTATTGATTTTGTTTATTTATGTCGTCTTTTGATTACTAACAATTACTATTGTCCTATTGTCAATATGTTCTACCTATCAAAAGTTCTTTACGCATCATGGACCATGGGAATGGATCCAATAAAAAGAAAAACTAAAATGAGAAGAATAAGAATGATTTCAAGCCATACATTTCAAATAAAGGAGAGATTTTTAAGGTGAGCTGCATCTATTTTTATAGGTGCATCTGAAATGTGTGGTTGTAGTTTCTTCTCACCATTCTTAGTTTAATCTTTCTTCTCATTTGATCCTAACTCCATGGACCATATGTAATTTTCATGCATTTTGGTTTCAGATATTAAGTTTTTATGATTATTCCAAACACAAAATAAACTAGTTTGTCTTGATAACCAATCGCCTTAGGAACCATTTATTCATGGGTAGTTAATTGAATTCTAGTTCAATTTGTAACTAGTAAATCTCGATTACTTTTGTAATAACCCCTATTTTAAAATATATTTATTTACACGTTCAAACTCTACGAAAGGTAGTTTTGGGGCCAACCTTTGGGCGCCTGTTCTCCCAGCACAAATATTCTTGTGGGGTCGGAAAATGAAGGCTTTTTAAAGAAATAAGTCATGGGTTTAATCCCAACTCCCTCGTTTTGTAGGAAACAAATGAACATTGTTTCAAATTGTTCCTTTTAGAATTGTCCGCGATACTAAAAGGTGCACGGAGTTGCGTTTTCTCTGACAATTTAAACTTTCTGGAGAAAATTCTAACATAAAATAAGTTAGTAATAATCTTACTTTTTTATAAAGAGTACATAAAAATGTCTTAAAAAATTAAGAGGTACTACCTCAGATGCACATAATACAAGTTAATCTGAACAATTCTTGATAATAAATGTAAATCCTTTGCTAAATAAAAGTGAAACCAATATTGGTAAAATGTAATTAAATCATTTAAAATTATTATTGTAACCGATAACTATTAATAGAAAATTTAAAAAACATAGAATAAATAGTAGGTTTAGGTTACGAAACATGTAAAGAAAGATAGTTTTGGGTGGTTGACCTTAGAGATTTTTTTTTTTTTTTTTTTTTGGTAACTATGGTTTCTGATCTTTTGGCCGACTAATCCATAGGGTTGTAACCCATCGCCGTAAAGACTCAAACCAGGTAAAGTCTATTAGACCTAGATGGCCCGATCCCGGTTATGGGCTTTGGGTCCGTTAGTGTTTTTAGGGTTTCTAGTAGGTTTTATGTAATTGTATTATAAATACCGTATCAATAATAGAATATCTCTTACCGAGTTTTAATGTTTTAATATGGTATCAAAGCAGGTCTGATCCTCAGACCTAGGTGGCTAAGTTGATCCACCTCCTCTATATCACCTCGTCAGACCCTAGCCACCACCATTTATCCCGTTTACAAATAATAATGATAAATAAATAAAATATCTATTCTTTGATTTTATTTTGGTTTCTTTGGTTTTGTTGCTGCTGCAGATAAAAATTTGTCTCCGCTTGCTGCTGTCGGATGTCTTCATCAAGAAATATGTTATTTGCTTTTGCTACTACTTTTATTTGTTTTTGGTGCTGCTTGAAGAATTGCTATCGCTTGTTGCCGATTTCTTCATCAAAAAATTATGTGTTTATTGCTTTATAGTCTACTTAGTTTTTTTTGGAGAATTGCATACCCACTAAAACTTAAAAACTTGCATATTTCCTCAAAATACAAGTTTTCATTGCACGATGTACAATGCAAGTTAAACATGTTTTGGGTATATATATGCAAGTATGCAAGTTTTAGTAGGTATATATGCAATTGCCCCTAGTTTTTTAATCCAATCCGAGCTCTAGCGATTTCTTCGCTCGGATTGCGGGGGAGTATTAGACGTAGATGGCCAGAGCCTGGTTGTGGGCTTTGGGTCCGTTAGTGTTTTTAGGGTTTTTAGCAGGTTCTATGTAATTGTATTATAAATATTGTATCAATAATAATACAATATCTCCTACGAGGTTTTAATGTTCTAATAAAGTCTTCTCTTTTCAAGAGGTTAACGTGGCCAGTTCAGGATTGTTTGCACTTGTTAGGAATTGAACTTGAGACCTTACACTTTTAGTGTGATAGTCACCTTTGGTGGTTGGTTGATCGTAGAGTTTGTTAAGGTGGTGAGAAAAAAAAAGAAATGACTCGAGATGTCGAATTCATTCCTTATAGAGCAATGCTACAAAAATCAACGGGCTTATATCACTTAGAAATTATGTTCTTGTTGTCGTCTCCTATGTCCTGCATCATTATTTTGTCAATAACCACCAACCACATTTCTTTCAGCTTCTATAAACCGTGATATGTATTTCAACAATCTATACTACATATAATAGAAAAACGGTCAAATGTGAAAAGTTGAAAAGTTGGATTATTGAAATTGGTCAAATAAGAGAGAAATGCATAGTGTAATTAATACTCTAATTAAAACACTCCATTACTTAAAAGTACAATAATTTATTCACATTGTACAACCAATTAAAAGCACATATACCAAATTAAAAACAACTAATTAAAACACCCCTTACTAAAAAATACAATAAAATTTTCATAACGTACAATTTAAAGAAGCTACAACATAATCCAAAATATAATATAATTAAACACGCTAATTAATGATATTTTTAAAACACCCTAAAATAAAAAGTACATGTTATTATACACATTATACAAATTAATAAAACACACAAAACTCCATACAAGCTAACAAGTTGATGTTACATATAGTTTTGAAAACCGGACCGGACCGGACCAACGTGTTCAACAGGGAACCGGTGTCGCCACCGGTTCTGCGGTTAATCGTCACAGGGTACCCGTCGCCAAAACGCGCGAGTATCCTGCTTATACTATATATAAAGGAAAAACCAAAAAGTGAAAAGTTGAAACTAAAAGTGGAAATGTTTATATTTCAAAAAGAAACTATTAATACACATTGAAAACCGGGTTGACCCGGGACGCTTCAAACCTGGCGGGTTGACCCGATTTAATTTGACTTGTTTTCGACCCAACCTTTCGGGTTTACTCGGTTTAATAGACTTGTTTTTTTGACCGGAATAGTTCAACTGGTTGAACCACCCGGGTCAAACCAGGTTTCAAATTTGACAAAATTATATGAGAAATGATGAAGTAGTTGTGGAACCCGTGAAAATTTTGGAAAAATGATAGACCAAGTAATTGTAGTTTTTTGTTGTTTATTTTGCTTTGACACATTTACGTTATCATTTGTATAATGTTATTTTGAAAAATGTTGGTATTGCACCACTTAAGGGACTAACATATATGAATCGTCTTTTAAAAGTTAATATATGTTGTATAGCCCTTTGTCCAGTATATTAATAATGTTATGTAAGTTTATTAGAATCACAAAAATTAAATAGTATTGTTATCTTTAGCGATAATTATTTGTACTACAAATAAATAGCTTTGAACAATACTTAAATATCTATGCAAATTGATAGTACAAGATAATCCTATTATGGTGATATTAAATTTGTAAGGTTACAAGTTTAAAAGACACACACCAAATAATAAACGTTGCACATGTAAAAAAAATAGTTGTCAGTGCCTAAATTACTGGCAAAACAAAAAAAAGGTGGTCACACATGTTGGCTATGCCTCTAAACTACAATATAATATTGCTAACTCCATAATATCGTTGCTTTTTATAATACTTGAATTTATTATTACTAAAATCTTAATAACTTAAAAGTTAAAACAATCCTATTAGAAATATAATCCCACGCTTAGATCGACTCCACATAATTTTCTTGAAAACCTTATATTTCTGCTGCTATGCAACCACGCATCATAATTATAGTTATTCGAAAATGATTCTCTGACGCTACAAATACAGTTTGTTGAAAAAAACTTATGAGTCGTCGGAATTTTGCAGAAAACTAGATACCGTTGCCGCTAAGCGCGAGTACTCATCTAGTCTAATTAAATAGATTTAAAAATAATCAATAGTATTAAAATCACATTCAATTTAAATGAATACACATAACGTAAAGACTAAAAAAGGATCAATGTGTTGTCAAAATTTTTATATGATGTTAATTTTTTATTTCAAGAAAGAACGGATTACAATAAGATGGCAGGCAAACGGGCAACAAGTTGTGTCGCAACCCCCTTTTGAATGGCAAAACCAATTCTACTAAAAATGAAATTTTGTGACTTAGGGGTCGTAAAATTACTTTGCACAACCCGTTGAACCCTAGTCAAAAACTCCACAGCTGCCGAAGCTAGGAACCCAAATGTATCAAAAGCAAAAGGGGTAAAAACGTGTTGATTCTCTAAACAAGCTTTCTCGTATCAGAGTCAACCCCATCAATACCACATCCCCGAAGAATGTGATCCTGCAAACTCCAAGATTGCGCCCTCAAGGCCACAAAAGCATAAGTAGATACATCCTCAGCCGAACATAAACCCAACCCACCAAACCGAGTCGGAAGGGATGCGAGCCTCCATTGAAAATCCCCAAAAAAAGGGCCCCCACAAACCACAATGGCCTCTATTGCCTTCCGAAGGCCATTGTCAAAAATAGAAATAGCTTCCCCTATATACATAGGTTGGCACGTTCTGAGACCGAACATCAGCTTTGCGACGCCCATACATGAGCGAAGCAAAAGGAGCTCAGATTGAGGGTCACGCAGACTTGTGAGACAACTCATTAGTTCCACAGCACGAGATGCCTTTTTCACAGCCAAACTACTAATAAACCCTGCATCATGGCTAACAGCGCCTCCAAGGAGTTTCACACCCAATGTCGGCCTCCCAATCCCGTGGGGAAACAAACCATCCTGTACCTTCACCCCATTGCATGAGGGCCAAAAAACTTCTGTTTTCTTAATGTTGAGTTCAAGGCCCAGGTGGGGGCCCTCAGCCATGATTATATATAAGGCTTTAGCTACCTCTTTAGTGTCATCGATAATCGTACCATCATCCAAATACCAAGCATGGAAAAGAAGTCTGCAACAATCCCTAATCCGGTGGGCAAGTGGGTGTAAAACTAAGGCAAAAAGAAGAGGCCCTAAAAGGTCCCCCTGCTGAACTCCAGTGGTGGACCAAATATGGTCGTCACCCACATATAACCTCGCTGACTGACCATATAAAAAATCTACCCATAAGGAAATAGACGGGCATCGAGTCCGAACCTCATTTAAAAGGGTAGTCCGATCCACCAAGTTGAAGGCATTTGAGAAGTCAACAGTAAGCATAGCCAACGACCCATCTGAATGAAACTCATGTAAGAATCTGTTCGTGCTATGGAGCACGGCCTCTGCCCCACTAGGGACTCCCACCCCAAACTGAAAATCACCAAGGTAATTGGACATCTCCTTCTTGACACCCCTCATAGCCACCTTGGATACCAGCCTCCTCCAAATCGTGCCCACGGCAATAGGCCTAATCCCATTGTCCGGTTTGAGCAACGATGTGAGGGGCGCAGATGCAACAAGCTCCGCCAAAACGTTAAATTAATGCTACGGTTCCATTCCTTGTATTCAATTGTTAGTAACGTCGCTAAGTGACAATAAGTTACAAATATTTGGTAAACTAATTATGTGATGACTGATGAGTTATTTGCATATAAATACACATGAAAGGGTATTGTGGTCTTTTTCTTATCAAAAGGGAGCTGAGTTAGTAAATTATAAATTATAAATTATAAATTATGTTTAAAGTTTTCGGTTTTCATGATAAGCTTATAAAATATAACCAATTCATGTCTATTTATTTAAGAGTATGATTTTTAGTAGGATCGGTCATTTCACCGGGTTTGCATCAAAAGTCCACACGGTATCCTTGATCTCGTAAACGTTACTCGATCGTAGTAAGTTAGTATCGGGTCGCTGCATGAAAACAAAAAGTCAGAAAGCATTATTGTATAGGGGATTTTTGAGAAGTTGTAGACAACGTTGAGGTACGAATTTCTGTTTAATTTCTATACGAATTAGATTTCGTTTTTGAATCCTATTATTCTTTCAGCATTCCCCTCTCCATACCAGTTCACGTTCTGCAAATTTAATATAGTATGCTTCGTTTGCTTATAATTACCTTCTCTTGTCATTGATTAATTACAAATGAGACACGTTACAGTTCCACTTAAAAATGTTGTGTTGTGATTGAAACCAACATAAAACTTATTTATGGGTATGCAATAGATCGCTTGCGCATGTCCTTTCCTGATTTCGATCTGAGCGGTTTCTCTAACAAGTTCACCGCCCCACCTAAAGCCCAAAATGTTTTGGCGTGTGCCCTTTTTAGTGGAATCGTCCGGAGTTTGGGAGAGAAGTTAGATTTATCCCCTCGGCAAAAAGCGGTGTTTGAATGTCTCCGAGCTCCTCATGCTCAAGATTTCTTGACGGTTATCCCCATTGAAGGACTATCCTTAAGTACCGGCTAATAATCCCTCTGTTTCCGGCTGATGAGCCTTGCCCAGTCTGCCGCAAGGTTTGTTTAGATTCCTTTGGCGAGCATGCGGTCCATTGCAAGGAGTTACCGGGTTTCAAATACAGGCATGATTTGGTTAGGGATGTTCTGTATGATGTTCTTAAACGAGCAGGAATTTCTTCTAAAAAAGAGGCCCCCGTGAACTTTCTGACAGATCCTCTTGAAGGGAGGTCTACTTTACGGCCAGCTGATATACTTGTGTTTGGATGGGCCGGGGGGAAACATGCTTGTGTGGATCTTACCGGAGTGTCCCCTCTTGTTGGGCTAAGGGACAATGGGTTTGTTGCGGGACAAGCGGCGTTGAAAGTGGAATCGAGCAAAGTTGCTAAACACGAGAAAGCTTGTTTAGAGAATCAACACGTATTTACCCCTTTTGCTTTTGATACATTTGGGTTCCTAGCTTCGGCAGCTGTGGAGTTTTTGACTAGGGTTCAACGGGTTGTGCAAAGTAATTTTGCGACCCCTAAGTCACAAAATTTCATTTTTAGTAGAATTGGTTTTGCTATTTAAAAGGGAGTTGCGGCACAGCTTGTTGCCCGTTTGCCTGCCATCTTATTGTAATCCGTTATTAGAAGTAATAATAGATATCAGAATCTTATTCTTAAAAAAAATATTTGATTATAGATTCATTTTTAAGTGGTGGAACATTGTAAGAAACCTTTTTATTTTTATTTTTTTACTGAAACCTATCTTTTTTACCTTGAGCTATGAACCTCTCATGGGTACCAGATAGGCGCATCATTGGGGGCACCAGTGGTGTACACTATATGTCGCGTGTGATTAGTCAACAACGTCTCTTTCTTTATGGTTAGAGAGCATTGACCTATTATATGATTCAGGAGGCATATGGATCAATGCTTTGTCGGATATGGTAGGGTGGATGGTTGTGTGGTGCCCCATGCTTCATCGCACATTTCTAGCGAAAATTCAATTCGAATCTGCAGTCTGATTATGCAAACGTATGCATGTGTAGGAGCTCACGATAACATACGTTTTTCTACTATATGAAAAGTTGGGTGATTCGTATGAATATATTTTTAGTCTTAAATACAATAATTTTTGAATAATATGTTTGATAGACTATGACTTTATAAGCTGTTGGATTTGGATTGCGCTTTAAGTTGGAAAACTTCTTGAGTTATATGTATTAATTGTTTATGTAATCCATGCATTCCGTAGTTTTTCTTTTTCTTCTCTAGGCAAGGATGTCAAGGGTTCATGCGATATTGTTGGTTTGTGGGAGTTAAAAACACTCGAAACGACTAGAAGTGTGTGAGCCTATGGGGGCACACACGTTAAACACGAAAGTACGTAAAATGAACGTTTATACTTGAATTACATACGACCCGTTCGTATTGACTTGGCCCGTTTTATTTGACCCGATCCAAGGCCCATATTACCGGCCAATGAAGAATGGTTTTGGATCATGTTAAGGTCGGTTTGGATTAGGGAGATTGGATAACTTGGAGCTCAATTGAGCCCAAGAGAGGCTTGGCATTTGAGCTATATGTTGGAAAATATGGTCAAAGTGTTGAATGACAATTGATGGTGTCATCAAACATACTAATGGGAATTAAGGATAAAATTAATTTATGGTTTTATTTGAATTCATGAGCCATTATTGTGATTAATAATGTGACTGATTTTCTTGTTCTTCTCCCCCTATAAATGAGAGTTTTTCTCATTTGTCTTCACACAATCGAAAAACATAACTCACTCCTCTTCAATTGTTTAAATGTTCATCTTGACCGTGTGTGTATCCGTTCGTAATAGAGGAAAGACAAATTTTTGGTTCGCTTTGATAACCCGTTTGTGCTAACGGGGTTATCCGTTGTTGTTGTATCCTGTGAGATAGACGTTCATGATTCTTAAGCACCATGGAGAGGACGAATCTGTCTTAAGGAAACTGTGAGCATCACAGGCCTCAACATTTTCCTTATTTGTGTTCTTTGAGTCTCTACATACAAAAGATTTTACGGTACTATTTTCTACACTTTATATTTATCTCGTTATTATCATGTTTGTCTCTTGTAGCAATACACGTATTACCTACAATCTTAAGACACAATCTTTGCTATTAGAGGCGATGGTTGAGGCGAAAAAAAAAAAAAAAAAAAAATGAATGAGATACAATTGCTTGATAAGCTATGATGTTATTTCGTTGATAAATACAAAATATAAAGTGGTTTTGTTTCTTGGTCAAAGCATCTAATGAAATTTAAGAATAACTACAAGTAACTTAAATGTGAGTTATTGGATGATGAATAGCATGAATGTTATGGTTTTCTAAATTCATTGAATATAAAACTGTTATATATTATTTGGTCTTGTAACTTGTTACTGTATATAACTTTAAAATTTGGAACTTGATTACTTTGATTATTTGGTAAAATAACGAGGGATAATATGTTAAAGAGATATTAAATAGTTTTGTTTCAGATTTAAAATATTAGTTACACATAGTGTAACTTACGTGGGTGATATTAGATGATTCAAGTTTATTAAATTTTTTTTCTTGTCTTTGTTACTTTGTATCCTCTGGTGGATGGTAGACATAAGACATTAGAATCCCTTTTATAATTTAGGAAGATAGAACTTGCATGGTATCTTTATTTCACTATGCTTGTTTGAAAAAATCAAATTCGTTTTGCTTTCCATTTACCGTTTAGAATTGATGTAAAACTGTTGAAGTTTTTGTTCAACAATAACATGTAGATTTTATGGTTATTAAGCAATTTCAAATTTACTCTTGAAGTAAACTCGTGTAATTAGTCTCATTGCACAATAAGATAGGAAAAGAAGCAAATTAATGTGAAGTTTGTTACATTTGTTTATGAATCTTTATTATTGGTAGACTGTTATCTAGACTTACATATTTGCATTTATTATATGTTTTAATATTCATGATTATATGTGAATGTGAATGCGTAAATGAAAGGTTGTGGTAAAGTAACGATCCGATTTTGAATTTTAATGCATAGTATGTAACATGAAATAGTAACGTAGACCATTTCAATTGTTTGATTATGAAATTGTACAAAATGTTTCATTTGATTATGTGACCATTTATACTATTTATGTGTCATGAGTAAAATAGTTTATTTGGTCTCAGTTAAAGAAATTGGTATGATGTTTTTTTTCTTGCTTGGAAAGGTTTCATTATTATGACACATATATTTTTTGATACTAATATGCAATACAATTGAGTTGTATTTTATGGAAGCCGAAAGATTTTGAATCATTACATTATGATAGAACAATATAGTGTTCGAAGCATGTTAACTAAAATCATGTCATGGTACTAGTTTGTGTAACTAGTATTGGTTTTCGATCATGACTGGATCATAAAGAGTAAACTCAATTGAGAAATGCGGACTTTCGTGTTAATTGGAATCCAAAGTACTTGTTGTCACAATTACGCAATCGTGGGAAAATGCAGTGTTTGTATAGTAAACTTTTGAGTTTTGTACCAATTTTTTTTACATTGCATACTAAAACATTAAAGTTGATTGCTGGAAAGTTTAAGCTTATATGGGTGAACTATTAAATCATAATTTCTATTTTGGATATAAATTCATTTGGACAGTTGTTGTTGCGTTGTCTTGAGAACATATGTTGTTCTCATAGTATTGGAGATGTTTTGTACCTAAATTTTAAGAGTGTAGCTAAGACACTAAACTGAATATGTAAATAAAAAAAAAAAAGTGTTGTTTTATCGCAATTATTATTTTGGTCAGTCAATACATTTTTTTAAGAAGAAGAAAAAAAAGAATGCGTTGTAGTGTTTTACCATCAATGAAAAGTGGATGTGTCTAAAGACAATGTTGTTAATGAAGAATTGTTACTTCATGCTTTGAGTTGATTAATACATGTTGTGGTGTATTTAGTATCAAGAAAACGATGATGAAATTACGGGAAACCTTTTATGCCGACATTGTGAATGGCTAAATGCCATGGTATAGGTGATAAATGTGGTTGACCCTATCACAATAATTTATTGGCTTGGCACTTGTGTCATTAATCATATATGAGTGATGAATATTCATTCATATGTCTTGGTTTAAAATCGAAAAAAAGGCTCTTTATGAGCAATGATAAACAAGTCGCTCGGTTTTGTACCGAGTATTGGGAAATTTGGATGTTGCAAATATTTTGTTTTGAATATTGTTGCACTTAATCAAAATACTTGTTATTCTAGAAGGATGAACAATTCCTATGACTTGTTACAACTCATATTGCTAATAATTGAACGGTTTGTCATTATGTAAGAAATGATTATGTGTTGAATATAACCGTGTAGGACATTGTGAAAAGTCAAGAAAGAACACACATATAGATGACAACGAATTACGTTGGTTTACGTAACTAACTTGAACGGTGTGATTGTCATCCAATGTGAGCTATTGTCCATTCGCTAAGTTGGACATATTTTGATTGTGTAAAATGATTAAACATTAATTTTATGTGATAATCATATAATGATAAGAGATTAATTGTGATTATATATATAATCACAAGTGAATTGGAATGACATGTTATATGTGTAGGACTTACACATATAACTTATGGGATCCTCCTAAAACATGTGTGGTTTAAAGTGGTGATTTGTCTAAAAGAAGAATGTTAGCAGATGAAGCTATGGGTAATCAGAATGATGCATCTTCTGTCATACGCTTGATTCCTTGGTCTATAGCATGCTAGATTTGGAATCTGTTAATTATGATACGAAAAATAATTAACATAAAACATTCAAAAGGTGTGCATACATTAGTATGAAACTTGTGAAGTGACAAATTACTAATGATCTTGATGTCATATCCATGTGAGAAAAATCTTATAAACAAGATTTACTTCATTGAAAGAGAGAACCTTTCTACAAAATTCTTGAGATAAATTCCATGTGGGGGATTCCGGCCTAGCTAGAGTTCAAAAGGACATCAACAAATATGAAATTCTTGCCTAGTTGGAATACTCAAGAATTACCTGGAGCATGATATATTTAGAGTTGAACGAAACTCAAATTTGTACAAACATATTATGTCGATACGACAACTACTCTCAGCATAGATTATCCCTATTGACAATATGAAGTCATAGAAAAAACATTGCGGATCCGCTTGCGAAAATCTAAATGTGAGAGTTAGTTAGAAAGTCGTAAAGAGGAATGGGACTAAAGCCCTTGAAAAGTTTATATGAAGGAAAACCTAACCCAGCTGACTGGAGATCCCAAGATTTGGGTTCAATAGGATAACCTAATTGTATAAACCGAGGTCACTATGGGGGAGTAATAAACTCCATATTTATTTAAGGGAGTTGAGTTAGTAAACTTCCTAGTCCATTCCTATGATAGTGACAATATGAGGTTAAGCATATGGCTTTTAATGATTAATGGAGAATCACCTATGTGAGAGAGAAGTGGGGTCGCTTCGAAGGGAATTGTAGGGGTGCAATTCCTGAGAGCTCTTGCAGAACCAGGCTAATGTTCATGACCATAACGAACATAACCATGAGAACCAAAATGTGTCAAGGAGATATTTGTGTGAATATATATTGTCGTCTACACAAATAGCGGACAGTTCAAAGACATCAAGTTCTACTGGCTGCTAGGAGGCTAAGTATATTTCACGAGGGAAGGTTCAAAGGGTAACACCTACCTATCCTATGCAAATATCAACTGAAAAACTCTATTACAATGTCGAGTCATTGAAATTTGTTTGCTTATATCAATTTCATTCATGTGGGGGATTGTTGGAAAATATGGTCAAAGTGTTGAATGACAATTGATGGTGTCATCAAACATACTAATGGGAATTAAGGATAAAATTAATTTATGTTTTTATTTGAATTCATGAGCCATTAGTGTGATTAATAATGTGACCGTTTTTCTTGTTCTTCTCCCCCTATAAATAAGAGCTTTTCTCATTTGTCTTCACACAATCGAAAAACATAACTCACTCCTCTTCAATTGTTTAAACGTTCATCTTGACCGTGTGTGTATCCGTTCGTAATAGAGGAAAGACAAATTTTTTTTTCGCTTTGATAACCCGTTTGTGCTAACGGGGTTATCCGTTGTTGTTGTATCCTGTGAGATAGACGTTCATGATTCTCAAGCACCGTGGAGAGGATGAATCTGTCTTAAGGAAACTGTGAGCATCACAGGCCTCAACATTTTCCTTATTTGTGTTCTTTGAGTCTCTACATACAAAAGATTTTACGGTACTATTTTCTACACTTTATATTTATCTCGTTATTATCATGTTTGTCTCTTGTAGCAATACACGTACTACCTACACTATATATAAAACGATATAGAGCTCATAAGCTCCTTAACATCCTACTATCCCTAACTAACGATTCCTATATCCCTAAACGACTTTCACACAGAAACTATAATCGTATACATGCATGTATTCCATAATAATTATGCACATGATGACATGCATGGTATATGATAACTACCATGCGTATACATGCAATAGTAAAAGAATATGCAAATTGTTTCCTATTCTTAATGTTTTCTCTTGTCGGCAATTTATTCCCATGTGGATTCAATTATTTAATTGTGAAAGCAAGACAAAAAAAACTGGGTTTCTGTTATGGTCAAGTATCGGACAAAGGGCAAATATTTATTGGACCGTTTTATCCGATATCGGGTATTGGTGTGAGCTTCTCGGACAGAAGCTATATCTCGGGCAGAAAGTTTAAGACGTGTTCTTGGGGTTTTCTAGTTCGTGTTATTCAAGTTTTCAAGTGTTGATTGGGTTTAAACGTTCTCGACTAGCTCTTATCGAACGTACTTGGTTTAAGTGTTTGTGTGTGATACTTGTAGAGGTATCTATTTTAGATACTTGAGTTTCATATTTGTTTTATTGTCCGTTCACTTGTGTGCATTAATCGCTAAATGTTAGTTTTTTTATTTACCTTTTATTTAATTATTGTTTATTAATACGTGTTAACCTAATTGCGATAACTAGATCCTAATCCGCTGCGTACTCGTTTGCGTTACTTGGCTAACGTAGTTCTTAAATCCCAACAGTGGCATCACGAGTCATCTCGTTTTTGCGATTATGGGTTACACGTTTCTTATTAATAAACATGTTTAAAAGGCTGCATGAAACCTAATTTAGTTATTCGTTTTATTTTGTTTTGACAACTATGTGCAATACTTGTCAATTTTTAATAAAAAATAACTAGTCACACACAAATTAAATTATATTGATAATTAGAATTAATTTGTTAATTTGAATTACATGCTAATTAGAATTACTTTGCTAATTGAAATTAAATTGTTAATTAGAATTACATGTTAATTAGAATTACTTGCTAATTAGAATTAAATGTTAATTATAAATAATTAATTGTTAATTAGAATTATTATGATAATTAGAATTACATATTGGTTATTAAATACATAAAATTGCGTAATTACTTGTTAATTGAGATTGCCATGTTTTATGTGTTTTCCGGCCACAAGACCCACTCAATTGCTTTTAAAGTGATGTATGGGGCGATCTAGGTAGTATGTCCTAGTGACGGTCTTATGGTTCTCCTTTTGGGGAAGACTTGCAAGAGAACTCGGAACAATATGTGGTTATTTATGTTGATGTTTATGTTAATATGTTTGTGATTCCTATATGTGCATTATTACTTGCTTTGACACATAATCGTATGCAATATGGAATAATACATATCGTAACCATAACATCAATATTGGTCTTTATTTATACGCCTAAATATCATGCTCATTGTGACCTGGTATTTGATTCGTGGAAAATCGTTTTTGTAAAATAAAGTGACCTAATATATGAAACACGTTTTCAAGAATTTAAAAACTAGACACTATGGACACTTGGGATGTACGGCTCACCCATTAGAGCAAACTAAAAAGGGGGTTTAAAGAGGTGCGCGCAGTCACACCGAAAGGATGTCTAGGTTATTGCTTCAGCGCTTACCTGGTCCTCTGCTTCCCTGTGCGTTCGATTGGAGCTACCGTGAACCATGATGATCACTACAGTGTCATTACTAAAAGTTTTTAAAATAAGTGTTACAAAGTTGTTTTGCATGCTTCTTTGTACACGACTTTTACCACATTTATATGTGCATACCTACTTGTTAATTTTAAGTCTATGCCATCCAACTATGAACACATGCATTTGGATTGACTTCTCTGGTCAGACCTAAGGGCCTTTCCAACCCATGGTAATTATTTCGCTTTGGTCAGACCTTTGGTTATTTTTACACGTTCATACTTGGTCGACTTATCTCGAGTTGGCTTGGTCAGACCTTGAACCTGAGGCATAAGATGAGAACTAAACATGCTCATGACATTATTACTTGTTTACTAATGTCTTGATCAGTCTCATAAATCTAAGAGTTGCAATTTGCAATTAACGCTCGTCGCTTACCTCTTGTCCTATTTTTTTACGCACTGGTCAGACCTATGGTAATTAAGTGGGGTTGCAAGATGGATCTTAGTCTTATTAGTAATTAATTGGGTAGTTAATTCTTTTAAGAATGTAATTACCGAAAATACTAGAATTGAACTTTTTATGTTCTGATTAATTGTGTTATTGCAACATAATTCGTAAACAAAGTTGTTTTTCTTTAAAAGACAAACTTAGCCTCTTTTCCTAGTAAGAAAAGTGAGACTTATGCCTATCTTTTCTCCTTAGTTGACAAATTGAGATATGATTACAAATTGATAAACTCATTTATGATCTTTCATAACCCTTTTGTGGTCTAGAGTTAATTGAAAGATAGAATATTTTGTGTAACTGGACACATTGTGTTTAGAGCTACCAAAATAAATAACATCCTGCACTTGTCACGATGTATGAGTTTAAACCGTAAAGAGTAACGAAATTACTATGATATTCGCTAGGTAATTTTCTTGGACTCTTATTATTCCTAAAGTGCTAATTACCCTTGGGGCTATGTAGACGATAAAGGAGGAATTGCATGCTAAAGATTCAAGTTAATTGAATAAAAAAATGGCTAGTCCATTGTCTACATAAGTAGAACTTCATATACTCTGTTCAATACCTAAGTACATGCTACTCGTAGGCATTTGAAGAGAATAGGAACGTATATAAAACTGCTATATGTTTTTCTACTGGAAATGTAACACTTGTAATGTTGACAAATCCAGTGGGAGTGCATTTTATTACTGAAATAACATTCTTGTAATGTTGTCAATTTCAGTGGGAGCTACGGGATTTATTTCCTGTTAGTCACCCACATCATTTCAAACTAGCTTTGAAATAATTAATTACTTTCCGAATATGAAAAACCATTGCTTAAAGTAAAATTGCATTTTATTTTATCAGATAACTCGTTGCTTTCCTGATGTCGCTTCCTGAAGCGTTATCTATAGAATAATAATCCACAATTCCTTATTAAAGGTTATGATTCTAAAACTACTTATGATATCTATGACATTATCATATTGCTTGAACAATCAATCACGTGTTGTTTATTTTCATAATATGATGTTGTACCTTACACAAGTGGGAGAAATCTCAAAGTGTGTGCAAGGAACAACAATATTATTGGTATCTCTTGACCGCAAGGTAAGAAAACTAATAAATCTACTAGGACTTAAACACGCTAGATGTTTATTGCCCTACTACATGTAAACAAGAATTCTACTAGGACTTAAACGCGTGAGATGTTTATTGCCCTACTACATTCTAATAATGATTCTACTAGGACGTGAACACGCTAGATGTTTGTTGCCCTACTACAATCAAATGTCATGATATAATGTAAAGATACTTCAACATTTGACTACATGTTTTAGTCAACATAATTATGGTTATATGATAATGATCATAATTCTGAAGTATATAATTAACTTGAAATTACTATAGAATTCAATAGTTTGCGTTCATGATTACTTTTGTTAGTATAATTATGCTTACATGTTAAAACATAATTATAAAGTCCTTGAATTAATCAATGACTTATAACATAAAGTATATATAGTAAAAGGGTTATGTCTTCTAGTTAACACATAAACATAAGGCCTTTGAATTATTCAAAGACTTATAATGTATTATTGAAATGTTCTGTTTTCTTGTTAACACATGAACATATAATCCTTGGACTGTTCTGTCTTCTTGTGAACATAAGGTTCTTGTATTGTTCAATGAATATACATTATTGCATGCACTTGGTTCGTAAATACTTTATATGCAATTTGGCTCGACCCAATTGACTAGTATTTGGTCCAAAGAGAATTAAGTTATCTATAGAATTCTGATATAGTTTCACAATTCTAATAACTCATAGGATACCACTTCATTATGGTATGTCTAATGTGTTGGATCAAACCTTATTCATATTGTTTTGTTCATGATAGCTTTAATTGCTCTACCTCCAAAATATATCAAAGTTAGAAATTGTGTGTTTCATGGATACACTCAATAGAGTTCAAACCTAAAAGGTATTCAAGACAACCCATAACTGAAAACCCTAATTCATTAGGGATTTGAGGTTTTACCACTCAAACCAATTGAATCCTAAATCCTTTTGGATTTTTAATTAATCTACACTTCCTAGATTGAAGATTGTAGTTTTGGGGTTCTTCCTAGCTTGACGAAACACAAAATTGTTGCTAGAAATTTTGGTTAAAGAGTGATGCTAAATTAGAGTTTTTCTATAAACCTTAATTTGAGTTGTTGTAAGGAATTCCATTATGTCTTGATTTAAGTTCTGAATTTGTTAAAATCTTATGAAGCATTTCTTAACAAATCTTGAGATGATAACTTAAAATGTTTTTTGTGGTTCCCAATAAAGAATAATTTATTGTTGATTAAATACTTAGTATTTAAAGAATTGTCTCTACTTACAAAAGTAAGTGAGAGTATATACATATCTCAAAGTTTTTTAGAACAAAATACTTAACCTTCTAAAATCTACTTATTAATGTCATACTAAGGTTAAACATGAAAATGTCGATCGAAGTATAATGATTACTCTCATTCATAAATCCGAAAGGATGCCTCATCACTTGAGTGATATTTTATATCAATGCTGAGGGATATAAGTTAGAAAATTGTTGTAAATCAACTAACTAATAAAATATATTATCACATCTTAAATCTGATAAATGTTTTAAAACTATGAATGATAAGATGTAGTCCTTAAAAGGCAAATCGAGTTTTGAGCTTGATTGTTATTTTGCCTAACAGTTAACCTATGAGGTTGGAATGAGTTTATTTTGAAGAAAGACTCACAAGGACAAAATTGTATACATATTGATGCATGACATTTAATAAGAAGTTTTTAATCATACTTAAGGAACTAACTCTGATTAAATTTTCTTATATAATACAAGCATTAATTATATAAAGATATTTAATTGTCATACATGTGATTTGTATGTTGAATATGACAATTAGATTTTATAACTCTTTCTTTATGATTACCTTTTGCGAGGACGGTGTGTAATCAAAAGGGTTATGAATCTATTTTTTATCTTTATGTAGTATACAAAATTTGAGCAATCCATGTTTTGGATTGGATCATTGTTGAGAATTATATTTGAGTTGATTATGACAAAATATGAAAGATGAAGAACTTATGAAGACAATTGATGAAGAAAGAAAGACAAGGGACTTACTTGTTAAAGAAGACTTTATTATTTAGTCCCTAGTAGTCAATTGTAACCCTACACTCTCTAGTATATAAAGAGAGGCAGGGAATTAGATTTATGTGTGTCAAGATGTGAACACCAAAGGTGTGTGTGTGTGTGTGTGTGTAACCTAGGCATAAAGTATAAACGCCTAGGGTTAGTTAGAGATGTTTAGTCGATTAGTAGTTTAGAGATGATGACGAAGAACTTTGTTAATAATAACAAACGATGTTTTCTTATTCCGATGTGCATTATAATCGTTGTTATTGTTATCCCCTAAAGCTTATAAACGATTTTCACAATTGGTATCAGAGCGGGGAGCTCTTGATATAGGGATCTACAAGGTTTTTCGAAGAAGAAGGAAGAAAATTTCGAATCCAAAAAATTTTCGTAAAGTTTCTGCAGGGCTGTTTTCAAACAGCGATAACGTTTTCGTTAACTGTTGGATCGGAACAAAATTTTAGGTGGACATTC
This sequence comes from Chrysanthemum seticuspe, assembly GCA_019973895.1. Classification (NCBI taxonomy): domain Eukaryota; kingdom Viridiplantae; phylum Streptophyta; class Magnoliopsida; order Asterales; family Asteraceae; genus Chrysanthemum; species Chrysanthemum seticuspe. The sequence goes on from BPTQ01000005.1 coordinate 85,230,154, forward strand.
TGTATATAGCCATCTAACTTTTCACCAAAGGGATCGTCGATTGGACCTTTTATGTGAAAGATATAGGCTGTCGAATATGGCTGCTGAAGGAGTTTTTGAAAGTCGATTTTTAAGGTTTTTATGATCTCAACTTCATAAATTCGTGCATAATCTTTATGGAAGTTGTTTATACGATGTTCAATGTCTATAATTCATGCATGAGAAGCAGTTTTGAAACAGATCTATGTGAAGATCGGATTCGTTTTTCACAAAGGTACATCGAATAATTGAAGACATAATTATTACTTTGGTACTGTTCTTTAAACGTGGGTACTATGCATGTGGGTTAGTGACATTCTTGAATTCAGTAATATTAAACTATATTATCATATGCCTTGAATTCGAAAGTGTCAACGAGAAGGTAGATTGATTATTTATCATTCATTCAGTTTTTCGATTTGTGCAAGATGCTATTAATTATTAACCTCGTACTATATTACTCGTTATAATATTCGGTAAGAGGTCAAGCGCTTGTACTGGTATCTCACCTTGTATACTGGTCCCATATTTAATTAAAAGGTTGAGTTCTTTAATTCACTTGCACGTGGGAATGTCTAATTGGTGAAATGGTGCATTTAAATGGTGATCATGGGTTGATGTCATCCCATATTCTTTCATTGGTCCTACGATTAAAACTGGTTGGTGGTCTTTTGTGAATGTTATTTGATCATGGTTATATACTGGCTGCTATGTGATCGTGTGGGAGTGCATGTCAAGAATTGATTGGTTATCATGAAAGTGAGGAATTTAAGTGATACTGGATTAGTAAATACTGCTACGCTTGGAAAGAACCTACTGCTACGTTATGATGGTACTGCTGTTGTTTAGTTGTTTCGAGGTGTATAAGAGAGTGATAGAGACGGTGTGAGAAGAAGAGATCTTAACTAATATATGTTCCATTACGAGAATCTGCTTCTACTTATGTTTACTCCACTGCTGCTAGCTTCTTTATTCCAACTGCTACTATTATATGCATGTTTACTTTTGGATTGGACCTACTGATTGAAGCTTGGATTATTTGGACGTCGGTGATTAAGGTTGTGTTTTCAAAGTACTTCTTGTTATTAAAAGTACTGCTGAAAGTACTGCTGTTATTGAAAATACTGCTCGATGAAAGTACTGCTTGGACGCAAAGTACTGCTCTTTGTCAAAGTACTGCTCTTTGATTTGAGACAGTTTAGCAACAGTTCAGTAACAGAATTTGTGTCACTAACTGATTTGGGAGGAAGGAGTAATCATGATAGTGACAGATTAGCGACAGTTTAGTGACAGAAAAAGTTTTGCTAATAGGCTTGTTTTGGATAATACAAGATTTTTTTGGTTTTCGAATTAAGGGGAAGTCGAGCATGATATTTGTTATGGATTTTTGGCGACACACACAAAGGTTATTGGTTAACACACACACATGATTGGATCTCGGCTAGAACGTGATTGGTAGTGGATTATACGAGCGTGGACAACAGAGGAGGAGTAATGAATCACTTAACATGGATTACTATTGCTCGTTAAAAATTGGTCCTTCAAGAGGAGTTTATCAGATTACACACAGGTTTTGGTGATTGAATATTGGATAGAATATGGTTATTGATTTGAGGGGAAGTCGATAATCTTAGTTTGGTATGAAGTTGTCGACACACATACTTTGATAGATTTGGATTTTTAGTTGTCGGACGACACACGTATGATGTTTTGGATTTTGAGTTTTTGGTTGTGACCTGATGTTCATGAATCAGGTTCAAGATAAAGAACTATTCTTCATGTTACTAATGCTTGGTTACAAATGCTATTGTAGTCATCTTTATTAGTATTTTGGGTGGTACTATGTTCTTCATGGCTGGAACTACAACGTATTTGTGATCATGGTGGTTAGTTATTCGACAAGTTCTTATGGTTATTTACATGCATCATTCAAGGGGAAGATTTTTACTACTAGCTGTTGGTATTTATACTCTTGGTTTGGATTTCTTTTGCCTTAATTTCATTTTTAGTTGCAGAAAACTTAATGGAGGGTATCTTGAGGCATTGGAAAGATGGATTAGTCGTATGATATTGGTTCGTGGTTTTGAAGATCAAAGTTGCTTCTACTTAGCGTCTCCTAGTGGATTATGACAAAAAGGGGAAGAAGGCATTACATAGAAGATTTGCAACTTGAAGATCCTTGGTGATATTGCATGTTTAAGGGGAAGTTCTTATCTTTCATGACATCTTAACTTCAGGGGAAGTTAGTGCTTATTTGGTTTTGTCATTATCAACTAGGGGAAGATTGTTGAGAATTATATTTGAGTTGATTATGACAAAATATGAAAGATGAAGAACTTATGAAGACAATTGATGAAGAAAGAAAGACAAGGGACTTACTTGTTAAAGAAGACTTTATTATTTAGTCCCTAGTAGTCAATTGTAACTCTACACTCTCTAGTATATAAAGAGAGGCAGGGAATTAGATTTATGTGTGTCAAGATGTGAACACCAAAGGTGTGTGTGTGTAACCTAGGCGTAAAGTATAAACGCCTAGGGTTAGTTAGAGATGTTTAGTCGATTAGTAGTTTAGAGATGATGACGAAGAACTTTGTTAATAATAACAAACGATGTTTTCTTATTCCGCTGTGCATTATAATCGTTGTTATTGTTATCCCCTAGAGCTTATAAACGATTTTCACAATCATGCATCTAAGAGTTGAGATCTTGAATTTAATTAGAATATGATTCTAATCGAATTAAGATAACTCTTAAGTACATCTGACATTGAGTGGGGGAAATATGTTTTCCTTAATATTTACATGTTGAATATATCATTCTATTTAAGCTATATATTGATCATTAAGCTTGGAATGATACTTCACTTGGAATTTAGGGAATAAAACAAACAACCTTGGAATAAATGTTTATCTGGAATAAACAAACTCAGATAATATTAAGTCTAACACAAATGCAATATATCCTTCAAGAAAGTCTTAAATGGTATATTTCACTTGGAATAATTTATTACATGGATGGAAACCTTATGTTGTATTAACTAAGGATTTATCATGTATATATTATATTGTATATAAGACTAGTTGTTGCTTTTGTACAAGAACAAGATGAGCTGACAACGACAATATCTGATTGAGAGTGTTTAGATTATTGTTAATATATATGTTTACGAATTAAAAAGGCATATTGTTGTATACGTACAAATGATGCTAGAGGATTATTGATACTAGTTGTAGTAGGATTTCATCTTTTATGATAAATCTGCTAACTAGTTGTGCTCAACATAGAGCACTGTTGCATTACACATTTAAGGAATGAGAATACTTTACACTTTTAGAAACTGTAAAGATAACTGTCAGTATGTCGTTGATTTTTTTTATACCTCATGCAAGGTAGGACGACATCTCCATACTATAACTCTTGCAATAGTATGAGCATATGAGATAAGACACTCATCTTATATTTCAAATCACTCACTATATGTGAAATTTGAAACAAGTATTCGGGAAGTTTACTCAGATGACTATTTAGTTTTTATTTTAAAGAAAGTTTGATAATGTTGGAAACATTAGGGTTCAACTTACTAAATGAGTTTCATGCATATTTGTTTTAGTATTTGGATAATTGGGATTCATAGACAATTTTTACTTTATGATGAATAAAGATACTTGGTATTTGTTATTCATTCATATAATAATTGTTATCCTATATTTGCATGTTTAATCCTTGAATGATTTTTATTGTTCTAAATATGTCCATTGTCAGTTAACAATATGGGAATATTGTTATGATAAGACAAATGTGAGTGTTGGTTATAATACTAACGAGAATTCGGATTGTTCCCGCCAAACTCATATGTATTCACTAGAGATGCATATTGGATTCCCCAAATTTCAAACATTTACTTTTGGATCCTTGTCATAAGTAAAATATTGAAAATGGTTTGTTATCTTCGTCCTTAGACTTGAGATACAAGCAAGTTCTGTTATGTGTGGATATCACTTTTTGTAAGTATACGCAAAACGCTATCTGAATAAGGTAGTTATAAATGCTATATTTCGGAGTGATGTGAAGCAGCATCCACAACACTTGTAGTCAATAAAGGATTTGTTACTCCACTTGATATGTGCAGAAAGATACCATGGCGCCTCTCCAGATTTAATCAGATAACTGTCTGGCCAGACCCAAAGGGTAATGCAAGATGATTCTTGATTACATTTAGTATATCTGAATTAAAATCTATAACGAGATTCTAAATGGTTAAACTATATGGAATGAGTTAGGATCCATATCCATGGTTTAACGGTATCTATAACAAAGGATGATTAAAAACAAGACATTATTAACCATGCTACTGAGAAACTTTTATTAAACTATTCTCTAAGACACTTTTAGTTAAAAAGCGAGTGAGAGCATTGTTAGGCGTTTCCGTCGTTAGTTTTGTGTGTCATTCGACACTCCAACTCCCAAATGGGAGCTGTTGGTTTGTGGGAGTTAAAAACACTCGAAACGACTAGAAGTGTGTGAGTCTATGGGGGCACACACGTTAAACACGAGAGTACGTAAAACGAACGTTTATACTTGAATTACATACGACCCGTTCGTATTGACTTGGCCCGTTTTATTTGACCCGATCCAAGGCCCACATTGCTGGCCAATGAAGAATGGTTTTGGATCATGTTAAGGTCGGTTTGGATTAGGGAGATTGGATAACTTGGAGCTCAATTGAGCCCAAGAGAGGCTTGGCATTTGAGCTATATATATAACGATATAGAGCTCATAAGCTCCTTAACATTCTACTATCCCTAACTAATGATTCCTATATCCCTAAACGACTTTCACACAGAAACTATAATCGTATACATGCATGTATTCCATAATAATTATGCACATGATGACATGCATGGTATATGATAACTACCATGCGTATACATGCAATATTAAAAGAATATGCAAATTGTTTCCTATTCTTAATGTTTTCTCTTGTCGGAAATTTATTCCCATGTGGATTCAATTATTTAATTGTGAAAGCAAGACAAAAAAAATTGGGTTTCTGTTATGGTCAAGTATCGGACAAAGGGCAAATATTTATTGGACCGTTTTATCCGATATCGGGTATTGGTGTGAGCTTCTCGGACAGAAGCTATATCTCGGGCAGAAAGTTTAAGACGTGTTCTTGGGGTTTTCTACAAGTTTTCAAGTGTTGATTGGGTTTAAACGTTCTCGACTAGCTCTTATCGAACGTACTTGGTTTAAGTGTTTGTGTGTGATACTCGTAGAGGTATCTATTTTAGATACTTGGGTTTCATATTTGTTTTATTGTCCGTTCACTTGCGTGCATTAATCGCTAAAGGTTAGTTTTTTTATTTACCTTTTATTTAATTATTGTTTATTAATACGTGTTAACCTAATTGCGATAACTAGATCCTAATCCGCTGCGTACTCGTTTGCGTTACTTGGCTAACGTAGTTCTTAAATCCCAACAGATATGTGATGCTATTGGGCATATTAGACATAGGTGTTACTCGATCAACTTAATTATTTTAGTTCAAGTCGTTTTGTTGCCTTGTTGGAACATATAGAAATGAATTGCTGATTTATGTTAGTACTTCTGGGTTTTGTGGATTTGTCCAAAGATAATTATTACGACTCTTGGATATTAGAGATTTAATGCGCACACTTAGAATAAATAGCTAGCTTTGATTTAATAGTGGCATTTTGATTCGTGCTAAACCGTCAAGTTATCTCACACAAGCTAGCCACTTGTGAATGGCTAACCGTAAGAGACTTAAAACAGTTCAGACACAAATGCAATGAAGTCCAGGAGAGTATAGTGTTTCCCCAGGTCGTTATGTCCCAACGAGCTGTGCGAGAATAGTCAAACGAATAGTGATCGAGAGGATTTGAACGGATAAAGAGATATGATTGATTATGAATAATGAAGAAGTATATAAACTACAAGGGCTTAAATGCAAATTAAAGAAAATTTAAAAGATAAATTATATTAAATAAACGCTATCACTATTTTTAAACTAATGTTTTTGATTTTTCTTTTATAAAACTTAAATTTAAAAACTACGTGACGTACAAAAGAAAATGTGAAACTGAAGCAATATTAATCCTAAAAATATGAAAATGACATTTTTACAAACCTAATGATAAGAGAAAGTTTTTAGAAAAATAAAATTATTTTTAAAACTATTTATCTAATTATTATTACATAAAAACTATTTTTACTTATTTAATAATACCCTAAATTACAAGAAAATATGAAATAAAGCTAGAAAAATGAAATTATGACTTAGAAAAATCTAAAATAACTAAAGATAATTTTCAAAACTAATTTTGTATTTTTCTGATTATTTCTCTATTTTCTATGAATTAAAAACTATTTAAAACTACTTAAATTGCTAAAAATTACAAATTAAACTATGAAAAATCTGGAAAAATACTTTTTTGACTTTTTATATTTATCTTAACCTAAGAAAAATAAAAACTTATTTTTTGAAGTTTTTCTGATTTAATTGTATTAAAAGCTAATTAAAAAGGCTTAAAAACTGTTTTAAATGAAGAAAAATAGCAAACAGTGTTAGAAAAATATGAAAAATTCAGGAAAAGTCTAAATTAATGTTCTAAGTCTAGGAAAATTATAAAAACAGTGGCTTATGTGTTAGAAATTGAAACTGCAATGCAAAGTGCTTTTAAATAAGCACTTGTATTAAGCAAATGAAAACAAAAGACCACCAAATGATTACAGAAGCTATAATATGCTAAAAGTACCCAAATGCAACTAGTTACAACTGGCTTAAACCTCTAAAACACAAGCTACTCAGATTGGAAAGATTTGGCTTGAGTGCTAAAAACAGTTTTCACCCACCACTTTGCAACCTAAGAATAAGCTACCCAATAAGCTAAAACTAAAAACCAGAAGTAGGATCCTACACTAGACATGGCTAGCTATCTATAAACCATAAACTAGACCTGGACAAGCTCTTATGAGCTTGTGACAAGCTCTGCAAGAAGCTGAGAAAACTCAGTATTCACTGAGTTTGTGAACAGGGCAGATAAGCCCTTTTTGACAAGCCATTTTGGGGCTTATAAAAAATTACTAAAAATCTACAAAAATCATAATAAGAAACTAGACCAGTTGAAGTTTTTAAGCCCTAAGTTTCACTGGATTTGGACCAATAACGAAGCTATGAAAAATCACCCAAGTTGGGTACAAACTGACTTTTTCAATTGTTTTTGACTTTTGAGCAGTTATGAAACTTTGACTTTTGTGAGTTTTGATCCAATTTTATGAACTGAAATTGATGAAATGAGCTATAGTAAAGCTAAATTAAGCTACCTTACTGATGTTTGAACAAAAATCAAGCTTTTGGTTTTGCAAATTCCCAACAGATATGAGATTAGTACAGTTAAATGGTGATTTTGACTTTAGCTACTCTAGGGTGCAATTGAATGACCAAAGTGACTCTATTATACCTAAGTAAGACTAAAGCAATTAGATTTAACCACTGAACTAACCTAAATTTCAGTCTAACACCTAATGCCAAACACTAGTTATGTGATTGATATGCAAGTTTAAACCATTCTAACTACTGAACTAGCTGAGACAAACTCCTAAAATAAATCAATATGACCTAAAAACAACTAAATGAACAGATAAAAACTAAAGCTACCCACAGATTCAAACTCAATTGGATTTTGCAAACTATACTAGATATAGAGAGAAAAATAAGAACTCACAATTGTCCCAGCTTATTTGCAGTTTAAACCAAACCCAATACCACTATTCTAATCCAAAACCAATCCAAAACAGCACTGCATCAACCCCATCACCATTTCCATGCCTGCTTAACCAAGATTTTCTTGCAGTTTGACTTTCGTTGACCAATCACCAAACTTGCTTGAAACTGTGTTCCAAGCTTACCAAAAGCTATAATAAGCTTAAGTAAGCTTGTTTGAATGAAAATGAAGCTACTTGGAGCTTTGAGTTTAAGAGCTTGAACTTGAATTTTTTTAACAGTAAACCACAGAACATGAAATGTTAATACAATTTGAATTGACACTTGAAAACAGTTTTAATAGACTTAAATAACTTAATTTGATACAATGAAACAAAAGATTACAGCTTAGAGCTTAATTAAAAACATAAACATAAAAAACGACATACATGGAATTTAAAAACTAACAACTACTTTATTCTCTTGCTTCTCTTCTTCTTTTTATACACCATATGTCTTCTCTCACCTCTCTGAGCAAATCCCATCTGTTTTTAGGACCATTGGATCACTTAGGTGGATTTTGGTCGTTTGATCAAATTTGGCGGGAAAGGCTATTTTGACCTGTGGGCTTCTGAATCTGCAACTAGGGGGTGGCATTAATTGTGGTGTGTAAAGTGGGTAGATATGATGATGAGGGGGAGGGATAAGGTCTGAGGTGATGGGTGATGTTGCAGGGCAAGTGGTGAAGGAGAAGCAGTGGTGGAGGGAAAGGATTGGGTTTGACTGTTGGTTTGACCAGGGGTCCAAAACAGGGAAGGGGTCAAAGGTGTATAATGGCAGGGGTCCAAAGTTATATGGCAAGGGTCAAAAAGGTTTATGGCATGTTTTAAATGACAAGGACCAATTGTGCAATTCCTGAAATCTTGAAGGACCATTTCTGCCAATTTTCCAAAGTTGTTTCAAGAGTCACTTTTGACAAGTTTCAATAGTACAAGGACCATTGTTGACATTTTCAAACTTCTAAGGACCAAACTTGACATTTTTGAAAGTTTAGGGACCTAAGTTGTAATTTTTGCAATTTTAAATCTCAAGGACCAATTTTGACAACTTATGAATCCCTAGGGACTTGAAATGATATTTTTCTTTATTCTGATTTACCAGGGACTGTTTTTGACAACTTTTTAAACTTGGGGGACTAAAACTGCCAATTATGCAAACTTGATACATTTTTCACCAGATTTTGATATTTTTGCATTTAAAACACATAAAACACTTATTTGTGATATTTTTATCATTTTGATGCATTTCTGAGTGTTTTCAGATGTTTTTGGCATTCTAAACAGTACAAAAATGATGAGTATTTAGACACTCATCAATCCCCCACACTAAGATATTGCTAGTCCCTAGCAATGTTTTGAGAAAAATTAATGGATTTCATCTCTTTACCAAAAGCCATTACTTCTGGAGTAGCCAAATGTTTCAGTTCAAGTAAGAACCTTGGTACACCGATAACCAAATGATTTTGAGCAAATCACCAGCTTCCAACGGATTTGATTTGTCTTTACCAGAAGCCGTTTGCTTCTGGACTAGCCAACTCTTAGATAAATTATCAATATTATCTTTGGTGAGCTGATTACCAATTATGGTTTTCCAACTGCCTTTACCACAAGCCATAAACTTGCGGGCTAGCCAACTCTTCACTTTTAAGGATATGGTGAGCTGAATACCATACAATTTAGGGCAAATTGCAAGCCGTCAACGGATTTGAGATATCTTTACCAACAGCCGTTTGCTCCTGGATTAGCCAATCCTTTTGTTTATTAGACATGGCGGACTGATAACCGTATGTTGAGTAAGTGAAAAACACTTACTCCAAAAAAAAAATTTGGCCAAAAATGGGGGAATTAGGCGGTATAATTACATGATAAAATTCGTGAGAATTCCCCCCCACACTAGAAATGAATATTGCCCTCAATATTCAATGTACCGGCGGTTATGCCGAAACATAGAACGTAAAAGGGAAATACTACGGCCATTATTTAGCAAGATTTTTTTTTTTTTTTTTTTTTTTTTTTTTTTTTTTTTTTAACACTTGAAACTCTTATATATATACAACATGTGGGGCAACTCCCCCACACTAGGGTGGGACACACGGGTGAAAACCCATGTAGCATGCTACTGTTTTTTATTCCCAAGTCGCTAGCTTGACTCGATCCCCGCATTCATTGGTTCATGGGGAAAGTTTGCAGATCCGGGACAACCATATGAGGAATGTCCTCTCCAAAATAATGCTTCAATCGATGACCATTCACTTTAAAGTTTGGACCATCGGGTTGAGATAACTCAATGGTTCGATATGGAAATACTTTAGTAATGGTGAATGGTCCAGACCAGCGGGATTTATGTTTTCCCGAGAAAATCTTCAATCTTGAATTGAAAAGAAGGACTCGATCACCGACGTTGAAAACGCGGTTTTTGATCTTTGAGTCATGAATCTTCTTTGTCTTTTCTTTGTAGATCAAAGAGTTCTCGTATGCTTGATCACGGAGTTCATTTAATTCATTCATTTGAACTTTCCGGTGATCACCAGCTGTCTGAATATCAAAGTTGGCATGCTTCAAGGCCCAGTATGCCTTGTGTTCAAGCTCAACCGGCAGATGACACGCCTTTCCGTACACTAGCTTGTATGGAGTACACCCGATGGGTGTTTTATAAGCTGTACGGAAGGCCCAGAGTGCGTCATCTAGCTTATCCGACCAAGAGGCACGGTTTTCGCCAACCGTCCTCTCCAAAATTCTTTTAATCCCTCAGTTGGAAACTTCCACTTGCCCACTTGTTTGGGGGTGGTACGCAGTAGAGAGACGGTGAGTTACACCATACTTCTGCATGACTATATCAAACTGGTCATTGCAGAAATGCGTACCACGATCACTGATTATAGCTCGTGGAGTTCCAAACCTAGCAAAAAGAGATTTCAAGATTTTCACAACAACTCGGGCATCGTTGGTAGGCAAAGCTTTCGCTTCAACCCATTTTGACAAATAGTCAACGGCCACGAGTATGTATTTATTACCGCGAGACGAAGGAAATGGCCCCATAAAGTCAATGCCCCAGATGTCAAAAATCTCACACACTTGAATGGCGTTTTGCGGCATTTCATTTCTTTGTGAGATATTCCCGTGACGTTGACAAGCGTCACAGGTTTTGACAAATTCGTGGGCATCCTTGTAAATTGTGGGCCAATAGAATCCGGAATCAAACACCTTCTTGGCGGTGTAGTTGGGGCTATGATGTCCCCCAGTAGGTCCAGAATGGCAAGCCTTGAGAATGTCATTGGCTTCCTGACCATATACACATCGCCTGATGACTTGATCCGCACAAATTTTGAATAAGTAGGGGTCGTCCCAGAAGTAATGTTTTATATCTTTAAAGAATTTGTTTTTCTGTTGGGACGACATCCCTTTCACCACAAAGTTACCCGCATGGTAATTTGCAAAGTCAGCAAACCATGGGGTAGAAGAGTCTCCACGAAAAGAAACCACATTGAGTGTTTCGAGAGGAAATGTTTCATTTATTTCCTTTTTCTCGAACACATCCTGGTGAGGGTTTTCTAGACGGGATAGATGATCAGCAGCCAGGTTCTCAGCTCCTTTTTTATCACGTATAATGATATCAAATTCTTGCAGGAGGAGAACCCAACGGAGCAATCTCGGCTTTGCATCTTGTTTTGCAAAGAGATATTTGAGAGCCGAGTGATCCGTATACACCACGCATTTGGTCAATATAAGGTATGGCCGAAACTTTTCAAACGCATACACCACAGCTAATAATTCTTCTTCTGTAGTGGTGTAATGGGTTTGAGCTTCAGTCATAGTTTTACTTGCGTAGTGGATAGGCTGAAAATGCTTGGTTTTTCGTTGCCCCAAGACTGCACCGATAGCAAAATCACTTGCATCGCAAATGAGCTCAAAGGGTAAATCCCAGTCGGGGGCAACTAGAATGGGTGCTTCCGTAAGCTTTTTCTTTAATGTTTCAAAAGCTTCGATGCACTCAGGTGAGAAGATAAAAGGAGCATCTTTTTCAAGAAGATGGGTCATAGGCCGAGCGATTTTAGAAAAGTCTTGTATGAATCTGCGATAAAACCCGGCATGACCAAGAAAACTCCTAATACCTTTGACGGTAGTAGGATGAGGCAGTTTAGCAATAACATCGACTTTTGCTCTATCGACCTCAATCCCGTTTTTGGAAATCTTATGGCCAAGGACTATGCCTTCTTTGACCATAAAGTGGCTCTTCTCCCAATTTAGACAAAGATTGGTGTCTTCACACCTTTTGAGGATTTTATCTAAATGGGAGAGGCATGTCTGAAATGAGTCCCCAATGACCGAGAAGTCATCCATAAACACCTCCATTGTTTCCCCGATCATGTCGTTGAATATGGCCATCATACATCGTTGGAACGTGCCAGGAGCGTTACATAGGCCAAAAGGCATACGTCTGTAGGCAAAAGTTCCGTATGGGCAGGTGAATGTGGTCTTTTCTTGATCCAGCGGATCAATGGGGATCTGAAAGTAACCCGAGAAACCATCAAGGAAACAATAGTATTCGTTCCCTGCTAATCTCTCAAGCATCTGATCCATGAAGGGTAGAGGAAAATGGTCTTTATGGGTGGCTTCGTTTAACTTGCGATAGTCAATACACACACGCCATCCCGTAACCAATCGAGTTGGAATTAACTCGTTTTCTTCATTTGTGACAACAGTAATGCCACCCTTTTTAGGAACACAGTGAATTGGGCTAACCCAAGGACTATCAGAGATCGGGTAAATTAAACCGGCATCAAGAAGTTTGAGAACCTCTTGTTTGATAACATCATGAATCTTAGGATTCACCCTTCTATGATGTTGGACTGCTGGTTTGAAGTCATCCTCCATTAAGATTTTGTGAGTACAAAACTCAGGGTTGATACCCTTAATGTCGGAGAGTTTCCAAGCAATTTCTTGCTTGTGTGACTTCAAGACCTTTATGAGAGCAGTCTTCTCCTCCTCAGTTAAGTCTTTAGCAATTATGACGGGTAATTTATCATCACCATCCAAGAATGCATACTCGAGATGAGGAGGTAGGTCCTTAAGTTCAACCTCGGGAAATTCTTCAGTAGATGTTTGTACTGATTTGATTTCCTCAATTGTGATCTCTTTCGGAGGGAGTGAAGGTAATGGATCTTCATTTAACAATTGCTCCAGATAAAGGATATCTCCCTCCGAATCATAAACACCATCAATTCCAGGCGGAATTGATTCATCAGTAGCAAGAAATTCTTCGATCTCTTCCAGAAGGAAGTCACCTCCCTCAAACGGAGTGAGAGAGGGGGAAGAGTCGGCAATGATTGGTTGAGAAGATGTGGTGGAATCCCCACTCACAGAATTATGAAGATAACCAAGAAACTCTTGAGAGTACTCCTCTAAAGCAATATCAATTACATCGACTCGATTAATTGATTCAGTATCATAATTTGAGGAGTACCTCGAAGTTTGATCAAGGTTAAAGGTAACAGCTTCATTACCCACACGTAACGTGATTTCTTGCTCAAATACATCAATAAGAGCACGGCCCGTTCTTAGGAATCCTCGTCCAACAATGAGGGGGACCCGAGGATCGGCATCGAAATCAACAACCACAAAGTCAGCTGGAAAATGGAACTTTCCTACTTTCACAAATACATCCTCGGCGATGCCAAGAGGACGCGATATAGAACGATCTGCAAGCTCAAGAGTCATGCAGGTAGGAACAAGTTCTGGAAGAGAAAGTTGCTTCCATACTGAATAAGGCATCAGATTGATGCTTGCACCAAGATCGGCAAGGGCAAAGCATTCAATCATCCCTGGAAAAACACAAGGAAGAAGAAATTTTCTAGGATCTCCAAGCTTCTCGGGAAGCTTCTTTAACAGAACTGCTGAGCAGTTCTCGTTCAAAGGAGTTTTAGTCATTTCAAACAGTTTTTCCTTATTGCTTAACATGTGTTTGAGAGTTGATGCAAACTTGGGCATCAGCATGATAGCATCCGCAAAGCTTATGTCAAAATGTAGTTCTTGGAAAATTTGAAAGAATTTTTCCATTTGATGACTGGCTTTTTCGCGGAGCTTTTGCTCATTTAAACGTGATGGGTAAGGGATAGAAGTTTTGGATTTGGGGTTGTCAACTGGAGGTTCAAAAACAACTCCAGTTTTGGTTCTGGGTTTTGGGACAACCTGAGGATGGACATTGCTGGTACTTCCGTTATTAGTAGGAAGTTCCTTGTCCTTTGTCGCCTCAGGTTCACTTTCCACTACCTTCGGGAGAGAAGAAGAAGAGGTAGTAGGAATAGCGGGTCCATCATACGAAGCACTACTTCTGGTTGTGATCGCATTTGCATCGCCCCTCGGATTAGCGATCGTGTTGCTAGGTAAAGTACCTGAGCCCGAGGGTCGATCATTTAAAGACTTCTTAATGTCAGAAATCTGGCTGACCAACAACATATTCATTTCCTCCTGGGATTTCATGAATTGCTTCAACAACTCATCAGATGATGGTCCAGTTGGAACAATGGCTTGATTTTGCACAGGAAAATTCTGGCCTCTATTGTTTGGATTAGGACCTTGATTTTGAAAATTTCCTTGATTATTGCCATGAAAGTACCCAGGGTTGAAATTTCCCTGACTTTGGTTTCTATTAAAATTTCCTTGGTGTTGGAAGTTTTGACTTTGATTTTGAAAACCGTTATTTTGACTGAAATTACCTTGGTTTTGAAAACCTTGGTTTGGTCTATTCTGATTTTGATTACGGTTTTGGTTTTGGTTGAAACCGGTTGGTCCAGGGTAGTGGTTAGGACGGTGGTTCGGGTCCATAGGAGCACGATATTGGTTGCCTCCTGAATTGGAAATCGCTCCCACAGCGTTTGCTTCAAAAGGGTTACCATCGGTGGCCATACAGTCGTAATAGGCATGGGGGCCACCGCAAGTAACACAGACTTCCACTTTCTTAACTTCAGCAGGAGGTGAAGTTTGTGGAAAAGAAACTTTCTTTTGGTTGGAGAGAACCAAAGCTTGAATAGCTTCCGTAAGTTTGTCAATCTTAGCATCGGTGCTAGATTGACTCACGGGCGATGAAGTAGAAGGACCAACACTGACTTGGGAAACAACCGGTTTGCTTCGTGCAGTGCGGACTTTAGACTTGTTTTCAATTATCGTCAAAGCTTCTTTTACAGTTTTGCTCAAGAAATTTCCTCCAGCGGAGGAATTGAGAGAATCTTGATCAGATTGACTCACTCCATTATAGAAAGTATCGAGTTGCATGAACTCGGAGAAACCGTGGTGAGGACATTTGCGAAGCAATTCCTTAAAACGATCCCACGATTCACTGAAGGGTTCATCAAACTTTTGTGTGAACTTGATGATTTCATTTTTAAGACTCGTGGTTTTGGAAGGTGGATAAAACTCGTTCACAAATTTCTTCACCAGGTCTTCCCATGTTTCGATTGATTTAGGGGGTTATTTTTCAAGCCAAATCCGGGCTTGCCCCTCAAGAGAAAATGGGAACAGAAGAAGCTTGACAGCATCAGTAGGGACATTCTTGTATTTGATGGTAGATGCAATCTTGTTAAACCATCGAATATGAGCATGAGGATCATCCCGCTCAAAACCATAGAATTGACTTGAGGTTACAAGATTCAGTAACCCGGTTTTGAGTTCAAAATTTTCAGCCACAATGGCTGGGATAACAATAGCATCTCCATTCCCGTCTATGGGTGCCTGGAGAAGCTCACACATAGGACGTTCTTCCGCCATGATGACGGAAGTAGTGTGAGCAGTCCGGATCTCAGATCCGACTGATGGGGCAGAAAGTCTACGGACACGCCTTCTTGGAATCCTGATAACCTCACGAAATGGGCTTACAGATCTAGAAGAGCGAGTGCGCATACACTAGAGTTAACTCTAAGAGATCTCAGAGTTAAGGAAGGGAATTATGAAAATGGTGAAAATGGGGTAAGAGGAATCTTTTTGGGTTTTATGGTTTTGACAAGTAGATATAACAACAAATCCAATTAAAACAATATCGAGGCAAAACAACAGTGAACTTAAACCAATAATCACAAGATGAATGGCTTCTTTGAAAAAGGTACACCACTCTCAAGGACACAAAGGCAAGTTTTAATCTTTGGTTCGGGAACTTATTATGGTCGTACCCCCAGTTAGGTAGTACACTGCCTTGGTTTGCGGTGGTAATCTTTTATGTTGTTATTATTAAACAAAGAAAACGACAAATCTTTTTGTATTTTTATCTTTGATACATATATAGAAACAAAAGAAAAATATTTTTGTGTTTTATACGTTTTAAGCTGTTTTTGGGTTTTTGGATTTTTATAAGAAAATATAGATATATATATATAGATGGTATGAACAAGGAGTGAATATTCAAATCACTAATCTGCTAAACGTGAGATAATTAGCACAGCTCCCCGGCAGCGGCGCCAAAATTTGATTCGTGCTAAACCGTCAAGTTATCTCACACAAGCTAGCCACTTGTGAATGGCTAACCGTAAGAAACTTAAAACAGTTCAGACACAAATGCAATGAAGTCCAGGAGAGTATAGTGTTTCCCCAGGTCGTTATGTCCCAACGAGCTGTGCGAGAATAGTCAAACGAATAGTGATCGAGAGGATTTGAACGGATAAAGAGATATCATTGATTATGAATTATGAAGAAGTATATAAACTACAGGGGCTTAAATGCAAATTAAAGAAAATTAAAAAGATAAATTATATTAAATAAACGCTATCATTATTTTTAAACTAATGTTTTTGATTTTTCTTTTATAAAACTTAAATTTAAAAACTACGTGACGTACAAAAGAAAATGTGAAACTGAAGCAATATTAATCCTAAAAATATGAAAATGACATTTTTACAAACCTAATGATAAGAGAAAGTTTTTAGAAAAAAAAAAATTATTTTTAAAACTATTTATCTAATTATTATTAATTAAAAACTATTTTTACTTATTTAATAATACCCTAAATTACAAGAAAATATGAAATAAAGCTAGAAAAATGAAATTATGACTTAGAAAAATCTAAAATAACTAAAGATAATTTTCAAAACTAATTTTGTATTTTTCTGATTATTTCTCTATTTTCTATGAATTAAAAACTATTTAAAACTACTTAAATTGCTAAAAATTACAAATTAACCTATGAAAAATCTGGAAAAATACTTTTTTGACTTTTTATATTTATCTTAACCTAAGAAAAATAAAAACTTATTTTTTGAAGTTTTTCTGATTTAATTGTATTAAAAGCTAATTAAAAAGGCTTAAAAACTGTTTTAAATGAAGAAAAATAGCAAACAGTGTTAGAAAAATATGAAAAATTCAGGAAAAGTCTAAATTAATGTTCTAAGTCTAGGAAAATTATAAAAACAGTGGCTTATGTGTTAGAAATTGAAACTGCAATGCAAAGTGCTTATAAATAAGCATTTGTATTAAGCAAATGAAAACAAAAGACCACCAAATGATTACAGAAGCTATAATATGCTAAAAGTACCCAAATGCAACTAGTTACAACTGGCTTAAACGTCTAAAACACAAGCTACTCAGATTTGAAAGATTTGGCTTGAGTGCTAAAAACAGTTTTCACCCACCACTTTGCAACCTAAGAATAAGCTACCCAATAAGCTAAAACTAAAAACCAGAAGTAGGATCCTACACTAGACCTGGCTAGCTATCTATAAACCAAAAACCAGACCTGGACAAGCTCTTATGAGCTTGTGACAAGCTCTGCAAGAAGCTGAGAAAACTCAGTATTCACTGAGTTTGTGAACAGGGCAGATAAGCCCTTTTTGACAAGCCATTTTGGGGCTTATAAAAAATTGCTAAAAATCTACAAAAATCATAATAAGAAACTAGACCAGTTGAAGTTTTTAAGCCCTAAGTTTCACTGGATTTGGACCAATAATGAAGCTATGAAAAATCACCCAAGTTGGGTACAAACTGACTTTTTCAATTGTTTTTGACTTTTGAGTAGTTATGAAACTTTGACTTTTGTGAGTTTTGATCCAATTTTATGAACTGAAATTGATGAAATGAGCTATAGTAAAGCTAAATTAAGCTACCTTACTGATGTTTGAACAAAAATCAAGCTTTTGGTTTTGCAAATTCCCAACAGATATGAGATTAGGACAGTTAAATGGTGATTTTGACTTTAGCTACTCTAGGGTGCAATTGAATGACCAAAGTGACTATATTATACCTAAGTAAGACTAAAGCAATTAGATTTAACCACTGAACTAACCTAAATTTCAGTCTAACACCTAATGCCAAACACTAGTTATGTGATTGATATGCAAGTTTAAACCATTCTAACTACTGAACTAGCTGAGACAAACTCCTAAACTAAATCAATATGACCTAAAAACAACTAAATGAACAGATAAAAACTAAAGCTACCCACAGATTCAAACTCAATTGGATTTTGCAAACTATACTAGATATAGAGAGAAAAATAAGAACTCACAATTGTCCCAGCTTATTTGCAGTTTAAACCAAACCCAATACCACTATTCTAATCCAAAACCAATCCAAAACAGCACTGCATCAACCCCATCACCATTTCCATGCCTGTTTAACCAAGATTTTCTTGCAGTTTGACTTTCGTTGACCAATCACCAAACTTGCTTGAAACTGTGTTCCAAGCTTACCAAAAGCTATAATAAGCTTAAGTAAGCTTGTTTGAATGAAAATGAAGCTACTTGGAGCTTTGAGTTTAAGAGCTTGAACTTAAATTTTTTTAACAGTAAACCACATAACATGAAATGTTAATACAATTTGAATTGACACTTGAAAACAGTTTTAATACACTTAAATAACTTAATTTGATACAATGAAACAAAAGATTACAGCTTAGAGCTTAATTAAAAACATAAACATAAAAAACGACATACATGGAATTTAAAAACTAACTACTACTTTATTCTCTTGCTTCTCTTCTTCTTTTTATACACCATATGTCTTCTCTCACCTCTCTGAGCAAATCCCATCTGTTTTTAGGACCATTGGATCACTTAGGTGGATTTTGGTCGTTTGATCAAATTTGGCGGGAAAGGCTATTTTGACCTGTGGGCTTCTGAATCTGCAACTAGGGGGGTGGCATTAATTGTGGTGTGTAAAGTGGGTAGATATGATGATGAAGGGGGAGGGATAAGGTCTGAGGTGATGGGTGATGTTGCAGGGCAAGTGGTGAAGGAGAAGCAGTGGTGGAGGGAAAGGATTGGGTTTGACTGTTGGTTTGACCAGGGGTCCAAAACAGGGAAGGGGTCAAAGGTGTATAATGGCAGGGGTCCAAAGTTATATGGCAAGGGTCAAAAAGGTTTATGGCATGTTTTAAATGACAAGGACCAATTGTGCAATTCCTGAAATCTTGAAGGACCATTTCTGCCAATTTTCCAAAGTTGTTTCAAGGGTCACTTTTGACAAGTTTCAATAGTACAAGGACCATTGTTGACATTTTCAAACTTCTAAGGACCAAACTTGACATTTTTGAAAGTTTAGGGACCTAAGTTGTAATTTTTGCAATTTTAAATCTCAAGGACCAATTTTGACAACTTATGAATCCCTAGGGACTTGAAATGATATTTTTCTTTATTCTGATTTACCAGGGACTGTTTTTGACAACTTTTTAAACTTGGGGGACTAAAACTGCCAATTATGCAAACTTGATACGTTTTTCACCAAATTTTGATATTTTTGCATTTAAAACACATAAAACACTTATTTGTGATATTTTTATCATTTTGATGCATTTCTGAGTGTTTTCAGATGTTTTTGGCATTCTAAACAGTACAAAAATGATGAGTATTTAGACACTCATCACATTTTATATTAGTTTCAAAATTGGGGTATTACAATTTTGAACCTTATAATATGATGTTATAGTTTAGCTAGTTTCTTTTTGCATTTGTAGTTAAATGTCGAGTGATACACTCTTTGGAGCACCGGTTTGCTGTTCTATTCGTGTTGTGGTAGTAGGTGATCATGGTACTGGTAAATCAAGCTTAATCGCCGCAACTGCTTCAGAGAATTTTCCTGAAAGTGTTTCTCATGTGCTTCCGCCTACTCGTCTTCCGGCAGATTATTATCCGAAGGGCGTTCCAGTCATTATTATCGATACTGCTTCTAGGTTTATAATTTTAAATTTTATTTATTTGTTTATTTCATTTTATTAGGTTATGTGGTCGTTTGTTAGGTTTTATGCATATACTAGACGTATACTCGTGCAAAGCGACGGTGTATAGCGACAAATAATTATACTTGCGAAATCATGATTCTGGTTCGACTTTTGATGCAAATCGTGTGTATTTTGAATTACAAAACATGTGTTTTTTAAAATTAATATAGTGTTTGTTTTGAAAAGTTGTCAAATTTAGAATTGATCAAGAAAATATATAGTTTAAGTTGCCAAGTTTAAGAGGTACTTAGGGGTAATTTAGGCAAACAACATTAATTTAAGTTTCAAGATTTCAAGATTCAAGTTTCAAGAAAAGATATACACTCCTTACAAGTAGTAAAGAAATGTTTTTTTGTTAATTGTTATTGCTAGTTTGGAAGGTAAAGCTAAGTTAAAGGAAGAATTAAAGCGAGCCGATGTGATTGTGTTAACTTATGCTTGTGATAAACCTGAAACGTTTGATCATCTACAAAGTTTATGGATGCAGGAAGTTCGTCATTTGAAGGTTTAGTAAATTTCCTTATTTTACAATATCGCGTTTTGATAAGTAGATAATGCTTCCCTTTTATTGAGCTTTTGATATAGTATATATATAATGGTGCTTACTTAATTATTTGCGAATGAAATAAGTTGTCATTAAGTTGGTTTTACAAGTAATCCCAAACACAACTATTAGTTTAAATAGTTGATTGTGAGACTTGATTTGTGTTTTGTTTTGGTATCTATGTACATATCTATAGGTGAAGGTACCCGTGATTGTGGTTGGTTGCAAGTTAGATTTGAGAGAGGATCATAATCCCTTGAGTTTCGAACACGTGGTGGCTCCAATGATGCAACATTATAAGGAGATTGAAACTTGTATCGAGTGCTCTGCAGCTAATCTTGCTCAGGTATATATGTTTATTGTTTTTAACCATTAAATTAAAATGAAAGAATTTTTTTGTAGTTGTATGAAGATTTCAAGTTAATGGTGATCCTAGCTAGATTAGTCAAGGTCATGGTTTTCTATGCTATGGCTGGCTGCCTTACTTAGATGTGAATTTTTACTGCATAAATGTTGGTTACTAATTCATGAAAAATCTCAATTACCCATTGTCCGATTATGAAAATCTTCCAAATAAAAGTATATGATCACAATTATGCCAGTAGGGCATCTTGATGCCTTATACTGTATGCATATACTTGGGTTTGTTGTACGAGCCACATCATATTAAGACTTGTCATCATAGAAATAACTAGTTACATGATTAGGTAACCAGCTCATATGATTTATTTTGTAGGTATATGAGGTGTTTTATTGTGCTAAAAAAGCAGTGCTTCATCCAATAGCTCCCTTGTTTGATCAAGAATCTCAAAGTTTGTCACTTCAATACATAAGAGCATTGGAAAGGATATTTATTCTTTGTGATCATGATATGGACGGTGCCCTAAATGATCGCGAGTTAAATGAATTTCAGGTAATTTCCCTCCTAAATATCATTGCATAATAAGAAAGTTCTAAGTGATGAGGTCCTTGACATCTTTCTTGTTTCTTCTGTATTTTATATTCAGTGATAAAACACGCCAATCAAAAGCAATATTGTTTATTTTTTTTCAAAAAGAGCTATTTTTTTGTTTCTCTTATCAGGTCAAGTGTTTTAGTAGACCTCTGCAATCTTCGGAAATAGTGGGTGTTAAGACAATTGTGTGGGAAAGGGTACCTGAAGGGATCAATGAGTATGGGATTACTCTGGTAGGATTTCTTTTTCTTCATTCTCTAATGATTGAAAAAGGCCGCACTCCTACGGCGTGGACGGTCTTGCATAAGTTTGGTTACAATAATAACATTGAACTCTGCAAGGAGAATATTAATGTTCCATCTAAAAAGGATCTTGACCAGGTTATCCTCCTATTAACTAGAAGTAAATTCTTTATTTACTATTTACATTTTTTTTTGTTTTTGTTTTACTTCTTTTGACTTTCCTTTGTCACTAATTGGGTTGTTATGGATTTACACCATAGGCGCGATTTAGACCAAGTTAAGTGACCTATTAAAGTGGGCATAGTTTCAGACTCGGATACAAGCAATCGAACCAAGACAAAACATTTTCATTGATCACATGCACAACATGAATGACCTTATCCCTTGGGCCGATCAGGTTGCTCTTCCTGCTGTGATTAAACCATGTTTTGATGTTGTTATTTGAATAGTGTTCTCAATCATTTCACTACTAAACAACCAACCTTCACCTAGGGACAATTGCCTAGGAAATCCGTAGGTGACGGTTTTTAGTGATGAATTTCCAACGGAAAAAATGCCTAACGAAACTCATGCGCGGAAATCACTAGGAAAGCGGTCGCTAATAATTGTGCTCATAATCCGTAAGAACTTTTATGGAAATCGGTAGGTAATTTCATTTGGAAGAATCCGTTCCTGCTGGCCAGATTTCTTGTAGTGTTTGG
This sequence comes from Chrysanthemum seticuspe, assembly GCA_019973895.1. Taxonomy (NCBI): domain Eukaryota; kingdom Viridiplantae; phylum Streptophyta; class Magnoliopsida; order Asterales; family Asteraceae; genus Chrysanthemum; species Chrysanthemum seticuspe. The sequence continues at coordinate 85,252,593 of BPTQ01000005.1, forward strand.
CGGTATAGAATTATAGGTTTTGCTTCGAATTCAAATCCACAAGGAAAGATAGTCTAGGCGATGATGTAAACTCCATGTCCCATTCTTGGATTGTTTTAGAAATAGTTCTATTCATCACACAGGGACTGGTTGGATTTAAACTCTTTTCCTGGCTGACTTATTGTTAGAGATGCCTTTAATAATATTTTTCCATCCAAAAAATACTCCATAGGGGGGAACCTGTTGGAAATGTATATATTTAAAAATATGTGAATGTCCGGATTCGAACTCGTGACCATGGGATTGCACACATTAGCGAATGAGAATTAAAGTTAAATAATTAATGTTAATGTTTACGATTAATTATTGCACAAAAAGTCCGTCTAACGATCGTTAAGTATTTAACGGAAAATAACTAACGACCGTTAAATAAAAAGAGAAGGACTTGTAGTGTAAAATCTTTATAAGGAAAAGATATGGGTATCCCTTTGGGGCTTGTATATGGCCGGCCAAGGGGGAGGGTTCTCAACCCAAACCCTAACTTGTTCCCAAAGATTTGTATCCACTATATATACAAAGGCTAGGGTTTAGGGTTTTTCATAACTTTGTGCATTGAATTAACCCTAGATCTCTCCCTCTCCTTCTCTTGCTAGTTTCGGCCGAACCCCCCTCCAAAGGGAGTTTTGGTTTTGTTTTTTTTCATAAAACAAGGACTTGTGTTAGATCTAGCAATCGCTTGATTCGTTGGTTAATTCGTGTGTACAAAACTGTGGTTGTAAGACACTATTCTTACACCTATTGGTTTGAGTTGTAAAACGGTAAGGGACAACTCTTTAAACCACTTCATCTGTTTTGTTCAAAAGAGATCTGACATTCGCAAGAGGTATGTTACGCTTTTAATACAATTAATTATTTATTTGTTATGATCTTTAGTCTTCCGCTGTGTACTCTGTGGTGTCTACATGTTTTATTGTTATTCATGTATCTTCAACTTAACAGTGGCATCACGAGCCTTGTATAATAAGTAATTAATTACTGAAACACATAAATAAAATAAACATGATTGTGTTATTATTTGTATGCGTAGATCTAGGGTTTGCAAAACCTAAACCCTTATTTTTGGGGGGGGGGGCGTTTTTTGGTGCCCTAATTAGGGTATTGGAAACTTCAGTTTTAATTGGATTAGAAACCCTAGGTCGTATGCAATTTTATGTGTATTGCATAACTCTGTTTAATTGCATTAATTGTTAAGTGTGATTTACATCCATGATAATTACATGCATGTTTTATCATGGATCTGCTTTTATTGTATGTTTTACTTGGTTAAGTGATATACACTAAATTATGATAGATCTAAAATTGGGGAAGACCTCAATCATTTTTATTTAATCAATTATGTGATATGTGGTATGTGTTTGATTTCGACTCACGCAGTCGATGAATCGATGCATGTGGCTCACTTTGTACATTGCTGAAAACGGGTGAGAGTCTTAATTAAACATATACATATTGACAGATCTAGAATTGATTATTAATAGGATTTATCAAAAAGGTTTGCATGTGGCTATTTGATATGCATGACTTATTATTATGTTATGCATTCATTGCTTATGTGTTTATTTTAAATACTTGCTTGTTGTTATTTGTAACAAGGGTATTTTGATAAGAAAATAAACTGACCTAAACAATGGTGAAACATGTATTTTTAAGCATAGTAATCGTAATCGATTAATTGATTGATTTTTTGCACAAAATAATTAGAACGGCTCACCCATTAATGACAAACTGTGTGATGGGTATAAGGAGGGTACGCATTAAATTGTGACCCTAAAGATGAGGGTTTTTAATATGCTTCGCGCTGACCTGATTCTCCGCTCGTTTGTGCGTCTTAATGGAGCTACCAAGTATTCCTATACGTGTGCATAAAATTTTAAGGGTGAATTACTCTAATCTCTACGCGCCACTTTTGTGGTAATTATCTGAATAACTTGGGTCTTATGACTCATGCAGTAGTAGGATATAGTGGTAATTAAGGTGATTCTTTAATTGGTTATCCAATACCTCGATTATAGTTTGATGATGAAAAGCTTAAATCATTAAAACAAGGATATAAATGTTTTAATAAAAACTATGCTACGAAGATGAATGCATGACATCTTTGTACATATTTGATTTGACATCAAAATTATTACCCTTTAATTTGAGTTATATGCCATCCAGCGAAACGGAAACACCTAAGATTACCTTTTATTTGCGTGATAACGTGACTTAAATCGTAATCAAAGGGTAAAATGTCCACGTGTCGTGAGAACGGGCATGGACGATTTTGCAGTTTCTTAAGTTGGACAACTTAATTGAGTTAGGCGGTGAGAACTGGCAACTCAAGGCATAAGATGGTATAATACATGTTTACATGGAAATTGAAATTGGTTATATGTAAATCCCATAAATCTAGGAATTGCAATTGATATTGGCAATTGAGCAAAAGCTCTACCATTTTGTATAAGGTTCATTACTAGCAGATCAACTGACGTGATGAGATTATGACAATTTGGATCCTAGTTTTCAATAATGATTAATTGGTTATATGAATATGAACCTTGGATATTTAATTGTTTATTGAAAAGGAAAATTATCAAAATACTAATTATGGTTTTTTGAACTTTTTCTGTAGATGGCTCATCAACCTGAAAACACTATGAGCTTAATGAGTTTTGCTTTCAAAGATATGATTGGAAGAGACAAACTGACTGGCCCTAATTTCAATGATTGGCATCGTGCACTTAGGATCATCCTTCGTGTTGCCAAAAGACTTGATATTTTGACTACACCTCTGCCTGATGCTCCTCTCGATATGGCTACTGCTCTTGAACAAGAGGCATATCGTGTTGAATATGAGAAGCACAATGATGAGGCGTGTCTAATGCTTTCGGGGATGTCTGCTCAATTGCAAAAACAATTTGAGCACTATTCGCCTATGAGCATGCTAGATGAACTTAAACGTATGTTTGAGAAGCCACCAGCAGCTGAACTGTATGAACTAATTGAAAAGGTTCATAGCTGCAAGCAGGAGGTTGGCAAATCTATCTCCGACCACGTCCTAGAGATGAAACATCCCTTGGACCAATTGGAGAAGCTCGGCTGTGGTTACTCGAATGATGTATGTGTCGGACTCATCAATCATTCCCTTAATCAGGAACGATTTGGTGATTTTGTGCAAAATTTTAACATGCATTGCACGGGGAAGACAGTGAATGAGTTACATGCAATGCGTGTAGCTTCGAGAAGAGATTGCCAAAGAAGGCTCCTACACCTGCTGTACTAGCAATACAAGGTGGTAGGGTGAATAAGCCAAAGCCGCAAGCAGATAAGAAAGGGAAAGGAAAAGGAAAGGGGAAACAAGTTGTCATCCCACCAGCTCCTAAGAAGAACCCTGCAAAGAAAAAGAAGAATCCTAAAAGGGATTTAACTTGCCACCACTGCAACTCACCAGGTCACTGGAAGCGGAACTGTCCAGTTTATCTGAATGAGTGCCTTCAGAATAAAAATAAGATGGTGCCTAGCTCATCAGGTATTTTTATGTTTGAATTATTTTCTTTTCCTCATAAGCAAAATTCCTGGATATATGATACAGGATGTGGTACTCACATCTGTAATACATCGCAGGGACTTAGAGGAGCAAGGAAGCTGACCTGTGGAGAGAGATACTTGTACGTTGGAAATGGAAAGAGTACAGTTGTTGAAGCCATAGGGACTTTTGATTTAGTGTTGCCTTCGGGCTTAATTTTGGAACTAAATAATTGTCATTATGCACCCTTCATTGTTAGGGGTGTTATTTCAGTTTCTTTGTTAAAAGATATTGGTTTTGTGCACACTTTTACCAGTTATGGAATTTCAGTTTCTTCAAATAATGTTTTTTACTTTAATGCAATTCCTATGCTTGGTGTGTTTGTAATTGATATGGATGGTTTTGTATCCAATGGAAATAATTCGTTGTATAGCATTAGCAATAAGAAGAGCAAGTTGAACTGTGACTCTTCTTATCTTTGGCATTGTCGCCTTGCCCATATAGACAAGAAACGCATGGAAAAGCTGCAACACGATGGGCTTTTACAAATGGTCGATGATGAATCATTTGACAAATGCGAGTCTTGCATAGCTGGGAAGATGACAAGGAAACCTTTTTCACCACAAGTGGAAAGGGCTTCTAATCTACTTGGATTGATACACACTGATGTATGTGGTCCACTTAGACATGTGTCAAAACGTGGTGCTACCTACTTCTTAACCTTTACAGATGATTTCAGTCGTTATGGTTATGTTTATTTAATTAAATATAAAAATAAAGTCTTTGAAACATGTAAGGTTTTCAAAAGTGAAGTAGAATTACAACTCGGTAAGAAGATTAAAGCTCTTCGATCCGATAGAGGTGGTGAGTATATAAGTCAAGAGTTCAAAGATTACTTAGTTGAGTGTGGAATTATCCAGCAACTCACATCTCCTTATACTCCACAACAAAATGGTGTATCTGAAAGGAGAAAACATACTTTACTTGACATGGTACGATCAATGTTTGAACTTACGACTCTTCCTTTTGCTTTTTGGGATTATGCCCTTAAAACTGCTATTCGCATTTTGAATATGGTTCCAACGAAGAAGGTTGTTAAAACTCCATATGAAATATGGACAGGAAAAGCTCCCAACTTTTCTTACTTAAAGGTCTGGGGATGTGAGGCGTTTGTTAAATGTGACTCACCAGATAAGCTCCAAGCCAGATCTGTTAAGTGTATCTTTGTAGGATACCCTAAGGAAACTATATGTGGGTTACTATTTTTACTACCCTGCTGAGAACAAAGTCATAGTGGCTAGGTATGGAGATTTCCTTGAAAGGAATCTCATATCTCAAGAACTCAATGGGAGAGTATATGATCTGGAATATGATCAAAAAGATACAACACCTTCTGAAAATACTAGTCAACTTCAAGAAGAGCCTGAAAGCTTAGGCGCTCCTCCTGAAGTTGTTCCCATTCGTAGGTCTGAAAGGACTATACGTGCACCTGACCGTCTATGTCTTAACGTAGAGGTGGAGGAAAATATAGTTGGGGATCTTAATGAACCTGCCAACTATAAGGCTGCCATGGCTGATCCTGAAATGGATAAATGGCAGATTGCTATGAATGGGGAAATGCAATCCATGAAAGATAATGATGTTTGGATTCAAGTTGACCTTCCTCCCAATGCTAAAGTCGTTGGAAGTAAGTGGATCTTCAAAAAGAAAACTAACATGGATGGCAATGTACACACCTACAAGGCTCGTCTAGTAGCTAAAGGTTTTACTCAAACCTATGGCATTGACTACGAGGAGACATTCTCTCCTGTAGCGGACATAAGAGCTATTAGGATTCTCATAGCTATAGTTGCACACTATGACTATGAGATTTGGCAGATGGATGTCAAAACCGCCTTTCTGAATGGTCGTCTAGATGAAGACATCTATATGGCACAGCCTGAGGGGTTTTTGAATCCATTATTTCCTAACCGTGTATGCAAGCTTAAAAGGTCCATTTATGGACTAAAGCAAGCATCAAGGCAATGGAATAAAAGATTCGATGGAGAAATCAAAAGTTTTGGATTTACTCAGAATCTTGATGAGCCGTGTGTATATCACAAAGCTAGTGGGAGTCATGTTACTTTCCTTGTTCTGTATGTCGATGACATATTAATCATGGGAAATCATATACCAAGTATAAATGAGGTGAAAGCCTATCTTGGTAAATGTTTTTCGATGAAGGACTTAGGGGAGGCAGCATACATACTTGGAATCAAGATCTACAGGGATAGATCAAGGCGGCTAATTGGTTTAAGCCAAAGTGCTTACATTGACAAAATATTGAAGAGATTCAATATGCAAAATTTTAAGAAGGGATTTTTGCCGATGCAAGTAAATCATGGTTTGAGCAACCAAGGTTGTGCTTCAACACCTGCAGAGGTGGCGCGTATGAAGAAAGTTCCTTATGTTTCGGCTGTAGGATCTATCATGTATGCGGTGCGATGCACAAGGCCTGATGTGGCGTTTGCTCAAAACTTGACCAGTCAGTATCAACAGAATCCGGGTGAAATTCACTGGACTGCTGTTAAACATATTCTCAAGTACCTTAGGGCTACAAGAGATATGTTCATAGTGTATTGGGGAAATCCAGAAGCAGAACTGTGTGTTACAGGTTACTGCGATGCATCCTGGAAGTGTGACAAAGATGATACGAAGTCTCAGACGGGTTACATATTTGTCATCAATGGAGGTGTTGTGGATTGGAAGAGCAAGAAACAGACAACACTTGCGATGTCTGCTACAGAAAGTGAGTACATAGCGGCGTCTGAGGCTGCCATGGAAGCTGTTTGGATAAGGAAGTTTATTTCGGGGCTTGGTGTTATGCCGTCGATTGAAAATCCTATTAAAGTATATTGTGACAATTCTGCTGCAATTACTTTTGCCCATGAACCTGGAGTCATGAAGGGCACCAGACACTATCCTAGAAAATATCACTATGTTCGAGAGCAAGTCGAGATAGGTGAAATTGAGTTGCTCAAAGTTCACACAGATGATAAGTTTGGACTTCATTTAGCTATTAGTTTCATGCCCATCTGTGACTAAGTATTTTAGATAAAAGGATATTGTAAACATTATTATTGAAATGAAATGAAGTATTTTGTTATGTTTATTATTCATTTATTATAATGTTAAATTTGCATGTTTTAAATCCTTGAATAACTTAAGTTATTTTAAATAGTCCATTGTCAATCAATAACATGGGAATGATATTGAATTAAGACAAATCTGAGTATTAGTTAGAATATACTTGAAAGTATATTGATGTGTAGCATGACTAATTTCAGATGATATTCAATGAATTGAGTATATGACTTATCCCACTCACATGATGATACTTTATGGATCTTTGTCATTAAGTATATCATGGATATTTATCCTCTGACTTGAGATACAAGAGATATGTCATGGATGTAGTGCATTTTTGTGAAGCACTCTAACGCTATACGTAACTGGTAGTTATAAGGGTTGTTTTCAGAAGTGTTGCGAAATCTATGAATCCTGCTTGTAGTCAAAATAGGATTTGTTTCCTTCAAATTTATTTTGAAGTATAATACTGATGGGCCCCTCGTAGGGTTGTCAAGATGTTTGCATGGCCATGCCCAAGGTCTTCTGGAATATGTTCAGAAGAATTGGTAATCTTGGTCAATCACATAAAGCGAGAAACATAATAGTTAATTAAGAAATGAGTGAGATCCATATTCTTATTAACATGTTATTAGAAACGAAATGATGAATATGATGATGAATCATCAAAACTTGGTTTTTTTCTAGAAAATCATACACGAGTTGTACCGGGGGCATTGGCGTGCTGCTAGACACTAACCAATGTCATTTCACGTTTTGTAAACATATCCAAGTGTGAGCTGTTGGAAATGTATATATTTATAAATACGTGAATGTCCGGATTCGAACTCGGGACCATGGGATTGCACACATTAGCGAATGAGAATTAAAGTTAAATAATTAATGTTAATGTTTACGATTAATTATTGCACATAAAGTCCGTCTAACGATCGTTAAGTATTTAACGGAAAATAACTAACGACCGTTAAATAAAAAGAGAAGGACTTGTAGTGTAAAATCTTTATAAGAAAAAGATATGGGTATCCCTTTGGGGCTTGTATATGGCCGGCCAAGGGGGAGGGTTCTCAACCCAAACCCTAACTTGTTTCCAAAGATTTGTATCCACTATATATACAAAGGCTAGGGTTTAGGGTTTTTCATAACTTTGTGCATTGAATTAACCCTAGATCTCTCCCTCTCCTTCTCTTGCTAGTTTCGGCCGAACCCCCCTCCAAAGAGTGTTTTGGTTTTGTTTTTTTCATAAAACAAGGACTTGTGTTAGATCTAGCAATCGCTTGATTCGTTGGTTAATTCGTGTGTACAAAATTGTGGTTGTAAGACACTATTCTTACACCTATTGGTTTGAGTTGTAAAACGGTAAGGGACAACTCTTTAAACCACTTCATCTGTTTTGTTCAAAAGAGATCTGACATTCGCAAGAGGTATGTTACGCTTTTAATTCAGTTAATTATTTATTTGTTATGATCTTTAGTCTTCTGCTGTGTACTCTGTGGTGTCTACATATTTTATTGTTATTCATGTATCTTAAACTTAACAGAACCAACATCTCATTGGAATGTAACTCTTGCACTATCAGACTTCTTAAGAAAACAAAGATTAATCATGTTTCATTATGAATGTGTAGCTTGTATACCCATGAAAATGCGAATTTAGATGTGAGTCATGAATACTTGATATATAGTTATTCTAATGCATGATAGTCCGCAATAATGTCAATGCTTCTGAAGGAGGATATTCTGCACTTCAAGTTATGTACGTCTTGGTGCTTCCTTTATTAGTAATTAAGATCGAGGATACACTAAAAATCTTGAATAGTCTCTATCGGGTCAACAAAGACGTCGTTTTGAGTAGACGTTTAGGTGGTAACAATAGCCAAGTGAGGTATGTCATTCAGGTGGTAAGATTAGTCATTTATGAAACTTGGTTTTAATTAAGTGAATTTCTTCGTTAAATTATGTGTTACTTAGTTGAAGCCTGAAAATTGGGTCAACTTTTCTCTTTCCTTTTATAAAGGAACAAATGAAGAACTACAAGGCTCCAGATCATGGAAGTTCTTCGGGAGAGGTTATGGAATCTGTGAAAGCCACTACAGAAGCTGAAGAAAGTAAGTTGGCTGAAATGCGGAAAGAGATTGAAGAGGATCATAAACTCAAGAAGCTTGAGCTAGCAAAAGAACATGAAAAAATAAAGCTGAACTAGTAGCAATGCGCAAGGAATTTGATGACAATCGAGACAAGTTAGTTGAAGATGCAATGCGTAAGCTTATTGGAAAATTACCTCCTGAAGTTTCTCAAGAGTTTTTAACACGACTTATTGTCCATGCTTAGTACTAAAGAAGGGTTCATCAATCGTATATTATTTGATAATACACATTAAATAGCTTAAGTAACTTTGGTTATTGTTGATAATACACATTTGTCTAATATTTCATAACTAAATGGTTGGTACTAATTAGGTTCCTACTATGGTACTTTTGTCATAGTGAGTAATAAAATCATTTGTTATTTGATATATTTTGTTTTGAATGGCAAATTTTGAGTTCTTCATTATAGATAAAAATTGAAGTTATTAAGACTCAACATTTAAGTATATGACTCAATCTTTTAATATATAAAATAAGATATTGACTGAAATGTTACTTGAACATACTATCATATTAACCTATGTCAACGGATTTAGATTCAAATTTAGACCAATATGCAATGCTCAGGTTGGATTTCCATTGCATTTGTACAATAATCACTTGTCCACAAAAGAAATTTATATCTTTATGCATATTTGTCATAAAAAATAGTAGAAACCATCAAAATCATTACATACAAATCTCAAGTTCTCTTTAACCATGCACTACTTAGTTCAACGACATACTTATTTCTTTTCGAAAAGAGCTAACGTGACAATTTCACTTGAAACGCTTGTATGATATTCACACTCGATCTCTCTTCAGCATGATATTTTTATGCAGCCTGATACAACTTTATGCAACCTTTATTGATGCACCCAAAGTTCCTATATCAATCATCAAGTAGAGACCTCACCGAGATCCATTCTAACCTAAGCCTCCGTATGAAAACACACACCTTTTTTTAAACAATTTTAACCCATCATGTTTCTACAACTCCCCTAACTCACCATAAAATCTTCTTCTCAATCACTTTTTCTATTATTTCTGAAACTCAAATAAAAATTTTAAAATTTGATAAGACTATATATGTTGTCATGCAACTCTACTTTTGCGACTTTTAAATGAGCACCTCCAATCAATCATATGTTGTTATGCAACTCTACTTTGATCACTTTTGACTAACCTTTCCTTTCGAGATTTAATGAGTAACACTCATTCTTTTATCACTTTGAACACCTCACCATTCATTCCTTGTTATTGACCACCACTAAATAATGAGGAATTCTAGATCCACATAAGTTTTGCAAAACAAAACCACACAATAATGTGGCATGATAACTATTGGTATTATCTCCATCTTTTTAATTCTTTTCTCATATTTTCATCCCCAAATTAACATACACATCATTATGTGCCATAGCGGAACACAAAAAAATATAACCTTTTGCCATAGCAAGCAGATTTTGTTGCTCTATTCACTATCTCATGTGAATATAAAAATGTAACCATTTAAACAAAAAGATAGTCTTCTAATTCCTGTGTGAAAAGATAAACTTAATATAATTACCAAAAAACAACTAAGGAACGATGAAATCGTTGTGTTCAAACATTGTGACAAAAATAAAATCTATTGGGTTAATCCCAATCGACCCAAGTCAACACCCCATATGACCGGTTAACCCAAAGTCAAAGAAGAAAAGTCAACCGATCAGTTTTATGACAGTTACAAAGTAACTGCTATATGACAGTTATGCCATCAACTGACACATTTGTTGGCTCTCTTGAACCAACATAACTTTTAATTGTACCATTTCATATATGTATAAATAGATAGCAATTGTATCCAAACAGTTTTTATGACAGAAATATAGAAAAGCTTTTCCAATTCAATTGTTTCTTGTATTTTTGGTATATTTTGATTATAGATCCAGAAAAACGGGCCAATAATTGGTATAAGAGCCACAAATCACCATATACCAAGGTTTTTTTTGTTTTGAATTGAAGAGGAAAAGACCCAGGTCTCGGTATAAGATTTTTTTTGCAAAAATATTATTCGAACTACAATAATCAAAGGTTTTTCATCTTATTGTGTTCAAAGGAGATACCATTAATTCTATTCGCTACATAATCGGTTACCGGTATCTAGAAAGAGGCACCTCTAACTTTTTGCAAAAAATTCGATCAATTTCTTTTATACCGAAAGCAGAAACTAGACCCAGAGATCGAAGTTTTGTTTTTCTTTTAAACAAACAAAGCAACGAACTGATTCAGGAACGAAGAACCATATGTCAGAGTCATCAAAAAAGGGCAGAAATTAACGATTCACAAATTAGAACAAACACACCTGTTCAATTAAGGAATCAAGCCCAGAACATCAATTGAGTCACCAATTGACTCAATTACACTCTCCAATCATCCAAATCTCTCACGGATAGAAAACCCCCAATTTATTCGAAACCCTAAGTTTCAAATTGAGGGATTATTAGTGCTCGCGAAAAACACAACACACCGGAGAAGGAACAAGGACGGTAACCTTGCCATTTACAGGCGGTCAACCATCAGAAATTAGAGAAGGAGAAGAACGGTTATCTTCCCAGAAGAAAGAGACAGAAGGAACAAGTCTCAAGGAAAGAGATAGAAGCGTTTTTATTTTCTATCTCAACAAAACGAGATAAGAAAACAATAAGAGAGGCGCGTTCAAGGAGCGTAGGGCAGCATCAAAGATATTTGGGCTATAGGTTATACCATCAACCCCTCCAGATATGACTAAAGATGGTGGAGATGGAAAGAAGGAGATTAGTACACCTAATACTACACCTCAATTCCAATGCCCAATCCTAAAACCCGAGAATTACTCACTATGGGCAATTCAAACGCAAATCATTCTCGAAGCAAATGGTTTATGGGAAAGAATAGATCCGAGTAAGTCGACTCAACCCGATAAGAAAAAAATACAAAACCGCTATTGCTTTCCTTTACCAAGCCTTACCCGAGGAACATATACTTCAAATAACAAAGCACAAAACCGCGAAAGCCATTTGGAATGTTTTGAAAACTAGACACGTTGGCGAAGACAGAGTTCAACATGGAAGACTACAAACACTCAAATCTGATTTTGAGATGTTACAAATGAAGGAAGACGAGACAATCGACACCTTCGCTACAAAACTAACAACACTCGTAAACAAAGTCGCTAGTCTAGGACACACAATTGAAGATCAAACCTTAGTACGGAAACTATTAAATGCTGTACCCGATAGGTATCTGCAAATAGTTGCATCAATAGAGAAATATTCTGATCTAAGTGAAATGACGATGGAAGAAGCAATTGGGAGACTCAAGACGTACGAGGAAAGAATAAATTTTAAGAAGAATAAGGACAATAACGATCAAGATAAGTTATTGTTTACGCATCGCAACAATAACATTGCTCACGGAAGACACTGTGAAAAATGTGGACAAGATTTGTTGCGAGGCCAAGAAAATAATTTCAAGGAAAAATCAAACAGCAACTCAAATAAATTTACTCATGATAAGAGTAAGGTGATGTGTTTTAAACGCAAGGAGTATGGGCATTTTGCAAACAAATGTCCATCAAAGAAAGAAGAACACTCTAATATCATTGAAGAAGACTTAGAACCAACATTGCTTATGGCAACTGTTGAAGAAGCACCAGAAAAATATGATCAGCCTGGAATTAAGGAAGATCACAACAATGAAGGTGGAAATAACCAGAAAAATATGATCAGCCGAGAATTAAGGAAGATCACAACAATGAAGGTGGAAATAACCAGAAAAATATGATCAACCTGGACTTAAGGAAGATCACAACAATAAAGGTGGAAATAACCAGAAAAATATGATCAACATGGACATAATGAAGATCACAGCAGAAAAGGTGGAAGTAACCGAAGAAAAATTGATCTACCTGGATATAAGGATGATCACAAGCACTACAAGAAATTAAAAGCTCGGATGGTGGATTTAACCAGAAGATGAATCAAGAAGACTTAAAGACCTACGTCGCAGCAATTGTGATTAAGGGGGAGAATATTGGGTTAATCCCAATCGACCCAAGTCAACACCCCATATGACCCAGTCAACCCAAAGTCAAAGAAGAAAACTCAACCGAGCAGTTTTTTGACAGTTACAAAGTAACTGCTATATGGCAGTTATGCCATCAACTGACACATCTGTTGGCTCTACATAACTTTTCATTGTACCGTTTCATATATGTATAAATAGATAGCAATTGTATCCAAACAGTTTTTATGACTGAAATATAGAAAAACTTTTCCTATTCAATTGTTTCTTGTATTTTTGGTATATTTTGATTATAGATCCAGAAAAACGGGCCAGCAAAATCCAGATTAAAGAGTATTTCAGGATGGTAAGACAACGTTCATAACATAATCTTTGATATTTTCAATAAAACCTCATGATCAGCAGATGGTCCTGCTTCGCCAGCGTGCATATACTTGTACACTTGTATGCAGGTCTTGAGTCCAAGAAGCGGATCTCTCTATATTTGGCAACTGCGAGTATACAGTTTACTAGCACATGTATTGGCAAAAGATGAATGACAGTCCGCTATAACCTTATTACCTTTTTCTTCCAAACATATCTAGTCTGTCGAGCATAGATCTTTCTCAAGATGTTTCCAAACGGTTTCGAAAATTATCGCTGATTTCAACCAATAGAAGAATTAAATGTATTAGTCTATGAATTATACTTATGTCAATCAAATGTATTTTTTGAAATAAGTCATAGGAAACAGCTATTCACATATTCTTTGAAGTGCCTCCTGCATGAAACAGCTACTCTATGAATTATACTTATGTCCATCCTTGATCACCTGTAGGAGCAGTTGCATTTAGCCAGATTGACAATATCATTCATATGTTTGATGAGGATAACTTTTGTCCAGTTAGTCTGCTTGATAACTTACATTGCTAGAACATGAGGGCAAAGTCATCGGCGAATTGTCTTCCCCAGATAAGAATAACTGGAAGCTCTTACACTTGCCGATGCTTGATAAAATTCCATTTTCTCTTGTACCGATACTTTGCTGGAATCATCCAACTTCCTAGCCAACATAAAAGGAAAATCTGATTAAGATATATGTAAATTTAAAATTACAAATATTAAAAAAGAGTTCAACTTTTATCTGAGGGAAAAAAACTACCATACAGCAAAAGCAAAAACGCAAATCAAACATTAAGAACTCCACATTGATTAAGCTGTATTGGTTGGACATGTTATTCCTCTAGCCAAAGCTATAGGCAGATAACGTTTTGTTCTTTCTTTTTCTGAGGGTTTATTTTTCTTTTTCTTGTGTCTTGGGGTGAATGAAGATATTCACCACATGTAGGATTTATTAGGTTGCTTTTATTAAGTATCTTTTGTGCAAGACTTGCATGCTTTCAGAACTTCATGTTCTAATACTGCTTACAGTAAATAAGAGTGTATATCATTTAGAAAGTGTTTTTAAACTCAGTGTGTACAATAACTTTAGCAATAACCCTGCGTATATAGACAGGCCCATGCGCCTACACATAGATAACATATTAAACCTAGCAAAGCCCTGAAACTTTCTATAAATTCTTAAATGGTGTGTACTCCCTAAAAAATTAGATTACCAAAATGCTAGATATTGGAATACAACAATGTGAGCCTTGACTTTCTATATATTGACAAACAACCTCTTAACTTTTTAAACTTGGATTAAAACCATTGATCCATTTGATCCCACTGGACAGTCCCGTTTTTAAGTTTCTTTGCTCCACAAATCAATGGCGCCTTCATGAAACTCGATCTTTCCCCGCCATCACCACCTCTACCTTTAGCTGAGCTACACCACCTTTTTCTCCAGCACCACCAATTATATGACATATCCACATGCATGGTATTTATACATGAAGTTTTACAATTGACAATAAATGAGATCATTATTAAGGGCCATCCAAAAGTTCTAATAACTCCACGTTTCTTTGTATACCTCCCATTAAAACCATAGCCCTTTTGTGTGCTTCCATTGAAGGAGACCTTTGATGCGTATGCATTCAATTAGCCATATTGATAAATCGATGTAATTTTGTGTAGCTTTAGCTATGTTGTATCGTACTTAATTTTGTGCACAATAACTCTTGCACATTAAATTAAGCATTTCAATCTTTAGATAGTATAGATTAGTTGCATAGCTTTTGTTAAATGAGAACAGGAAACATTAGAAGGGATCATGTTACATGTATGCTGCAATAGATGGCTACAGTATTATTAATACAGTTTGTGTAGTGGCCAAAAGTAGTGGATGACCAAGAAATCACATTCAAGCATTCTTTTTTCCCCATCACACATTAGACTTGCAAGCTGCACGAATATATTACCTATGCCACATTTTTCTGTAATATATCAAACCCATATGGACTCCGTAACCGACTCCATGAACTCGTTATGTATAAGCCCATAGAAGTTGATGTGAAAAGGTAACGTGTTTCATATCATTCATAAACAATATATCGTACATAAATAGATAACTAACCCTAACAAATAACAATCGGGCCTTAGCCCATACACATAAGACTTGGGCTATGCTAAACATACGACTAACAATATTGACTTTTAACGATAATGACACCAGGGATTCTTGATGTCTTAGAGTCACGTCTCCGAGTTTTGGGAAGCAGGCCTTGTGCAAAACTGCAAAACTTATGTAACTCATCAAAACAAGGTTTAGAAACAAAGACTAAATTGTTTTTTTCTTACCTTAAGAGGACAATGAAAACTTGTTACTTAAAGATGGTACATGTTTCATTGGTGTGTAGACTTTATGTATATCTAAAATTTATAGTGTTAATTTGAACGCGCGCAATACTTTGAGGTCCAAAATATATATTTTGAGGCCATCAACATTTTAAGGTCTGGTTGCACACCCTCGATCATATACGTCTCTACTTATAGGTTATTTAAGAACCGTAGAGTTGCATACTAACGTACAACACGTTCTCGTTTCTGCCACTTGTATCTATTTTGTCAAGTACTAAACACACACCGACACACAAGAAGAGAAATTTAACGTGGAATGAATGCCCGAACGATTTTGATCCCCCGCATCATGATGACTTATCAACTTCAAAATAACTTGTTACATGATTAGGTAAATCATCTCATGGTAGTATATGTTTTAAGTAGGTATATGAGATGTTTGACTATGCTCAAAAAGCAGTGATTTATCCTATAGCTCACTTGTATGATCTTGAATCTCAAAGTTTGCCCTTATAATGTCAAAGAGGATTAGAAAGGATATTTATTCTTTGCGATAATGATATGGACAGGGCTCTAAATGACCGCAAGTTGAATGAACTTCTGGTAATTACTCTCCAGAAATCTTACATTAATAGAGTTCTATGCTCTCTTTTTGTTATGAGGTCCTTGACTTCCTTCTTGTTTCTTCTATCTTAGCTATTTTATATATGGCATTCAAAAGCAATATCGTTTTCTTAACCGGTCATGTGTTTTGATGCTCCTCTACAACCTTCTGCAATAGTGGGTTTTAAGAGAGTTGTCCAAGAAAACTTACCTGGAGGGCTCAACGAGTATGGGCTTACTCTTCCTGGATTTCTTTTCCTTCATGAACGATGGATTGAAAAGTGGCAGCATGATTCGACGTGGATTGTTTTGCGTAAGTTTGGTTACAATCATGATATTTAACTCAAGATGGAGAACATTCCTGTTCGACATATCTGGAAGGCTTCTGACCACATTATCTTTCTTCTAACTTGAAGCAAATTCTTTATTTGTATTATTTATTTTTATTTTTTTGGTCGCTACATTATGGTATATAGGAATATGGATAAAATCATAAGAACGTGAGCTTAACTTTAAATTAGGTTGAATGAAATATCAAACTTGGTCATAATTGTGATTCCCAAAACTTTATTACGTATTATTATTTATTTATTTTTGATAAAGGGCCTTCACCCGGTAAAATATATTACTCCAAAGAATCAATTAAGTACAATGGAATGTGCTTGAAGTACCATATTAACCTCAAGCAACCGCTTGAACAACCACTAATCATTCATGACATGCCATAAATGAACAACTAACTACACACAACTAGAAAACCAAAACAAAACAAAAACAAGCATAAACAAAGACACATGAACCTTTATGCTAAACAAAAGAAAAACAACCTATCCAAGTCTAATGTCATGGATGGCACCAACCTTTAATTGGGCCGCAGATAGACCACAATCATCAAAGTAATCATCTCCATAATCATTGTAGTCACATGTACCATCTTTTCATTGCTCCAAAAGACTCTTCTCGTTTCCTCCACTACCAAAATAACTAGTCACGTTAGGATATTCCAGGACTTCGTCATAGTCGCTATCTGAAACAACCATATTACCCATCTTAGAGAATTGGTTACCCACCTTAGTTGAAGAATTACAATTAGAGGAAGAAATACTAGGCTTAGTAGCCACATCTTGCTCCTTCTCTTTCAAATCACTCACACACTGATTTTCACAATCATGATCACTCGGATAATCAACCTTTTTAAGAGGTTTACCATCATCATCCACAAGAGTAACTTTCCCATCAATATATAATTAGCTTTTCAAGCTTTCCAATTTTCTCAATAATAGGAGTAGTACTCATGCTACCATAATCCCCCAAAGCAATATTACTGTTGGGGGCACATATAGGATCAGTCAAACGTTCCAAAACATAATCTTACTCCATAAGCACATCGAAACTATTTTTCAACTCAAAAATGTTAATATCATCCACTTTGTTATTACTCTTACATTGGAAATCACGTAACGTAGATGTACTACAAGTATGATCTTTATCACGCGATTCCAAATTACCTCCTGACTGAAAAGTAGAGGCATGAATACCTACATTCGGCTTAACATGAGGCTTAGAGGACGAAGCTCCTCTGGTATTCGTCTTAGTAACCTGTCTATACTGGTATGTAACCTTTGGATTTTGCAATCTCACACCATCACCTAGCTGATTCTTAACCTGTTTACCCTTTCCTTTCTTCAAATTAACTACAATAAACCCATCATCATCAACCACCAGTTTCTCAACCGTTCTCACTCTCTTAGGACAGCCTATGTCATTATGATAAAAAAAATTTACATGTTTCACACCTTGGTGGCCTCCATTCATATTCAATATCAAGAGTTTCCAATGAATGACCAGACCCATTAGGATATAGAATCGCCACAACGCGTGAATCAAACAAAGCTACCTTAGATGAAACTTCACAAGTGCATGAGCATAAGAATTCCTACCCCAAGATTTTAGACACATCGCACTAGTATATGCATCGAGCATGATGGGACGACCAAGTTGTGATGTAATTAAGCTAAGACCAACCTTAGAGTAAGCTACTAAAGGAATATTATGAATCTTTACCCATACAGGAGCTGAGGTTATCTCATCATTAGTTAATCTGGAATTAGGGGTCCAAATATTTAAGAAAATAGGAACTAATCGTATCAACCATGAACCTTCTTCCAATACCCTCTCCATGTCTTCTATAGTCTCAAATTGAAAAAGGGAAAAACCATTATTGAGCATTACCTTTTTAAGACCAAATTTAGCCCATGTGTTTCGAACATAATTTCAACAATCGAAAAAGCAAGTCACTTTCCAATAAAATAGCCGTAAAGCGTATTAGCAAAGCGATTGCTAGCTTCATCAACCACTTCTAATTGAATGTAACATTTGCACCAACCACACACTCTTCATTCCTCATCTCCGACATCTTAATAATTTTCTTGGTCGACGTATCCTTATACATAGACACAAAAGATTTAGGGACTGGACCGGTTTCATTTACCTTTGTTGGAGCAGTAGCATTATTTGTAACCAGAGTAGAATTCATTAGATGGTGACTTCATATTTTGATCAACATTAGCATCATGACTCACCTTATCTTGGGAACTCGACCCACTACCAGCCGGCCTGGTACTAACCTTATTATGCAACTCTAACTGGTCCTTGGATTGGTCCTCATTAACATCACTCGATTGGACATTGATTGTGGTATTCTTTACCTTCTTAGTTGAATCCATAGGAACACCAGTATCACGACTATGCATCATTACAGAAAACAATAAATGATACCCTAAAACAAAAAGAAAAACGATCAAACCCTAACCTACACAACCAGAAAAGAAGACACGCTAATTGAGCCAAAACAGCAACATGATTAGTAAACACATGACGAAACCTTAAAAGGGTTTAATCAACAACATCATTAGATCTAATCGACTCTCATAATTACACGGATAAGGCAATTAATGAATGATAACCTGAGAAGCAGAAAAGCGAAACCCTAATAAAAAAACCAAACCCTTGCTAAAAAAAACTTGCGATCCAATAAAAAAACTATTAGAGAGGAAAATATCAAACGACAAGCCAATAATAACAAGGATGTTATAGGATGTTTGAATCAGATTGAGCAAGAATTAGCGTTTTAAATTGATGGGGAGAGGGCAGTCGTGGTAGTCGCCACAGAGGTGTAGGGTTTTTTTAACTCGGTTTTTGGGTTATAAAATATCAAACAATAAGCCAACAATAACAAGGATGTTATAGAATGTCTGAATCAGATCGAGCAAGAATTAGCATTCCAAAACTTTAAAAAAAAATTATATGTGTTTTTTAATTGAAACCAGTAAATTGGGTCGACTGTTGTTTTTACTTTATAAAGGAACAAATGAAGAACTACAGGGCTCCAAAAGATGGAAGGGATTCAGTAGATATTGTGGAATCTGTGAAAGCCACGATAGAAGCTGAAAACAATCAGTTGGTTGAAATGCGGAATCAGTTGGTTGAACATGAAAGAAATAAAGTTGAACTAGAAGTAATGCACAAACAATTGACAACCATCGATACATGTTAGTTGAAGATCTGGTGTGTAAGCTTATAGAGAAATTACTTACTCAAGTTGCTCGAGAGTTTTTAACACAAGTTATCATCCATGTTTAGTAGAAGAACTAGTTGTAACACCCCAAATTCACGCATCGGAATGGTAATTTAAAGGCATTATGTCATAATAAGAGAATACAAGATAATAAATAACGACCTCTATATGAGACGTTTTAGAAAGGTACATTCAAGTTTAAGAAATTCTAAGTTCAACAACAATATTCTTAATTACATGTCTAAAACATAAATGACAAAATGATCACACTGAATGTACGTTAACATGATAAAGTCTTTGAAAAATGATGCCATTCAGATGAACTCCATGAATGACACCATGATAAAATCCATGCTAGTTACCTGAGAAATATACGCTAAAAAGGTCAACATAATGTTGGTGAGTTCATAGGTTTAATATAAATATGAAACTGAACCACAAGATTTTAAAACGTGTGTGACCATTGTAACACATACAATGACATAAAAATACGTTTACTACTGCCTAAGCTCATGATAGTAAAGTGTTAACAACAATATAATGTGAGTGCCCAATACAAGTGTCTAACCCGCACACTTGTTTGTAACCCAAATGGTGTTGCGTTCGTTTGACGTGTAACTGACTCAACCCAGATGGTCAATCCCAATAGTACTATTCACAATGTTCATGCTTACCAATGTAATTAACGGTTCATGATAAAGTGGGCAATAATGTAACATGGGTTATCGGGACTTAAGCCAGTCCGTAAACGGGTAAATGTGCTTGTGCCAAACGTAAAAGTAAGCATGTATTCTCACCCTAAAACAAGTGAAATCAAGTAAAAACGTGAGGCTATGAAACTCGCCTCATGTAGTGAATGAGTTCGATAAAGTGTAACGTAGAACAATAACCAGGAAATCCTAATCGTGACCTAGAAATATAAGTCGTTTTGGTAAATATGCAACATGTACTATATGCGTATGCGTTTTATAAAGTTTAGCACCTATATATATTTGTAGTGATGTTTTAACATGTTATGCAAGTCATCCATTTAAGAAATATATTTCAAAACATGTTTTAGTTACTTAGAAACCCTAGAAATTTCAAGTAACATAAGTCATATTTAACCCGTCTTTGAAAGCGTGTATCTAAGTTGTTTTAAGTCCGTTTTCCTCGTTAAACTCTCTAAACCTAGATAAATGTGTCTATTTTTACTATTTGAAAGTTCGGGTTCGAGACAATAAGTTCCAAGTGTCGGTTTTCTCTAAAACAAAAGTTTGGCGCGGGGTCGTATTTTTAGAAAACTTTCCTCCTAACCGGGTTATTTATTGCTCGTTTTCTAAAGAAGACTGATAACGCTACACGCGTCGTTCGGGGTCAAAGGAACTTCCTTTTCTTCGAGCAAGTTTTATAACACCCTAGGCAGTGAACCTAATCGTTGTAGTGTAGTAATTAGGGTAAGCCACGGGTATTGATATCGTTCTCTAGGGGAATAGTGTCGTTAAGCTGAAGTGTACGTCGATTTAAGTCTAAAGGTGAGGGATGATTATTTTTTGTATTTTTATATTTTATGAAATGGAAAGGTACAAATCTCGGGGTTTGGATTTGGGGGTTGGTATTTCTACCGATTACTCTACTTATCTAATTAACTAAGCTAAGGATAGTCTATGTCTATTGTTGTGTGCTCGTATGATGATTTAAAGATGTGTTCACTTAGGTTTTACTACTCCTTAATTATCTCCTATTGATGGTTGATTTGTCACGTCCTTATTCCTAGTTGCGTTGTGTTTCTAAGGCTATAGGGCGTGCTTATTTCCCTAACTCTTTGAAATTACCAAAGGGTCTTGTTTACAAATCCTCTAGTGATTTATAGACGCCTACTCTACGGTTGTACTTGAATACTTTATCCTACAATTACCTAGATAATTATATTCTAAAGTTCACAAAGAAATGTCAAGCATTAAGTACACAACGAATAATCTAGCGCACTCTAGATCATTAGTCAACTAAGATAAGTATCAACCAATCAATATTCAATAATTAAGTTTCATATTCCCTAAGCAAACACACAAATAAATTAGCCGGACATGGAGAACATGCAAGCATACACACAAATAATCAAAGACATAATTAAATTAATGAAGTAAATACTTATCTTGATGTATAATAGGGTTTAGAACCCTAAAATACTGCACAAGAAAGCCTTGGTTCGGTTTTAGGTTTTTACTCCAAAAGACTACACACACAAACTGAAAAATTCGGATTCTATATATAAGATTACATCTGCGACGGCGTCACCTTATGTTTCGTGACGCCGTCGTGTCGCCGTCATTAGGGTTTCGTCTTTGCCACGTAAACCTTTCGACGGCGTCACCTTATGACTGTGACGCCGTCCCCTTCAGCTCTGACGCCGTCTTGGCTGCATCTAGGCCGTCTGAGTAGCGACGGCCTACTCCTTTAGAACCTGACGTCGTCCCTTGAAAACATGCAATTTCGCCTCTGACCCGTCGCAAAATTCCTTCCCGACGGCGTCGCAGATATGCAGTGACGCCGTCGCCTTATGTTTCAGCAGCTTTGAGTGTCTCGATTCTGACTTTGGCCATTTTCTTCGTATATTCGCGCCTTTTCGTCCAAATAAGCATCATTCCAGCATTTTGCCTTCAAGAGACCTAAAAAGTGAAAAGGAACGATATTAAGCAATAACGGATACAAAAGTGATCGAATAAGGGCTTAAATGACCCCTCAAAAAGGTACCTTTTAAAACCTTATCAAAGACAATTATTTAAAAGAGCCTTGGTTCATCGTTTTTGAGTTTATTTTCCAAAAATGGCAGCCTCTCGGCTTGGTTCTTCACCAATTGTCTTATAAAGTCAAAAGCGCAACAAGGTACCAAAACTGTTTTAAATTCTGGAAACTACACCTACGGTGCCAGGGCCTTTTCTCCTTCATTATTTATTGTTAGGACTCGAATTTACTGTCTCCAGAAAGGTATAAGGGTTCTCTACAAATTTTTCAACTTGATCAGAGGCCAACAATGCTCTTAGGTTACAAAAGTTTCTAGTTGGTTTTGAGTAACCTTTTTGCGTGATTTTTAAAAAAATATCAAATCCACTCCAATGACTATGAAATTTGACAGAGATCAAATTAAGACATGTATATAGGTCCATTATAATTGGAAAGCTCTATAAAAGTGTTTAGATATGATTTTTATGTCGAGTTAGGGGCTGATTAAATTGGGACGGAAAGCTGATTAAAACAATTAACTTATTCTAAAGTTTTGCAGCATTACAAGAATTATCAAGTGCTAAAGTAGTCATGGTATACATAAATATGTACTTATAAGCAATGAAGAGAGAAATTGTAGCTTACAATAGAGGTGGTGCAAGATTTGTGCAAAAGATGAACAATGAAACCCAAATACTCAAGTTATAACCCAAGAATGAACACACAACTAAACCCTTAACTAAATAAGCACTCTAATAAGCTATTTGACCCAAGTTTTTCTTACCTTCATCCTTGTGACTTCCGGTGGAAAATAGAGAGAGAGAAAGTGGTGTTGGTGTTTTGTTTTGTGAGAAATAAAAGAGTTAGGTACACATTCTTATATGGAGCTAATCTTGGTAACACTTGGATCTACTTTTGCCAAGAATAGTGCCACTTTAACCCAAAGAGGCTTAAGTGTGCCTTGGTTCTTGCCCTAGCCGTTCACCAAGACCCATGGAAGGGCATGTATGGGTTTGTGAGGTGTTGTTGGTTCAAATGATAGCATAATGGAGTGTTTAACACTAAAATGGCCATTGTAAAGAACCAAAGATATTGGATTTGCTTATTTTGGTATGAAAGGGGCAGAGGGTAGATGGGGTTTTAAATTTTTTAAATTTTTTTATTTTGTATGTATATATATATATATATATATATATATATATATATATATATATATATATATATATATATATATATAGGAAAGGGCATTGAAGTTTACATGCAAGCGTGGAAGCTTAAATGCGTAACGTGAGTGTTTTAAGTAAAAATTGAAAAATAAAAAGTATAAACTTATAAAACCTAACTGAAATATTTATGTGCCATATAGTTTACATAGACTTGATTTTGTATAATGCATGTTTACGTTAAAGTTTGTTTTCTGGTTTACGCGATTTAGGTTAACGGTTTTACATAAAAGTAACTAAGTTGACTTTCAAATGCTCATAGTGACTAACTCTAGTCTAGTGTCGGTACACGTTCAATGACGTTTTACATTGCATGCGGGATAACTTCCCGGTTGTGAGTTAAACGTACACATAAGCTTTCAAAATGAATAAACTCGAGTTATTAGGCAAATATTAACCTGAAAATATGTGGGTTTTCTCAGTCCTTGCCCCTTAAAATAACTTCGTCCATAGAATTCAGTGTGTGTTTGATGTAGGTGTGGTGTCTGTGAAGAGATGTGGGTATTTAGCACGAAATTGGTCTTCACGTTCCCACATAAAATCCGGTCCTCTCTGAGAGTTCTATCTAATATTAACGATGGGATGCGGCTTCGCTTCAACTGTTTGACATCTCGGTCCATGATCTCTACTGTTTCTTGATAAATCTCAATTTATCTTCAATCTGTATCTCGTCCAGCGGGATGACTAGGGATTCATCTGATAAACACTTCTTAAAGTTAGAAACACGGAATGTGTTGTGTACATTGATGAGTTCTGGCGGGAGCTCAAGTCTGTAGGCAACTAGACCAACTCTAGCAAGAATCTTGAACGGTATTATGTACCTTGGGTTAAGATTTCCTCACTTCCCAAAGCAAAAGACACCTTTCCATGGAGATACCTTCAACATAACTCTATCGCCAACCTGAAACTCCATAGTTTTACGCCTCATATCAGCGTTACTCTTCTGTCGATCTCTTGCAGTTTGTAGTCATTTTCAGTTTGTACTCGTTTTATGATATGTATGATCTTATCGGTTGTCTCCCGGATGATCTCCAGACCAGTAAGTTGGACATCTCTGACTTCGGCCATATAAATGGGTGATTCACACTTTCAACGATAAAGTGCCTCGAAAGGTGCAACCTTGATGCTGGTGTGGTAACTATTGTTGTATGAGAACTCTAATACCGGTAAATGTCTATCCCAAGCTTTCCTAAAATTAATCACACATGCCTGCAGCATGTCCTCTAGAGTCTGGATGGTCCTCTCACTCTGACCATTAGTCTGTGGGTGATGAGTTGTGCTCATGTCTAGACGTGTTCCCATAGCGCCCTGAAGCGATTGCTAAAATATTGAGGTAAATTGGCTATCTCTATCAAAAATGATCGAGACTGGTACTCCGTGTCGTGAAACTATTTCTTTAATGTAGATTTGAGTTAATTTGTCCATCTTGTCAGTTTCTTTTATTGGTATGAAGTTAGCAGATTTGGTAAGACGATTAACGATTACCTAGACCATATCATGACTGTTTGCTGTTTTGGGTAACTTGGTAATAAATTCCATTATGATTCTCTCCAACTTCCATTGGGGTATCTTCGGTTGTACCAATAAGCCAGAAAGCTTCTGACATTCAGCTTTAACCTTCGAACATGTCAAACACTTGCTGACATAAGTGGCGATATCAACCTTCATGTTTGGCCACCAATAAAGCTCCTTGATATCCTGATACATCTTATCAGAACCTGGGTGAATTGAGTACTTTGACTTATGCGATTCATGCATAATCAAGTCTCGCAATCCACCAAAAAGTGGTAACCAACTTCTATCTTTGAAGCACAATATTCCATCTGAACGTTCTCAAACTCCTTCTTCTCCATATTGCTTAGTTTCTCCTTCTCCAGGTTTCCCTCTTTAAGCGCTTCGGCTTGCGCCTCAAGAATCTGTATGGGTAGGTTTGAACTGATAGTCATAACCAAAGCTCGAACTCATAGCGGCTTAACATGTTTCTTACGGCTTAGGACGTCAGCTACCATGTTTGCTTTTCCCGGGTGATAACGAATGTCATAATCGCATTCAATGAGCAACTCACTCCATCGATGTTGCCTCATATTCAACTCCTTCTGATCAAGAATATGTTGAAGACTCTTTTGATATGTGAATACTATACATCTTGTACTGTATAAGTAATGTCTCCAAATCTTACGAGCGAACACCACAACTCCTAATTCCAGATCGTAAGTTGTATAGTTCTTCTCGTGGACCTTCAGTTGTCGAGATGCATAGGCGATAAATTTCTCTCTCTGCATCAATACAGAACCCCAAACCCTTGTATGATGCATTGCAGTAAACCACAAAATCATTGCTCCCATATGGCAGTGCCAAAATTGGAGCGTCGCAGAGTTTCTGCTTTAAAAGCTGAAAGGCGGATTCTTAATATGGTTTAAGTATATACACACTATTAGATATACACACACTATATATAGTATACAGTTGAATAAATGAAATTTGAAATGGACATTACACATGTTATAAACTATGATTCAGTGATTTAGTCATGTACCTTATTTGACGGAGTGTTCATAATGCTAATTATGTGATCTAGCTATGTCATTATGTTGTAGTTAGTACCTTCTTCTCTCATTGTCTTATGGTGATTATGCATAGCTGATTTGCTCTGAACGGTCTATCTTTTATTAGTCAACCACTAGTGAATGGTCAACCATAAAAGTCAAACAGCTCAGAACAAAATGCAATTGAGTCCAGAGGAGTTTAGTGTTTCCCCGGGTCGTTAAGTCCCAACGAGGTGTGAAAACTGTAATACAACGAATCTGTGATCGGGTGATATTGAACAGGAAAGGGGTTATGATTGATTACACTAAGGAAATTAAATCTAATAAAGACTTTGAAGTCATTTTAATTCTATATTTAAAATCGATTAACGTTTTAAAACCTAAAACGTACGTTTAAATAAAATTACGTGAGCGTACGAAATAAAACGTGAAAATAAAGAAGTAAAATACCTACGGATATGGAAAATACAATCCTAAGAAACAATTAAACGATGCTAAATTACATCCTAGGGTGCTAAAATGCAAAAACGCGAGAACCCAAGCTAATCCCGAGCCTCAAAAGTGAAAAATATGCAATTTAAGTCTCCGGGTACAAAACTAATTTTCCTACATTCTAAATGACTAAAAATAATTTTATAAAAAAGCAGGGTATTTTTTTGACTTTTATTTTATTTATTACGAATTAAAAACTAAATTAATCTAATTAATTAATTAAAAATTATAAACTAATTCATAAAAATCTAGAAAAATCACTAAAAGCACTTTGAACTTCACTGATCCTAGGAAAATTAATAACTGTGGTGCTGCTTTGTGAAATAAGCTGCCAATTAAGCTAAAAGGGCTTATGTCTAAAACTGCCAAAACTAGTTAAGTATTAAATTGTGTACACTAGAACATGAAAAAGTCCCAAGGGCGCTGGTCATACAGGTACATCTTATCACCTTTAAAGGTGGGAGGTCTCAGGTTCGAGCCTGCCTCCCCCCTTTTTGCTCTCTTTTTTTTCGATTTGACTTTTGTAAAATGAAAGAACCAATTAAATAAGCACTTTTCTGTGAAAACTTTTTATTGAAAACTTAGAAATAAGCAGTATAAACTGCTTATTACCACTGATTTTGGACAGATTCCCCAAACAAAGACACTGTTGGGTTCAGTAAATACCCAAACCCCTTAATCTAGGATTTGAATAGAAAATAGCCCAAGTATTTATTCCGTTAACACAAACAGGTCACTGAGTGCATAGTCTCTCAGTGAGTCGTCTTTAGGATACTCAGTAAGAGGCAAAGAAGAAGTCTCTCCACTCAGTAAGGCGGAACTTAATGGGTGAAGACTGAGTCAAGAAGAAGATGATGGATTCAGTGAGTGATGACAATAACTCACTGAATCCCTAAGATTACTCTCCAACTTCTTACACTGAAGACAAACTGAAGTAGAAGACTGAAGGATGTAAAGACTGAAGAAAGAGCGGGACAAGGCGGGAAAGGTTGAATCAGATAAGACGAAGTCCTTATCAACCAAAGTCAACTTTCCTTGAATGGCAAAAGATCAGGCTCAGTGTCATCACTGAACTTAGGAAAGTAGTCTTGTCTCTTACCTAGAATAGTCTTTGTAAACAGAGACAAAATACATCAGTATTTTGTCTTCTGTATGATGTCAGTTTGTCACTTAGGAAAGAGTCAAATACCATACATGTATAAATAGCATAAGAGATGGAGTGAAAAGGTTAAGCTTGTGAATTGTAAAAACACACATACACGCAAGCCATCTTTTCACTCCTCCAAATACAACTTAGTTCCTGAGATAGCTCAGTGAGCTCTAAGAGTTGTGCTCAGACATAGCCTGAGCTTAGAGAGGAATCACCCAACTTTGTCATTTCAATCCCAAGTACTATTCCGCAAGTACTTGGGTAACGTATTCTTTGTTGATTTATTTCTAATAAGAATATGATGTTGAAAATTACTTAGTGTGTTTTCTTTATGTTAATTTCAGTCATAGTTCACTTTTAACTTGTTTTATTAACTTAAACTATTTTAAACGATAGTGAACGGGGAACAACAAGTGGTATCAGAGCAAGGCTAATTATAAAACTCGTTTTTAGGCCGCTCTAAAAGTTTTTAAATTAGGATCCTTAATGGCTGAAATTGATGTACCCCAACTAGTCGATAAAAAGGGTGGAGCTTATTCAGCTGTTGCCCCTAGACTTGAAGTTGGCAAATTCAACAAATGGAAAAAGCGAATGCTTTGCTATTTGACTGGGATGGAACCTTATTATATCAAGTGTATAAATGAAGGTCCATTTGTCCCAAAGACTGCTGAAGGGTTGCCCAAACCTGAAGCTCAGTGGACCCAGGATGAAAGGAGAGTGGTCAACCAGGACCAAAGACTCAAAAGTATCATAATATCTTGTCTTCCTGACGATATTATGGAGTCTGTTATAAGCTGTAGTACTGCTAAGCAAACCTGGGATGACCTAGTTCATAGTCATGAAGGACCATCTGATACCAAGGAAAACAGGATAATGGACCTAAAACTTGAGTATAACACCTTCAGGGCTACGAACTCAGAAACTCTCTCTCAAACTTACACCAGATACAAAACTCTTTTAAATGAACTTTCAAATGATGGTGTTAAGTTTTCTAAGCATGAAATCAATGTTGGTTTTGTAACCAGTCTCCCTGAGAAGTGGTTAAATTTCTCTCAGGGACTCAGGAATGCTAATCATATCCAAAATCTTGAGCTTCCTGAAATTTATGGGAAATTTGTCTATGAGGAAAACCTCATCAACAGACGATACCCTGACTTAAAGAAGTCTCAGGAAGTCAAGAAGTCCCTGACCACTACCTCATCACCAATATCAACTGCTTTCTTTTCTAACAATGTAGTTCAAGATTTCCAAGAAAACTCAGATGATGAGCCTGATGAGAGATCAAGTGAGGAGTACCTAAATGACCTGAATGCTGAATTTCAGGAAAGGGCACTCCTCGCTAACTCTCGAAGGTTTATAAAAAGAAACAAAGGTTTTTCAACTGCTAAAGCAACTGAAGACACTGAATGTTATAAGTGTCATAAAAGAGGCCATTTTGCAAAAGACTGTTTTTCAAAAACAACTTCTGAACCCTCTTACAAACCATCAGGATCTAATCAGTCTTCAGGCTTTAGCAAATTTCAACCAAAAATCTATCAGTCTCATCAAAATGTTCAAAACAAATTTGATCTTAACAAAACCATTGATTATGAAGCTAAGTATAAGAAAGCAAAAGCTAAGCTTGCATTGCTTGAGGCCAGTCCCTCAGAAACAACAAAAAATGTTCAATCTGTGCAGGGTAAGAACAAAGGCCTTGTTGCTGAAACCTTTGACTGGGATGAAGAGCCAATCTCATCGGATGATGAAATGGTACATGTCAGTGCTCTAATGGCTCTCTCAGAAGAAGACAAGCTAGCTGTTGGGAAGAATCATGCTAGGAACGGGGAATGGGTCAACATCACAATGAAGAAGGTAAACACTTTACTTTCTATGGATGATGACTCTGATTGGCAGTCTTATATGAATTATCTAAATGTTGACCTTAAGTTTGTAGAAGAGCAAAGACTGAATCTTTTTTCTAAGTACAACAAGTTAAGTTTTGAATTGAATAAGTGTAGGGATGAATTGCTTATTTTAAAACAAGCTAAGCTTGAGGCTGTCACTTTGCAAATTCAAAACACTGAACTAGTTAAAAGAAATCAGAATCTTCAAGATGAACTTAAAAAGGCAAATGATATTATTAATAGTTGGACTGCTAAGAATCCCAGGGTCTTTGATGCTGTGGGAGCCCCCAGTAGCAAGAAGAGAGTCATAGGTGAAGATCATCTCCCTGACTCTCTCAACAAAGACCTGTCTCCTAAGCCATTTGTGTCTGGTGGCATGATTACAAGTATGTTGGCTGATTCCAATACCAGTGATTGGATTAAATGAGTTAATCCTGAGAGTAAGCTTCCAAACTTCGATTCTGGAAGGATTCTAGAGCCTGAAAGTCAAGCTCTAAAGAGCATGCTTGGACTCCCTGATGTGCCCAGTTGTACTGAACACATCTCTGAGTCTGAAGCAGAATCTCAAGCACCGCTTCCACCACTGAAATCTCTTCAGGGTGCTGCTCCAAGCTCTGAGCTTACTCCACTACAATTCAATCCTCATTCACCAAAAGAAAGGTCTGGACTTGGTAGAACCATCCTACAAAAACAAGCAAAACTAATCCAACAAGAGTCTACTCCTGCTGAGACTTCATCATCCTCTGTCCCCACTGAAGCTGACCAAATCCAGCAACTGACTGAACTTGTGAGGAAGCTTACTGAAAAAATGGAATCCATTGAAAAGGTCCCTGAACCAATCAAGGAGACAAAGTCAGCTTCCTCCAGTTCCTCAAAGTCAAAGTCTACCTCCAAAAACAAACAAAAGTGTGATCTGTGTCATTACACCAGCCATACCACTGACAACTTCTATAGAATCCTTTTTTGCATGATCTGCAAAAAAGATGATCACAGGACTGCAGATCATCTACAGTATGTTAGTCAAGCAAACTATACCAAAGTTGGTCATCAGTATGCTTCATCCTCCAAAGCTGCTCCAAAGAATAGAGCAAAACCTTTTCCTATGTGCCCTCACTGTGGTTTTAATGATCATCATCAGGATGATTGTTTCATGAATACATGCTGTGACATATGCGGTAATCCAGCTCATGAGACATCCCAACATGACAGTATCATTCATGCAAGGAGAAATTCCAAACAACCCAGAGTCACTGAGACATCCTCAGCCTCTAAATGCAAAACCTGTGGTAGCACCATGCACACAACCACTGACCATGAGTCGATTGCAAATTTCAAAGAGACCTTGAGATCCAAGCCCACTAGTAAGTGGGTCACGAAGAGAAACTAATTCAGTTTACTACTTGTGCAGAGACATGCCAGGGAGCCCATTTGGCATCTAGACAGTGGATGCTCAAGAAGCATGACTGGTGTGAAGGAATATCTGCACAAGTATGTAAAGGAACCAGGGCCCAAGGTAGTATTTGGTGATAACTCATCATGTCCCACTGAAGGTTATGGTTCAGTAAACTGCAATGGAATAGTTTTCTCTAGAATAGCCTATGTCAATGGTCTCAAATACAATCTCATCAGTGTCAGTCAACTATGTGATGCAAAATTCATTGTACAATTCAATGATAAACAAGGTACCATTTTTAATGCCAACAAGGAAGTTTTGTTGATAGCTCCTAGGAGAGATGATGTTTATGTACTTGACATGTCAACTCTCTCCCAAGATGGAACTTGTCTCTTTGCTAAAGCCACTGAAACTATCAATTGGCTGTGGCATAAGAGACTTTCACACTTAAACTTCAAAAACCTCAACAACTTGGCAAAACAAAACAAGGTCCTTGGCTTACCATCACTGGTCTTTGCAAAAGACAAACCATGCTCTGCCTGTGAAAAGGGTAAACACCACATAGCATCATTCAAAACCAAACAAAATTTCTCCATCAAAAGCTGCCTTCACCTCCTGCACATGGATCTCTTTGGACCTGTCAGTCCCAGATCAATCCAGCATGAGAAGTATACACTTGTCATTGTTGATGAATTCTCAAGATACACTTGGGTATACTTTCTTTCCAAAAAGAGTCAGGCAGCTGATACAATAATGTCATTCATCAGGAAAATTGAAAACCAAAATGACATTATTGTTAAGCAAATCCGAACTGACAATGGCACTGAGTTCAGAAATCAAGAACTTGAGAGTTTCTGTGATGAAAAAGGAATTTCTCAAAATTTCTCATCTCCTTATACCCCTGAACAAAATGGGGTTGCTGAAAGGAAAAACAGAACTCTCATTGAGGCTGCTAGAACTATGTTAAATGGCTCAGCCCTCTCAAAACATTTCTGGACTGAAGCAGTCAAAACTGCCTGTTACACTCAAAACAGGTCAATCATTGTCAAAAGACATAATAAAACCCCATATGAGATCTTCAAAGGTAGACTTCCCGACATCAGCTATTTTCATGTGTTTGGATGTCCTGTGTTCATTCACAACCACAAGGATCATCTAGGCAAGTTTGATGCAAAAGCTTATGATGGATACTTTTTAGGCTACTCACTGATCTCCAAAGCCTTCAGGGTTTTTAACACAAGGAGACAACAAGTTGAGGAAACCTTTCATGTCACCTTTGATGAAAGTACTGAAAGAATCAGGTTCACCAACACCTCAGTGGAGGAAATAGGAATTGATAACTCATCAAGATATCCTCCTGATGAGTACAACACTGAACTCAATTCCTCGTATCAAGCTGATGCTGACATCTCATATTATGTCTTACCCCACAACCTACCCCAACCAACCATCAATGAGTTCATTGAAAATCA
The DNA here is from genome assembly GCA_019973895.1 of Chrysanthemum seticuspe. Classification (NCBI taxonomy): domain Eukaryota; kingdom Viridiplantae; phylum Streptophyta; class Magnoliopsida; order Asterales; family Asteraceae; genus Chrysanthemum; species Chrysanthemum seticuspe. The sequence continues at coordinate 85,285,198 of BPTQ01000005.1, forward strand.
GTCTGTCCCTGCTGGGATATGTAACAATGATCAAAACGATCAGGAACCTGTAACTCATGATCCTCAACTTGATCAAGACATCTCTACAGATGTTCTAAATGATTCTGTGGCTCTTGCACCTGAACTCACATCTGAACTCCCAGTGACATCTTCAAGCTCAGATCCCAGACCACAAAGTAAGTGGACAAGATCTCAGGACATTGAGCTTGTAAACATCATTGGTGAACCCACTGAGGGCATGCTCACTAGAAGCATGGCTGCTAGTCTAACTGCAGCTTCAGCCAATGAATGTCTATATGCTGATTACCTATCAGACATTGAACCCAAAAGTGTCACTGAAGCTCTTAAACACCCAAGTTGGGTTCAGGCTATGCAAGAAGAACTGCAACAGTTTGACAAAAACAAGGTCATGACCTTGATCAAATGTCCTCAGGATGTAGTAGTCATAGGAATGAAGTGGGTTTTCAGAAACAAAACTGATGAAAATGGCACTGTCATTAAAAACAAAGCCAGACTTGTAGCCAAAGGTTACAGTCAACAAGAAGGCATTGACTATGATGAGACATTTGCTCCTGTTGCAAGAATGGAAGCCATCAGGATCTTCCTTGCTTATGCAACATACATGAACTTCAGGGTCTACCAAATGGATGTTAAAAGTGCATTCTTAAATGGTGATCTCAAGGAAGATGTGTATGTTCAGCAACCTCCAGGCTTTGAGAGTAGTGAATTCCCTGACTATGTCTGCAAGCTTGACAAAGCCCTTTATGGACTTAAACAAGCTCCCAAGGCATGGTATGAAACTCTCTCAGCCTTCCTGATACAAAACAAGTTTGTCAAAGGAAAGATAGACAACACACTGTTTGTCTATAGAACCCAACAGGATGTGATACTAGTCCAAGTGTATGTTGATGATATCATCTTTGGCTCAACAAACTACAAACTTTGCAAACAGTTTGAAAAACTAATGACAAAGAAGTTTGAAATGAGCATGATGGGGGAACTTACTTACTTTCTTGGACTACAAATCAGGCAAACTGATAAAGGTATATCCATCAGTCAAGAGAAATACACCAGAAATCTCTTCAAGAAATATGAGATATTTGACTATGCCTCAGTGAAGACACCAATGGTTCCACCAAACAACCTTGGACCTGATCTCACTGGCAAATCAGTCAATCAAACTCATTTCAGAGGGATTGTTGGCTCACTGATGTATCTAACCGCTACTAGACCAGACATACAATTTTCAGTCTGTCTAATAGCAAGATATCAGTCCAATCCCAAAGAATCCCATCTCACTGCAGCCAAAAGAATACTCAGGTACCTGAAAGGAACCCCAAACCTTGGACTATATTATCCAATATGCTCAGGGTTTGATCTCAAGGGTTACTCTGATTCTGATTATGCTGGCTGCAACATGGACAGAAAAAGTACCTCAGGGTCCTGTCAATTTCTTGGAGGAAAACTGGTGTGTTGGAGTGCAAAGAAGCAACAATCAGTGGCTATGTCCTCAGCTGAAGCTGAATATGTAGCTGCAGCAGGATGCTGTGCCAATGTATTATGGATGAAAAGTCAACTCAGTGACTATGACATCCATTACAAAATGGTGCCCATCTTCTGTGACAAAACTAGTGCAATTGCAATCTCCAACAACCCTGTCCTCCACCAAAGAACCAAACACATTGATATCAGATATCACTTCATCAGGGATCACATAATGAAAGGAGACATAGAACTTCATTTCATCCCTACTGAATATCAACTGGCTGATATCTTCACCAAACCCTTGGATGAACCGACCTTCAGGAGACTGAAAGATGAATTGGGAATGCTTGACATTGAAAGTCAAGTATCTGAAAACCAATCTCAGTAAGTTCTCTGAAATGGTTCATCCTCCCTGAAAACCCTTAATAAACCTCTCACTGAATGAGTAAGACTCATTCAGGGTCCCTGACACTTGACAAAGAGCATTGAATAAGTAACTAAATGGTCCAAGTATCAGTTACTTTAATGTCCTAGGTTGGTAACTATGCCAATATAATAAAGGAATATATGTCTCTTTGTCTTACTGTCATCCCACTTGGCATTTAATGCCTCTCACAAAAAATATCAAATTGATATTTTATCTCTGCAAAAGTGCACTTCTACTGTGCGCTGCAACTGTTCCCTTGAAAAACGGGATTTTTACTGCGGGTAATGGAGTGGTAGCATTAAATGGGGAAATTCAAAAGTCTTTCAAAAACCTACTCTTAACTTTTCCATTTGTGCACAAAACACCCCTCTTATCACTCCATAAATACCCTCTTCTCCAACACAATCAACACACACAAATCTTTTCTGCAACTAAACTCTGTCAAAATCATTTCAAAAATTCAAAAACATTTGTGTGTGCTCAAAATCTCTTTTGGAAAACCTTCCTTGTAAACATTTACAAAAGTTTTTTCATCACAAACTAGAGAGATCTAAACATTTTGATTGTTCTTGCCAAACGTTTTTTTTAAAACCCTAAAAAAACTTCTTTAATAGATATGGCTAGAACACAATCTCTCCAGTTTGCTTCTCAGTGGGTAGGGGATCTCACAAACGTTGAATTCAAAACAAAGAATGTCATAGGTAATTTTGAATACCCTGAAAATGTCCCAACCTATAAAGACATTGTAAAATTTTTATTCAACTGCCCACTCAAAACGGCCTTTGTAAAATGACCCTCAGTGGTGTACCCAAACTACCTCAGGGAGTTTTGGGCAACTGCTAAAGCCTTTGACCCGACACCTTCAACTGATGAGAATAACCTTAGACCACTCAGGGAGTATCTCATCAGGTTCAGTCTTAATGGGGGGCAACAATACACCCTGGATTACAAAACTTTTTGCACTTCAACAGGGTTAGATTACAACAAAGGTGTTTATGTCGCCCATCCTGAACCTTCCACAGTGAAGGATGGGTTAAAACAAATCGTTTTGGATCCCACATTTTTGGACAAGACCCCAGTCACTAAAAGTTCATTCCCCGTGGCTTGGAGGATCCTTTTCACTTTTGTGATTCAGGTCCTCGGCGGGAACCACTCATCCACTGAACAGGTTAACTCTATTCAGTTGATGATGGCATACTGCATGATGAATGGGGTCACTGTCGACATAGGGGAGATCATTTACAGTGATCTTGTAACGAAGCTACAGAGCAAAACTAGGACGAAGTATATTTCGTATCCTAGGTTTGTCTCCTGTGCTCTACAATCGTTACTGGGTGCCAATTATACTCAGGATGAAAATTTTGGAAATTTACCTGGCATCCTGAGTCCTTCAAAATTTCAAAAGGACCCATCCCTTGTCACACCTATTGAATTGACGGCCCATATGGTTGCTGTAAACAACCAGGAGGGATCAGTGTCTCTAAACCCTGCTCTTAAAAAGAGAAAGGGGAAGTCTCAGACTGGGACTAAGACTAAACCAAAGTCTCAGGGCCCTGAGGCTTCAGGAGCACCGCCTAAAAGGCACAAAAAGCCTGAGACCAAAAAGACACCCACTGATAAGGCAACAACCACCCCCATGACAACGAAGGACACTGATACATCACAGTCAGTGCCCTTGGTCACACCTACTACTCCCCAAGATCCAGAGGGAAACAAACAACCCGCTGGTAGGGGAGCGCCTTCCACAACGCCCAGTGATGACATTAGCAAATCCAAGCCTTTGTCTGAGGGCACACTGATCGATCCCAAAGACTCAGGGGGAAACAAACAACCCACTGAAAGGGAAACAACATTCACTGACTCTGCTAAAGGCACTGGGAAATACCCACCAGTGTCTCAGGGGTCACTGGGGGACAAAGACTCGGAGGGAAAGAAACAACCCGCCGATACGGAACCCAAAACCAATCCTGACTCCCGAGAAGACGCTGGGAAACTCCCACCAGTGTCCGAGGGGTCCACGGGGAACAAAGACTCAGAGGGATCAATACCACCCGCTGATATGGAACCCATTCCCACTCCCTTGTTAACTGTTGCTGAGGTTACTGAGTTGCTACAATCTGATGATGACCTTGCTGAAAGTGATGAAGAAATCTTATCAGCAGGAGAAGAAGTGGACGCTGAGGTTCAAACTGAACAAGAGCCTCAGCCTGATCCACAAGCGCAGACTGAGTCACCTTTTCAAACTGAAGACAATGACTCAGCCTCCTCCTCCAGCTCTGACGAATTCAAAAGGTTTGACAATGTTCTTCCACTCACTGAAAGACAACTGGTTAAGTGGATCAGTAGGGCTTCAAGGAGGCTGTTTTCTGGGGTTACTGAACAGTTTTGGGATCAACACACTGAAGCTGCTGCCAGTTACGCTGACCTTAGATCTGATGTGCTCACCTTCAACGAAAATGTTCATGAGCACAGAGATCTTATGTACCACCATCTTGTCAACCTGGATGAACACATGGTTAAGTTCCTCAAGCATCTTCAGACAGTTGGGGTTACGATTGATGAAATCAGGGACGCTGTCAAAGAAGACCCAGCGCTCAATGCCAAAGTGCTGGAGGCCACTGAGGCATATGCAAAAAATTCATCCAGGCTCACGGACCTTATAGAGATGCTCAAGTTTGCAAATGTTCAGGGTCTTCAAACTTCAGTTCATACTCTTCAGATCATCATGGACTCACTGAACACTCAGGTAGCTACCTTGACTCAGGCCTCGTCTTCTATGGCTTGGAATCTTGGTCCACGAATGACTGCCTTGGAGTTATCTCATGCGAACTTGGATGCAAAGGTCACTGGTCTTCAAGCAGATACTTCCGAAATAAAGGCCATGATGACTGAAATCTATCAGGCCTTCAAAGGTCAAGCTGGTCAGTCCCCCTCAGCACCTACTCCAACTCTTGCCCTCACTGACGCTACGGCAACAGTTGAGGGGGAGAATACTGCTGAAGAAACTCCTCTTCACACTGAGGGGGAGCAAACACCACCAGCCTCAGCAGCTCAAACATCATCATCATCAGCACCAGTCTCTGCAGTACCAATCTCATCACTTCCACCTCAAGCAACAACAACAACACTGACAGTCTTAACACCAATCATGACAACACCACCTCCCATTATTGCATCATCTTCCTCAGGACAGGACAAGGGCAAAGGCATACTGACTACTACTGAGCCTGAGAAGATTCCCTACAAAATTGGTGACACTGAATACCTCTTCACTCCTCAACAGCTAACCAAACACCTTGCTAAAGAAGAGAGGAAATTGAAACAAGCTGAGGATGAAAAGAAGACTAAGGAGGCATTGACCAAAGTGATTGCCGAAGAAGCTGAAAATGTGGGAATAGATGCAAGCAAGCTCAAAAAGGGTCAAGCAGGACAGAAGTTCATGGAAGCTCAGGCTGCTCAAATGGCTGCAATGAGAGCTCAGTATGAAGAAAAGAGAAAGAAAACTGAAGCTCTCAGGCAAAGCAGAATTAAAGAATACAACTGGACAATGACCAGCCGAAGGCTTCCTGAAAAAATCACTGATGTCAAAATCATTCCCAACACCAAACCATTGGCTATGAATGTTTACAGAGGGGATGACAAAAGACACTTTGAGGTTCATGATCCATTAAAATTCAGTGACTTTGGGATCACTGAACTTGATGAACTTGGTCCGATCATTGGAAAGAAGCAAAATAAGGTGGTCAAGGAGCTGATGAAGATGCTTAGCAAAAGATATGAAAGGCTGAGGGAAGCACCAGCCCAACTGAGAATTCAGCCTGCCTTGACTGCACCTCAAGGATCTCAACCACAAACTTCCACTGGCAAAAGGAAAAGAGTTAATTTCCAACCTGAGATCAAAGTGCCTGGCCTTGAATGCAACAGAGAACTGCCTGAGGGTGTAAATTTTGTGAACTGTCTAGTGATTGAAGAGCCTGAAAGAGGGCTATTCCACATTGATGTCTATGGGAACCCTGCATTTCAAAGATGGAGTGACATTGATCAGGCTGGAGTGGCTGCAATGATCAGCTATATTCATGTGGCCTCTCAGATCCAATCCCCAGCAAACGTCAGGTTCTGTCAAGACCTGAATGCTAAGATCAGAGACCATCCTGACAGGGAAACACTCATCACCAAGAAGGTCAAGCTTGAAGCATTGGGAATCCATCTGGATTGACATCATTTTGTTTTATCTTTTGTACTAGTGATAGGAACTATGTAATCTGATCAATAAACGATGTATGTTTTATTCATTTACTCACTGTTCCTTATTGTATTCATTAGTACATTCAGTGTAAGAAGAAGCCTCTTGCTCACTTACACTGATCAACCACTTAGGCTATTTGTATATCCAAATAGGGGGAGACTGTTGGGTTCAGTAAATACCCAAACCCCTTAATCTAGGATTTGAATAGAAAATAGCCCAAGTATTTATTCCGTTAACACAAACAGGTCACTGAGTGCATAGTCTCTCAGTGAGTCATCTTCAGGATACTCAGTAAGAGGCAAAGAAGAAGTCTCTCCACTCAGTAAGGCAGAACTTAATGGGTGAAGACTGAGTCAAGAAGAAGATGATGGATTCAGTGAGTGATGACAATAACTCACTGAATCCCTAAGATTACTCTCCAACTTCTTACACTGAAGTAGAAGACTGAAGGATGTAAAGACTGAAGAAAGAGCGGGACAAGGCGGGAAAGGTTGAATCAGATAAGACGAAGTCCTTATCAACCAAAGTCAACTTTCCTTGAATGGCAAAAGATCAGGCTCAGTGTCATCACTGAACTTAGGAAAGTAGTCTTGTCTCTTACCTAGAATAGTCTTTGTAAACAAAGACAAAATACATCAGTATTTTGTCTTCTGTATGATGTCAGTTTGTCACTTAGGAAAGAGTCAAATACCATACATGTATAAATAGCATAAGAGATGGAGTGAAAAGGTTAAGCTTGTGAATTGTAAAAACACACATACACGCAAGCCATCTTTTCACTCCTCCAAATACAACTTAGTTCCTGAGATAGCTCAGTGAGCTCTAAGAGTTGTGCTCAGACATAGCCTGAGCTTAGAGAGGAATCACCCAACTTTGTCATTTCAATCCCAAGTACTATTCCGCAAGTACTTGGGTAACGTATTCTTTGTTGATTTATTTCTAATAAGAATATGATGTTGAAAATTACTTAGTATGTTTTCTTTATGTTAATTTTAGTCATAGTTCACTTTTAACTTGTTTTATTAACTTAAACTATTTTAAACGATAGTGAACGGGGAACAACAGACACCTTTATCAATTTTTAGCACCAAATAAGCCACAGAAAAATCAGTTAGATGAGAACAATTGGCCAAACAAGCAACAAGACTGAAAACAAGCTAGGACTAAATGGGATAAGCTAAAGTAAAAAAAAAATAAGCAGTTGGCAAAATAAGCTATTCTAGGGGGAATCCTAAACTAAGGAAGAGACAAATAAGCAATATAAGCTACTAATAAGCACTAATTAGCTAAAATGGGGAAATCCTATTCTAAATACACTGTAAGCATCTAAGGGATTCTGAATAAGCTAGCTTAAACCTAAATAATCACTTGAAACAAAAAATTCACTTATCTGCTAGTGCAGTTCAGCAAAACAAACACAATGGCGCTGTTTGGAGCTTAATTTGGATAAGCTGGAGAGTGAGTTAGATCCTGGTCTTTCGGCTACTTGTTGTCCACCACCTCATCTAACTTTTGCCCCCAACATCTGCCCTGGCATAAGCTGAATTAGCCTAGAAATAAACTGTAAAAAACATGTCGAGCTGAGGGTGCTGCTGTTGTGGTTGCAGTTTGCTGTTACAAAACAGTCCCAAGTTGGGCTTTTTAAAGCTTATAAATAAGCCGAAAAGGAACTCCCAACCCACAAAAGGGCTGAAACTAGTGAGGTTTGACTACAAGCTACAAAAAGGAACTAAGTGCAGCTAGATAGGATCTTGGAAGAAACTTATAAAAAAGCTGTAACTGGGCTGCTGATCATGTAAAGACAGAAACAAAGATAAATAAATAAAAAAAAAACTACCTAAGTTGAATAAAAACTGGATTAGAGCATGAAAACTTAACCAAAGTGCTTACACAAGACTTGAAAACTGAGTTGGGTATCAAAGTGGGTCTATTTGTGGATTTTGACCGAAGAGCAAGGCACATCCAAACAATACTTTTGGGCAGAAAACCAAATTGGAAAACACCAGAACCTGTGAAAAACTTGAAGACCTATTAGATTATCATTCACTAAAGCTTAATTGAGCTTAAACAAACTTTTTAACAAGAACATAAACAAGAACTCATTAAATGAAAACCACAATCTGAAATTGCATAAACTCTTAAAACTTGGATTAGAACAGAATTTAAATCGACTGAAATTAAAATGACATTACAAATAAATTACACGAAAGTAAACTGGGACTAGAACATAAGAATTCTAGACTAAAACTAAAAACTAAATTAAAACTAAAAAACTGACTTACTAACTGCCTTATACATTGGCATACAAACTATTTATACTAATAAGCTCTGAGGTCTTCTAATCTCTGACGTGCTTCTACTGTGAGACAAAACAGCCAACAACATGCTTCTTCTTTTTCTTCAGTACCCGAGAGTGATGGGGAGAGACAAAGCGTGCAAGGAAGGGTGATGGGGAAGGGAGCTCAGGGTGCAGGGGATGGGTATGATTGATTTTTATCAGATGTTGTGGGATGGTGGGTAAAAAGAAATGGACATGTTAATTGTTTTAACTTTATTTTATTTTTGTATTTTTGGGTTTAAGAAAAATGGTTTAAAGGGTTAAAATGGGTTTTTGGATTTTTGGTTTTAAGAATGCAATTGGTAATGATCGGTATCGGAAAAAGGTAAGATGGAATTTTTGGTTGCGGGTTAGGTTTAAGGTTTGTTTTCTCACTCTCACTCTAAAAACGCGTTCGGGTCTTCAATTGATAGTCGTAGAAAATCACATCCCGACACCGGCTTCTCAGCACTGTTCCCGATTTTGGCTCGATTTTGTCCATTTTTTCCCTGTTTTCAATCCTTTTGTACCTGCAAGACATAAAACACACTCCGAGGATATTTTCTGTATTTTGAAGCATTTCTGAGTGTTTTTAAATGTTTTTGCAGTTTAAATGGGAATAAAATGATGAGTATTTAGACACTCATCAATAGCCGTTTGTGTAGTACTGCTTGGTTCAACCTAACCCGACCGATAACATTTTATGTTATTTGAGAGGTTCGGGTTCGGTTTGGATTAAGTAACGCTAGGCCTGTTCAACTTAAGTTTTTTAGTGAAAGATTTTGCCAAACTCGAAATAACCAACAAATCGCTAAGTACATAGATAGTTGGCTAAACAATTTATGTGTGAATTGCTAATATCATCGAATCCAAAATATATGTAGGCAGGGCTCGGTTGAGCCATTTATTCAAATTATCAATTTATTTCTCTAAAAATTATCATTTTCTAGAATCTAAAATTTACATTACAAAAATGAACATGCACAATCTACGATCATATATTAACTAATTCAAAATTAATATCTACTAAATAGAATTAAGAAATAAAATTATTTACCAGCATTATATACCATAACTAGCTTCATAGCCCGCCCGAATCGGCGGGCTAGCTTCATAAAAATACTTGGCGAATCGTAACTGGACATACATAAATAATGAATAACGGCAAATATCGTAAACACAAAAACTGAAAGAAAAATGTTCATGTAATATATGTAAAAGTAATGATGAAAAGTGTGAGAACAAATAAAGTACATGGTCCTTATTCATATACAAAATAAAACTTTTTGATGTTACATACATTGTTGGTTATATGAAATTAGTGTACCTTTCGACTTTCTTATACATAGATAGTTAGACTTGTTTGTTATACGAAACTGACTTTGACGAGTAGAACTACAAACGGATGTTGTAAAGTGAATTTACCAAAAGAGTTGGATATATATTTAAATATAAGGTCTATACTAAAATAACAATAAAAGGCCTGATAACGTGTTTGTATTACGCTAAAACAATTGAGTTTGATGATTTCGACTAAAAACGAATGATTGTCTAATAACAATTTTCCATAAGCATCTTACCATTTAAGTCATAACAGTGAGACTTACACTTGAATAAGGTAGTTGTAGTTTACATCGAATTTCTTGCATGTGAAGTAAAGCACCATTTACTCCAACCATGGGAGCATTATATTCCAACCTTGACCTGCACCAAAATTGAAAGACATCATTTAACTGTATTATTGTCATTTACATTGGGTGAGACTTACGCTCAAATGACGATCAAACCAATAAAACACCGAAAATTCTAAATTGAAGTGTTGATGTATGCATGATCTGCTAAAACTCACTACTAAGGATTTGGCACTACTACTGTGCTACAAATGATCTATAGACCCCTTACAAAGCAGACCTTTAAACACAACCTAGTTACCAAGATTTCAAATACGATCATATATTTTTCATGCTTGAAATTCAAAAATAAGTTATCGCTGCCAGTTTTGTCCTATGACAACTCATGCAGGTTTTTATTTACAAACAAAGAGTTCATCGGTCTTCTACCTCTCTTAGTCAAGAAATAATTCACATCTTGAACATGCATAAATCAAAAAAATATGTATAAATAAAAACCTAAGAATTCAAGCCTCAACATACATGAAGAAGCATTCAAATCTCTTGAAGCCGTTGCGAACTGGAAAAGAAATGAATAATTTTACACATTAAGTCATTAAGTAAATCGATTTATCAAATATCCCACCATATTCTATCCCACATAAATCGCAAAAACTTTCATTTCAGAATGTCCACATATTATGGCTGAAAAAGTCTTTTTTGAGAAACATGCGCACGTCAGAAAAGAAAGGAAATGGTGCATATAAGTTATAAGATAAGAATACTATAGTTGACGTTGTTTCAAGTAAAAAAACATGTATGCAGACCTCAAGTCAACAACAACTGAGTCCTCCATTTCTCTTGCAGAACTAAGCATCATTTCTCATGTAATCATGTATGATCCAACTAAGCTTATACTAATTCTAATTTCTACACATGTAACTGTTTAGTCCTTATTTCTTAACTTAACACGCCAAAATACACATAGGGCCATCATTGTTTAGTGAGAATGCAAGAAAAATTTGGTTAATCAAAGTTCAAAACACATACCTTTAACTCCCACTTAAATAGCAATTTAAGTATGCTTCTACTGATGCATGATTGGATCTCTTGTTCTAGACCTGCTGCAACTAATGTGTCCGATTAGATCTCTTGATCTGGAGCTGCTGGTGCGTCTGATTGGACCTCTTGTTCTTGAGTTGTTGCCATTTTCTGCTCTGTTGTGCTAAAATGTATAAGTAGTCAAGAGTTTTACTCGGGATTGTATTTTGTGGTTTGTCTCATTAAGTTGTTTAACGTCAAGACACAGTTTCAACAAAATTAATAAGTAAGAAATAAGAAATGCAATGAAACATCACCTTATCATGTATAATCCTAGCAAAGCAATTTATTCTTCTCACTTTACGCCTGTTGAGGTTAGATATTACTACTATTCTTGTTACAGTTGTGAAGCTATTAGCAGCTTCACATGAAGATGTACCATGCAACTATGATCTTTTGAAACTATGGTGCTCCACTTCAGGTTGTTGCCAATGCACATCACCAATAGACACAATATGTAACCTTTTATGCATCCTGTTGGTGAAAGCATTTAAATGTAAGCAATAAAAGTAACTTAGTTTTTCATATTAACCAAGAATTGTGTAAACTGATTATAAGTATTACCACATCCTTTTCTTGACAACCACTCGTACCTGTTGTTAAGAAAAGGATGTAGTATATCATGATTAGCGAAAAAGAGGAATGGGTGTTACATGGTAGAGAGTTGAAAATGCAGTTGTGCACTTGTGCAACCTTCTTCTCCAGTCTGGCCTTGAGTCTTTATCGATTAAACCGCACATATAAATTTGTTAGATTGTCGATGAAATTCAAGATAAGGAACCACCTGCAACTTACTGATAAGGTTTTAAAAGGTACCTTTTTGAGGGGTCATTTAAGCCCTTATTCGATCACTTTTGTATCCGTTATTGCTTAATATCGTTCCTTTTCACTTTTTAGGTCTCTTGAAGGCAAAATGCTGGAATGATGCTCATTTGGACGAAAAGGCGCGAATATACGAAGAAAATGGCCAAAGTCAGAATCGAGACACTCAAAGCTGCTGAAACATAAGGCGACGGCGTCACTGCATATCTGCGACGCCGTCGGGAAGGAATTTTGCGACGGGTCAGAGGCGAAATTGCATGTTTTCAAGGGACGACGTCAGGTTCTAAAGGAGTAGGCCGTCGCTACTCAGACGGCCTAGATGCAACCAAGACGGCGTCAGAGCTGAAGTGGACGGCGTCACAGTCATAAGGTGACGCCGTCGAAAGGTTTACGTGGCCAAGACGAAACCCTAATGACGGCGACACGACGGCGTCACGAAACATAAGGTGACGCCGTCGCAGATGTAATCTTATATATAGAATCCGAATTTTTCAGTTTTTGTGTGTAGTCTTTTGGAGTAAAAACCTAAAACCGAACCAAGGCTTTCTTGTGCAGTATTTTAGGGTTCTAAACCCTATTATACATCAAGATAAGTATTTACTTCATTAATTTAATTATGTCTTTGATTATTTGTGTGTATGCTTGCATGTTCTCCATGTCCGGCTAATTTATTTGTGTGTTTGCTTAGGGAATATGAAACTTAATTATTGAATATTGATTGGTTGATACTTATCTTAGTTGACTAATGATCTAGAGTGCGCTAGATTATTCGTTGTGTACTTAATGCTTGACATTTCTTTGTGAACTTTAGAATATAATTATCTAGGTAATTGTAGGATAAAGTATTCAAGGACAACCGTAGAGTAGGCGTCTATAAATCACTAGAGGATTTGTAAACAAGACCCTTTGGTAATTTCAAAGAGTTAGGGAAATAAGCACGCCCTATAGCCTTAGAATCACAACGCAACTAGGAATAAGGACGTGACAAATCAACCATCAATAGGAGATAATTAAGGAGTAGTAAAACCTAAGTAAACACATCTTTAAACTATCATACGAGTACACATAAATTAGACATAGACTATCACAACCTTAGCTTAGATAATTAGATAATAGTAGAGTAATCGGTAGCAATACCAACCCCCCAAATCCAATACCCGAGATTCGTACCCTTTCAATTTCATAAAATATAAAAATACAAAAATAATCTTCCTCAACCTCAACCTTAGCGTAGTAACTTCTCACTAGCATTCCTATTCCCCTAGAGAACGATATCAATACCCGTGGCTTACCCTAATTACTACACTACAACGATTAGGTTCACTGCCTAGGGTGTTATAAAACTTGCTCGAAGAAAAGGAAGTTTCCTTGACCCCGAACGACGCGTGTAGCGTTATCACTTACATATAAACAGAGATACACAAATATTGAAACCCAAGAGCCAGTATTCATTTAGACCAACGTTGTTTAAAGAAAATCATCTTAGATGTTTAGTAAATGCTAGCAAAAGAGGAGATAAATTTCTTGACCAAACGTTTGACGACACTTCGCTCCATCTCCTATGGGATCAATTCTGATATATAATTTTCATGGGACCTGAAAAATGCCATATGTGAATAGACATTCGAGAAAGAACGGAAACACAACAAAAGACTACATATTTTGACTTCCTTTTCTGTCCTCTGTCTCAACTATTACAAAAGCCTGTTGCTTTTCCATAGATAAAGGTAGTATGATGTTGTAATGATTGTAAGTTGACAAATTTTGGACACAAAGTTAAAAGTAGGATTACCAGCTCACTCAGTACACTTTTGAACATGCAATTAGATAGAAATTCAGTTAACAGTGAACACGCATAGAAATGTACCCAGTGCCATCATAAGAAAAATGTTTGTATGTTCTACGTGTGAGTAGCAGAGTCCCATTGACAGAAAAACATTTGTACACACCCTTTTAATGAAGTCTCTCCCATTAGAATCAATATAAATGTCTTGTTAGTCTTAAAGCCAGTTATGATCTAAGTTGTTATTTTTTTTCCCAATACCATCATCTATAGCGCTAGGTCCAATCTAATACCAAATCACACATGGTTAGATAATATGTACTGGCCAACAAAAAACTGCCACAACTACATAGAATCAAGCCAACAAAAAACTTACAGTAAACTCAACTTCAATATGTTCCTTATCCTTGTCTGAGTGGCCCAAGAGAAGTTTTAAGTAGTAAGTTGTTGATATTTTGCAAAGCACTATCTGAGTGGTCAAAGAGAAGGTACTAAAAGATATCTGCAAACATTTAGATAATATGATATCAGCTGTCAACTCGCATATTTTTAATTAAGTAGATAAGCAGTAAAGTACAAAAAATAAGTAATCTCAAACACCACCTTATTATTTATAGGCTAATCCGCAGATCAAGATTAGGACTAAGGTAATTGGATCATTATGTTTAGTGGATCTGTAAATTCTTGTAAGCTGGTGTGCAGCACAATAAGCAATCACGTACACCCCCTGATTACTTGTAGTCTCATCCGCATGTCGAGTTTATGTAATAGGAATGAGGGAATTGAATGAGTTCATTATGTTTCTCACAGCAAGGTAGAACGAATAAGTAATACCGAACACCTACTTTTTACTTGTAGGCTGATGTGCAGTTCAATAAAATCAAATTGTCTGTTATCAGGTTTTAGTTATCAGATTTCAATAAAACTAGAAAGCAAGTACTCACTTGATCATAAACTCTTTGTAGAAATGACGAATAGATAGCACAAATGGCTTAAGACCTTTTACTGTTAAACCTGCTGAAAAGTAATCGCATGTTGTTCGGCAATACAAACATCAAAACAACGATCCGAGAACTTTTTCTGGAAATATTTGAGTCATACCCTGCTTCCGATAGCTGCATGTATCACCACAACCTTGTTAACTATTCTCTTGTTTTGACAACAATTTGAAGTTGATCGATAATCCAGTTAAATATAACCAAAAACTAAACCAACATAGTGTTATAGGTAAAAAAAAAAAAAAAAAAGATACTTTGGCATGCTAACGTTGAAGTGCACATATTAATCTCCATATGACTATGAATTTCTAGTTTTAATTCCTAATACAGAACAAATGAAAAAGTTAGGTATAGGCCCATAAAAAAACTAACAACCTAATACAATCATTACAACCTCCCTTTCCCCTTTATAACTAACTTTTGACCATGCTGGGTTCCTTATACACGGAAAACTACTGTCGGAATCAACAACGCATTTCCAAAATAAAATTTCATTTAGGACTTTCATCAAACACTTGGTATGCAACACTATAATCAGGGTTGATTTCAAAAGTAAAACTAATAAAGGCATACAAAACTAATCTCTAATTGATCATGCATCAAAACTGATTAGAAAACCTAATTCGATTCAATTGGAACAAAAATTTTTAAAAATAATGACTTTAGGCGAAGTAAAGTAAGATGATACCTCCCTATATGATGTCGAATCCATTGAGATTTTTAGGTGTATTAGATAACCGGATTTGTGTCTGTGTTTTTTGAATTAGGGTGTGCGTTATGTTATTTGGGTGATTTTGTTTTGGAATTGCCGATATAATGGGGGGAGTCAGTTTTGGTTTTGGTTTATTTTGAATTTTGTAGGGCTAGATTAATGGTAGACCCAAATGAGTAGGGTTTTCAGTTATTAATAGTTGATAAGATTGAAGATGGTAAGGTTAAAAAAAAATACCACTTTGGAAATAAGAGTTCATACAGAAAAGTGTGGACTGACTTAGTGGTTGATGCATTTGTCTTACAACCACGAAACCCAAGTTCGAACCTGCAATCTATCATCTTTTTTTATTATGTAACCGGATGTAGTGCCATGGTGGCATTTCCACCTCATCATAGGATGCGCCATGTCAACATTTAAATGCCTAGTCAGCATTAATGACGTGGCATATGTAGTCCCATATATATGTATAGATAGATTGACTAGTTTACAAAAGCTATAAAAATATGTGTTAAGAAGGTATCTTAATGATTATTCAGAGTATTATAACTAATAACATGCAAAGCATGCCTACTTTGAAATATTTTGAGTCCATGATTAAAACTATAGCATAGGAGTAAAATGGTATAACCTCGAGCGTGCCAAATCATTCAAAGGAGTGTGTAATACGATTAGTGTCAATACACATATTGCCTAGAAATAATAATTGAATTATTACTAGTTTTTATCTATAAAACTTGAGAAACCGAAATCATTACTAAAACAAATACATCAATTAATTGTGATCAAACGTGAAACAGGAAGTGATTGTATTTTTAATTCACAAGTTACGATCTGAATTTCATTTCTTGCTTTAAGTTACGTTTTCTTAGTTTTATCACTCTAGTTTTGTTAGTTTTAAGCATTAATTATGATCAATCTCTTCTAATAAACTTTTTGTTATTGTTTTCTTGTAATCAAATAGTAATTATACTGTTAATCATAAGCTACTTGTGGATACGCTCCTTTATTTACCATCTTTTATATAATAAAGAAATTACATCATTTCGGAGTGTTTTTGCAAAATCATTCTTATTGAAAAAAAAAATTAAACCAATATGATAGCTTGTTTTTGCCATGTAAGTGAAATCGAGCAACATGATTGGTTAATAAAAAGTCAAAATTGAGTTCCAATTTGGTCAATATCAATTAATATTCGTCTATGGGTAGAAGCCTCATAAAAATATATGTGGCCAAAATCTAAAGAAAAAAAACTGCAAAAAAACGGATATGTTTTTAAAAAATTTTGGGCCAAATATGAATGTTAGATGTCAATTATTGTTTTCACTTGCCACGTTCAATTATATATTTATACTAGACGAGTACCCGCGCCTAGCGGCAGCTGTTTCTACCGTCAGATAATTAATGATTTGTGATATTGTGTTGAGTGTTTTGTGTAGCATTTAAAATAGAACGTGAACCGATGAAAATGCAATTGCAAACGGTTGTACTATATGATAACTAAAGTCTAGACAAAGTTCTTAACATCTATCAAACAACATATAAAAACATTTAATGAAAATGAAAGTAAAATTACATCAGTTATGAGATAAAAACTAACAACACACGTTACTTGTTGCGTAAAAACTAACAAGAATGGGATTAATGGTGCCGTTGTTAAGAAGAACGCAAGTACCAAAAATACTATGAATATGATTAGCCCAAAAAAAATGGGCTAATTTTGGCTATTTTGTAAAATGTTTTGGCACATTTAGCCCAATTTTTTTTTAAATTGGCGTATTTAGCCTATTGAAAATTTAAATGTGCACTAACGGGCACATATTTTCTCTTAATTGTATGACATTATAATCGTTTTTAAAGAAAAACTTATATATATATATATATATATATATAATATTTATATAGCGACATATCGTTTTGTGTTAAAAAAGTTTATGGGTTCTAAATGAAAAATAATAAAAGTTTGAAGATTTGGGGATTAAACATAATGTTTTGAAACCCGGTTCGACCCGGGTGGTTCAACCGGTTGAACCGTTACCGTCGAAAAACGGGTCGATTTAAGCGAGTCAACCCGACATGTTGGGTCAAAATGGGTCAAATTAAACAGGGTCAACCCACCGGGTTTGAAGCATCCCGGGTCAACCTCGTTTCGATATAATAGTTTAACTTTTCACTTTTTACTTTTTGGTTTTTCTTTTACATATAGTTAGCAGGGTACCCGCGCGTTGCGGCTGCGGGTACCATGTAACGATTAACCGGAGAAATAAATCTCGATGAGACATGATTCACCAGTTTGTATCGGTTTTAACGATTCCTCTCTAGTTCGTTTTCGGATGGCTGTTATTGGTTAGCCGAACCGGTGGCGACACCGGTTCCCGGTTGAACCCGTTGGTCCGGTCCGATTTTCAAAACTATATGTACCATGAACTTATTACCTTGTATGAAGCTTTGTATGTTTTATTAATTTGTATAATATGTATAATAACATGTACTTTCATTTTAGGGTGTTTTAAAAATAACATTAATTAGTGTGTTTAATTATTTTATATTTATGATTATGTTGTAGATTGTTTAAATTGTACATCGTGAAAATTTTATTGTACTTTTTAGTAAAGAGTGTTTTAATTAGTTGTTTTTAATTTGGTAGATATGCTTTTAATTAGTTGTACAATGTGAACAAATTATTGTACTTTTAAGTAATGGGTGTTTTAATAAGAGTATTAATTACACAATCATTTTCTCTCACATTTGACTTTCAACTTTTCACTTTTCAATGTTTGACCGTTTTTCTATTATATGTAGTATAGAAGATATACACAGAGATAAACACTAAAGTCCACTAAACAAAAAACCACTATCTAAACAAAAGCAACGACCAAAAATAAATAAATAAAATCAAAGGTTTGTTTTTAATTAATGAATTCAAGGTATTAATCATCAACTTAATTTAGTATTTTTGTATTTATTGGTTAAAATTAAATCTTTGTTAAAAAACTCAAATTTTTGTAGCGGGTTTTTAAATTTTAAGGCAAAAGATCGACTAAATCTTGATAATTTTTATGGCTTTTTTGTTATGAATGCATGTGGGAATCCCTAACCCTAACCGAAAAGGATGAATTGGGATTCGAAAACCGGTTTTTGGTATATAATCAGAACATCAAATGTTTACTCATTGGTGTTTAAATTAAAGATACAAGATGAAGGCTACTTGAGGTAATAATTGTTGCTCTTTATAGTTTATTAATTAATTTTGAAATTAATTACTTGGTTAAAATGTGGTTTAAATTTTTCCCAAAGTGGCACATTGTTTAATTCCAGTCAATCGTTTTTGCAGTGTGAATATGATGGTTGAGTTAGAGTTTATATTGTTTTGGGTTTTTCTTTTTGCTTAGGATTCTAAGAATCAAGATTACATAAGTAATTTTGTTTAGGGTTTTCTCTAAATCCATACTTATACTTTTAAGGTTGACGCTCTCCACGTTTGGATGGTTTCGATAATGTGGGATGAATGTGTAATTATCGTAATTTCCAATATCATTGTCTGGGGATTTTAATGCCACAAGCATTATAACTCATTCAAGTTCAAACTCAATTAGACACCCGTACAAACATTAGCCTTTCACTTTAATTTCACAAGCTTGGGAGACCTATAGATGATACGAATATGAGCCTACTGATAATTCACCAGAATGTGAATGCCTTGGTTCTACTAAATGTGACTACCTTATATCACGAAACTCTTATGAAGAGATTGTGAGAACTACTGAAATGGTAGAGATACATATGGGTAAGAGTTAACATCAGATTATATATACAGATAAAGTGATAAGTTAACTGTATTATTTATTAGCACTTCTATTGCATTCCACCTGCAGGTGTATATTGTGATGTCGCACATGAGATGATGATGTTTAGTTGACCCATCAACAAGATTAACAGAAGTATTATTCCCAACGACTTTGGTGCCATTTTTCATCATTAATTGGTATACTTATATTATTGCCATTTTGTTAAAAGACATCTAAAAAATATATAATTCGACTTGAGTTTGAAGTTGCATGCCTTCGAAAGAAACACCTCTATCCTAAGATAAGACGCATTCTAATAGTAAAACCTGCTACGGTGTCATCGTGATTTGTGTTAAGAGTTATGTTGTAATTTAATGGTGCAGGCCGCGACTGGCAATTTTTCAAAAAAAACTTGAATCCAAAGCTGATGAAATCATATCAGTTAGAGGAAAGGGTATTCAGAAGGATAAGGTTGGATGATATAAATATCCTACTTTGCACCATAGGGCCTTTTGACCCCGTTTGTTTAGCAAAGTTCATTAATTTCAATGATAATATAATATTATGATCTTTCTATGGTATCACATTAATAAGATTTTTGCAATTAAATTACACTTTCAGCGAATTTCATTATGTTCGACCCCTGTCAACATTTCCATTGTACTCATGGTAATTGCCAGTTGGACCACTTATAACCATAAAGTTTACATTTTATTAAAATTTGGATATAGTTTAAGCCCTTTAGTGAGAGGTTGTGAAGATGAACTAATAAATGTATCAGTATTTGTGCTTGGAGCTTAGGATGTTTTTGGCAATCAAAAAACTGAACCAGTAAGGTAATTTTATCCATTGTTATCACTGAATATTTTTTTAAAATAAGATTAAAGTAATGGCATGTAAAATGTCATATATAATTGTTGATTTTTAGAAGGCAATGGAAGTAGGTATGCGTGTTTGTAACGACGCGTACAATCATGTTGTGTTTACAAATGGGTTATATCTATTGTTGTGGCTAAGATCAAATTAAATGTGATTGTTGAACACTTCTATTTACAGTTAAGTATTTATGTGTAATTAGTGTGTGGGTCTTTGGCGTTTTTGTAGGTAATATATATTAGAGTTATTGATTCTAGATCGATTGTTGAGGTGGCTTATTCGAGAGATGATGAAGGTGTAAACTTAAACGACCCATCCCCGTCTTATGAGGTATAGCATAGTACCCGCGCCAAGCGGTGGTCACAATTACTTTTTGTTAGTTTTGGAGTGGATGTTGATTTATTGTTCGTAGTTTTTCAGATGAATTATGTATATGGTTAGTATGTGTAGAAAGATAGGGGAAGTGTTGGGGGAAATTTTAAATTTTTGAAAGTTAAAATGTTGGCAGGGTTAGTTTTGGAGTGTCTTGGCTTGGAGTGGGGTTTGAGATTTGCATGGGGATATGTACGATTTATAATATAGAAAATGAAGAAAGAAAGTTTTATTCCCGTTGAAGTAGTAAAAGCTGGCTCTTTAGTGTTTATCCATGATGATCCTATCTGTCAACTGCTCATGCTGAGAAATAAGTTGAAAAGCATAAAAGAATAAGCTGTACCAAATAATCTCTAAAACATTATGGTTAAAAGCATGTTTAATACGCCCTTAAGTTTTCTGGTGATCAGATGGTTATATACTTTTAAAATAGAATTGGGACCCAAGGATATCAATGTGGTTTCAGATTTATGGTTACTTTCAGGGATTAGAAAAATTTTGTTTCTCCTCCACGAGTTGAAAGAATTAGTATTGAATGCAATTAGCAAAATTTTGTTTCTCCTCCCTGAGTTGATATTCTACCTGCTAGAACTAGAAAGGACATCGCATGAGTTTTAAGTGGGGGAGGTGGTTTGAGAACAGTAGAGAAACAAGGGAGGCCTCAACACAATGCTTCATGAGTCATGACATAGAACATGTTGGTGTGACTATTTTTTATCGTTGGAAGATTCTGTAACCAACCAAAAAAGTGAGAAGCTTCATGCCCCACGTTTATATAATATTTATTACTATATATGTGGCTTTTCCTTAAAAATCTATTTCTAAGTCAATGTTTTTGTAAGTAATTAAGTCATTAGGCTATGAATAATTGTATGCCATTAAAAATTGTCTAAATTTGATCTTTAGAAACATGGTTATAAAACGTTGATATCGTTTGGTTTAAATTATCTCAATATTCCAACAATTTCTAAATATAAATTAAAAATAAATATAATGTCTACTTATAAACTCTTATTGTATTTTGCAGTTGCACAACAAAGGAGAATGCTATATCAGCAAAAACACTATATGGCAAAGTTGATGCACAAGAGAGCCACAAGACAAAGATGGGTGAGCGGTAGTACACACAAGTTGAGAACCAAATGCAAATTATAACAATACATAAATAAAATCAATTATTGTTAGTTTTTTAGTTGATAATAATAATTGTTAGTTTTTTAGTTGATAATAATACATAATTAAATTTTTTAGAAAAACCCCGTACGTGCACGGATATTATAACTAGTATTCTAAAATAGGAGATTGAGATTATTTTTCATATAGGCAACGACCTCAATCACTCATCTTGATAGATTGAGAATGACTTATTTAAGTAATACCTTGGTATTTTTAACCTGTTCTTCAACCTATCGAATATTAATATACAACAAAACATGTATCATTGTAACTTTCAATAAAAGGTCAAATGATTTAAAAGTAAATTAGTTTGGAGTATTACAATCTACGTAATTGATATAAATTAAATGGTTGAAATATATGATTAGGTAAGATTAAATAAACAAAACTAAATATTTAAAACGAAAACGAAGTTAATGCATCTTTGTTTCACTAATTATTCATTTCAAGATGGTCTTGCACTTGCACACACAATGTGGTATTTTTTCAAACACAAAATATTTTCTTCCTTTACCCCAACACAATTACTAACGCCACTTTTCTTTCATCATATGTTCAATCTCAAACAACAGCGGCTTTCAGGATGGAATTTCGGTCTCTAAGTTTGCAACAAAAGGTAAAAACAAATGTGGCTATAACAATGGCCGGCTGTAAATCATAGTATTACAATGTGAATTTGGCTTATCTAAGGAACTATATTCTAAATAAACCGAATCATTCACTATAAATACGAACGTCAAGAACCCATATTATGTATCTCGATTAGTATCATTATCTTTATTAACCAAGAAGAAAACTCGGGATCATGGCTAGGAACACTTCAATGTTTCTGAAAATTGCCACTACACTCTCGCTTTTCCTAATTCTCACGGCATTGGCAGAAAGCAGAGTTACCCAACTAGGTAAGTCCTTTGAGGTCGCTACCCTTTTTAAGGTTTTGTGTACATGTAAATTAATAAGTTTTTCTTGTCATGTGTACATTTGACCCAACTTTAATTTTCTTTTGGATTGATGGAATCTTGAACATATAGATGGCTTCCTAAAGGCAAACTCAGTTGTCTGTAATGCTGTTTATGGTGTGGAAGTTGGTGATGATTGTACCACCATCAGCCAGGGATTCCAGATTAGTTTGGAATCATTTTTGGGAATTAACCCCAACATCAATTGTGAATCGATCTTTGTGGGTCAATGGGTGTGTGTCGATGGAAGCTCAGCTAAATGATTAGCATTTCAGAAACCAGCGCCTGACTGCTCAGAAGTGTTAAGTTTAAAAGAATAAAGAGCTATAAAGCCTTCATTCAGCTAGCTCCTGTTTAGCTTAATTTGCTATGTTTACTTTTGTACGTTGTTTTTCAGAATGTCAGGCACTTGAATCATTTGATTGATGATTCATGTTTTGAAACTATCTCGTATTAATTATGAATGATTTTTCTGTTTAAAGTGTTTATGTCAATTCTCTAGGGTTACATGGCTATATATAACCGTTAGGAAAGGCAAACACATAGGGTTACTGAACAAACATGTCTACTCTTGAAAAGGGTAATGTAAAACACAATGCCCAAACAACATCACAGTCAAAAAATGACATTCGTCTACACCACACAAGCATATCAATCTTACCAATTCAGATTAGAATGTATATGTTGTTAATGTTAGTTTGGAAGGTAAAGCCAAATTAGAGGAAGAGTTGAAGCAAGCTGATGTGATTGTGTTAACTTTCGTTGTTTTAAAGTTTACCGTCTGTCCCTTATTATATAATATCGCATTTTGATATAGTAGATAACGCTGCTTTTTTGAGCTTTTGAGAGAATAGATAATGATGCTTATTTGCGAGTTAAATAAGTTGTTATTGAATCAGTTTTAATAAGTAATTATCTTAAACACTAGTTCATACCAGGAAAAACAGATAATACACTAAAACTTTAGCATTTTTATAAGCATTTACTCATTTGAATATGAGATTGTGAGACTTGATTAGCATTTTGTTTGAAAGGTGAAGGTACCGGTGATTATGGTTGGTTGCAAGTTAGATTTGATTGATTAGCATTTTTTTCTCGTTGAATTTCTCGTGGGGCCCATCTTATTGTCGTCCCAAAGTAAAAAAGGGATGTCGTACCAAAATTTTTAGGGTCAACAAAAAAGAGACTACCAATTTGGAACGAAATGTCGTGCCTTATTTTGTTTGGGACGACATGGTTTGTAATTTTGGAACGAGAATATCGTCCCAAAGGTAAGGTTTTTTTGTACTGACAGTTGGACATATAACTAAGGATAAGGAGAACTATTTTTATTTTGCAATATTCGAAAGAAATATGGAGAATATGAATTGAGTATCATTAGGAGAGTTGGTTTAACTCTCGAAAGTAAACCGTTATTTAGGAATGTCAGTTTATGTCTCGAATATAAGCTTTTTTGCTGTCCTTAGATGAATGTAAGACAAAATACAGCTCCTCTATATCCCGCCGTTCAATAAAAAAATAAAAAATAAAAAAATACAGCTCCTCTATAGCACTAGTTAATGGATTCATAAGCAGCGGATATTGGTGAATGGATTAAGGACCTGCAATTTGCAAAGCATTTATTAATCCTGTATCAGATTTAAGAAGCAAAAGACTTAGATGTTGGCTTAATTTCACTGTGTAACTTAAATATAATAAATTGACACTTACCACTACCCACAAAGCAACTTTTGAAGCAATTGAATTATCTGGCAAGTTTAATGTTATTTGGATGACATGCTCTCACCAAACATGAGATACCCCATAATCGCAACAGCCCCATACATCAATAAACACAAGAGAAAACTGTGAAACATAAAAACACAAGCTATTAAGGCTGGCTCCAATAGATCGATCGACCCATGGCTCGATCGATTCATGAATCGATCTTCCTTGCTGTGGCATGTCGATCGAGGGAGATTTGAAGGCCAACTTGGTCGGCATCATGATCGAATACAATTTCTACTTATGTGTGTGTATTGATAAATATAAAAGGTATATTTGTGGGGTATGTTTTTTTGTAGTGTAGGTCGATTTACTGGGGCACCCAATTGCCTGAAGGTCGTTGGGGAGAGAAAGCTGACGTGCCAGGAAAAATAGGGGGGATTGAGTCCCCTTACTGGAACCAGCCTAATATCTCTTTTTATTCTATGTTGCTAATTTATGTTTTTCTTTCTTTGATGTATTAACTACTATATACAGGTGTAGCATCTGCTTATCTTCACTTAAATGATTCGCTGAGGTAATTGTGATCAGGTGTGTGAACACTGTAATAGTACGAGGAACGCCTAAAACATCATTTCTAGGATCGAAAAATCCGTTACCATCATTGTTGTGGAGGAGGGAAAGTTGTTTTGTCAATTTAACAAGAGCATCTTGCCAAAATTTTGCAGCTCATGCATGTGATATCTTTGAGAGCTAAAGTCAAGAATGGTGAACAAATTATGAAATCAATCAACAAATCTTGGTTCTCAAACCAAGAACATTTATTAATCACAATCACAAACCCAAAACAATATCAAGAATCTCAACCAGAAACCACAACTGATCTCAATCAGTTTACCACAACAACAATCAACCAAATATAACCAACCAATCTCCCACTGCTACTCAGGTGGAGATCTATTATCTAACTTGATAATAGTTCTATTACAAATCAAACAAGAACACTAGAGATTTAATGACAACAGATCTTAACAAGATCAAACTTATGGTTTGTGAATGTTCAGAGAGAGAGAGAGTAACTTTCTGAATGTTGGAATAATGAGAAGCCTGTCACATATCTTCAGCTTATATACTCAGCTAGAACTTTGCACACTTGACACATACAGCCCTTCCACTTTCAACTCTTCAACATAACTTCCAAAGCTCAAAACACTAAAGAACTGAAATAGCAAACATGCATAATAAGTCCCTGAAATATATAAATAACAGAATAAGATTACTCTTTCAACAAATGGTTATCACTCGCTCTTACTCAGATTCATATTCCTTCAATTTGTCTTGCAGGGAAGCCTCTTTTGACCTTTTCTGACTCCTACCAACCTACTGATTAACTGGTTTTTCTGATAATGCTGTAAATCCTTTGCAAGCAACAGCCCCTAGATGCTAAAGAAAAGTAGGAAAATGGGCTTTACGCTTTTGTACATTGTAAACAGCAACTGATAGCAGGTGTATGTAACGAAACCTGTGGCAATACTATTGTTTGTTGCTAAAACTTTTGGGCTTTGTATTTGTACTAAAACTAAGCACATAAAACCAACAGGCACAACCCTCGTTGATATTAATCAGATGGTTACTTGAAATATATGATTAGGTTAGATTAAATATACAAAACTAAATATTTAAAATGAAAACAAAGTTAATGCATCTTTAATTTGTTTCGTTAATTATTCATTTCAAAATGATTTTGACGTTTGATATTAGAAAATCAGTAACTACAATAAGTTAAATAGTTAGTACTCCTGTTTTTGAAAATTGTAGTACGTTTGGTCCCTAAATTTAATATCCGTATTAAACTACATCACGGGTCTTGCACTTGCACACACAATGTGGTATTTTTTCAAACACAAAATATTTTCTTCCTTTACCCCAACACAATTACTAACGCCACTTTTCTTTCATCATATGTTCAATCTCAAACAACAGCGGCTTTCAGGATGGAATTTCGGTCTCTAAGTTTGCAACAAAAGGTAAAAACAAATGTGGCTATAACAATGGCCGGCTGTAAATCATAGTATTACAATGTGAATTTGGCTTATCTAAGGAACTATATTCTAAATAAACCGAATCATTCACTATAAATACGAACGTCAAGAACCCATATTATGTATCTCGATTAGTATCATTATCTTTATTAACCAAGAAGAAAACTCGGGATCATGGCTAGGAACACTTCAATGTTTCTGAAAATTGCCACTACACTCTCGCTTTTCCTAATTCTCACGGCATTGGCAGAAAGCAGAGTTACCCAACTAGGTAAGTCCTTTGAGGTCGCTACCCTTTTTAAGGTTTTGTGTACATGTAAATTAATAAGTTTTTCTTGTCATGTGTACATTTGACCCAACTTTAATTTTCTTTTGGATTGATGGAATCTTGAACATATAGATGGCTTCCTAAAGGCAAACTCAGTTGTCTGTAATGCTGTTTATGGTGTGGAAGTTGGTGATGATTGTACCACCATCAGCCAGGGATTCCAGATTAGTTTGGAATCATTTTTGGGAATTAACCCCAACATCAATTGTGAATCGATCTTTGTGGGTCAATGGGTGTGTGTCGATGGAAGCTCAGCTAAATGATTAGCATTTCAGAAACCAGCGCCTGACTGCTCAGAAGTGTTAAGTTTAAAAGAATAAAGAGCTATAAAGCCTTCATTCAGCTAGCTCCTGTTTAGCTTAATTTGCTATGTTTACTTTTGTACGTTGTTTTTCAGAATGTCAGGCACTTGAATCATTTGATTGATGATTCATGTTTTGAAACTATCTCGTATTAATTATGAATGATTTTTCTGTTTAAAGTGTTTATGTCAATTCTCTAGGGTTACATGGCTATATATAACCGTTAGGAAAGGCAAACACATAGGGTTACTGAACAAACATGTCTACTCTTGAAAAGGGTAATGTAAAACACAATGCCCAAACAACATCACAGTCAAAAAATGACATTCGTCTACACCACACAAGCATATCAATCTTACCAATTCAGATTAGAATGTATATGTTGTTAATGTTAGTTTGGAAGGTAAAGCCAAATTAGAGGAAGAGTTGAAGCAAGCTGATGTGATTGTGTTAACTTTCGTTGTTTTAAAGTTTACCGTCTGTCCCTTATTATATAATATCGCATTTTGATATAGTAGATAACGCTGCTTTTTTGAGCTTTTGAGAGAATAGATAATGATGCTTATTTGCGAGTTAAATAAGTTGTTATTGAATCAGTTTTAATAAGTAATTATCTTAAACACTAGTTCATACCAGGAAAAACAGATAATACACTAAAACTTTAGCATTTTTATAAGCATTTACTCATTTGAATATGAGATTGTGAGACTTGATTAGCATTTTGTTTGAAAGGTGAAGGTACCGGTGATTATGGTTGGTTGCAAGTTAGATTTGATTGATTAGCATTTTTTTCTCGTTGAATTTCTCGTGGGGCCCATCTTATTGTCGTCCCAAAGTAAAAAAGGGATGTCGTACCAAAATTTTTAGGGTCAACAAAAAAGAGACTACCAATTTGGAACGAAATGTCGTGCCTTATTTTGTTTGGGACGACATGGTTTGTAATTTTGGAACGAGAATATCGTCCCAAAGGTAAGGTTTTTTTGTACTGACAGTTGGACATATAACTAAGGATAAGGAGAACTATTTTTATTTTGCAATATTCGAAAGAAATATGGAGAATATGAATTGAGTATCATTAGGAGAGTTGGTTTAACTCTCGAAAGTAAACCGTTATTTAGGAATGTCAGTTTATGTCTCGAATATAAGCTTTTTTGCTGTCCTTAGATGAATGTAAGACAAAATACAGCTCCTCTATATCCCGCCGTTCAATAAAAAAATAAAAAATAAAAAAATACAGCTCCTCTATAGCACTAGTTAATGGATTCATAAGCAGCGGATATTTGGTGAATGGATTAAGGACCTGCAATTTGCAAAGCATTTATTAATCCTGTATCAGATTTAAGAAGCAAAAGACTTAGATGTTGGCTTAATTTCACTGTGTAACTTAAATATAATAAATTGACACTTACCACTACCCACAAAGCAACTTTTGAAGCAATTGAATTATCTGGCAAGTTTAATGTTATTTGGATGACATGCTCTCACCAAACATGAGATACCCCATAATCGCAACAGCCCCATACATCAATAAACACAAGAGAAAACTGTGAAACATAAAAACACAAGCTATTAAGGCTGGCTCCAATAGATCGATCGACCCATGGCTCGATCGATTCATGAATCGATCTTCCTTGCTGTGGCATGTCGATCGAGGGAGATTTGAAGGCCAACTTGGTCGGCATCATGATCGAATACAATTTCTACTTATGTGTGTGTATTGATAAATATAAAAGGTATATTTGTGGGGTATGTTTTTTTGTAGTGTAGGTCGATTTACTGGGGCACCCAATTGCCTGAAGGTCGTTGGGGAGAGAAAGCTGACGTGCCAGGAAAAATAGGGGGGATTGAGTCCCCTTACTGGAACCAGCCTAATATCTCTTTTTATTCTATGTTGCTAATTTATGTTTTTCTTTCTTTGATGTATTAACTACTATATACAGGTGTAGCATCTGCTTATCTTCACTTAAATGATTCGCTGAGGTAATTGTGATCAGGTGTGTGAACACTGTAATAGTACGAGGAACGCCTAAAACATCATTTCTAGGATCGAAAAATCCGTTACCATCATTGTTGTGGAGGAGGGAAAGTTGTTTTGTCAATTTAACAAGAGCATCTTGCCAAAATTTTGCAGCTCATGCATGTGATATCTTTGAGAGCTAAAGTCAAGAATGGTGAACAAATTATGAAATCAATCAACAAATCTTGGTTCTCAAACCAAGAACATTTATTAATCACAATCACAAACCCAAAACAATATCAAGAATCTCAACCAGAAACCACAACTGATCTCAATCAGTTTACCACAACAACAATCAACCAAATATAACCAACCAATCTCCCACTGCTACTCAGGTGGAGATCTATTATCTAACTTGATAATAGTTCTATTACAAATCAAACAAGAACACTAGAGATTTAATGACAACAGATCTTAACAAGATCAAACTTATGGTTTGTGAATGTTCAGAGAGAGAGAGAGTAACTTTCTGAATGTTGGAATAATGAGAAGCCTGTCACATATCTTCAGCTTATATACTCAGCTAGAACTTTGCACACTTGACACATACAGCCCTTCCACTTTCAACTCTTCAACATAACTTCCAAAAGCTCAAAACACTAAAGAACTGAAATAGCAAACATGCATAATAAGTCCCTGAAATATATAAATAACAGAATAAGATTACTCTTTCAACAAATGGTTATCACTCGCTCTTACTCAGATTCATATTCCTTCAATTTGTCTTGCAGGGAAGCCTCTTTTGACCTTTTCTGACTCCTACCAACCTACTGATTAACTGGTTTTTCTGATAATGCTGTAAATCCTTTGCAAGCAACAGCCCCTAGATGCTAAAGAAAAGTAGGAAAATGGGCTTTACGCTTTTGTACATTGTAAACAGCAACTGATAGCAGGTGTATGTAACGAAACCTGTGGCAATACTATTGTTTGTTGCTAAAACTTTTGGGCTTTGTATTTGTACTAAAACTAAGCACATAAAACCAACAGGCACAACCCTCGTTGATATTAATCAGATGGTTACTTGAAATATATGATTAGGTTAGATTAAATATACAAAACTAAATATTTAAAATGAAAACAAAGTTAATGCATCTTTAATTTGTTTCGTTAATTATTCATTTCAAAATGATTTTGACGTTTGATATTAGAAAATCAGTAACTACAATAAGTTAAATAGTTAGTACTCCTGTTTTTGAAAATTGTAGTACGTTTGGTCCCTAAATTTAATATCC
This sequence comes from Chrysanthemum seticuspe, assembly GCA_019973895.1. Classification (NCBI taxonomy): domain Eukaryota; kingdom Viridiplantae; phylum Streptophyta; class Magnoliopsida; order Asterales; family Asteraceae; genus Chrysanthemum; species Chrysanthemum seticuspe. The sequence continues at coordinate 85,315,495 of BPTQ01000005.1, forward strand.
GTATTAAACTACATCACGGGTCTTGCACTTGCACACATAATATGGTATTTTTCACACACAAAATCTTTTCTTCCTTTACCCAACACAATCACTAACGTCACTTTTCTTTCATCATATGTTCAATCTCAAACAACAGCGGCTTTCAGGATGGAATTTCGGTCTCTAAGTTTGCAACAAAAGGTAAAAACAAATGTGGCTATAACAATGGCCGGCTGTAAATCATGGTATTACAATGTGAATTTGGCTTATCTAAGGAACTATATCACAAATAAACCGAATCATTCACTATAAATACGAACGTCAAGAACCCATATTATGTATCTCGATTAGTATCATTATCTTTATTAACCAAGAAGAAAACTCGGGATCATGGCTAGGAACACTTCAATGTTTCTGAAAATTGCCACTACACTCTCGCTTTTCCTAATTCTCACGGCATTGGCAGAAAGCAGAGTTACCCAACTAGGTAAGTCCTTTGAGGTCGCTACCCTTTTTAAGGTTTTGTGTACATGTAAATTAATAAGTTTTTCTTGTCATGTGTACATTTGACCCAACTTTAATTTTCTTTTGGATTGATGGAATCTTGAACATATAGATGGCTTCCTAAAGGCAAACTCAGTTGTCTGTAATGCTGTTTATGGTGTGGAAGTTGGTGATGATTGTACCACCATCAGCCAGGGATTCCAGATTAGTTTGGGATCATTTTTGGGAATTAACCCCAACATCAATTGTGAATCGATCTTTGTGGGTCAATGGGTGTGTGTCGATGGAAGCTCAGCTAAATGATTAGCATTTCAGAAACAAGCGCCTGACTGCTCAGAAGTGTTAAGTTTAAAAGAATAAAGAGCTAGAAAGCCTTCATTCAGCTAGCTCCTGTTTAGCTTAATTTGCTATGTTTACTTTTGTACGTTGTTTTTCAGAATGTCAGGCACTTGAATCATTTGATTGATGATTCATGTTTTGAAACTATCTCGTATTAATTATGAATGATTTTTCTGTTTAAAGTGTTTATGTCAATTCTCTAGGGTTACATGGCTATATATAACTGTTAGGAAAGGCAAACACATAGGGTTACCGAACAAACATGTCTACTCTTGAAAAGGATAAAGTAAAACACAATGCCCAAACAACATCACAGTCAAAAAATGACATTTGTCTCCACCACACAAGCATATCAATCTTACCAATTCAGATTAGAATGTGTATGTTGTTAATGTTAGTTTGGAAGGAAAGCCATGTTAGAGGAAGAGTTGAAGCAAGCTGATGTGATTGTGTTAACTTATGCTTGTGATAAACCTGAAACTCTTGATCATCTTCAGAATTTCTGGATTCATGAAATTCGTTGTTTTAAGGTTTACCGTCTGTCCCTTATTATATAATATCACGTTTTGATATAGTAGATAACGCTGCCTTTTTGAGCTTTTGAGAGAATAGATAATGATGCTTATTTGCGAGTAAAATAAGTTGTTATTGAATCAGTTTTAATAAGTAATCTTAAACACAAGTTAATACCAGGAAAAACAGATAATACACTAAAACTTTAGCATTTTTATAAGCATTTACTCATTTGAATATGAGATTGTGAGACTTGATTAGAATTTTGTTTAAAAGGTGAAGGTACCGGTGATTATGGTTGGTTGCAAGTTAGATTTGATTGATGAACAATACCCCATGAGTATTAATGCAATAGTATCGAGAGATTAAATGTATAGAAAGTGTTCTGCAGCTAAACTTGATCAGGTATGTTATTGTGTTTAGCTTTAATATTGGCGATAGAAAGGAAAGTTTGTAGTTTTACAAAGAGTTTGCGTTTTACTAATAACTGATGATTAGTACAGTAAGCTAGGTCATGTTTTTCTGTGTAAAGGCCAGCCTTTACTGAGATGATTAGTACAGCATTTAATTTAGTATTACTGGACAGTTTGACTTATATAACTAAGGATAAGGAGAACTATTTTTATTTTGCAATATTCAAAAGAAATATGGAGAATATGAATTGAGTATCATTAGGAGAGTTGGTTTAACTCTCGAAAGTAAACCATTATTTAGGAATGTCAGCTTATCTCTCGAATATAAGCTTTTATGCTGTCCTGAGAAGAATGTAAGAACAAATACAGCTCCTCTATAGCACTAGCCAATGGATTCATAAGCAGCGCATATTTGGTGAATGGATTAAGGACCTGCAAATTGTAAAGCTTTATTAATCCTGTAGCAGATTTAATAAGCGAAAGACTTAGATGTTGGCTTAATATGTATTCACTGTCTAGCTTAAATATAATAAATTGACACTTACCACTACCGACAAAGCAACTTTAATGTTATTTTGGATGACGTGCCCTCACCAAACATGAGATACCCCATAATCGCAACAGCCCCATACATCACTAAACACAAAGAGAAAAGTGTGAAACATAAAAACGCAAGCTCTTAATATCTCTTTTTATTCTTTGTTGCTAATTTATGTTTTTCTTTCTTTGATGTATTAACTACTATATACAGGTGTAGCATCTTCTTATCTTCACTTAAATGATTCGCTGAGGTAATTGTGATCAGGTGTGTGAGCACTGTAATAGTACGAGGAACGCCTAAAACATCATTTCTAGGATCGAAAAATTCGGTACCATCATTGTTGTGGAGGAGGGAAAGTTGTTTTGTCAATTTAACGAGAGCATCTTGCCAAAATTTTGCAGCTCATGTGATATCTTTGAGAGCTAAAGTCAAGAATGGTGTTAGCCTTAATAGTTTTATTAGAAGTGATGGTCATTCACAATAACGTGTGTTAGATATCGTTATAGAATAGTCAACGGGCTCGTGGATTGGGCTAAGCTAAATGGCTTATAGTTATGTTAAGCTAGCCTTTTATTAAGTGTAATCCAATCCAAGTCCACGAAAGCCCAAAGAAAGCCCAAGCTAAAGCCTTTAGGGTTTTATGCCTCTTGTACTATAAATACCCCTCAAATGGTCATTTGAGGGGTGTGCTTGAAAGTGTGTGTGTGTGTGTATTTCTCTCTCAAGGAATATACAACTTATTGTTTGCATATCTTATCATCACATACACGGATTTATATATCATTCAAGTCACCATCTCTTCTTTATCTTTATTTTACGCATATGTTTGTGTTTGGTTTGTTCGTGTTCTACGCGTAACTGTGGTTACGTGTGTTGGGTTCGCTTGTTAAAGTGATAAGGTTGATATTCGTAGTGGTCCTACAATTGGTATCAATCGCCTAACAATGGTTTAGGAGTGTTTTGATTGAAGTTTTTTTTAGTAGTAATACGCGTAGTTTCGTTCTCAAAGAGTTACGAGTAACTTTGGTCTACGCATAAGCTTAAGGTTACGCGTAAGATACTGTTTACGCATAAGAATCCTACGCCTAAGCTTCCTACGCATAAGATCCTACGCCTAAGCCTCGTCTACTCGTAACTTCCTGTTTCTACGCCTAAGCTCTTTCTACGCATAAAGGTTTAAAAAAAAAAAAAAAAAAAAAAAAAATTCAAATTTTTGAGGAGACTAAACGTTCAATTTTTACGCGAGATTCAAATTTTGGTTTAACTGTGAAAATTTTGGTCAAAAATTCAAATTTTTGGGCCTAAATTCAAATTTTTCGAGTCAAATTTGGCGTCAAAATTGTCATAACTCAAAATTTTCATACGACCTTATAATTGATTTTTATAGTATAACAACCCGTAAAATTTCAGATTATTTTAATAATATTTATTGCGTCAGAAAATTCAAATCAATTATTTTCCGACAAAATGCCAATATCTAAAATTTAAAAACGAGAGGTCATTTCGTTTCTTTAGAAATAAGACACCGCACATACAATACTTGCCCACCAAGTATCCGAAAAGTTATTCCGCATACTGCAGGGCGGAATGCATACAAAACTAAAAATAAATCCTAAGATAAGAGAAAAATACATTTTTATCAATCACTGATAATTTACAAAAGAAAACGAGAAGTTATCTCGTTAATTTAGGAAGTCACGGCATCGCACGCAGACCGACACTAAATTAATAACGGCAAACAATTATAATCAAATTTCAACGTAATAAGAATGTCATATTATTACGCTTATAAAATCGTTTCCGAAAATATAATTCCTATATTCTTCGGGTACCGGGAAGGTACGTTTACTCGAGAATTCGACAAAACACGGGGTACAATCAATACATTAATTATAATAAAACAAAACAAATCTGCACTGTCCCACCCTTATATCTCCTTCTTCTTCACTTGTTTCTTTTTTTCGCTTCTTCCAAAACTAGGAATCCAGAAAGAAACTTGCTCCCCTTCCTCTTCAGTCACCATGATCCATCACCACATATTTCAGCCACATAATCTACTCTAAGGGAACACTAGCTCGGCTGAGAATCGAGATGAATCCATGTAGAATGCCACGCTACAACCAAGAAGAGAAAGAGGACACAAGGCTTCCTTAATGTACATCTATATATCGTGTCAACCCTTGAAGCAGGTTCATCCACTCATCACGACACAAAAATAATTAGGGTTCTTAATAATTAGGGTTTCTCAAAACAAAGGGCTTTTGGAAATTTATAGAGGGGTTTTGTCATTTGATGTATAAAGAAGCTATTCCAAGTTTTAATTGTTCTTATTCGTTCCGTATCTCCTCCGAATGAGAACTTGAGGTTTTGGTGTTTATTGCTACTCGACCCACTAATGGGTTTAATGTAAGAAAACATTCCTTCTTATTGTTTTGTTATCCACTGAGTTGTAAACACATAATATTGTAATTCGAAATAACATTTGTCATTTGTGTCGATTTCTATAAATTTTTGGATGAAGAGATGAGAAATACAATATTGGTAGTAAATTGGTTAAGTTAAAACTAGTGTTGTTTTGTTGTTGTTGTGTGGTAACAAACTGAGAAAGTGAAACGAAAACTGAATCGACATTGGATTAAATTTGATAGTAATACGGCTTGTTCGCTTATTTGGGTTTGCTTAGTTAGCTGCTGTCTCAAATCGATTAGTGTACCCGCGTTCAAGTCGGGTTTGTTGACCCAGACTCATTTGAGTCAAGACTCGGACGACTCGAGCTTAACCGCACACCCAGTTTGTAACTGAGATTCAGTCGCGGGTTTGATTTTCTTGCGGGTGATAATCGGCTTAGCTGTTTTCGACTTGTTGCCTGTTACCTCGACTATTGTTTTAAGCATTCTTGTTTTTGTTCATGTCTTAACCCATGTTGGTGATCTCTCGGCTGTGGACACATATAGTCGAGGGGCATTGATCTTGCTCGTACGCGTTTAGTTCGTATAATCCTAAGCCACCTAGGTAACAAGTCATACCCGACTTCACTAGTCATCAATCGAATAGGACTCATCGTAATTTTTGTTGCCTTGACTTAGTGTGCCCATAGACTCACAAGGGTCTTACATTTGTAACTGTATCAAACCACTCAAAAGGGGTCATTTAGATCATGTCGTGTGGACTTGTGAGACCCCGTAACCACAAGAGTATCAAGGTCACGGGTTGTACCCGACCTCGAAATCACTAGTCAAGTATGGGCATCGTCATCCTTGATGTCGTCCTTGCACCAACCGACCCAAAGGAGTCTATATGGTGCGCCTGGTTGAGTCTCGGTGTCAAGACAGTTAGACAAAAATATGAAAATTTTCCATTTACATGAACCTGTATATTAGTTCTCTGCCTATACCTCGCTGGGCCCCAACCCAATCCAAATCAAAGGAGTATTTAGTTGTCATGGGCTGAAAGCCCATTCACGTTTCATTGAGGTGCTTAAGCCCAAACAATCTTGTAAAATAGTGGGTGTCACAAACTGGTCGAAGCACTGTGATGCTAAGGGTCATTGGTCTTTGTCACAGCCCACTCGGGCGTGGAGTGAGTTTCGTCTCGAGTTTTCTCAGTTGAAAATCCCATTTCGTCCGACCATTTCTCATTGTCCTCGACATTTAAACATACGACATGTCCCTTTTACACGATGGATAATGTATATGCACGACGTTGGTACGCGAAACAATTAAAAACAAACTTGTAATAACAAGATAATTACACGAGTCAATTTGCACTACTTGTAACATAACTAGAAAGTTCTATACGATATAAACTTGGCAACACTTGATTCAGATATGAAACCGGGAAATTTTAGAGAAATGTAACTCACAATTTTTGTCAAATATTAAAATATACAAACACGTTTAATTGTTTACTATAACCATTACCTATGTAGTACTATTTTCTCTATATGCAAAATAAGATATACATGAATATTTTCTAAAAATCCTTGATTTTGAACAATGGAAAGACTAATTATATAAGTCAAATTGGATGATAGTTATATAATAAATAATTCACGATATTCACCCAAGGTACATTGAGTATTTTGTCAAATAAATCGCAATACACCCGAGGTGCACTATTTTCTTATAAACCGTTTACAAAACGAGATATACTTCTTGAAGCTTATATTTTCAAACCGAGCCATATATATATAACTTATCAAATACATAGTGTGACTTGAATACAGTAGAAAGCCACATTTGAAATTAATACAAGAAACACATAGATTAAGCTACAACTTAATCTCTTTTCAACCATATATGTATATATATACATATAAATATATACCTTGGTCATTTACTTCGCCAACGTCCTATTCTAAACATACAATCTCTCCGCATATTATCTTTTGGTCAACATTGAGCCAAAGCCGCAATTCCTCCTTCGAGTTTCCTTCCATGTCATACCCTCTTAAGTCGAAATCCACACAATTTCTTGTAAATTGTTCTAAGATAAATCAATGCAACAACAACAACAACAACAACAACAACAACAACAACATAAACATTTGAAAACTTATAAAGTTAGTTAAACTTTATCGAGTCTTAAACATGAAGACTAAATATGCCGTACTTAATTAGGTTGCGTGTCGAAGCCGTGCACTATCACTCCTTGATTTAGTTCCCTTTAAACTTCCTATTGCACATTGCCAAGGTGAGTTTCATAGCCCCTACTTTTAACTGTTTTATACTTGTTTTGGGGGAAGATACATGCTCATTTTACTTAAATCATTTTACTTGTGCATTCCATGCATACTATGCTTTTACATGTTTAAAGTTTTCATCACACATAGATGTTTTATAGAGCATACCAAAATGTTTGACCTAGAATATTACGCAGCTTAGCCTAAGGCCTTAAATCCCAAATTGCCCTTTTTCATGAACCGTCAATTCCTGCTGGGAAGCGCGAATGTTATAAATAGATCTATTGAGGGTGACTCCTCTGTTCGGTTGACCCCGCTTGGGTCAAGGCGAAACATATAGCATGTCGGGACCGAGTGTATTGGGATAAACACTCGCCATGGGCTCTGTATTTGTATGACTTCTTTGTGCATACAGGAACTGTCGTAGCTTCGGTTGCATGAACTTAGTGCTAGCGTAATACATTCAATATATGACATTATATTCGTTGTAATGTACATATACTCTACTCATGGTCCACTAATGAAATCTTTTTTTTTATGAAATCCTTTTATGAGCTGAAACCATAAACTTATGATGTTATGCAAGACGTATGATCATCAAGAACCAAATTTGAAACAGTGTACTGAAATCTCTTTTTAAATAAACCTATGAACTCACCAGCGTAAGCTGACCCCTTTTAGCATGAATCTTCAGGTTTTGAGGTGATAGCTTATCTTTGGAGGCGCAAGGCAAAGGCATGGCATGGTCATAGATGACTCTGATTTATGTAAGACCACTTGTTTATAATGGGCCATTTTCCGCACAAATCAATAATGTAAACATTGTTTTCATGAATGAATAAAAGTTTATTTATGAAAAACCAATTGTTCTATGCTTATGTTGTGATACCAATTTAGTAGCACCCCAATACACGTATGCTTCCGCTGAGTCATTTTTGGGGGTGTTACAGATTGGCATCAGAGCCAGGTTATAGAGAACTGGGTATTTTTAAAACCTAGACTATAACCACTTTTACAAAAACTAAACCCTATGACCGACACGTGCCTGCCTGCCGAGCTGATGCCTCACTTATGATCCTGTTAAGATCATACTTGATAAGATACATGTTTTATCACTGCTCACCTAATTTCATTATAGGTTATAATTACTTTTCCCTATACGTATACTTACGTATCACAGCACTACACCTTTCTCTCGCACAAAGAGAATAATTGTTCTAATCCTACAAGACAATCTTTAAAAGTATTGTGACATATTACTAGCGTAACTAAGCTAAGTATTTCAAAATTCATTGAACCTCGGGTGAATGTAGACTGATCACCTATATTCAACCAGGGACAGTGGGACATAGCCTGATCACCTATGTCCGACTCAGAGGTGAATTTTGCAGTACTTAGGATAGTTATAATAACTTTATGTCGAGAGAGAAAATGATAACATTTTGATAAACATGTAACGTTTAAACCACACATTGACGGTTACCCTGAAGCCACACAATGGCGTTACACTATCCTTTAAACACAAGCCACTCACCGGCATACCCTAATCACAAGCCACTCATCGGCATACCCTAATCACAAGCCACTCATCGGCATACCCTAATCACAAGCCACTCACCGGCATACCCTAATTACAAGCCACTCACCGGCATACCCTAATCATAAGCCACTCACTGGCGTCATACTACTTCTTAATCATAAACTTTATAATTTCATATCACAATCGGGTTATGTTATAGTCACTCCTACCCCACACCTTACACTCCATGGACAAATTAAACCATTCTAGGAGCAACCGTTCAATAACACCTATGAGAAAATACAACAAACCTTTGGAAAAACCTATAAAGACATGATAAATGACCTATAATCCCACAAAAACTTGAAAACCTTACGCTCTACCCTGGGAATTAAATACCTGGAGGCTCCACCTACCATTTAAGAATAACCATGCTTACCTTGTTACTATCCTACAAACAAAAGAGTTGCCATACAAACTATTTCCGATTATCCCTGAAACCATTATAATCAAAATACTTCATGAATCATTCTACAGATCAAATTACAACCTTACCATTTCACCATAAAATAAACTACAATTCTACCCATACTTTACCAAAATAAAGTGTTCCTTAAAACTTTGAAAGGTATACCCGAACCACTCTATTGGTTACTTATTTTCTCAAAACGTGTTTACCCCATAAACGGAAATGATCAATGTCCTCCTTGGTAGCTAAGCCTAACCATGTATCCTACACCTCTGCCAAAACTATAGATAACAATGAGGTTCACCAATTATTAAACCTCTAACCCTACCCAACATAGACAACTAAGTTCTACTCTTAGACATTTAAAACATATGTAGGTGTTTATACCTTACTACACACCCTCCTCCTATAATGTTTTTGTTTTAAGAATCCATCTTTAAATAACATTTTCTAAATTACTCATTAAAATGAGACAAAACACCCTGTTCAGACTATACTAAATTTTTGTAAACAAAAAAAAGATGACTAAACACCAAGAATTTTGCAAAACCATCTTATCCACACTATAACTAAGAGCATGTTTTATAGAGGCCAAAATCTTTTGAAAACATGACGTTTTTATACAACTATTGATTTCAAACATATGGATGCCTAATTCTTGAAATATTGTTTTGGTCAAACTTGTGTAACATCTACTTAATGAAGGTTTCGAAAACAAATGTTTTCCCATTCCTTAAAGAAGGAAACACACAAACCCGTAGCAAACCTTAAGAATTAACCACTATACTTTAGAACCATTAAAATGGGTACGTTTTGATAAAACCATGAGAAGTTAAAGGAACTCACACTAACAAAGTAGTGAAGCCTCGTAACATCAAAACTTTGAACCTTCACCCAATGAACCTATCCCAGAAAATCATGGCACCTCGGATAGAGGATGTGCTACTGGCATAACACCTAGGTACCCATACCCGAATAGGAAACCCTAGAAACAACCTAGGGACAATTCAAAACTTGTTCCAAATACCATCACCTCGTTCCCGACACCCTATCGGGTAACGTAAACTAAAATCCGGGACGGATCTCCTGTAAGGTGGGTAGACTATAACAACCCGTAAAATTTCAGATTATTTTAATAATATTTATTGCGTCAGAAAATTCAAATCAATTATTTTCCGACAAAATGCCAATATCTAAAATTTAAAAACGAGAGGTCATTTCGTTTCTTTAGAAATAAGACACCGCACATACAATACTTGCCCACCAAGTATCCGAAAAGTTATTCCGCATACTGCAGCGCGGAATGCATACAAAACTAAAAATAAATCCTAAGATAAGAGAAAAATACATTTTTATCAATCACTGATAATTTACAAAAGAAAACGAGAAGTTATCTCGTTAATTTAGGAAGTCACGGCATCGCACGCAGACCGACACTAAATTAATAACGGCAAACAATTATAATCAAATTTCAACGTAATAAGAATGTCATATTATTACGCTTATAAAATCGTTTCCGAAAATATAATTCCTATATTCTTCGGGTACCGGGAAGGTACGTTTACTCGAGAATTCGACAAAACACGGGGTACAATCAATACATTAATTATAATAAAACAAAACAAATCTGCACTGTCCCACCCTTATATCTCCTTCTTCTTCACTTGTTTCTTTTTTTCGCTTCTTCCAAAACTAGGAATCCAGAAAGAAACTTGCTCCCCTTCCTCTTCAGTCACCATGATCCATCACCACATATTTCAGCCACATAATCTACTCTAAGGGAACACTAGCTCGGCTGAGAATCGAGATGAATCCATGTAGAATGCCACGCTACAACCAAGAAGAGAAAGAGGACACAAGGCTTCCTTAATGTACATCTATATATCGTGTCAACCCTTGAAGCAGGTTCATCCACTCATCACGACACAAAAATAATTAGGGTTCTTAATAATTAGGGTTTCTCAAAACAAAGGGCTTTTGGAAATTTATAGAGGGGTTTTGTCATTTGATGTATAAAGAAGCTATTCCAAGTTTTAATTGTTCTTATTCGTTCCGTATCTCCTCCGAATGAGAACTTGAGGTTTTGGTGTTTATTGCTACTCGACCCACTAATGGGTTTAATGTAAGAAAACATTCCTTCTTATTGTTTTGTTATCCACTGAGTTGTAAACACATAATATTGTAATTCGAAATAACATTTGTCATTTGTGTCGATTTCTATAAATTTTTGGATGAAGAGATGAGAAATACAATATTGGTAGTAAATTGGTTAAGTTAAAACTAGTGTTGTTTTGTTGTTGTTGTGTGGTAACAAACTGAGAAAGTGAAACGAAAACTGAATCGACATTGGATTAAATTTGATAGTAATACGGCTTGTTCGCTTATTTGGGTTTGCTTAGTTAGCTGCTGTCTCAAATCGATTAGTGTACCCGCGTTCAAGTCGGGTTTGTTGACCCAGACTCATTTGAGTCAAGACTCGGACGACTCGAGCTTAACCGCACACCCAGTTTGTAACTGAGATTCAGTCGCGGGTTTGATTTTCTTGCGGGTGATAATCGGCTTAGCTGTTTTCGACTTGTTGCCTGTTACCTCGACTATTGTTTTAAGCATTCTTGTTTTTGTTCATGTCTTAACCCATGTTGGTGATCTCTCGGCTGTGGACACATATAGTCGAGGGGCATTGATCTTGCTCGTACGCGTTTAGTTCGTATAATCCTAAGCCACCTAGGTAACAAGTCATACCCGACTTCACTAGTCATCAATCGAATAGGACTCATCGTAATTTTTGTTGCCTTGACTTAGTGTGCCCATAGACTCACAAGGGTCTTACATTTGTAACTGTATCAAACCACTCAAAAGGGGTCATTTAGATCATGTCGTGTGGACTTGTGAGACCCCGTAACCACAAGAGTATCAAGGTCACGGGTTGTACCCGACCTCGAAATCACTAGTCAAGTATGGGCATCGTCATCCTTGATGTCGTCCTTGCACCAACCGACCCAAAGGAGTCTATATGGTGCGCCTGGTTGAGTCTCGGTGTCAAGACAGTTAGACAAAAATATGAAAATTTTCCATTTACATGAACCTGTATATTAGTTCTCTGCCTATACCTCGCTGGGCCCCAACCCAATCCAAATCAAAGGAGTATTTAGTTGTCATGGGCTGAAAGCCCATTCACGTTTCATTGAGGTGCTTAAGCCCAAACAATCTTGTAAAATAGTGGGTGTCACAAACTGGTCGAAGCACTGTGATGCTAAGGGTCATTGGTCTTTGTCACAGCCCACTCGGGCGTGGAGTGAGTTTCGTCTCGAGTTTTCTCAGTTGAAAATCCCATTTCGTCCGACCTTTTCTCATTGTCCTCGACATTTAAACATACGACATGTCCCTTTTACACGATGGATAATGTATATGCACGACGTTGGTACGCGAAACAATTAAAAACAAACTTGTAATAACAAGATAATTACACGAGTCAATTTGCACTACTTGTAACATAACTAGAAAGTTCTATACGATATAAACTTGGCAACACTTGATTCAGATATGAAACCGGGAAATTTTAGAGAAATGTAACTCACAATTTTTGTCAAATATTAAAATATACAAACACGTTTAATTGTTTACTATAACCATTACCTATGTAGTACTATTTTCTCTATATGCAAAATAAGATATACATGAATATTTTCTAAAAATCCTTGATTTTGAACAATGGAAAGACTAATTATATAAGTCAAATTGGATGATAGTTATATAATAAATAATTCACGATATTCACCCAAGGTACATTGAGTATTTTGTCAAATAAATCGCAATACACCCGAGGTGCACTATTTTCTTATAAACCGTTTACAAAACGAGATATACTTCTTGAAGCTTATATTTTCAAACCGAGCCATATATATATAACTTATCAAATACATAGTGTGACTTGAATACAGTAGAAAGCCACATTTGAAATTAATACAAGAAACACATAGATTAAGCTACAACTTAATCTCTTTTCAACCATATATGTATATATATACATATAAATATATATCTTGGTCATTTACTTCGCCAACGTCCTATTCTAAACATACAATCTCTCCGCATATTATCTTTTGGTCAACATTGAGCCAAAGCCGCAATTCCTCCTTCGAGTTTCCTTCCATGTCATACCCTCTTAAGTCGAAATCCACACAATTTCTTGTAAATTGTTCTAAGATAAATCAATGCAACAACAACAACAACAACAACAACAACATAAACATTTGAAAACTTATAAAGTTAGTTAAACTTTATCGAGTCTTAAACATGAAGACTAAATATGCCGTACTTAATTAGGTTGCGTGTCGGAGCCGTGCACTATCACTCCTTGATTTAGTTCCCTTTAAACTTCCTATTGCACATTGCCAAGGTGAGTTTCATAGCCCCTACTTTTAACTGTTTTATACTTGTTTTGGGGGAAGATACATGCTCATTTTACTTAAATCATTTTACTTGTGCATTCCATGCATACTATGCTTTTACATGTTTAAAGTTTTCATCACACATAGATGTTTTATAGAGCATACCAAAATGTTTGACCTAGAATATTACGCAGCTTAGCCTAAGGCCTTAAATCCCAAATTGCCCTTTTTCATGAACCGTCAATTCCTGCTGGGAAGCGCGAATGTTATAAATAGATCTATTGAGGGTGACTCCTCTGTTCGGTTGACCCCGCTTGGGTCAAGGCGAAACATATAGCATGTCGGGACCGAGTGTATTGGGATAAACACTCGCCATGGGCTCTGTATTTGTATGACTTCTTTGTGCATACAGGAACTGTCGTAGCTTCGGTTGCATGAACTTAGTGCTAGCGTAATACATTCAATATATGACATTATATTCGTTGTAATGTACATATACTCTACTCATGGTCCACTAATGAAATCTTTTTTTTTATGAAATCCTTTTATGAGCTGAAACCATAAACTTATGATGTTATGCAAGACGTATGATCATCAAGAACCAAATTTGAAACAGTGTACTGAAATCTCTTTTTAAATAAACCTATGAACTCACCAGCGTAAGCTGACCCCTTTTAGCATGAATCTTCAGGTTTTGAGGTGATAGCTTATCTTTGGAGGTGCAAGGCAAAGGCATGGCATGGTCATAGATGACTCTGATTTATGTATTGGGACCACTTGTTTATAATGGGCCATTTTCCGCACAAATCAATAATGTAAACATTGTTTTCATGAATGAATAAAAGTTTATTTATGAAAAACCAATTGTTCTATGCTTATGTTGTGATACCAATTTAGTAGCACCCCAATACACGTATGCTTCCGCTGAGTCATTTTTGGGGGTGTTACATATAGTGAATTTCAAATTTTGGGCGAAAATTTTTTAAGAACCAAGGTTACGAGTACGACTTTCAGAAACACCTCAACCGAGCTTAATCTTCATCAACCACAACTCCTTTATCGTTGAATCGATCCTACATCAACTTTATCAGATCATACCTTCATCAATGGCAACTCAACAAGACATTCATGCAGCCGGTGCCGAAAACCGACCTCCTATGTTGGCAAAAGGTGGTTATCTTCAATGGACAAATCGAATGCTCCGCTACATCAAGACCAAACCTAATGGGAAACTCATGATTAAATCCATTCAGGATGGACCCTTCCAGCCTCGACAAGTTAATGTACCTGGAAATCCTGATGCAACACCTCCCACCGCACCATCTTCTCGTCTTCAATACGAATCTGAATACACTGCAGAGGATCAGAAACAAGTCGAAGCAGATGACATGGCAATTCATATTATCCAACTGGGTTTACCAATAGACATCTTTGCTGCGGTAGACAGTTGTGAAACTGCTTTCGATATGTGGGAACGTGTTAGACGACTTTGTCATGGAACAGAAATTGGTCATCAAGACATGGAGAACAAGTTGCTAACTGAATGGGAAAAGTGCACATCTACACCAGGAGAATCCATTGAATCCTACTATGGAAGGTTTTGCACTTTGATGAATGAGCTAATCAGAAACAAGCTGACACCCAGAACTATCGTTCAAAACATCAAGTTCCTGAACAATCTTCCAGAAGAATGGGGACGATATGTCACTATTGTCAACCAAACAAAAGACTTACATCAGGTGAACTTTGATCAACTCAACGATTTTCTGAAACAAAACCAAGCTGAAGTGAATGAAGTCAGGAAAGAAAGAATGGCAAAGAATCATGATCCATTGGCACTTATTGCAAAGACTCAATCTTCAGTGAATACACAACAACAAGCTTCATCATCTTCCAACAACAACAACTTGCAGCAATACATTCCACAACCACAGCATCCTCAACAACAATTCTATCCACCAGAACAACAAGTCATTCAACAACATCAGTATCCACAATACCAGGAACAAGGAATCACTGATCCTGAAACTGCACAAGAAGAAGCTTTGCAACAGGCATTTTCTTTAATTAGTACAGCATTCAAAAGTCGCTATTCCACACCTACTAACAACAACCAAAGGATTTCATCAAACACTCGCAACAGGCAAATTGCTCAGCCGGGAGTGAATATGGGTAATCAAGGCCAAATGCTTGGAGTTATTGGGAATCAACATGGATATGCTACTGGATTTCGTATGGGTAATCAGGCAGTTCCATATCAGGGTAATCAGTTGGGTCAGAATGTTGGAAATCAGATTGGGCAGAATGTTGGGAATAGAGTAGTGGGTAATCAGAATGGGTATGTTGCAGCTCCAGTCGTTGGGAATCATGGAAATGTGAATCAGGGTAATCAGATTAAGTGTTATAACTGTCAAGGAGTGGGTCACATGGCAAGAAACTGTCCCACTAAACCGCACAAGAAGACTGGTGATTTTCTTCGAAAAGCTGCTTTGTTAGCAGATAAGCAAGAAGCGGGGTTACAGTTGAGTGCTGAGGAAAATGACTTTTTCGCTATTGTGGATGAATTGGAAGACCTCGAGGAAATCAATGCGAATTGCATCTTCATGGCAAATCTTCAAGAGACTAAGTACGACTCTGAGTCAGACTCACCTCCTGTCTATGACGCCAATACCGTATCTGAGGTACCAATCATTGATCCATGCTATAACAATGTCATATTTGATGTGTTTACTCATGACGAACAGCATTCTGTGACGCCAGCACCTACTTATGATACATACATGGACAATCCGAGTTGTAGCAATACTAACTCTGAAACTCCATATGTGGATCCTAGTGGAGGCTGTGTGGCACAAAATACTGAGACTGATGAGGAAACACGTGCCTATTTTGAATCATTAATCAATAACTGTGGCATTGAAATTGAAAAAGTGAGTAAGGTCAATCGCGAAGTTAATGCCGCGAATAAGAAATTGACCGCTGAGCTTGAGAGTTACAAGGAGCACGCCAAAGCCTATGAATTTCATACAAACAAAATGTTCGAATTAGAAATTGGTTATCGAGATTCTGTTTTAAGAGAAACACAATTGCAACTCAAGTACGATACACTTGATGTGAATTTGAACTTGAAAATAAAATCTTTAAACAAGGAAATTTCTGATCGAAATGACCAACTTTCTAAACAAAAAACACTGTTTTCTGATCTTGAAGAAGAGAAGAAACAGTTGATTGCTGATTTTTCAAAACGAGAAGATTCTCTTCTTGATGAAATTCTTGATAAAACGGAAAAAATCAAAACTTTGGACAATTTGCTTCTTACAACGGGTCATTCAGCTAAATCAAACAAGATGCTTTCTAACCAAGTAAATCCATGTTTTCATACTTCACATAAGATGGCACTTGGTAACGACCCTTCTTTGTTTCTCAAGAAAGCTCAGAAATCTCAGAATGTGTTGCATAATGGAAAACCATTGCATGAACCTATAATTGTGCATGATTCGCTTGAAAAGTTGGAACTATCTGAGGAGAGTAGATCAAAAATGAAACAAAAACATCCGGAAATAAAACCAATTGATTATAACACATGGAACAAAATTAATGGTATTCCTTTTGTTTCTCAAAAAGAAAAGTCAACGTTGTTAGGTCACTAGTTTTACAACACAAGCATCAAGAGAAGAGATAGAGAAGAAGAGGTCGGTTGAACCCTTATCCAAACACACGAAATACTAAGAGAAAGGTTAAAGGAAAGAGTGAAATAGAAAAGAGAACAACCAACCCTCAAGTGAGGGTTTACAAGAGTATTTATAGGAGGGAAGCTAGGGCAACACTCCTAGTTCCCATCCTTTCTTATATGGGCTTGGGCCTAAGCTTATGGGCCTTCTACATAAGCAAGACCTTAAACAAACATAAAGGCCATAATAAGCTACCTATTACATATGAAATATAAATACTTGAAATATAGTTTAGGAGTGATTCCAACAATCTCCCCCTCAAGTATATATGAATGTAAACGGTGAAGGCTTTGATGTAATAGTAGCTCTGACGTCTTCTGACATTCTTCTTTCTTGTGAGAAGAATTGCCTTGATTCGAACAATCTCCCCAGTGTAGAGAGATAGTTATCTTTGAACAGTTATGCTTCGACGTCATCTTTAACTTTGTTCTTTGATCATTTTACTTTGTGGTGAAAGTGATAGTATGTTGTTGTCTGCATCAGTCTGCCTCAGGTCTGCTTCGCTGCTCCAGTGTCTCCACGTCATTCTTCAACATGCTCACACGCTCTTTGACATTGGAATTCAATACTGATGAAGTTCTTTAAGTCTTTAACTTTGTAGATTCTTTGGTTTGATGAAGAATCATTCTGACTGTTGTGTTGCATTCGAATAGAACTTCCATTAGTGATGATGTTGGCGTGAGCATGAGAAGAATCAGCACTATCATTCCGCTCTAGAGCTTCCATAAGAAGAAAACATTTCAAACGGTTAGTAATAAGCGGTTTCCGGCACTTACAAGTTTGAACTTTGAGAGTGTTAACAGCATAGTGTGAAAACACAACTCTAATTCTTACAAAGGCCGTTCCTGAACTGGAGTCCCACAAATGAGATAACGCGATGTACCGAAATACATCTACAGTTCAGATGAGTCGCTGAGGTACACCGAAGCATCACCTCACGACTGTAGACCGTTTGAGACACACTCCGCGTAATCCACGGGGAGTTACCGAAGTGACCTGCTGTCAGGGCTGTTTGATGTTGACCCTGGCAGGAGTTTCCATTCAATCACTGAGGATCACAGATGTGAACCTCTCATAAATGTTCTCGACAGATTGCTAAGATCTGTGAAGGACTCGATATAAACCACTGATAATCTTATTTGGTGATCGTCAAGTGATAAAATGTCAAGTGTTCCTAAGAGATCTTTTGATGAATCTCGTGGCTCTAGACTCAATAGTGCGTTTTGGTTTTCCTGAGCGGAGACTAGGGAGAGGGTCTCCTTCTTCAATACCAGCGATCTCTAAGAGAAAGCCAATAGTTTACGTAGGGTTCCCTGTGAGAATGAAACAAGCTTCTGTTGAGAGAAACTTGAGTGGCTAAGAAGGTTTAGTGCGTGCGTCACTGGGTCCATGACGACTTTTAATCTTCAATACCGGTGTCACTAAGTGACAGCCAGTAGCATATGAATTGAACCCGGTGTCTGCCCTAAGTTGAATAATCTGGAGGGCTGTTTCTTTTCACCCTTTACTTTACATTTCTTTTTGATTCTTCAACTCCTTCTTTCTCCGATTCTCATTTTCTCCTTTTTACAATCATTCCTAAGGACTTCTAACACTAACTAATGGTAGTGTCCTTGGGTAGATCCCTCCGGCTCTGGCGGATCATAGGACGGTTATTCCTAACCTTAGTCACCTTATAACTCCATGACTAACCTATGTTGCCATTAAAACCACAGTTTGTGAAAAAATCTCTCAAATGGTGTGTAAATGAAAAACATGTTTGAACCACTGTGAGAGATGAGGTTTTGCATAAATACTCCCCCTCCACATGTGCTTAAGAGTATTAATGGTTTAAATGCACAGTGAGGAAAGAGCGCGCACTTTTTGAATTGATCCACTGAAGATAGACAATCCCCCGCGAGACACGGTTACGTTGCATAGTTAAAGAGTTACATTGTCAGCTTTTAGGTGACAACTAGCTCTAATAACTACCTTGAAGGTGTAGACAAACCTCGAAAGGTTGTCATACCCGCCAGAGTTCATGTCTATCAAGAGTTTCTCGAATGGTACTTTCTACTTGGACAAGTCCTTTGCGAGACACGTTTACATTACTAGCGAACTAGCTTGAAATTATTACCCGTCCAGGACAAGTCTTTTCGAGTTACAAACAGTTTAGTACCGTCAATTCGTTGGCTAAGTCTGAGGTACACAGATTCATTTGCATTTTGCACAACATATTTCTTATCACACAAATTTTCTCCCCCTCAAAAATGGCATAAAAAATGTTATTTTTGAACGGTTGACAATAAATATGACCATTTCGAGTGTTGCGGGAAGATGACCACTATGAACAATTTGTGAACAAAGTTTTAATTCAAATACTCCCCCTCAACTAGTGATATAAACGGTTGATGTTTTGAAAAAATCATACGGGGAAGTACTTGTGTTTTTGAGCAAAACCTTGAAAAGTGAAAGGTTTGATAGGTTTTACTCAAAAATAAGAAGCTTTCGCTCCTTTTATAAGGATTGTGGCACTGAGGCGTACCACAGGGTCCTTTCTTGACAATTACGGGTTGTACACTGTTATGTGTGCACAAGCCATAAACATATATCATCATACATCCAAAATTTTAAATGAAAGAACCAAATCAAGGAGTACCAGGAAGTGCAGTGATGTTCCCAGGAGTACGAACAGGCCGTTGATAGCCGGTGATGTTGATCCTGGGTCGACCACCAACAAAACTTTCCAACGTTCTGAACTGATCCCTTCTGAACAACCTTTCATCAATCATTGTGATGATCCGTCTCACATCCCTCCTTTCCTGAGAATTCTAGCGCTTAGGAGACCCAATTTTCAGGCGTATATCCTTCAACCTGTACGCCAATCCATCCCTAACCAGCTTCAAAGTATGATCCCCGAATTTCGGAAGTTCACTACACGCCATTAAGCAGTTTCTTTGAAGTTCACTGCGGTAAACAACTCCGAATGGTTTGCTGATGAGCGTATATTGAGTTAACTGATTGATGTCGGGAAGATCAAGCGTTGGAGGAGTGAGGTTGACACGCGTCTGATAAGATTCAACGGCAAGCTGAAGATCTTCAACACGTTCTTTGATGACTATGCGTCTGATGAAGATGAGCAGTGACTTGATGAATTCACGTTGTACTTCAGTTGGAAATTGTCTCATGCGACCTTGAACTTTGGCAAGGTACATGTCTTCAATATCGTTGATGTTCAAATTCTCAAAGTCAGCTTCAGAGAATGCATAGTCCCTTTCGTCTTGTCTTTTGACCAGAATCTTCTTGAGAAAAGTGTAGTCCCATTTAGACGATAGACCAACATGTTGGATGGCCACGATACTTTTAGTACTGAACACTGCATGTTGAGACTTCTGGACCAAGCAGCTTCTGTAGTAGATTCTTCGGCGTTCCGGCCAATGGTGAATCCCATACATTGCATCTTGGTCATATGCTACCACTTTGTTGGAGAACATGTGGGTAGCACGTTCCTCAATGGCTATACAATCAGAGTATATGGCAGCAGGGAATGGAAGTGTCAGAGATGTAGCGTATTTCCTTGAACCATCGCCACCGTGTTGAAGAAAATCTAAGTCTTTGTTGAAGAAATGTCTAAAAGGGATCCTAGGCTGATCAGGTTGGCCAATGGTAGGTAGAGGTCGAGACCAGTCGGTGTAATATGGAGGATTGTCCCGTTTGGTGAAGTCGATGTTTGCTTCTGGGTTGAGCCAATCCATGTTATTAGACATGGCTCGAGCAATGTTTTCAAGGTGATATTCAACCTCGATTGCACTTTCCGAGCTGTCTTTCAAAAGTAGGAATGCTTCATTCTTGATGCGCTTCAATTCAGATTTCGACATCTTCTTCACACGAAACCTTTCTTGCAAAATCTTTGCATGCTCCAAGGTACTACCGTCTACCAATTCTTGACCATCTTCAGGGTAGGGAGTATTGTTAACAAGTGTAGCAAACCATTCAAATTCTTCAGTTTTATCGTCATCTAGCCATGATACGACGTCAGTATGAAGCGTCTTCTTCTTCTTTTTCGAAGGCTTAGATGATGATTTTGGTTTTTGTCCTTGTTTGGGAGAGGTGGGTTGTTGTTGGGGCTCAAGGACCTCTTCATCGTCACCACCCGTATATTCAAAGTGATCACCGGTTTTTTGAGTCTGGGGTGGTAACTCGGAATCGTCCTGAGGTTTATCAGTTGAAGAGCGAGGAGGAGATCTTCGTTGAGAAGGAGTCCGTTGAAGTGGGGGTTGCATAGATGAAGATTCACCAGATTGCTTCTGACGTTTAGATGCAGAGTCCTTGTCCTTATCATCGTCATCTCTTGGCCGTTTGGGTTGATCGGCTGACTCCTTGCATGATGATCTGAGTTGAAAAGCAAGTAGACCTTCGAAAAATTTAGCTTCATCCGATGTAAACGTTCCAGATCGCTTTGATATTTGCATCACTAGTTTAGCGATTAACTCAGATTCAGAGAGATCAGCGTCTTTGGCCATTGTATGTTTAACCAATGCGACGATGTTAGGGGTGAGTTGTCTGGAAAATACTTCTCTAGTCACACCAGGGACAGTGTCGAGAAGAAATTTATAGGTATGATCTCTTGCTGTCTTCTCCAGTTCCTTTTGGACTTTAGGAACGATATCTTGAAGGTATTTGTGAGTGTAACCTTCAATCATTTCATCCAGTTTCTCTTTACGATGACCTTTCATGAATTCCTGAATAAACTTCCTTTCTTCTTGCATCTTGTCATTCTCGTCATGTAGATATTGTATTTGTTGATTGAGAAAGTTAAGCTTTCTGTATAACATGTCTTTCATTCTGACTTGTTTCACAGCTTTCACAATTCTTTCATGTGTCTGAGAAATCCAATAGCGAGGTGGTTTCTTCACAGATTTGGATGATGATCTGGTTGACTTCTTTGATGGTGGTGGTGATGAATGAGATGAAGAGTCTGATGATGAGGAGACATGAGGAGGCTCGGGGTCCTTAGGCGGTTCAGAAGTTTCCTTCTGTGAATGTGTGGGACTTCCCAGAAGCAACTTGTCATAATCATCATCTTTATCTTTCTCTGACTTCTCAGTTTCAGGGTTCTCAAACTCATATTCGATAGACTCCTCCACAAGCTTTTGTTGTTGCAGAAGAGTGGTAGCACCATATCCCTTATCGGGTCGATTAACCGCATCAGGATCTGGAGAGGAGTGGGCAGCACCACTTGATCCTCCGGGTCCACCCATTTGATCTTTAGCAAATTCTTCAGCTTTTTGAAGGTGTCTGACGATTGTAAACTTCTTCCTGTATGATTTATCCAGTTGCTCTTCTTCTTCTTCGGAGCTCTCATCATAGGGTACAATTGCTGGAGTCTTCCCTTTTTCTTGGACAGCTGGAGGACTTGGAGGTTTTGCTACTGAGGCAGGTGCTTTGGTTGCAGTTACAGAGTAATGAACCTCTTCATCTGTATCAGTATCTTCAGAGCTCTCGTCCACAAGCTTTCTTTGTGGTTCAAGTGTGGGAATAGGTTCGGCTTCCTTTACGGGAACAATCCGTTTAGAAGGAGGATTCCTTTTAGGAAACTTCCTTTGACTCACAGTACTTGTTGCGCTTCCTGCACTTCCTCTTCTGGTTCTCCTTACAGGTGTTCCAGAATATTTTTCGTCGAGATGACCAACTTTGCCTTGTCTAACTGCTTCCAGATACCTTTTGTACGTTTCGAGCTTTCTGACATCTTCAGTTAGAAGGAAATCTGGCAACACAGCACCTTGTTTCTTTGTAGATGATTCCTTGATTCTGACAGATAGAATAGGTTCCGTCAACATATCGTGATTGTCGGGGTCATTGAGCCTCTTGGGAATATCAGGATGAAGTCCAAGTGCCATCTGGATCAACAGTTTAGTATATCTGATGTAGGGAATCTTTGAGCCAAGCTTGTTGAGAAATGACATCATGTCATCCCAAATCAGAGCTTCGATAGCGATGTGTTTCATGTTGACCAATGCCCAAAATATTTGCAGTTCCATGAGCTTAGGATGCTCATAGCCACTGTCACGACCAGAAACAGACTTGGTGATGATCATGTAGAGAGTTCTCCATGGTTGAGGAATACTCTTAAGCTCTACGTGAGAATGCTTGGTGATTACTCCTGTAGCCTCTTCATAACCGATATCGATTAAGAATTGGAGAGTGAGCTCTTCAGCAGGTGTGGCATATAGTTTGGTTGGTTCGACTTCAGGAATTAGGAGAACAGTCCTTAAGTCTGCAGGTGTAATGGTGACTTGTTTGTGATTCAGAGTCACCGTCACAGCAGTCCGTCCTTTGACCCTTTCCATAGTGTTCCAGAATTGTTGGATATATATCTCAGGAACAATTGCAGAGTGAGTGAGCATATTCTGATACGGATGAGTCCTCAGAATATCAATAGCAATTAAACACGAAGACTCTGAGCAAGTGAGGGTGTCAAAGTCAACACGGAGATTATTCTTTCCTATCTTCATTGGATAGCCATAAGGATAGATATCAGCAGTGGAGAGAACTTCAGATGCATCCACATTCATTTGTTCAGCCATGTCGTGATCTGAAATAACATTAGCCAAAAGAACCAACATATCGAAAGACATAATGTTAGTCAACAGAAGGTCTTATTGTCTAGTTAATGAATGTACAGTGTCAATGATTGTTACGAGTCCTAAGTCACTTGTATGTTCAATAGTCCAATGACGTCGTGAAATGTTTCGTGAGTTAGTTAACTTTAAGTTTTAAAGTTTATTTTATCACTTATTGTTCACAACATATCAAACGATTTAAGTTTATTAGTGACATTATTGGATTCGTGATGATATGATTAGTTTATCTACAAGTTTGTACACGTAACAATTCATAACGAAGGTATGATCCAGGCTTATGCGTAGGATTGGTAAAGTTATGCGTAGACAGAAATGATATAAGCGTAGGCGTAAACTTACGCGTAGGATCCTAACTTACGCGTAAGAAATATTACGTGTAAGAAAATTGGACCTTATGCGTAGAGGTTACGCTTAGGCATATATTAACCTTACGCGTAAGGCTACTCGTAAGAGTTGACCTTATGCGTAGAGGTCACTGTTTACGCATATCCTTCACAGGATACGCGTAGTCCCATATGTAGAACCTTATGCGTAGAAGCTACGCGTAAGACTAATCTTACGCATAACATGCTACGCGTAAGGTGATCCTTATGCGTAGAGTTACAACAACCTTGATTCTGAATTTTAAGTGTAGCAAGCCTGAAATAAATTCATCAAATCATCAACATTAACACAAAATTCATTTTATAACAGAGCAAAACACAATTGCACAGTTTTAACAGTAACGCGTAGAAAAACTTACGCGTAGTCTAAACCCTAAATCTACGCGTATGAAATCTAGCCATGGAATATGCACAAAGCTTTTTCTGGTAGTTTAAGAGTGTTGAGGGAGTCTTTATACCAAGTTATAACACTTAACTCGTTGTGAATCAACATTTACCAAATATTATGAACTTTAAACCCTAAATCCAAAATGTTAACCAATTCGTGTTTCTGGGTGGTTAATAACCATGGAAATCATTAATTCAACCACTTAAGACTATAACCCAATAATCGTTTATACCAAAACACTTCACATTTGGAAAAACCCAAATCGACACATAAACCTTAATTTCGTAAATCATTTAATTCGTGATTCTGGGCGAGTTTTGATGATTAAAACTGTATCATTGATGTGTTAGAAACGTTTTGACACAATTCTTTTAACCATAAACACCCAATCTTGATCATGTGTTCATACACATATGCGTAGACCACAAAAACGAGATTATACAAAGTTTTAACCGTTGGTTTTTTGAAAAATTCAAAACCATTGCTTAAAAACATGTTGTAAACACGAAATCACTTACAAAATGATGATCTGAAACACGGATTACTTGAGTGAATTCTATGCGTAGGATGGTTTTTGGTTTTGAGTAATAAATGAGAAGTGAAAGTTAGGTGGGGGTGTTTTATTGAAAATAACTTTAAGTTTTTGACAGTTTTGGTCCCTCCACCTTTTCCTTTTATCAAACAAAGCCTTTTAACTTCCATTTTGGTTACCAAACAAAGTTTTTAGGAAAGAAACTTGACGACACTCCCCCTCGACTTAAGAAAACTGATGAAAAGTTATTAATTTTAGTCCGAGGAGTGTCATTGTACCAGAAACTTCACCACCATTGTTAAAAGAAACAACCGGGATATGATAGCATGCAAGTACACAGATGTTTTGAAACGGTTAAGAGATTATTTTCTCCCCCTCAACACTTGATCGGAAAAAATACTGAATTTTGAAAGATTAAAATGTTGACGGAAGAAATGTACTTGCCATGTTGAAAGAAATATAGATTAGGAGAATATTTTTGTTGTTTTATCGGATTTTATATTTTTGTATTTTGTTTTTGAAAAATTATTTACAAAAGATGTTTTGGTGTTTGACAGGTTTTTTAAGACTGTTTTAAGAGGTCATCCAATTCCTCTTGAGTCAAACACCTCATACCAATTCGGTGGACCAACTCATTAAACCTAGCAGGAGGCAAGGCTTTGGTGAGAAGATCTGCCAATTGGTATTCTGTACCCACAAAGTATAATTCAACGGTACCCTGTTCCACGTGGTTCTTGATGAAATGATAGTGAAGATCGATGTGCTTTGATTTCGAGTGCTGAACTGAGTTGCACGAGATTGCAATGGCACTCCGATTGTCGCAGTACATCGGGATTCTGTCAAATACGTAACCATAGTCTTTGAGTTGTGTTCTCATCCAGATGACTTGAGCACAACACGCAGACATGGCTACATATTCTGCTTCGGTTAATGACAGCGATGTACAATCCTGCTTCTTTGATTGCCAAGACACCAGTTTATCACCGAGAAATTGTAGAGCTCCTGAAGTACTTTTCCTTGAGTCTAAGCATCCTGCGTGATCAGCGTCTGAAAAAGCGATTAGTTCAAAACCAGAATCCTTCGGATACCAGATCCCCAAGTTAATGGTTCCCTTGATGTATCGGAGGATTCTTTTAGCCTCAGAGAGGTGGGTTTCAGTTGGTCGTGACTGATAACGGGAGCATAGATAAATGGCAAAGACAATATCAGGTCTGCTAGCTGTTAGATACATGAGAGACCCAATAATACTTCGGTATTTGGTAGGGTCAACTAATTTCCCATGTAAATCAGCATCTAACTTCTTGGTATGAGCCATTGGTGTGGCATAAGTGTCACAGGTTGTCATTCCAAATTTTTTTAATAGTTCAAGGGCATATTTGGACTGACTCAAGAAAATACCACGGGGTGATTAATGAACTTGCAGTCCTAGAAAGAACGTAAGTTCACCCATCATGGACATTTTAAAATTTTTCTTCATTAGTTTTGCAAAAGCGATTGAAAACTTTTTATGTGTAGACCCAAAAATGATGTCATCCACGTAAATTTGAACAATTAAGATATGTGCCCCGTGATATTGTATAAAAAGAGTTGGGTCAACCGAGCCTTTGGTGAAATTATTGGCAATGAGGAAAGATGATAGCTTATCGTACCATGCCCGAGGGGCTTGTTTGAGACCATAAAGAGCTTTGTTTAGTTTGTAGACATGGTTCGGGAACTCAGGATCAACGAATCCATCTGGTTGGCTGACATAGACTGTTTCTTTAAGTTGTCCATTAAGAAACGCCGTTTTGACATCCATCTGATAGACCGTCATATTCATATGAGCTGCGAACGCGAGAAATATCCGAACAGCCTCAAGACGAGCAACCGGAGCAAAAGATTCTTCAAAGTCTATTCCCTCTTCCTGACGATAACCCTTAGCAACTAGACGTGACTTGTTTCGGATGACGTTCCCTTCAGCATCCAATTTGTTTTTCCAAATCCATTTTAGACCAATGACGTAGACCCCTGTTGGTCTTTCAACCAGTTCCCATACTTCAAGACGTTTGAATTGGTTGAGTTCTTCCTGCATGGATTCAATCCAGTTGTCTTTTGTCATTGCGTCTTTAATGTTTTTAGGCTCAGATTGGCAGACAGTGAGTGCATAAATGCAATGTTCACCATCTGTGTGAAGACGTTGTCTCGTAATGACTGATTGATTCGGGTTGCCAATAATGTTAGCCAGAGGATGGTCTTTTGTCCATCGGTGTGTAGAGGGTTGATGTTGGTATACATTGTGCAGATTCTGAGGATTTAAATGGTTTGTTGAAGATTCCGCGACATCTGGTGCAGCAGTCTCATTAGCAAACGGGTTGAAGAACGCATTTGGATCAAAATCTGCAGGTGGGGGTACTTCATTCAGAATATCATCAGCTGGTTCATCATTGTTGGAAGCGGTGTGTTCAACTGTTGTGTTGGAGTCAACTGGTGTAGGTGCATCTTCAACAGTAGTTGTTGTAGCAGGTGTATCAGGTATAGGAATATTATCAGGTTGTGCAGCGGAAACAGCGGATACACCTGGAGCACGTTCATCAATATCGTCACAGAACAGAGGAGCAAATAACCTTTCCATTTGTTGACGAGTTAGCTGGGGGCTTTGTTCAGCTGATGATGGGGGTTGAGGGAAGTTTAAACGGTTGTGACCGGGTTCTAAGCTGTTATACTCAGAAGCCATTTCCGTGAGTTCATCAAAATGAGCATGAATCGTTTCCATTACCTCCTTAGTTCGACGATTCCAGATTCGGAAACCTTTAGAATTGTCACAGTGTCCAATAAATACTCCAATATCAGCTTTGGCTTTGAGCTTTCCAAAATCATCACGATCATTATTCGGATAGCAAAGGGATCCAAATACATGAAAGTGTTTGAGGTTCGGTTTATAGTTGTGGACAAGCTCGAAAGGTGTTTTGTTGTGGCGTTTTGTGATCATAGAACGGTTTTGAGTATAGCATGCAGTAGATACAGCTTCTGCCCATAAGTAATCTGGAAGTTTAGCATTGATTAACATTGTTCTTGCAGCTTCCACTAACGTTCGGTTTCGTCTTTCAACAACTCCGCTTTGTTCAGGTGTACGTGCAATAGATGTTTGATGCTGAATTCCCACTTTCTCATAGAATTCACGAAGGGTTTTGTTAACAAATTCAGTTCCTTTGTCTGTTCTGATTATCCTGACGGTGTTGCGGAGTTGAACCTGTATTTTTGTGAGAAAGGTGATGATCATTTGTGGAGCTTGGTCTTTGCTTCGAAGAAAGTAGACCCAAGTCCATCGTGAGTAGTCATCAACAATTACTAAGATGTAGCGTTTGCCATTGATCGTTTGCACGCGCATCGGGCCACACAAATCCATGTGAAGAAGGTGAAGCACATGTTGAGAGCTGTGTTCCACCTTTGAAGGAAAATGAGCACGAGTGCTTTTCCCTTGTTCACAGGCTAAGCAAAGGTGATCTTTTGAATACCGGAATCGTGGGAGTCCTTCAACTAGTTTGTGTCGAGCAAGGTTGGTGATGGTTTGAAAGTTTAGATGTGAGAGACGACGGTGCCATAGCCAGGATTTTGT
Organism: Chrysanthemum seticuspe; assembly: GCA_019973895.1. Lineage (NCBI taxonomy): Eukaryota > Viridiplantae > Streptophyta > Magnoliopsida > Asterales > Asteraceae > Chrysanthemum > Chrysanthemum seticuspe. The sequence continues at coordinate 85,344,096 of BPTQ01000005.1, forward strand.
AGATGTTGCCTTTGAAAGTAAGCAGATGGGAGAGGAAGCAACCATGTCTTGCATAGAGATAGTGTAGAGACTAGAATTACGCGAGCCAGACATAAGGTCATTTCCTTGTAGATCACGAATGAAACAAGTTTTCTCCCTGAAAGCAACCTCCAAATCTCCATCACAAAATTGACCTACTGAAAACAGATTGTGACCAAGGCCTTCCACATAGTAAACCCTGCTGATTTCGATGTTCCCATTGACATAATCTCTGTAGCCCATGATAGCTGCGAAGTGATCGTTCCCGAACCTGACAGTGCCAATGAACTTCGCAATAAAGTTTGATAACAGTTTAAGGTTGCCTGTCATGTGTCGGGAACATCCGCTATCAACAATCCAGAGAATGATCTGTATCACCTGCATTACACACAGACGACACAGATGGAATAGAAGTAGATGTGGAACCCGAAATGTTAGAGGGTTCCGAAGCAGGTATATTAGACATACACACATTGATAATTTTAGGCATCCATTTAAATCCTAGTGTGTTATATATCCATTTCTGCCATCTATAACTACTCTTTGCTTTAGTCTTAGTGAATGCACTAGGTGGTACTACATTCTTAGGAGGTGAAACTGGAGCTACAGTGACAGCAGAGGTTGCCTTAGAATCTAAAGAAGGCGGTCTACCAAGCACAAACTGAGAATGATTAGTGGGCCTAGAGATATTCCGATTCTTAGGATTCCGTAATCGAGAGATTATAGCTTTAGCAACACATTTGTAATGACAATCAGAATTCATACTCTTACGACAAATAACACAAGGTGCATCAGACTGAATATCAAAAGTACTTAACGGTTTAGCATTCGTTACATCACTATTTCTATTACATTTGCCAGACGTAACATCTATAGTGGAAGCAACATGAGTTTTATTCAGAGTCCTAGGGTGTTCTTCTACTTTAGCATTCCTTATTGATCTTTTCTTAGGTCGCAACTTCTTATTCTTCGATTGAGTGCTCCTAGGCTGTGAAGTGCGGACGTTTGGAAAAGATGCAACTATTCCTGTTTCAGTAGAGGGAAACACATTAGCAACTTGTGATTTGGCAGTAGGGATTCTAGGTTCATGATTACTAAGTGTGACTGGTGCTAATCTCTTAATCACGGTAGGCGGAAGTTGTTCATACTTTCCTAACATTTCCCGTAACTTAGAGATAGTGTGAATCAGATCTTGATTTTCAGAACGAATATTTCCAGCAAAATTCATGACATCTCTAGTGTGAGCAAGATAGTGATCAAGTTCGTTTGATGCTTCATGACGAGTCTTATTGAGCAAATCAAATATGACACCATATTCCTGTTTAACTTTTGAAAGTTCTTGTTCATATTTTGAGATTTGACATTTCAAAGACATGTTTTGATCATCCAGTTGCTCAATTTTAGGATCAGAAGATTTTGCACTCAACTGAGCGATTTTCTTTTGAAAACTAAGTTGATGATTGTGAATATCTTTTTCACACCAATGAAGACGACGTTTGGCATTGTAAATTTCGTTGAGTAATTGTTTATTTTCAGCTTTTAAAGACTCGATCTGAAGCACATTATCGGTGTTCTCAACAGTTACAACATTTTCAACAATATCAGCAGAGATATGATCAGATGCATATGGCAAAGAATAAAACAACACAACATTATGGACATCAGCACATATAAGGTCTTCCAAGAGTCGATCAACATCTTTTCTCAACATTTTCTTTTTGCGTTTAGTGTTAGAAATAGATGTTTCTGTTTTCTCGAAAACGTTTTTCATTACCCCAAGTTCCTTATGAAAATCCTTTTCCCAGGCAATTGCACAACTTTTCAAGTTTTTTACATTAGGTAAAAGATTTTTCTGAAAAATGTCTCTTTGTTCTCGCGCCAGAGGCGATTGAAAATGTTCAACTTTGATTTCAGAGCGATATTCTATCTCATGTTGTAAAATTTTGAGGTCAGCCATGAAAATGTCAAAATATCGAAGAATTTTTCGATTTTCAGGTTTTGAGTTTACTTCACTAATGGAAGGTAAAGGACCATAAGTTTGTGCATAATCTGGTTGGGGATTAACAATAGAAGACTCAGGTGTTTTGATGATAACCCTTGGTGTGTTAGAAGAATCCGTTGGTGTGACGAAAGTGACCACGTTTTTATAATTAAAAGGTTTGTTGTAAACAACGTTTTTTAATTTTGATCGACTCTCGTCTTCTGCATCTAATTCCTCTTGACGATGATATTCAACAACACTCATAACAGTATTATCAATTTTGTATTCTGCACTGGAAACTTCAGGAGTTGGTTTGAATGTTTTTAGTGAAAGCTTTGGTTTGTAATCAGCTAGATTTTTTCCATATCCTTTTGGATTGGGTTTTAAGGTAAACTTTTCAATAGCTGTTACTGATTCACCATGTTTGTAAACAACAGTTTTGAACTCTTTAAGTTTGTTTTGCAAGCCGATAATTTCTTCAAGAAGGTCATCCACCCGATTCGTTGAATGCTTTTTGTATGCGGAGAACTGTTTTTGACAAGTTAACAACTCAGCCTTAGCTTTTTGATTTTCCAAGGTGAGAGCGTTAATTTGCTTTTTATGTTCGTGTTTCAGTTGTTCTAATTCAGACAACAAAGCATTCTTCGAGGCGGCTAGATCACGCATCTGTCTCTCTAAATATTTTTCGTTTTGATGAGATTTTGCAAAAGCGGCTTCAAAACCTTTTTCACGGTTTTCTTGAGTTTTGAAAAAATTGAGTTGCATTTGTAAGCATTCAAAATCCTTGGTTAACAGTGCATTTTTACTTTTTAAGGTTTGATTTAATGCAACACATTCAGCAATTTGGGATTGTTGGTCTTTAAGTAACAGAACAAGATCTGGATGAGGCAAAGGTTCATCGTGTGCAACGTGAGTCACAACATGATCATTATTTAGATCCTCAAGTATAACCACGGAGTCAATTTGATTATCAAGGGAAACCATAAGGTCATCTGGATCGTCAAATGTGACTACGGGGTTTATTTGAAAATCGGCAGAATGAGATGTAGATTACTCATTTTGAACATTCTGAGCCGTGTCGGATTCAGATATTGACGGAGATATTAGTTCAGATATGATGATGGTTTGTTCGGGTACCTGAGACAAGCCATCAGTGTCATACACTGGGCCTGTTTCACTCATGTGTAACTCTTGCATATTAGCCATCAACATAACAGCTGCATTGGCCTGCAAGTCCTCCATATCATCATCTGAGTCTGCATCTGCCATAAAGCTCTGTTCTTTGTCTGTGAGAGATCCACCAGCTTCATCCTTAAGAGCCAAAAGTAAAGCCTCTTTGAAATAAGCACTGCCCCTAGTCCTTTGCTTTGGGCATGCATTAGCCAGGTGTCCCTTCTCATTGCAGTTGTAGCATCTAAGACCATTTAACCGATTCTGAGCATTTCCCTGTTCCACCACTTGAGCTCTGTTGTTATTCCTACCCACAGCATTAAACCCTTGACCACCGCCCATCTGACGACCATAATCACGATTCTGAACTTCAACACGTCCATTGTTCACAACAGCTTGAGTCCGTGTGTTAGATGAGGAACGAATACGATTGTTGGATTTGTTGGTGTAACGGCCAAAAGCATTAGCAATCATCACAAATCCTTGTTGCAATGCTTCGAATGGATCGATTTCCTCAGTCGCTTCACTGACATATGCTTGAGCATTGTTGCTGTATGGAACCAATTGATTTTGTTGAGGTTGTTGCTGTGAAGGTGTGTTTGAAGCAGTTGGTTGAGTTGCTTGTTGAGAGGGATAATTCTGTTGAGCATACAAGGCAAGTTGTTGATTATCCGGATGTGACTGTTTAGCAATTTGAGCACGGAGAATCCTTTCCCGATCAACTTCCTTTTCATGAGGCTTCAAGTAATCGTACAACAATCCATAAGTAGAATGATGCATATTCTTCGCTTGACGGAGAAAAATGACATACTTCTCCCATTCAGGACCAAGACTACTCAGGAACTTAGTATTCACTGCAATTCTTGGCATGATGATGTTGTGTTTATCCAAATCATTGATGATGTCTGAAAATCGATGATGGTAGGACTCTAGTGTCTCTCCAGGTTCAATCATGAAGTGTTCATAAGCCAAGTAAATTTTGGATTCCAAATCCTCCTGATTGAGTACAGATCCTTCCATAAGAAGACGAATATGATCCCACATTTTTTGTGCAGTCTTTTGAGCATCAACACTACGAAGAATTGGGTTTGGTAATCCTAAGAGGATGTATTCCATTGCAATTTCATCAGCTTCATAGTGTAGAAGTTCTGTAGCATTTAGATCTGCAACAGTAGCAATGTTGGTTTGTTCATCTCTTGGTGGAACAGCAGTTGGATCTCCGGGTACAATGACGGTAGGCATCTCAAATGGACCTTCCAAGATAACCTTCTTTAAGAACTTTCCATGTGGCTTCTTCAGATCACAAAACCTAAAGAACCTTATCACCCATTGATCGTAGTTTCCTGGAGTGAGCATTGGAGGTCTATCAAGTGATCCAGCTTCATGAATTGATTGTTGGCTACTTAAAGCTTCACACATCTTTGCAAACCAAGTGGGTTCCTTCATAGTGTTCCTTGATGGATGTTGATTGAAATCATTTGTGTAGGGTTGAACTTGAAGACTTGGTGGTGTTTGAACCATTTGTGGTGGTGGAATTGCACCAATTTGTGGAGTATGTTGCTGATTAAATTGTTGTTGATAAATAGCTTGTTGTTGATTCCATTGTTGATGTTGTGGAGTTAATTGTTGTTGTTGTTGATGATTATAAGTGTGAGGGAAATAGTTAGAGTATGGTGGTTGAGACATGTTGATAAACTTGTGTAGTAAAAATGGATCTTTGTAGTCGAATGAACCTTTGTTGATGAAGTGTCCTTAGGCGTAGAAAAGACAAGAAACCAAGTAGCACTTATGCGTAAAAATACCAAAAGTTACGCGTAACAATAAGGAGTTACGCGTAGGATTTAGCTTACGTGTAAGTAGGGTAAAAGCACTAAAGTTATGCGTAGACAAAAGTTAGGCGTAGAAAGTTAGGCGTAGGATTACCTTATGCGTAGAACTAAGTTTACGCGTAAAGTGAATCTTATGCGTAGAATTTCTACGCGTAAGCTTATGCTTATGCGTAAGTTTAGGGTTTTTGCCCAAATGATCTTTTACACTATCACAGTGCAAAAGATATCCAAAGTCGACGTATTTTCAGACTTATCCAAGTAAGAAAACACGGAATAAACCACGAAAATGAAGATCACACTAAGGATAATCTTACGCGTAATTTTAGGGTTTCAATACGCGTAGGATTACTCGTAATTTTGATTTTGCCCAAATGTGTTTCTAAACCAGATTTTTGTTATGGAATAGCTTCAATAGTACCAAAAGAACACAAAAGTGTGAAACTTGATGTACCAAAATGGCTAAACGGGTTACGCGTAGAACGACACCCAAGAACAAAAACACGTTCAAAAACAACTATCCACGCATAAAGTTTGAAACTTTTTGCCAAAAACACGTATTTTAACACCTTAAGACATTGAAAGGACAAGAATCTTGGATTCAAAAGGTTAAAAAAGATGTTTTTAAGCGAACTAAAGTATCAATGTGCGTTTTAGGCGTAGGACCGAAACCCACTTCAAAAACAAACACGATTCACCCAACTAGTAGGCGATTGATACCACTGTTAGGTCACTAGTTTTACAACACAAGCATCAAGAGAAGAGATAGAGAAGAAGAGGTCGGTTGAACCCTTATCCAAACACACGAAATACTAAGAGAAAGGTTAAAGGAAAGAGTGAAATAGAAAAGAGAACAACCAACCCTCAAGTGAGGGTTTACAAGAGTATTTATAGGAGGGAAGCTAGGGCAACACTCCTAGTTCCCATCCTTTCTTATATGGGCTTGGGCCTAAGCTTATGGGCCTTCTACATAAGCAAGACCTTAAACAAACATAAAGGCCATAATAAGCTACCTATTACATATGAAATATAAATACTTGAAATACAGTTTAGGAGTGATTCCAACAAACGTTTTCCACCACACCAATTGTTTCAAACAAAGTGTCAACACCAGTTTCAAAATCAGTTTCAAAACCAGTTGTTGTCTCCAAATCTCTTTCGAACATTGAACAAATGTCTTCAAACAATCCATTTAACACAAGTGATGCGAGAAGTATTTTGGAAAATGTGAAAACAAGAATTGCAGATCTTCAAGAGACCGTTAAAACTAAAACCAATATTAGAACAAACATCTGGTTTAATAGTTTTGATAATGAACAGAAATAGTTTTTTGAAACTCAAATTGCCCCTCAGCTGAATAACATCAACTCAAGGGTAATTCATTTTGAACAAGCCTTTTTGAAAGAAATAGCTGACTTTGTCAAGGACCATAAATCCCTGGTAAAGCAAGCTAATGACTGTGTTGAACACATCAAAGCTTTGGAAAATTTAAATGATTCTCTCTTCGAAGATGTTCTGACTACTGATATTATGTCCATCATTTTGCAAACATATTCTGTTGAAGATCATGAAAGACTCCAGTCTGAGACCTCCAAAATTGTTTCAAAATATGAAAAAGCTCTTATGAAACTTGAAAAAGAAAATGTCTCATATTTTAAACAACTTGATCGAAAAACAGAGGAATGCAAGTATGACAAATTGTCGTGTGAGAGTGCCTACAATGACATGAAAGCGAAAAATGATCTTTTGAGGGCCCAGCTGGAAAGTCAAAAAGGAAAGGTAGTGGAAACTGTGATTAAAAAACCATTGATTGCGGAGAAAGCAAATGTTCCCAAACCGGTTTCCAAACCAAAAATGTCTGTTTCCTTGCCTCCTCCAAAAGTCAATGAGAAAAATGTTTCATCAAAACCAGTCACTCCACCTGCCCTACCTAAACAAAATGTTGATAAGGGAAAAGCGGTTATCGAGAAACCAAAAGTTTTAGCACATGGCCTTTTTAAGATGAGTACCTGATAAGGTTTTAAAAGGTACCATTTTGAGGGGTCGTTTAAGTCCTTATTTGATCACTTTTGTATCCGTTATTGCTTAATATCGTTCCTTTTCACTTTTTAGGTCTCTTGAAGGCAAAATGCTGGAATGGCACTTATTTGGACAAAAAGGCGCGAATATATGAAGAAAATGGCCAAAGTCAAAATCGAGACACTCACAGTTGCTGAAAGTAGAAGGCGACGGCGTCAGGTGCTACATTGTGACGCCGTCCCAGAATTATTGTGACGGGCCAGAACCCAAAACTCGTATTTACAAGTGACGACGTCTAGTTGTGAAAGAGTAGGACGTCGCTACTCAGACGGCCTAGATGCAATCCAGACGACGTCAGAAGCTGAAGAGGACGGCGTCACGGACATAAGGTGACGCCGTCGCAAGGTTAACGTGGCCAAGACGAAACCCTAATGGCGGCGACACGACGGCGTCACTAAACATAAGGTGACGCCGTCGCAATTGTAATCTTATATATAGAATCCGAATTTTTCAGTCTTTTGTGGAGAGTCTTTGGAGTAAAAACCTAAAACCGAACCTAAGGTGTCTTGTACAGTATTTTAGGGTTTTAAACCCTATCTTACATCAAGATAAGTCTTTACTTCATTAATTCAATTATGTCTTTGATTATTTGTGTGTATGCTTGCATGTTCTCCATGTCCGGCTAATTTATTTGTGTGTTTACTTAGGAAGTATGAAACTTAATTATTGTATATTGATTGGTTGTTTCTTATCTTAGTTGATTAATGATCTAGTAATGCGATAGGTCATTCGTTGTGTACTTAATGCTTGATTCATCTTTGTGAACCTTAGAATATAATTACCTGAGTAGTTGTAGGCTAAACCATCCAAAGAGCGCCTTAGAGTAGGAGTTTATCATCCCTAGTGGGTTTGTAGACGAGACCCTTTGGTAAGTTCAAAGAGTTAGGGAGAAACGCATACCCTACAACTTTAGACACACAACGCAATTAAGAATAAGACGTGACACTCAACCATCAATAGGAGATAATTAAGGAGTAATACAAACTAAGTAAACACATCTTTAAACTATCATACGAGCACACATTAATTAGACATAGACTCCCACAACCTTAGTTTAGATAATTAGATAATAGTAGAGTAATCGGTAGAAATACCAAACCCCCAAATCCAATACCCGAGATTCGTACCTTTCCATTTCATAAAACATACAAAGATAAAAAAATAATCTTCCTCAACCTTAACCTTAGCGTAGTAACTCCTTACTAGCATTCCTATTCCCCTAGAGAACGATATCAATACCCGTGGCTTACCCTAATTACTACACTACAACGATTAGGTTCACTGCCTAGGGTGTTATAAAACTTGCTCGAAGAAAAGGAAGTTTCCTTGACCCCGAACGACGCGCTGCGTAAGCGTATCAAGTTTTTGGTGCCGCTGCCGGGGAATAGAATAGCTAGTTAGTAGTCCACCTCGTTTAGGTTTCTTTGCTTGATTCCTATCAAGTAAACTTTTTTCTCATTTTTAGCTTCCTCATAGTCTATCCCCCTTCTTCGTGACCTTTGTTCGTAACCATTTTCATTAACTATTCCGTTAGCCATTATGGAGAACGCGAATCTGCCAAAACTATCACCCAATCAACGAAATCCACTACAAAATCTACCCTTTCCACTCCAAAATGAGATCTTGAGGTTCCAGCAATATCATGATGAATCCTTTCCTGAGGCGTGGACTCGAATTAAATATTTATTACAAAAAGTCCTTTATCATGGTATTGATTTACTGTTTCCACTACAATTCTTTTACACTCGTATCGCCCACGAAACCCAAAGGAGACTTGACTATGTAGCGGATGGGGATATTTGGGGACGTGGTGTTCGAAATGCATGGGAAACCTTTGAGATTCACGCCCAATTTAGAAGTGGAACATGGGACTCAAAAAACGAATCTTTAGACCTATTTTCAATTTGGAAACTTCGGTCGGAAAGGTTGTTTAGGAAGGAGATGATTAGAGTTGAGGTACCAAGGTGCATGTCATGGTTAGGCGCTACCACAGTACAAAATGAATACATAGGTGATCTTGATAAGATGGAGGATAGAGTAGAAAATCCAATCCCATCGGATAAACCACAAGTCCTACCATCACTTGAGGAACACACATCGCCTATAACTTACCTGGAAGAAGTAGAAGAGACTATAGGAACCCCGATTGTAGAACCTTTGGACCAAACGCCACTAGGGAATGTAGGTTTAGATGCTTGTTGTCATGACCTCTCTCTTAGTCCTAGGGAAGTTCCTAATTTTGATGAACCGAAGCCTCAACCAAAAACCTTACCCAATGTTCCGTCTTTAGATGTGAATCTTGGAATTGAATTAGGCCCCAATCCACCCATCAAAATAGATAGTCCGGGTAGTTGCTTGATAAAGGTGGTAGATTCTAGGCCATGTAGAGTGGAAGCTAATATAGGAGTAACCCATGACCTTACACACTTATATCACCCATTCATGGTTGATAACAAGAAACACTATGGATTTAAACCGGGTTTATTAGGTCAAGATGGATCCTTAACTAAGAATCTTTTGAAGTTGATAGAAGATGATCCATTTTTAGGAGAGAGATTTGATTCACCCGCTACACCAATAGACTTAGGTAAGGTTATAATGAATAGAGCACACTCCTTTGAGCGTATAAATCACCCATCACCCTCTCCTCACGTAGCAAATTTCCACCCTAAGGGTGTGTATTGCTACTATCACCCGCACTTAAACTTAAGTGTAGGGAAAAATTCCCCTTTGTCTGTTAAATAATGGTAGAGTCAGGCTCGTGACTCGAACAAAAACAAGCGCTTCGTGGGAGGCAACCCATGCTTAATTGTTTGCTTGTTAGTGTCATATATCTTTTATTAATTGTTTATCCTCATGTTTAAATTTGTAAAAATGCTTTATTTTGTTTTTAACCTCGTCTTAATTGCATATAAAGGTATTTTACATAAGGGATAAGTTTAGGGAGGATTACACACGTTTTCAAAAGAAACGTAAACATGAGAATAACAATTAACTAAAAGATATTTATGTTTGTTTGTTCGAGTCAAATGCTTGTATCGAGTCATAATGGATGTTTTGCAGAAATTTTTCCAGATTCTAAAGATGTAAATTTTCCAGAATTTTTTTCCAGAAAATCGCAGACCAGTTTTTGTCAGGATAACCTGACGGCGTCAGGATTGCAACCTGACGGCGTCAGGAAGGAGTAAAAACATCAGATTACTTTTTCTCGTTTTCTGAGCTACTTACAAATTTTTGGAATTTTCCAGGTCTTAATTTTCTTAGAAATTCTGTAAACTTCCATTCCACAAGCATTATATCCTAGTTTAAATCGAGTCTTATATATATTATTACCGCCGATTTTAAGCGAAGGTTTCGTTTGTTTTCTTCAAGTGTGCAGGTTTAGTTTGTCAAGAAGAAGTTACATAAGATTGGAAGGAGCTTTTCACGCAATAATTCTTCTTGAAAAGGATTTAACCACCACTTTACACGGATCCTACCGAGCTAATCAGGGGAGTATTAGTTTCTTTCGTTTTTTATTACCTTCTTTTATCATAACTTTGATACTTTCGGGAAACATTGGGGACAATGTTCAGTTTAAGTGTAGGGATGGAAAATAAAACGGGAACTTTGAAACTATGCTTATCCTTGACTATTTGCTTTGTCCAATTGTGATTGTGTAATAAACCATGAGAAAATGTCGGTTAGGGTAATTTTGGCACCAAATTTAAAATTTTTTATGACATATAGGAGTGGGCCATTAGTCTTAACAAAAGCGTCTCACGGATAGGAAGTTATATGACTAGCACAAAAACCCTTTTCCACCCAAATTCCACCAAAATGTGAGGATCGCCCTTAGATTAGTAGGAATTAAAGCATTCATCTTCAATGCTTAGAGTGTGAACCGGTAGTATATTAGATTCTAGAACTTGTTTTGTGATGCATTCCGAGATCGCAAGTGAGGCTACACTTGTGTAGTTAGGAATAACTAAATGATAAGAGGCATTAGGATAACCCTTGTTTGATACCTGTAATATAATTACTTCTTCCACATCGGTTGAGTAATTCCCCCACACCCTTTGCGTTGTACTCATCTTTAGTACACGATACCCCTAGTTAACCCCTCAGAGCCTATCCTTTTCGCGGTTCTCGTGATGTTTCAGTTTTTTTTGGAATATCAATGAAGAGCATTGTTTACACCCCACCCCCAAATATACACCCAAATCGCCTTAGCCTACCCCTTATGCACTCACTTTTAGTGCAAATGTTTGTTATCACCCTAAACCCTTAGTTCAATTATCTAGTTGCTTGCATAAGTTGCTAAGTCGAGTCATATCCTTTGTATACAGTTTTGGGATGATTGGGATTCATGGGAAAAGTTAAAGTTTATGAAATGACGGGAAGGGAACGTAAAAAATTCAAATTCCCTTTGTTTGCGTAATAATGTACCCCAAGTGTTTTGATCTTTTCAATTCGGGTCAAATTAGTGTTAGAGTAATAAAAACTCAAGTGTAGGGATATGCCTATAAATCCCTAGTATTTTGATGTTATCATAGAGGATGGTAGAGTAAAAGTGTAAAAAAAAAAAAAAAAAAAAAAAAAAAAAAAAAAAAAAAAAAGAATCGAAAAAAAAAATAGAAAAAGAGAAAAAGAAAAAAAATAGAGTCATTAAAAAATAATAATAAAATAAATACGGGCTACCATCCTACATCTATCTTTAAATTTATGTTTATTTATTTCAGTTAAGTAGAGTTTAGAGTGTCGAGTCTTGGCTTAGCAACGCCATTCTTCATATGCAGTTAACATAAAGATTTTTGACTTACCACCACTAAATAGCCTATCCCACCAAACCCTTGTTTCCCTACCGTAAGCCTAACATTACAACCCTTTAAAAGACCTCTTTGATAGTCTTTCCTAGGTGCTTACGCCAAAGCGATGGAGGTTTGATCTATTCTCAAGCCTATGGTAATCTATGTACTAGGACCGGTTAATGAGTGTTTATATCCCATTTCCTATTTGTTATATTTCTTATATACACCCGAGAGAGATGTGAGTATCCAAACACCCTATGTGAGGTGCTAGTATGTAATTTCCGTGCTTGTTATGACTTTTGCGGGGCTTATATGTGTTGTGGACCGTTTTGAATTAATGCTTCATGACCCCTAACTTATAAATTAATTGGCTAAAAGTACATTTGCTTGAGGACAAGCAAATAACAAGTGTAGGGATATTTGATAAGGTTTTAAAAGGTACCATTTTGAGGGGTCGTTTAAGTCCTTATTTGATTACTTTTGTATCCGTTATGGCTTAATATCGTTCCTTTTCACTTTTTAGGTCTCTTGAAGGCAAAATGCTGGAATGGCACTTATTTGGACGAAAAGGCGCGAATATATGAAGAAAATGGCCAAAGTCAAAATCGAGACACTCACAGTTGCTGAAAGTAGAAGGCGACGGCGTCAGGTGCTACATTGTGACGCCGTCCCAGAATTATTGTGACGGGCCAGAACCCAAAACTCGTATTTACAAGTGACGACGTCTAGTTGTGAAAGAGTAGGCAGTCGCTACTCAGACGGCCTAGATGCAATCCAGACGACGTCAGAAGCTGAAGAGGACGGCGTCACAGACATAAGGTGACGCCGTCGCAAGGTTAACGTGGCCAAGACGAAACCCTAATGGCGGCGACACGACGGCGTCACTAAACATAAGGTGACGCCGTCGCAATTGTAATCTTATATATAGAATCCGAATTTTTCAGTCTTTTGTGGAGAGTCTTTGGAGTAAAAACCTAAAACCGAACCTAAGGTGTCTTGTACAGTATTTTAGGGTTTTAAACCCTATCTTACATCAAGATAAGTCTTTACTTCATTAATTCAATTATGTCTTTGATTATTTGTGTGTATGCTTGCATGTTCTCCATGTCCGGCTAATTTATTTGTGTGTTTACTTAGGAAGTATGAAACTTAATTATTGAATATTGATTGGTTGTTTCTTATCTTAGTTGATTAATGATCTAGTAATGCGATAGGTCATTCGTTGTGTACTTAATGCTTGATTCATCTTTGTGAACCTTAGAATATAATTACCTGAGTAGTTGTAGGCTAAACCATCCAAAGAGCGCCTTAGAGTAGGAGTTTATCATCCCTAGTGGGTTTGTAGACGAGACCCTTTGGTAAGTTCAAAGAGTTAGGGAGAAACGCATACCCTACAACTTTAGACACACAACGCAATTAAGAATAAGACGTGACACTCAACCATCAATAGGAGATAATTAAGGAGTAATACAAACTAAGTAAACACATCTTTAAACTATCATACGAGAACACATTAATTAGACATAGACTCCCACAACCTTAGTTTAGATAATTAGATAATAGTAGAGTAATCGGTAGAAATACCAAACCCCCAAATCCAATACCCGAGATTCGTACCTTTCCATTTCATAAAACATACAAAGATAAAAAAATAATCTTCCTCAACCTTAACCTTAGCGTAGTAACTCCTTACTAGCATTCCTATTCCCCTAGAGAACGATATCAATACCCGTGGCTTACCCTAATTACTACACTACAACGATTAGGTTCACTGCCTAGGGTGTTATAAAACTTGCTCGAAGAAAAGGAAGTTTCCTTGACCCCGAACGACGCGCTGCGTAAGCGTATCAGTACCACTAATGCGTCTGCCTCCACATCTAAAGAGACTAGGATAGCTGAAACCACCTCCCTTCATAAAAATGTGAATCCTAATGCGTGTGCCTCACCTTCTACAGGACTAGAAAGCACCTCTAGGAGCAGCAGACTAAAGCCTAAGAGCAATACAAGGAACAATAGAGTCTCGACTGCCTCTAGGAGTAGTAGCTTGAATAAAGAGAAGAAAGTAGAAGAACACCCTAGGAATTTACAGCTTTTGAATAAGAAAGACATTTCATCTGAATGTACTAAACCTATGAAACTTGCTAAGTCTAATGAATGTGTTGAATCTCTTTGTTTAACTTGCAAGAAATCTTTAAATGTTCAAGATGATTGTGTTTCTAAGAATGTGAATGATAAGCCTGTTAAGAAGAACGTCCCAAAAAGTAATTACGCTAAACGAGTAGGAAGACTGGTTGCAAAACTTAGGCTTTACACTACTGACAAGAACCAACGTGTATACTTTAGGGATGATATTTGGAAACCCACAGGTAGAACTTTCACACTCCAAAATGGTACAATGAGTGAAAAACCAGACTTCCCTGTAGAAAACCTCGTTGAGTGTGCTCAGGATTTTACCTCTAACCCAAAGGAACCTAAATCCAAACGGTTTCCACAATATTCTTTTTCTGTTACTGGCAGGTTATCGAAATTTGTCTTTGGATCGTCGACTCGGGTTGCTCCAAGCACATGACCGGGAATCTGAAGCTGCTGATTAATTTCGTCTGGAAATTCATGGGAACCGTACGTTTCGGAAATGATCATGTAGCAGCTATCATGGGTTATGGAGATCTACCTTTTGGAAATTATTTGATCACTCGGGTTTACTATGTCGAAGGATTGGGACACAATTTGTTCTCAGTCGGGCAGTTCTGTGATGCAGATTTAGAGGTTGCTTTTAGGAAAAATGCTTGCTTCATTAGAAACTTGGATGGCACTGATCTCTTAACTGGGAATCATGATACAAACTTGTATGCTATCGACATTAACCTAATGGCCTCTTCATCACCAATATGTCTTATGACACGAGCATCTGGAACTCAGTCCTGGTTGTGGCATAGACGGTTATCCCATCTCAATTTTGACACCATCAACAATCTTGCCAAAGACAACATCGCCAATGGACTTCTAAAGTTCAAATACACCAAGGGTCACTTATGTCCATCATGCGAACAAGGAAAAAGCAAAAGAGCATCATATAAACCCAAAACCGTACCTAGTTCGGAAGCAAAGTTGCATATATTGCACATGGACTTATGTGGCCCAATGAGAGTTGAAAGCATTAACGGGAAAAAGTATATTCTTGTTATCGTCGATGATTATTCGAGATATACATGGGTTAAGTTTCTGAGATCAAAAGACGAAGCACCAGGCATCATCATCACCTTTTTGAAACATATTCAAGTACTTCTTCAAACTCCAATAAGGGTTGTAAGAACAGACAATGGCACAGAATTCACTAATCAGGAGTTAAGAGCTTATTTTGAAGATGTTGGAATTACTCATCAGACATCAGCTTTTAGAACTCCACAGCAGAATGGGGTAGTTGAAAGAAGAAATAGAACTCTTGTGGAAGCTGCTCGCACAATGCTAATTTATTCTAGTGCACCGTTATTTCTATGGGCTGATGCTGTTGCCACTGCTTGTTTCACTCAGAACCGATCCCTCATCCATCCAAGATTCAATAAAACCCCATATGAGATTGTGAACAACAGAAAACCAGACATCTCTTACTTTCACGTGTTTGGCGCTTTATGCTATCCTACGAATGACAGAGAAGATCTTGGAAAACTGAAAGCAAAAGGTGATATTGGAATCTTCATTGGATATTCAGATAACTCGAGGGCATTCAGGGTGTATAACAGGAGAACTAGGAGGATCATGGAGACGATGAATGTGAAATTTGATGAACTTTCAATGATGGCTTCTGAGAGACTCGCTCTAGAACCCGCACTAAACCGACAGACTTCTGGACACATCAGTTCAGGACTCGTACCTCAAAGAGCTCAATCAACTTCGTTTGACAATCCTAAAGAACAAGAATGGGAGAATTTCTTCGAGTTAATGTTCGATGAATACTATGGTGGAACTTCGACAAATGCATCAAACCATCATTCCGCTGCACCCGCTCAAAATCATCCTCCACCACCAACAGACGATGCATCTACAACGGTCGAAACCAATGCACCAACTCCATCTACATCTACTACAGTTATTGCACCCGTTCTACCAGCAGTTGATGAGCAAAACCAAAACCAGAACGATGCAACGTTAGATGAAGACTTATTTGAAAACCCGTTTGCTACGGAATCAGCTGAAGCATCTTCATGCTTACGAGAACCATCTAACTCGCATACGTATAACCAACGGTATCCTTCTACTCTGAAATGGACAAAAGACCACCCAATTGAACAAGTTATTGGTGAACCGTCAAGGCCAATTCAGACGAGACGCCAACTTGCCACTGATTGCGACTTATGCATTTACCTTTGCTCAATTAGCAATATAGAGCCAAAGAACATTCGCGAGGCAATGGCAAAACCCGCATGGATAGAAGCGATGCAGGAGGAACTTCTCCAATACCGTCTTCATGACTCTTGGGAAATGGTTCCAAGACCAATTGACGTTCGTGTCATTGATCTCAAGTGGTTATGGAAGAACAAACGGGATGAAGAGATGACTGTAATTCGCAACAAAGCTCGTCTTGTGGCCAAAGGATATAGACAAGAGGAAGGGATAGACTTTGAAGAGTCATTCGCGCCGGTAGCTAGACTTGAAGCAGTCAGGATATTCTTGGCCTATGCAGCTCACAAAAACATCACGGTTTATCAGATGGACATTAAGACCGCGTTCTTAAATGGAACTCTGAAAGAAGAAGTGTATGTGAGTCAGCCAGAAGGCTTCATAGACATGGAACATCCAGACTACGTCTACAAACTCAAAAAGGCAATCTATGGATTGAAACAAGCTCCGAGAGCGTGGTATGACGAACTGTCCTCTTTCCTTATCCAAAACAATTTCACCAAAGGAACAGTTGATCCTACCTTGTTTACACAAAAATGCAAAAACGACATTTTGATTGTTCAGATTTATGTGGACGACATCATCTTTGGGTCCACTAATCCGAATCTTTCAAAACATTTTGAAAATCTCATGAAAAGCAAATTTGAAATGTCCATGATGGGGGAACTAAAATTCTTTCTTGGTTTACAAATACATCAGTCCCCTCGTGGAATTTTTATAAATCAAGCTAAATACACAACTGAGATTTTAAAAAATCATGGTATGGATAATTGTGACTCGGTCGGAAAACCAATGGTAACTTCACCAAAAATTGGAGCCGATTTGTTTGGGAAACCTATTGATTCGAAGAAATATCGGAGCATGATTGGTTCTCTCATGTACCTCACTGCTAGTCGACCAGATATTCATTTTGTTGTTTGCTTATTAGCACGGTTTCAGGCAAAGCCTACCGAACTGCACCTCAAAGAGGTTAAACGGATCTTTCGGTACCTGAAGACATCCATTCACATGGGAATTTGGTATCCGAAGGAATCCGGATTTGATCTAATTGCCTTTTCAGATGCGGACCACGCAGGTGACCAAGTTACAGCAAAAAGTACATCAGGAAGAGCACAATTTTTGGGTGAAAAGCTAGTAAGCTGGTCTTCAAAGAAACAAGATTGCACTGCACTGTCAACCGCTGAAGCTGAGTATGTGTCTCTATCTGCGTGTTGTGCTCAAGTTCTATGGATGAGAACACAACTCATAGATTATGGCTTTACTTTCGATAAAATACCTATGTATTGTGACTCGAAAAGTGCCATAGCCATATCATGCAATCCTGTTCTTCACTCAAAGACTAAGCATATCAGAGTCCGCTATCACTTCATCAAAGAGTACGTCGAAAATGGTACTGTTGAATTATTTTTCGTGAAGACAGATTACCAACTCGCCGATCTATTAACTAAAGCCCTTCCAAAAGAAAGTTTTGAGTATTTCGTTCGACGAATTGGAATGCGAAGCCTAACCCCTGAGGAGTTAGAACGTCTTCTCGATTCTTCTTGAAAATGATTTTCCAAAAAGCTTCGCTGTAAATATTTTTGAAAAACAAAATACAAAATTTGAAAAACCAACAAAAGCAAAATATAAAAATATAAAACTTTCAAAAATACAAAAACAATATAAAATCAGAAATCCAAAAATATTCTTCTACGACATGTCTCTTGTATAATCGATATTCTGTACGTATCTAGAAATGTCATTCAACAATGATACGGGCATGTACAGATGCTTGAGCGAGAGTTCTTTAATTTGTTTTCTAAAACATGTCGTTTCTCAAAATTTCTCAAAATAATGGCTTTCGTATACTTCAGTACGAAACCCGGACTAAAATGATGACTTTTGATTATTTTCAAATCAAAACTCGTGCTTTGATCGAAAAATGAGGTGTACGCTTCAGTGCACTACATTTAAAATTGGTGAGAAATCATCATCATCTTGAGCACATTTTCAAGATTGTTCAAAAAGATTTTCAAAATCTTTCAAATAGTTTGTGCTCAAGATAACTCCCTCTAAAACCCTTTAATTGTTTATGCTTTATTAAAGGGGGAGTATAAAACAAAAATGTTCTAAATTCATGCTTAAATCAAATCCGTTTGTCTCCCCACAAATTTCTAAAATGTTGTTTAATCCGTTGATATCAAAAATATCACACTTATGCTATTTTTGAGGGGGAGGAGACGTGATTAAAATGTGATCAAAAATGCTTAATGATCATGGTTTGAATCTCATAATGAGCTCGACTCAGACGGAACCAATGAATTGACGAGGAATCATGTACCATCTCGAGAAACTTTCTATGGACTTGACCAGGACGGGTAATAATTTCAAGCTAGTTCACTAGTGATGTAAACGTGTCTCGAATCGGTCTTGTTCATTTAAAGTCGATCAATTCAAAAAGTGCGAACTCTACCCTCTATGTGCAGATTTATGTCAAAACTTATGAGCACATGTGAAGGGGGGGTGTTTCTGAAAATATAAAACTCACGGAGTGTTTCAAACATGTTTTCTATCATAAACACTCTGAGAGATTTTCAAAGAAAATGGTTTTATGGCAACAATAGGACAGTCATGGAGTTATAAGGTGACTAAGTATAGGAAATTCGTCCTATGATCCGCCAGAGCCGGAGGGATCTACCCAAGGACACCACCAATAGTTAGTACTAGAAGTCCTTAGGTATGATTGAAAAAAGGAGTAAAGTGAGAAAGGAGAAAGAAGGGGTTGAAGAATTAAAAAGAAATGTAATGAAAGGGTGAAAAGAAATAGCCCTCCATATTCAACCTTAGGGCAGAAACCGGGTTCAATTCATCTGCTACTGGTTGTCACTAGATGACACTGGTATTGAAGACAAAGACGTCATGGACCCAGTGACGCACTGCACTAAACCTTCTAGCCACTCAATTCCTCTTAAAAGGATTTGTTTCATTCTCACTGGGAACCCTACATAATCTATCGACTTTCTCTTAGAGATCGTTGGTATTGAAGAAGGAGACCCTCTCCCTAGTCTCCGCTCAGGAAAACCAAAATGCACTAATCGAGTCTAGAGCCACGAGATTCATCAAAAGATCTCATAGGAACACTTGACATGACATCGCTTGTTGTTCATCAATAAGGACACAAGTGATATATTATAGAGTCCTACGCAGATCTTAGCAATCTGCCAGAACATTTATGAGAAGTTTCACGTCTGCGATCTTCAGTGATTGAATGGAAACTCCTGCCAGGGTCAACATCAAGCAGCCCTGACAGCAGGTCACTTCGGTAACTCCCCGTGGATTACGCTTAGTGTGTCTCAAACGGTCTACAGTCGTGGGGTGATGCTTCGGTGTACCTCAGCGACTCATCTGAACTGTAGGTGTATTTCGATACATCGCGTTATCTCACTTGTGGGACTCCAGTTCAGGAACGGCCTCTGTGAGAATTAGAGACGTGTTTTCACACTATGCTGTTAACACCCTCGAAATTCAAACTCGTAAGTGCCGGAATCCGCTTTTTACTAACCTGTTATATGTTTTCTTCTTATGGAAGCTCCGGAGCGGATGGATCGTGCAGATTCTCCACATGCTCATACCAACAACACATGAAAGTTCTCATCAAAATCAAAGGCAACTCAAAGTTAAAGATGATTCTTCGTCAATGTCAAAGAATCTACAAAGTGTAAAGACTCGGGAACTTCATCATTGGAAACTCAAAGTCAAATAGAAGTGTGAGCATGGTGGAGAAAGGCGTGGAGACACCTAACCAACGAAGCTGACAATGGCAGACAACCACATTAACCGATCACAAAGCATAAAGGAACAAAGAATCAAGACTATTCTATATCTACACGCAAAGTTCAAGCTCAAAGAAAGTAAAGACCTAATCAAGTGGAGCATCATTTGAATGACCACCCCTTAGGGGGAGATTGTTAGCCTTAATAGTTTTATTAGAAGTGATGGTCATTCACGATTAGGAACTTTGTAACGTATGTTAGATATCGTGATAGAATAGTCAACGGGCTCGTGGATTGGGCTAAGCTAAATGGCTTATAGTTATGTTAAGCTAGCCTTTTATTAAGTGTAATCCAATCCAAGTCCACGAAAGCCCAAAGAAAGCCCAAGCTAAAGCCTTTAGGGTTTTATGCCTCTTGTACTATAAATACCCCTCAAATGATCATTTGAGGGGTGTGCTTGAAAGTGTGTGTGTGTGTGTATTTCTCTCTCAAGGAATATACAACTTATTGTTTGCATATCTTATCATCACATACACGGATTTATATATCATTCAAGTCACCATCTCTTTTTTATCTTTATTTTACGCATATGTTTGTGTTTGGTTTGTTCGTGTTCTACGCGTAACTGTGGTTACGTGTGTTGGGTTCGCTTGTTAAAGTGATAAGGTTGATATTCGTAGTGGTCCTACAAATGGTTATAACTGGCTCTTAATCAGATTCATGTTCCTTCAATTTGTCTAGCAGTGAAGCCTCTTTTGACCTTTTCTGGCTCCTACCAAACTACTTATTAACTGGTTTTTCTGATAATGCTGTAAATCCTTTGCAAGCAACAGCCCCTAGATGCTAAAGAAAAGTAGGAAAATGGGCTTTACGCTTTTGTACATTGTAAACAGCAACTGATAGCAGGTGTATTAACGAAACTGTTGAGATTTATAACCTTGTGCTTAATAAGTAATCTGATAATGCTTTTGTGTTGCAGATTAGTGTGTTTAAGTTTGTATGCTGGTGAGAAGTTTAAGAGTTGGAATTTGAAGCTTTTATATCTTGAGGGGCTTGAAGCATAAATGTGATAAGGCTGTGGATAGCTTTTGATGTCTTTTAGCAAGTTGTTAAAACATAAAGGACTGAAGATAAACTTTGGAGGCTATATAATGAGAAAGACAAAAGTCTTTCTCTATATCTGATTCTACGCTTTCTCTCTCAATTAATCATCTCTCTAAAACTCTCTTGTGAAACCCTAATTGTGTTCTTGATCCCTTGATCAAAACACTTGTTACTGATTGTTCTGGTATTGTGATATTTGATTGAGATCAAATATTAAGTTGTTGGTTGATACTATTTGAGAATAGATATCTGATTGTTGTAATCTTGTTTTCTGAAGTAATAAAAAGTGTTTTGTTATCATTAGAATCTATTTTTCTTAATGGTATCAGAGCCAGGTTGTTCTGAAAATTGTTTTTGAAAAATTAGGGTTTTGTTAAAATTGGGGATTTTTTAAATTCATTGTTGGTTGATTTAACTTGCGTTAATTGATAGATCTTGTGGTTAATTTCATTAATCTTGATGTTTTTTGATAAACACCTATTTTTTGAAAATGTTAGGGTTTGGTGGAATTTGGGGCTTTTGTGATTAAAGGCTTCTTTGATCGATTAAAATTGGTTAATCGATAAATCTGGTGATTTGGTTAAGCTTGGAAGTGGTTCTGGTGATTTGCCCTAATTCTGAAAATTATGGTTTGTTGGTTCTTGGATCTTGGTTCTGGGTTATTGCCGTTTATCTGCTATATCCCTAGACTAAGTGAATCTAGGGTATAGTAGGTCTGTTATTCCGCTGCTGATTGTCTCTTGCGTGCTCTATAACACCTCTTTCACTCTTCTTTTAATTTATGTTCTTATTTTTCTGTTTAGATTGTGGGAGGATAGGTTTTGGGATTTTGGAAGTTGTGATTGGTTGTTGGTTTTTTTAATTTTTTACTTGATTCTTTAATTTGTTGTGACCTACCACTTTAGTGGCAAGGAAAGCCTGGGAACTACTTTCTCTTCTTATCTGTGTGCTTGTTTTGTTTCTTGGAATCACGTCTGTTCATAATTCTATTCATGGTTATACTGATGATGAATTTGAACCTGAGAACCCTGTCACTTTAATAAGTAAATTGGATTTGAGTCATCCTTTACATTTACACCCAAATGATTCTACTTCTTTAACTGTTGTCTCAATAAAACTCAAAGGAACTGGAAATTATAATGTTTGGTCTTGTGCTATGCTTTTAGCATTAGAGGGCAAAAATAAAACTGGTTTTATTGATGGCACATGTAGAAGGTCTAATACTGATGAAGTTTTGGGTAGACAATGGGACAGGGTTAATGCTATTGTTTTGGAATGGATTCTTAATTCCATCTCTGAAGAGTTGTTTCTTGGGCAAATTTTTTCTAAAAGTGCTTCTGATGTATGGAATGAGTTAAAAGATACTTTTGACAGGGTTGATGGTTCTGTTACTTTTAATTTGTATCATAAAATAAACTCGTTAACTTAGAATGGTACTACTATCTCAGAATATTTAAACAAATTGAGTACTTTGTGGAAACAATTTGATGCTATGATAGAGTTACCTAGATGCACTTGTCATGCTACTGATGATTTTAAAAAGCATAATCAACTTATGAAACTAATTCAATTTTTAATGGGTCTGGATGATACTTATATGCAAATAATGAGTAATATTCTTTCTAGAGATCCTTTGCCTGATGTTAAAGGTGCTTATGCTATTATCAGTAGTGAAGAGAGTCATAGAAATGTTGTGTCTGGAAGTACTAGTAGAAATCATAATTCTGCTTTTACTACTAGAGTTAATAATCAAACCAGTCAATCTACTAGACCTATTAATCAGAATGCTCAATCTAATAATCCATCTGCTAATTTTAATAGAGTCTCTGATAATAGAAGAAATAATGGTTCTACTCTTGTTTGTGATCATTGTGGTTTTAATGGCCATACTCAGGAAAGATGTTTTAAATTGATTGGATATCCTCCAAATTTTGGAAAAAAGGGTAACAATAATAGACCTCAGAATAATACAAAAAGGTTTTCTAATAATAACTCTGTGGGGTCTAGTTCATCTTCTTGTTTTACATATGAACAACTTACTACTCTCATTTCTCTCATCAAAGACAATACAATCAAAGGAAATAGTGTGCAGGCCAATATGGCAGGTACTTATTTTAATAATAGTAGGGTTTTCAGTCAGAATTTTCGAAAGTTTTATTCCACAAATACCAATTTGAAATCTAAACTTACTTCCGATGGAAAAATTGTGGATTCTGGTGCTAACCAGCATATGACACATTGTGACAAGGAATTAATAAATGTTTTTGATATTTCTCATCTTAAAATAAAGGTTGGTCATCCTAATGGGACAGAAGTTTTTATTACTAAAATTGAAAATCTAAAGTTAACAGATTCTTTAATATTATATGATGTTCTGGTTATTCCAGAATATTGTGTCACTTTAATTTTTGTTCATAAACTGGCTAAAGATAATAAAATTGTTGTTGCCTTTGATGAGAATAAATGCTATTTCTTGAATCAGGATTTGAATCTGGGAAAAGTTCTGGGGACTGGTAATCAGTCTGGTGGTTTATATTATTTCAATTCTGGAGGTATCTCTTTTAAAAGTCATAACTCTCTTTCTTATTATGACTGGCACTGCAGGCTTGGTCACCCTGCAGACCCTGTTCAAAATGTTTTAAAACCTGATTTGAAGTTTAGTTCAAAGGATCAAAACTTGATTTGTGAAACTTGTCAAAGGGCTAAGCAAACTAGAGAACATTTTCCTTTAAGTGATCATACATCAACTGTTTTAGGTGAACTTGTTCATTTAGATCTTTGGGGACCTTATAAGGTTGCTAGTAAAGAAGCTTACAAATATATTTTGACTATTGTGGATGATTACACTAGGGCTGTTTGGGTATATTTACTTAAAACCAAGGATGAAACTGTTCATTATATCACTATCATTTACAACATGATTGCAACCCAGTTTGATAAAAAAAAATTAAGAATTTCAGAAGTGATAATGGTACTGAATTTGTTAATCATTCTTTTTCAAAGTTATGTGAGGAAAAAGGTATTACCCATCAGACCTCTTGTGCATACACTCCACATCAAATAGGTATTGTTGAAAGGAAACATAGGCATCTTTTGAATGTTACTAGATCCCTTCTGTTTTAGGGGGAACTCCTCTTAAGTTTTGGACTGAATGTGTTCTTACTGCTACCTTTTTTTATTAACAGATTACCTTCTTCTGTGCTTAATGGAAAATCTCCTTTTGAGATGATATATGTAACACCCCCAAAATATCGCAGCGGAAGATTGTGTCATTGGGGTGCTACTTCATAATACACAGTACAAGTTATAGAAAACGACCTCTAAATGAGACGTTTTAAAAAGTTACCATTCGATTAATGAAATCAGAGTTACAAACAATGAGGTCCCAAAGTATAATACATAAATGTTTACAAAATGTTTCGAATGGTAAATACGAATACATAAAGTCTTCAAAATATGTCGTGCGACTCTATGCTTCAAACTCTAGCTATCGCCTTAAGACCTGAGATAAACATGCTAAAAAGTGTCAACACAAAGGTTGGTGAGTTCATAGAGTTTGTTTTAAATAAGTTGAAAAGCCTTGAAAGAATGTTCGCACAGCAAAGGCATTGTAAATCCACTCAGTTCCAAGTTCCGTCCATACAAAACTTGCAACCTGTGTGTTCACAACCCAATGCTAAAAATAGTATGTCAATCATGTATGCATGTATCATAGTAGTTAAGAGTATAAATGTTTTCAAGTATGTAACTAGTATATTGATCACGTACACGTGCATCACAACTTATGCAATTAGCCATGAGTCTCCACTCCATCTCCAGAGACTTTAGGTGGGTATGATGCTCACAAGGAGTGTAATATCATTGGTTCTACTTCATCTCCGAAACCCAATGCATGTGTTGTCCAAGGAGACTTTGTGTTGCTCACAAGGAGTGTAATAGCATTGGTTCTACTTCATCTCCAAAACCCAATGCATGTGTTGTCCAAGGAGACTTATCATGCGAACGAGGGGATTGCTCCGTGTATGTTGAGAGACTTTCAAGTTTACTATAACACAATCGAGTATAACGCAATCAAGTATATAACGCAATCAAGTATATAACGCAATCAAGTATAATGCAATCAAGTGTAATGCAATCAAGTATAAATGCTATCAAGTATTATGCAATCAAGTATAAAAAGTATATCGTAGCATAAAAGTGTAAATGTTTTGAGTATTTGTATTTGTAAAAGCAAGTAGTTGAGCATGTATCTCCCCCAAAAGTTTGTAAACAATTAATAGAAAGTGGGGCTATGAAAACTCACGGTAATCCTTAAAATTTTAGAGTACTTGTGAAAGTAAATGAAAATAGTTGAGCATGTATCTCCCCCAAAAGCTTCAAAAGTGTATAAAAACGGGGCTAAGAACTCACCTTAATAATGATATCACAACGTATAACGGAATCGATGGATAAGCCTGGAAGTCTCTACGTATAACCTAGAATATGATGTAAACTCTTAGGTTTGGAATAATGCCTAAGAAAACATGAACGAGCCTATATATGCCATTTATATTGATCATGAAGTAGTATTTGTATGTTTGTTTATAGAAATGGTTTTAGTTTGTATATCTCGTACTACCGTTCGGGCCATCACAATTCAGAGGTCATGCAGTAAACGTTCGAGGAGCTAGGACACTTTAATTCGTAAATCCAGCAACTCGTCGATCCGTTTACCCAAATGAACCCCTCACATGAAGTTCCCTAGTGTTGTAGTGCTTAATACGTAAAACATGTATTTTAATTACTTGATTATATTAAGAGTTTATAAATACAATAAATAAACTAACAAAGTTTATAAGTATTTAAATAAGTTTGAGTTTTATAAATACTTACCTTAATATAGAATGCTTGAGTATTATAGAAAAATAAAATATTAGCGGAGCTTCGACGTAGAATTTGCAATCTTCGAAAACCCAAGGCTATTAGAAGATTATAACAACGCCTTCTTGAGAACCCGAAGAAGAAAAGAAGATTATAACAACGTCTTTTTGGAGACTTGAAGTTATTTGAAGATTATAACAACTCTTTCTTGAAAACTTCCAAGAACGAAGATCAAACGCTAGTTTTCTTATAAGAAATGCCTTAGGTTTAGGACTTTAGATGTTAAGAAGGTGTGGTGCAAGAAATTATGAAGGTTTTTGCTTGGTATTTATAGGCTAGATGTGAAGATCGTTGTAACTCTTAGACGAGGTCTAATATTATATCTAGGAACACATAATAATGAAAGCGGAATATTCAAACATAGAATCAACATTATTATGAACAAGGTTTTTTATTATCATAAACTAACTAACTAACTATAACAAAGATCAAAGACTTGATCTAACACTAACTAACTAAACCCTAGACGTTTTCCCTACGCCTAGGTTCCCACACACACACACCTTTAGACGTCTACATCTTGTACGTACTCTAAAACTAATGACCCTATGTCTCTTTATATACTAGAGACATCTAGGGTTTACAAGAGGAATCATAATACAATTAGGAAACTAAATATTCTTTTAAGCATATCTTCTAGAATCTTCCAAATCTTCCATCTTTTAGTAGTTTCCCTTCTTGTCACTTTTAGTCCTTCATGTTTCATTCTTCTTGTTTTGTATCATCAAATCTATAATAGACCCAACAATCTTCCCCTATTTGATTTTGACAAAACAAATACAATTCTTGTACGAACTTCCCTAGACGAAGTAGCAGAAGTTGAGATCATTAAATCTCACCATGAATGAAACAATCTTCCCCTTGACTTAAACATGTCACTCAAACATCTCTTCCCCTTTTTGTTATTATCTAAATAGGGAACGTATGCAAATAATGATCTTGACCACCACGAACCAATATCATACTTCCAATCTAAGACTTCCAATGCTTCAAATCGCCCACCATTACGCACCATAAGAAAAATGGATTCAAAACAATAGAAAACTTCAACTAACAGTAGTAATAATGATCAACAATAGTAAAAATCAACCACTTCCCCTTGAGTGATGCATGTACATCAATGATTCTTCAAAATCTGTAGGCTTTATGTAATGATTACTTATGAAGAAAACCGAGTATAACGAATTTGATGAAGAAGTAGAATTTCTCAAACTTGTGTCTTAAATCTTGTACTATCCACGGAACTCCATACTTATATCCACCAAATATAAGTAGACCGCAATCCCTTGACAAGAATCCTCAACTAGTATGAGACACTGAGCACTACAATGTAACTCCTTCAAGTGATAGCCAATGTGTGCATAGAGCATCATAAGAAAAATCACACATTGCTAGATTCATCAAGCTAGATGATAAGAACACAAACCAAGTAATTCCACTTCACCTTCAAATAAGTGATAAATAATCCTCTTCGTAATCAATTATTCAATGAATCAAATACGAGCCTTTTTGAATCCTTTTAAGAACAAATCAACAAACTCCTTGTGTGTGTGAACAATAACCTGTGTGTGTGTCGTCCAAAAACCATAACAATAAATATGCTCGACTTCCCCTTAATTCCAAATCTCCTATTAGCAACACTTTTTCTGTCCCAAAGCCGTCACAAAGCTGTTGTTAGCGACACATAATTTGTCACAAATTCGTCACCAACCTGTCACTATTGCAATTAGTGACGCTTTTTCTGTCGCTGTACTGTCGTAAATCTAAAAGCAGTACTTTGCGCCAAGCAGTACTTTCGGGGTCGAACAGTACTTTAACTAAAACGTGCAGCAGCAGCAGTACTTTGACGAATATGCGGGCAATACTTTGGGAACAAGAGCAGTACTTTCAATAAAAGACCAGCAGTACTTTGAATGGAATTAATAATTATAGCAGTACATACCACGAAAAGTCAGATAACATCAAATCAGTATAGAGTATCCCACGTTGCACAATATTCGACCAATCAATTATGATGTGTGAAGTAAGCAGCAAATACAAACTCGTGGGTCCCTTTTTGACTATTATAACTGATGTAATAGCAGCAGCAATAATCCGACAAAGCTGCAAGAAACAATATTAAAAATTTATCCTTACCAACCCATGATCCTTATCCCACGTGAATGATAATTCATAATACCATACCATGAACTTCGTGGGTCCCTTGTATGGTTCATGCATAGTTTTGTATCAATTTAACATCACTTAATCTTGTAAAAAACGTGGGACCAGCCTTCATACTAGCACAAAAATCAGTACAAGCCATATATTGTTTCAACCTTTTTCGAATCTGCTCAAAACCATAAAATTTGATTTTCTGAAAAACCCTTCAGCAGCCAACTTCGACGCCTTAGATCTTTTTACGGGAAGCTCAGATCGAAGATCCCTTCGGTGGAAAGTTAGATTAGTATATAGAGAACATCCACCTAAAATTTCGTCCCGATCCGACGGTTAACGAAAAAGTTATCGTTGTTTAAAAACAGCCCTGCAGAAACCTTACGAAAATTTTTAAATACGAATTTTTCGCCTATTTCATCATTCTTCGACACATAAAACCTTGTAATTCCTAGATATCACGAGCCCCAGGCTCTGATACCACATGTGAAGATCGTTGTAACTCTTAGACGAGGTCTAATATTATATCTAGGAACACATAATAATGAAAGCGGAATATTCAAACATAGAATCAACATTATTATGAACAAGGTTTTTTATTATCATAAACTAACTAACTAACTATAATAAAGATCAAAGACTTGATCTAACACTAACTAACTAAACCCTAGACGTTTTCCCTACGCCTAGGTTCCCACACACACACACCTTTAGACGTCTACATCTTGTACGTACTCTAAAACTAATGACCCTATGTCTCTTTATATACTAGAGACATCTAGGGTTTACAAGAGGAATCATAATACAATTAGGAAACTAAATATTAAGCATATCTTCTAGAATCTTCCAAATCCTCCATCTTTTAGTAGTTTCCCTTCTTGTCACTTTTAGTCCTTCATGTTTCATTCTTCTTGTTTTGTATCATCAAATCTATAATAGACCCAACACTAGAGAACATGGTTAACTATATATTGGGTTAAAAACTAACCATGGTTAAATTTACACATGTAATGATCTAAAGGATGCATGCTTAGGATCAAGCCACCAAGGTGATGACTACCCCCCTAGAGGCGGTCATACATAGGTGACAAGGATTAGATGATAAGTTTTGATATTATCTTGAGTTTAGAGTAAGATTTGGTTCCGTTAAATGCCAACCGAAGCCATAAAACGTAAAATCGGGTATCGTAAAAATATGAAACTTTCAGGAATGATGAAACTCATCATTATACTCCATCTAAAAATATAAAATGGGTGATAAGTCTTATTGGGTGCAAAAACGCTGCTTAAAACTGGAAATACGGGTCAAAAACGAGTAATTCGCAATTTATCAGAAAAGAACGAGAATTTCAGGGAAATGACCGTGGATTTATTTAGAGTAGACTAAAATTAGTCTAAAAGTGATATGAGATGTAAAAATGTGGTTTTCGTCATATGCGGGATAACTTAACAGTTATTCGTGAAGTTTAAAAATTATGCGATTTAAGAAAAAGGTAGAACGTACAAGGTTAATTTCTTTATGGTCAAAGGAGGAGGGAAATATGTTTGACTTTTCCAAAAATGTAAAAGTGTCAAAAACATATTAGAAACACAGTGCAGGAATCGTTAATTCTGGATGTAAGTAGAATTGTTTAAAACGTAAGTTTAGTTTCGTACGGCGCAGGGTTTATTTGGTAACATTAAAATGAAATCTTAAAAATTCTCAAATTAATTATGAGTGATCTAAAAATTTATCTGATGCGAGGAAAATTGACAGAGTTGATTTTCGTTATGCGCGTGATGTTGAAATGGTGTTCCGACCAAAGTGAAACTTTAAGACGATGATTTCTTAATAACTTTTGCGAAAATGATCTAACGATTGTCGAACTCTCAGGTAATTACTAAAATAATTTATCTTACGAGAATGTGAAATAAAAATTAAGAATTTCAGAAGTGATAATCGTACTGAATTTGTTAATCATTCTTTTTCAAAGTTATGTGAGGAAAAAGGTATTACCCATCAGACCTCTTGTGCATACACTCCACATCAAAATGGTATTGCTGAAAGGAAACATAGGCATCTTTTGAATGTTACTAGATCCCTTCTGTTTTAGGGGGAATTCCTCTTAAGTTTTGGACTAAATGTGTTCTTACTGCTACCTTTTTTTATTAACAGATTACCTTCTTCTGTGCTTAATGGAAAATCTCCTTTTGAGATGATATATGTAACACCCCCAAAATATCGCAGCGGAAGATTGTGTCATTGGGGTGCTACTTCATAATACACAGTACAAGTTATAGAAAACGACCTCTAAATGAGACGTTTTAAAAAGTTACCATTCGATTAATGAAATCAGAGTTACAAACAATGAGGTCCCAAAGTATAATACATAAATGTTTACAAAATGTTTCGAATGGTAAATACGAATGCATAAAGTCTTCAAAATATGTCGTGCGACTCTATGCTTCAAACTCTAGCTATCGCCTTAAGACCTGAGATAAACATGCTAAAAAGTGTCAACACAAAGGTTGGTGAGTTCATAGAGTTTGTTTTAAATAAGTTAAAAAGCCTTGAAAGAATGTTCGCACAGCAAAAGCATTGTAAATCCACTCAGTTCCAAGTTCCGTCCATACAAAACTTGCAACCTGTGTGTTTACAACCCAATGCTAAAAATAGTATGTCAATCATGTATGCATGTATCATAGTAGTTAAGAGTATAAATGTTTTCAAGTATGTAACTAGTATATTGACCACGTACACGTGCATCACAACTTATGCAATTAGCCATGAGTCTCCACTCCATCTCCAGAGACCTCAGGTGGGTATGATGCTCACAAGGAGTGTAATAGCATTGGTTCTACTTCATCTCCGAAACCCAATGCATGTGTTGTCCAAGGAGACTTTGTGTTGCTCACAAGGAGTGTAATATCATTGGTTCTACTTCATCTCCAAAACCCAATGCATGTGTTGTCCAAGGAGACTTATCATGCGAACGAGGGGATTGCTCCGTGTATGTTGAGAGACTTTCAAGTTTAGTATAACACAATCGAGTATAATGCAATCAAGTATATAACGCAATCAAGTATAATGCAATCAAGTGTAATGCAATCAAGTATAAATGCTATCAAGTATTATGCAATCAAGTATAAAAAGTATATCGTAGCATAAAAGTGTAAATGTTTTGAGTATTTGTATTTGTAAAAGCAAGTAGTTGAGCATGTATCTTCCCCAAAAGTTTGTAAACAATTAATAGAAAGTGGGGCTATGAAAACTCACGGTAATCCTTAAAAGTTTAGAGTACTTGTGAAAGTAAATGAAAATAGTTGAGCATGTATCTCCCCCAAAAGTTTCAAAAGTGTATAAAAACGGGGCTAAGAACTCACCTTAATAATGATATCACAACGTATAATGGAATCGATGGATAAGCCTGGAAGTCTCTACGTATAACCTAGAATATGATGTAAACTCTTAGGTTCGGAATAATGCTTAAGAAAACATGAACGAGCCTATATATGCCATTTATATTGATCATGAAGTAGTATTTGTATGTTTATTTATAGAAATGGTTTTAGTTTGTATATCTCGTACTACCGTTCGGGCCATCACAATTCAGAGGTCATGCAGTAAACGTTCGAGGAGCTAGGACACTTTAATTCGTAAATCCAGCAACTCGTCGATCCGTTTACCCAAATGAACCCCTCACATGAAGTTCCCTAGTGTTGTAGTGCTTAATACGTAAAACATGTATTTTAATTACTTGATTATATTAAGAGTTTATAAATACAGTAAATAAACTAACAAAGTTTATAAGTATTTAAATAAGTTTGAGTTTTATAAATACTTACCTTAATATAGAATGCTTGAGTATTATAGAAAAATAAAATATTAGCGGAGCTTCGACGTAGAATTTGCAATCTTCGAAAACCCAAGGCTATTAGAAGATTATAACAACGCCTTCTTGAGAACCGGAAGAAGAAAAGAAGATTATAACAACGTCTTTTTGGAGACTTGAAGTTATTTGAAGATTATAACGACTCTTTCTTGAAAACTTCCAAGAACGAAGATCAAAGCTAGTTTTCTTCAAGAACACATGAATGTTCTTACAAGATCTATAAGAAATGCCTTAGGTTCAGGACTTTAGATGTTAAGAAGGTGTGGTGGAAGAAATTATGAAGGTTTTTGCTTGGTATTTATAGGCTAGAGAATATGGTTAACTATATATTGGATTAAAAACTAACCATGGTTAAATTTACACATGTAATGATCTAAAGGATGCATGCTTAGGATCAAGCCACCAAGGTGATGACTACCCCCCCTAGAGGCGGTCATACATAGGTGACAAGGCTTAGATGATAAGTTTTGATATTATCTTGAGTTTAGAGTAAGATTTGGTTCTGTTAAATGCCAACCGAAGCCATAAAACGTAAAACCGGGTATCGTAAAAATATGAAACTTGCAGGAATGATGAAACTCATCATTATACTCCATCTAAAAATATAAAATGGGTGATAAGTCTAATTGGGTGCAAAAACGCTGCTTAAAACTGGAAATACGGGTCAAAAACGCGTAATTCGTAATTTATCAGAAAAGAACGAGATTTCAGGGAAATGACCGTGGATTTATTTAGAGTAGACTAAAATTAGTCTAAAAGTGATATGAGATGTAAAAATGTGGTTTTCGTCATACGCGGGATAACTTAACAGTTATTCGTAAAGTTTAAAAATTACGCGATTTAAAAAAAAGGTAGAACGTACAAGGTTAATTTCTTTATGGTCAAAGGAGGAGGGAAATATGTTTGACTTTTCCAAAAATGTAAAAGTGTCAAAAACATATTAGAAACACAGTGCAGGAATCGTTAAGTCTGGATGTAAGTAGAATTGTTTAAAACGTAAGTTTTGTTTCGTACGGCGCATGGTTTATTTGGTAACATTAAAATGAAATCTTAAAAATTCTCAAATTAATTATGAGTGATCTAAAAATTTATCTGATGCGAGGAAAATTGACAGAGTTGATTTTCGTTATGCGCGTGATGTTGAAATGGTGTTCCGACCAAAGTGAAACTTTAAGACGATGATTTCTTAATAACTTTTGCGAAAATGATCTAACGATTGTCGAACTCTCAGGTAATTACTAAAATAATTTATCTTACGAGAATGTGAAATAAAAATTTTACGGGATGAATAGTGAAAGTGAATAGTAAAAGTGAATAGTAAATTCTCGAAAATGCGAATTGTTACAATATATAATAAGAAACCTACTCTCTGTGATTTAAGAATGTTTGGTTGTTTGTGTTTTGCTACTATTGTTAACAATCATGATAAATTGAGTAGCAGATCTGAGAAATGTGTTATTATGGGGTATTCTAATTCTAAAAAGGGATATAGGTTATATAGTCTTGATAAGCATCAGTTCATCTTTTCTAGAGATGTTAAATTTTTTAAATATATCTTTCCTTTTAAGGAAACTACTGCTAATAAGAACAGTGATACTTCTGAAAATGTTTTTCAAGACTTAAATCAGTTGGACTTTTTTGATGTTGAAACCCCTGAACTACCCAATGATGAAAAGAGAGTAGACCCTAATCTGAATAGTGACATTGAGTCACCAAGTGAAGGTAGCTACTCTCCTCCATCTGGTAGAGACCATGTCACTGATCATAACAGTGACAGCAGTGTTTTTGCTGATGAGGATGAGATGGTAACTACACTTGAAGAAAATATAAATTCTGAGGGTAATTTGAATCATGATTCAAATTCTCCAGTTCAGGAAGAATTACCTTTGAGAAGGTCTTCTAGACCTTCTGTTTTTCTCAGAAATTATAATGATTTTATTGTTGAATCTAAAGTTAAGTATGGTATTGAAAAGTTTGTGAATTATTCTAAACTTAACTCTAGAAACTATTGCTTTACAGTTCAGTTAAACAAAAGTCACGAGCCAAAAAAATATTTTGAAGCTGCTAAATCTATCTATTGAACTGATGCTATGAATAATGAAATTGAGGCTTTATATAGAAACTCTTGCTTCATTAACCAGTGAAGTGATTTGGATTATAAAACTTTTAAAGGATCTTAATATTTCTAGTCTTTTACCCGTTCCTCTTCACTGTGATAGTAAATCTGCTATTAAAATAGCAGCTAACCCAGTTTAAATGGTGTTGTTAAAACTGTTAAAGTTGATTCTGAAATCAAATTGCAGATATCTTTACAAAAGGGTTGGATACATTACAACATAATTTTTTGGTCAAAAATCTTAGCATGTTTGATATATATGAGTTATCAGATTAAGGGGGGGTGTTGAGATTTATAATCTTGAGCTTAATAAGTAATCTGATAATGCTTTTGTGTTGCAGATTAGTGTGTTTAAGTTTGTATGCTGGTGAGAAGTTTAAGAGTTGGATTTTGAAGATTTTATATCTTGAGGTGATTGAAGCATAAATGTGATAAGGCTGTGGATAGCTTTGGATGTCTTCTAGCAAGTTGTTAAAACATAAGGACTGAAGATAAACTTTGGAGGCTATATAATGAGAAAGACAAAAGTCTTTCTCATATATCTGATTCTTCGCTTTCTCTCTCAATTAATCATCTCTCTAAAACTCTCTTGTGAAACCCTAATTGTGTTCTTGATTCTCTTGATCAAAACACTTGTTACTGATTGTTATGGTATTGAGATATTTGATTGAGATCAAATATTAAGTTGTTGGTTGATACTATTTGAGAATAGATATCTAATTGTTGTAATCTTGTTTTCTGAAGTAATAAAAAGTGTTTTGTTATCATTAAAATCTATTTTTCTTCATAAACCTATGGCAATACTATTGTATGTAGCTAAAACTTTTGGGCTTTGTATTTGTACTAAAACTAAGCACATAAAACCAACAGGCACAACCCTCGTTGATATTTATCAGATGGTTACTTGAAATATATGATTAGGTTAGATTAAATATACAAAAGTAAATATTTAAAATGAAAACAAAGTTAATGTATCTTTGTTTCATTAATTATTCATTTGAAAATGGTTTTGAAGTTTGATATTAGAAAATCAGTAACTACAATAAGTAGTTAGTACTCCTTTCTGTTTTTGGAAATTGTACTACCTCTGGCCCTAAATAAGTGTCCAGTTTGACTTTTCAGAGTCAAATTGGATCAACTTTGACTTTATCTATTTTTGCGAGTGTTATATAATACTTGATGAAAAAATATATGAATGAATTGGTTTTTAAGTGTATTTTTCATTGGTATAGTTTTTTATCAAGTATTATATAACAAAAAAATATATTTACGATCAAAGTTGAACCAGTTTGACTCTGAAAAGTCAAACTGGACATTTATTTAGGGACGGAGTGAGTACGTTTGGTCCCTAAATTTAATATCCGTACTTCCGTAGAAGGCCAGCTCCATTAAACTACATCACGTGTCTTGCACTTGCATATATAGATAATATGGTATTTTTCACACACAAAATATTTTCTTCCGTTACCCCAACACAATCACTAACCAACTTTTCTTTCATCATATTTCCATCTCAAATAACAGCAACCCGTTTATTGAGGGAAACATCTCTTCAGTATGGAATTTCGGTCTCTAAGTTTGCAACAAAAGGTAAAAACAAATGTGGCTATAACAATGGCCGGCTGTAAATCATGGTATTACAATGTGAATTTGGCTTATCAAAGGAACTATATCACAAATAAACCGAATCATTCACTATAAATACGAACGTCAAGAACCCATATTATGTATCTCGATTAGTATCATTATCTTTATTAACCAAGAAGAAACAACAAACTCGGGATCATGGCTAGGAACACTTCAATGTTTGTGAAAATTGCCACTACACTCTCGCTTTTCCTAATTCTCACGGCATTGGCAGAAAGCAGAGTTACCCAAGTAGGTAAGTCCTTCGAGGTCGCTACCCTTTTTAATGTTTTGTGTGCATGTAAATTAATAAGTTTTTCTTGTCATGTGTACTTTTGACCCAACTTTAATTTTCTTACTGATGGATCTTGAACATATAGATGGCTTCCTAAAGGCAAACTCTGTTGTTTGTAATGCTGTTTATGGTGTGGAAGTTGGTGATGATTGTACCACCATCAGCCAGGGATTCCAGATTAGTTTGGGATCATTTTTGGGAATTAACCCCAACATCAATTGTGAATCGATCTTTGTGGGTCAATGGGTGTGTGTCGATGGAAGCTCAGCTAAATGATTAGCATTTCAGAAACAAGCGCCTGACTGCTCAGAAGTGTTAAGTTTAAAAGAATAAAGAGCTAGAAAGCCTTCATTCAGCTAGCTCCTGTTTAGCTTAATTTGCTATGTTTACTTTTGTACGTTGTTTTTCAGAATGTCAGGCACTTGAATCATTTGATTGATGATTCATGTTTTGAAACTATCTCGTATTAATTATGAATGATTTTTCTGTTTAAAGGTGTTTATGTCAATTCTCTAGGGTTACATGGCTATATATAACTGTTAGGAAAGGCAAACACATAGGGTTACCGAACAAACATGTCTACTCTTGAAAAGGATAAAGTAAAACACAATGCGCAAACAACATCACTGTCAAGAAATGGCATGCGTCTCCGCCACCCAAGCATGTCAATCTGACCAATTCAGATTAGAATGTATATGTTATTAATGTTAGTTTGGAAGCTAAAGCCATGTTAAAGGAAGAGTTTAAGCGAGCTGATGTGATTGTGTTAACTTAATTATGCTTGTGATAAACCAGAAACTCTTGATTGTCTTCGGAATTTCTGGATTCATGAAATTCGTCATTTGAAGGATTACCATCTGTCCCTTATTATATAATATCGCGTTTTGATATACTAGTAGATAATGCCGCCTTTTTGAGCTTTTGAGAGAGTAGATACTGATGCTTATTTGCGAGTAAAATAAATTGCTATTGAATCTGTTTTAATAAGTAATCCTAAACACAAGTTAATACCAGGAAAAAAAGAGAATACTCTAAAACTTTAGAATTTTTCTAAGCGTTTACTTGTTTGAATATGAGATTGTGAGACTTGATTAGCCTTTTCTTTTTGTGTATATGTAAAGGTGAAAGTATCGCTGATTGTGGTTGGTTGCAAGTTAGATTTGATTGATGAACACTACCCCATGAGTAAAATGCAACAGTATACGCAGATAAAAATTTGTAACGAGTGTTCTGCAGCTAAACTTGATCAGGTATGTTATTGTGATTATCCGTGATATATAGCTATTCTAATACGTGATAATTCACAATTATGTTAATGCTTCTGAAGGAGGAGATTCTGCACTTTAAGTTATGTCTTAGTGCTTTCTTTATTAGTAATCAAGATCGAAGATAGACTAAAAATCTTGAATAGTCGCTATTAGGTCAACAAAGAAATGTTGTTATCAGTACACATTTAGGTGGTAACAACAGCCAAGTGAGGTATGTCATTCAGGTGGTTTTAAATAAATTGGGTCAACTTTTATCTTTCATTTTATAAAGGAACCAATGAAGAACTACAAGGCTCCAGATCAAGGAACCAATGAGGAACTACAAGGCTCCGACACTGCCACGCCTTACTTGGAGCCGTGTCCGTGCTTCCTAGGTGAAAGCTGTTATAGAAGCTGAAAAAAGTAAGTTGGCTAAAATGCAGAAAGAGATTGAAGAGGATCATGAACGCAAGAAGCTTGAGTTAGCAAAAGAACATGAAAAAAATAAAGCTGAACTAGCAGCAATGCGTAAGCTTATTGGAAAATTACCTCCTGAAGTTGCTCAAGAGTTTTTAACACGACTTATTGTCCATTCTTAGTACTAGATAAGGGTTCGTCAATCGTATATTATTTGATCCTACATATTGCTATAGCTTAAGTAACTTTGGTTATATGTTGATATTAGTTGCATAGCTTTTGTTAAATGATAACAGGAAACATTAGAGGGGATCATATCGTGTTACATGTATGCTGCAACATATGGCTACAGTATTATTGATACAGTTTGTGTAGTGGCCAAAAGTAGCGGATGACCAAGAAACCACATTCTAGCATTCTTTTTTCCCCATCACACATTAGACTTACAAGCTGCACGAATAGATTACCTATGCCACATGTTTCTGTAACATATCAAACCCTTATGGACTCCATAACCGACTCCAGGAACTCGTTCTTTTCTTCATAAGCTCATAGAAGTTGAGACTAATGTGAACTGGTATCATTCCAGTGTGTAGATTTTTTCAAGTTTATATACCGGCCCATGTGCTAAAATAAGTCGCATACACACTACACCAGAGTTAAGTTTTTGCAAGATCCACTGACCACAATAATTAAATGAATTAAATTCTTGAGTTATGAGTTTAGAATGCTTAAGCTTACGAAGCTCCCAAACTATGTGGATTGTCATAACAATCTTCCTCTCCTCATTTTCTTATGGCGATATTTACACAAAGAGGTAATTGTTTAATGGGAAAATGATAAATTTAAGCATCAAAGTTGCCACGTTTTCCTTTTCTGGGCATCGAACTTTTTTTTTTCCCATTGTAGCACTAAACTTGCCTAATTTTCCTTTTGTGACACAAAATCAACCTTCGATGCCCAGAAAAGGAAAAATAGGCAACTTCAGTGCTACAATAGGAAAAAAAAAAGTTAGATGCCCAGAAAAGGAAAAAAAGTTCGATGCCTAGAAAAAAAAATGTCGACCGTTAATTTTTTTATTGCACCGTTAGTCCTTTTCGTCCGTTTTTGCACGTTTTCGTCCTCTTTTGCACGTTTTCGTCTGTTTTTGCACAGATTCGTCCGTTTTTACACATTTTCTTCCATTTTTACACGTTTTCGTCCGTTTTTGCACAGTTTCGTCCTTTTTTGCACGTTTTCGTCCCGTTTTTGCACGTTTTCGTCCGCTTTTGCACGTTTTCGTATGTTTTTTCACAGTTTCGTCCGTTTTTACACATTTTCTTCCGTTTTTGCACAGTTTCGTCCGTTTTTGCACGTTTTCGTCCGCTTTTGCACGTGCAAAAACAGACGAAAACGTGCAAAAGCAGACGAAAACGTGCAAAAGCGGACGAAAACATGCAAAAAAGGACGAAACTGTGCAAAAACGGACGAAAACGTGTAAAAACGAAAGAAAATGTGTAAAAACGGACGAAACTGTGCAAAAACAGACGAAAACGTTCAAAAGCGGACGAAAACGTGCAAAAACGGGACGAAACTGTGCAAAAGCGGACGAAAACGTGCAAAACCGGACGAAAACGTGCAGAAACAGACGAAAACGTGAAAAAACGGATGAAAACGTGTAAAAACGGACGAAAACCGTGTAAGAACGGACGAAAACGTGTAAGAACGGGCGAAAATGACTAACGGTGCAATAATATAATAACGGTCGTTAAAAACAGACGAAAAGGACTAACGGTGCAATAAAAAAATTAACGGTCGAACTTTTTTTTTTCTGGGCATCGAACTTTTTTTCCTTTTCTGGGCATCAAACTTTTTTTTTTCCGATTGTAGCACTGAACTTGCCTAATTTTCCTTTTGTGACACAAAATCAAACTTCGATGCCCAGAAAAGGAAAATTAGGCAAGTTCATTGCTACAATAGGAAAAATAAAAAGTTCGATGCCCAGAAAAGAAAAACGTGGCAACTTTGATGCCTAAATTTATCATTTTCCCTTGTTTAATTATTGGCTGACTAGTATTCGGTACGTTTAACCCAACTCGAGTTGTTAATTTTGGTTGGTTTGATACTTCATACTGGCCACCAGGTATGTATAGTAGTGGTTATCCTTTTGGGATCGCGGGTTTTCTAGAACCCAGCTTAATTAACTGAGAGCTGTAACTCTCAAACGGATTAGACTGGGGTTAATGCACAGATATTAATAAATGATGGGCTCGACTTGCGCCTGTTTATTTAGATTGTGTCTAAAAGTTCTCAGCTAATCAGTGGTGATAAAACTCGAAATATTGTTTTTACTAAACTAATTAACTTTCATAAAGGCTGTTATGAACTTATGAGCTTTAACTAGTTAAGTACAACGTTTAATCATAGCACGAATGATGGATTGTAGCATTGATCGTACAAGTAAAGATATGTAAGATATGATAGGCCAAGTTTAATTTTAAACCCTATATATTCAAATTACAAGGTGTACTTGATCACATGTGAATATCGACAAGAGATGACGTAACTAGTAGAGCAAATAAGACGAATACGAGCTGCCTGAAGATAAATGAAGAGGCACATACAATTTTTACCAATTATCATACCAAGCGTGGTGTGTGATAGTTTAATCCCTCACATCAAAGTAGAAGGGCCGTCATGTAAATAACTTGTAGTATATTTAATATGTATCTAAAAGTTATACTTCCTCCGTCTCAAAATTATTGTCAGGAGACAAGAAGCACAAAGATTAATAAAAGTGGGACCATTATAACTCTCAACCACTCAAATGGAATATTCTCTCATTATATACTCTTTTTCTTACTAAAATAGGAATGTGGACAATTAATTTGAGACATCCCTAAAAGGAAATATGGACAATAAATATGAGACGGAGGGAGTAAATTAGTATAAGGGTGCATTGTGACTAGAACAAAGATGGTAACCTCCATCAGAAAGAATCGACACCTCCAGGAGATGTACCGATTCAGAAAAAGGCGCCAAACTGATTCATCAAAGGACAAGACTTTTCATGAAGGGTTGTGATAGTTAGAAGGTGTCTTTTAGATTAGTATAAATAGATAGGATTGATCTCATTGTAAACAACAATTTTTTTTCAGCAATAAAAATTAAGACTCTTGTTAATTATTTGTTCTTTCAATTTCGATATTATTTACCAACAGTGGCATCATAGCGGTTATCATTCTTGGGAAGAAGAAGAACTCAGTCATTTATCTATCGACGATCAATCAGAAGGCTTCACGCCCAGATTCATCGAAGAAAAAAGAGGGTTATTGTTCTATTTTTCTACTGATCCATCGGAGGGAAAAAGAAGTTTGGTCGGGGGATTGAGATCATTAGCAGGAAGGCGGGCTTG
The DNA here is from genome assembly GCA_019973895.1 of Chrysanthemum seticuspe. Taxonomy (NCBI): domain Eukaryota; kingdom Viridiplantae; phylum Streptophyta; class Magnoliopsida; order Asterales; family Asteraceae; genus Chrysanthemum; species Chrysanthemum seticuspe. The sequence continues at coordinate 85,385,255 of BPTQ01000005.1, forward strand.
ATTGTCATTAGCCAGAAGGCGGGATTGATTATCAACAGCGAAGCAGAATTGATCAGGAGGATTGATTGTCATTAGCAGAAGGCGGGATTGACAATCATTGGCAAGACGAGTTTGACTTTCAACAGCGAGGCAGGTTTGATCAAGAACTAGAGGATCAAAAAAACCAGGAAGGAAAAATAAGAAAATGGAAGGCGACAGATCCAAGAAAAATAAGAACGAACTTACGAAGGATAGTGGAACATCAATGACGTTCCAATGCCCGGTTCTCAACTCTACAAATTATACTATTTGGGCATTAAGGATTAGGGCAATCTTTAACGTCCATGGAATTTGGGAAGCAGTGGAACCTACAGCGGGAACTGAAGTGGATCAAAAGAAGAACAACACAGCAGTTACAATGTTATACCAAGCACTTCCAGAAAACATGATATTGCAAATTGCTAATCTTACTTCGGCAAAGGATATCTGGGATGCGTTGAAGGTTCGACACATAGGAGTTGATAGGGTTAAAGAAGCGCGGTTACAGACACTTGAGTCAGGATTTGAATCTTTAAAGATGGATGCTAATGATTCACTCGATGTCTATGAGGCAAAGATCAGTGAGATTGCATCACAAGCAAGCAGTCTCGGACATACCTTGGACGATAAAAGATTGGTCCGTAAACTTTTGGGCTCACTACCAGAAAAGTTTATTCAAATTGTTGCTGCAATCGAACAATTTGGCGATCTTAATACGATGCCATTTCAAGAATCCGTTGGGAGATTGAAGGATTTTGAGGAACGCACCAAGAAGCAGACTAAGGAAGAACACGTAACTAGTAGACTTCTATTCACGGAAGCAGATAAAAAAGTGAAGTATAAACACCAGAGATGTGAACACTGCGGTTGTGGAAACTCAAATCAGGGAGACTTTGGACGAGGCTAAGGAAGAGGTCAGGGGTCCAGGAAAGGTCAAGGCGATAGTGGAGTGCAACGGGACAAGAGTCACATACGGTGTCATAAGTGTCATGAACTTGGGCATTACAGGAACGAATGTCCAAAATCAGAGAAAATGAGGAGGCAAACCTGATCTAGGATGTAGACGACGAACCAACACTACTCTGACGGCAAACCGGATATTGAAGATGTTCGTGATTAAGGGGAGAATGATAGTTTAATCCCTCACATCAAAGTAGAAGGGCCGTCATGTAAATAACTTATAGTATATTTAATATGTATTTAGAAGTTATAAATTAGTATAAGGGTGCATTGTGACTAGAACAAAGATGGTAACCTCCATCAGAAAGAATCGACACCTCCAGGAGATGTACCGATTCAGAAAGAGGCGCCAAACTGATTCATCAAAGGACAAGACTTTTCATGAAGGGTTGTGATGGTTAGAAGGTGTCTTTTAGATTAGTATAAATAGATAGGATTGATCTCATTGTAAACAACAATTTTTTTACAGCAATAAAAATTAAAATTCTTGTTAATTATTTGTTCTTTCAATTTCGTTATTATTTACCAACAGTGTGAACTGTACTACTATCAAATAAGACTATATCACTATCCTAATTAGGGGTGTCAAAAGGGTGGAGTCAACCCGACCCGAAACCGATAAAGCCTTATAAGATCGGTGCAAAACGGGTAATTATATGTTACCGGACCCAATGAACCCAAAAATATTATAACGGTCGGTGTAAGTTCCTATTTCAGTCCTAATAACTAATTAGACCCAATAATCTATATATATGTATCAATATTCTTTTGTACATGTAGTTTTAGCCCACAAACATTATTTGATTTGATCCATTATTTAGCCCACAAATTAAAATCCCGTAATAGAACTAAGGAATCGTACATAAGTAAGGTTACGTTGATATTCCTTCGACTATCACAATTCACAAACCCTCATCCTCGAAAGTCAAGCGTCATATTCGATCTTCCATACTGATAAATAAAAGGTAAATAAAGAGTTCATCTTCATGCATCGTGGACATAATCTTCATGCATCTTGTTTATATACCAAGTCCTTATGATTTTTTCCAATCATAAACCAATCTTTTTTGGGAACTAATTGTATGTAAAATAGTAGATTGACTTCCAGTTGATGTGTGAATAGCAAAAGCTTGAATTTTCTGAACCTTATATGTGGAAGTTAAAGTTTAGTTGGTTTCATACTATATATTATTCTTAACTTTTTTTTTTTTGCAATTAGTACGGAGTTGTTAAATGTCAAGTGATACAGTCTCCGGAACACCGGTTTTCGGTAGCAAGAGCTCTATTCGTGTTGTGGTGTGTTAGGAATTAGAAATTACAGGTATTAAAGAGTCGGTCACCTCAAGTATATGTAATCGTTAGAAAGCTCGTAGTCGTAGTTATTTTATGTTAAGTAGTATTTAGTTTAGTAACACCGTGGAGGACGGACGGGTCTTTACCCACTGTATGCCTGATCCACAGCCCGTTGTGTGGCGTTTTATGTAAGACTATAAATACTCTCTACCTCCCAAGGTAGAGAGTTTGTTGCCCGACACCTAGTCCGTATGTCACCCATTTCTGGGCAGGCAGGAGGTGCCACAATGATTTGATTTATGATGAATTGTATTTTATTGATGCTGATGCTCGAAAGATTGCTAATGTATATGAACTCCACTGGCTGAGAAATTATGGACATTAAAGATTAAGGATTGTGTGGTGTTGTGCTTATCTCGAGAACGATGGCTTTTGGCCACAAGGCCTCTGACATAGTGAACTGTAAATTGTTGAGGCATGATTAACGTTTTTTTTTTTTCAATTCTTATTATATATCATACTTTGGTTGATTTGAAATTGAAGGTGTATATTCCAAGTCTTTTAAGTTCGAAAACGATAAGTGTGTAGTTGACCTTCAGTTAGATGATAAAATGTAT